>OY998248.1:40753843-41953843 GCA_963922005.1 Cornus suecica
TGATTCCATCAAAAAGTAAGGCACTGGATACCACTCTCTTGGTTCCAAATCTCAAAAATTAGTATTGCACATGTCATTCCAACTACCAATCTACTTTAATCATGAACTAAGACTCCTTTGGAAGACTTGGTCAAAGTCAAACTCTAATGGTCCCATAGGCATAGATTTAGTAATGGAATGAATTTTTATTCTCTTAAATGGTTTTTCATTCCAAGAGAACATTAAAACAAGGATGGATGATGTAATCAACACATTGATTACCAACCTAAGTTGTCCCTAGTACCAGTTTTTGTTGCAGTGGTAGCACAAATCGCAGATCAAGTATACCATACTCATCAAAAATGAAAACATTAAATCAAAGGTCCGTATTTTAACCTCTCTATATTATTAAGAGGTAATTTAAATATATGAGATAGGCAACATATATACTTTAACTAACAAAATAAAATTGTGCAGTAAAAAAAACAAGGCATACCTGTTTTTTCCGTCAAAACTCATTCCCGTGAATTTTTTACACTTCCAATAGGTAAACCTGTAAATTAGGGGAAAATAAATAAAAATTTTTAAACCCCGTAGGAATTTTTTGATCAATCAGATTTCTCACAGCGGGAAGAATAGAAGGGTAAATAACAGCTCTAATTAATTTAAGTTTTTGCGACATGAAGAAACAATACTTCACTGATGTTTTAATTGGCCATAATCTTTTGTTTTAGGTAATGGGAACCAATTCGGATTCAACAGTTTTTTATAATTAGATTGAAATTGCTTATTTATTATTTTATGTTTTCCTGAAGCACAAGCAATCAGATGATATAATTTGCTATGCACCCTGCATTCAAAAGCAATTATACAAACATTTCCTAACATTTACTGGGCTTTCTATTATGCTTTTTCAATTTCTTGAAAAAATATATGTTCAACTGAAATTATTTGATTTAGCTTGTCTTTTTGCCTTGAAGTTGAACTTAGAATTTGGGATAAAAAATAAAAAAGGAAAAGAAAAAAGAAATGAAGTAAGCTTTCAACAATCTTCTTAGTATATTACCTATTAATTACATAAATTTGGTGGTATTATTATACATTTCGAAATAGGAATTATTAAGCAATAATTTGGAATAATACTGAAAACATGAACTACCTGAGGATTGAGCAGCCATATGTTCTACAACCCTTTCCTCTGCACTGAGTTGGTAGAACCAAAACTTTGATCCCAAATAGAATTGTTGAGATTCAAAAAAACCTGCAAATAAGAATATTATTTCAAACATCAATCTACAATTTTCACAAACAAAATTGATTGAAATAAATGAAAAATGACCCCAAAATTAAGAGATCTAGGGTTTGTGTGCCGATCCCCAAATCTTAAGAATTAAAGACACAATTATATATTTAGAGACACCAAACCTAGAAAGTTCTTATTCATGAAGAAGAAGGCTAGAAAATGTCGAATTTATATGAAGAGAATAAGGTCCACAATGAGACAATATAGTAGATCATATTACAGACAATGAGACAATATAGTAGATCATATTGCAGACAATGAGCCAATGTACTAGAATCAAATTGTAAACACAAATTTTGTCTCCAAAATTCTAGGAAACAAAATAAGAGCAAACAATTAATTTTTATTGATAATAAATTATGAAATAAAGTGGTACAATTCTCTGTGGTCGATTCTTAAATAAATAAGAATCTTCCTCTGATTAAATCTCCTAAAATGTCGGCGCAAGGGCTTTGAAAGTTTGATCTTGAACCGTTATTTGATTGTTGCTTGTGTTCTTCGGGATTGAAGAGATCTTGATTTGTTGAAAGTCTTTGAAGAAGAACGGCACAGGTGTGGCGCGCTTGTTGTTCTTCGTCTTCAAGAATTTCAGAGATTTTTGTTGAGTTGGAGTCGGCAGAGCTTTGTTGCAGTCTTCTTCTCCTTCTCCCCTTTTTCTCCTTTTTTTTTTTAATGTGTTGGGTGACCTTGTATTTATAGGCTAAAGGTGGAGTCTTAATTTTGGAAAGTACCCACCAATTATGCTTAAAATCCCATAAAATAATATATATTTATTTATTTATTATTTATGGGAAATAAATCCAAATTTAATTTTGAATTAAAAGCATTTAACTCCAACCTCTGAGAATTTGACACGTGTTCATTTGTGGGACCTGTAATTGTTAATGAATTTGACCAAGACTTATTGATTTAAGTTGACCGATCCAACGGTGATTAAATCATCACCAAATTTATGTGTATACAAATTGCCCCCGCTTCAAAGCTTGGCTTCGTGCATGCTTTGTCTTGCACGAGTAGACAAGTTTTGAAAGACTTTTTTATTTTATATATATATATATATATATATATATTTTTTTTTATTTTTTTTTTTTGCCAACACCACTCAATCATACAATTTAAGGCTTAAGTGAATTTTCTTTAGGCCCAAGTCAGTCTAATTCCAATATCACTAGGAAAGGATTTATGTCCATACGGGTAAGGATTTATGTCCATATGGGTAAGGATTTATGTCCATATAGGTATGGTAATCACTCTATATATACATTGTCATCCACCCTAGGTTTTCACAGTCGACTTCACTCCTTTCTCATCAGTCGGGCTTCAACCCCATTGCAGCCGCACCACCAATGAGTATTTTTTTTTATTATTATTTATGTGCGTGTGTGAGTACTGGTGTGTATACATGTATGCAATATATATATATGTGCGTGCGTGAGGGTGAGGGTGAGGGTGTGGTACGACATGTAATGCGGTGGCGGAATCTGCATCGCCTCCCACTGCTGCTACTGTGGCGGCGGCGCCGAACTGGGCTACCGTTGGTTCTGCGGTGGCTGTGGATCGGAACCGTGGGCGGTGGAATAGAGGTGGTCGGTCGCAAGAACAGAACAACGGTGTCGTAGAGGAGAAAGCAGGGCCGTCGGACGCGGTTGTGAAAAGCGGTGGTAGATGGCTCTGGTTCGCGGCGGAGGAAGACGGTCGCCGACGAAGTGGAGCGGCGTTTGCTGGTGTTGCTGGGGATTGAATGAAGAAGATGACTGTTTGTAGTGGAGTTTTGCTTTTTTTTTAATAAGACAAAAAAGCGGTTATGGGGAAAGTTGTTATTGGTGGGCTACCGTTTTTTAATAAGAAAAGTTGTACGTTTTTTTTTTTTTTTTTTTTTTTTTCAATCAATCAATGAATCAGATTACTAATAAAATATATATATATATATATTTCTACTTTCGTGAAATTAGATTACTAATAATTTTTTTTTTTTTTTTAGGTTATCACTTCATCTTTTGTAAAGATTTAAGGAGGTCTTTTACAAACTACCAACTTTCTACAACGGTAAGGTTTTTTTTTTTTTTTTTTTTTTAATGTCACCATGCCTTCGGAATAATGCATTCCTTAGAACAAATTATTTGGCCCTTCAGGGTCCCAATGATTTATCAGTCCCTTTTAGGGTCACAATATTTTTCAGTCCCTTCGGGGTCCCAATGATTTATCAGTCCCTTCGGGGTCACAATATTTCTCAGTCCCTTCGGGGTCACAATATTTTTTCAGTCCCTTCGGGGTCACAATATTTTTCAGTCCCTTCGAGGTCACAATATTTTATCAGTCCCTTCGGGGTCACAATATTCATTAGTCCCTTCGGGGTCACAATATGTTATCAGTCCCTTCGAGGTCACAATATTAATCAGTCCCTTCGGGGTCACGATTTTTATCAGTCCCTTTGGGGTCACAATATTTTTCAGTCCCTTCGGGGTCACAATATTTTTTCAGTCCCTTCGGGGTCACAATATTTTATCAGTCCCTTCGGGGTCACAATATTCATTAGTCCCTTCGGGGTCACAATATGGTAGTTAGTCCCTTCGGGGTCACAATATTTTTCAGTCCCTTCGGGGTCACGATTTTTATCAGTCCCTTCGGGGTCACAATATTCTAGACTAAATTATTAAAATCAAATCCAAGAAGAATTATTTCCCCAATCCATTAATAACCTTTTATTTATTTTTTTTTATTTTTTTTTATTTTTTTTTTAGGCACACGATCATGGGGGTCTTCAAGTGTTTGAAATCGCAAACAGTCACCATTTTGGAGCGACATAATGATTCTGCTGAGAGAGGCACTACTTTGGAGGTTGGGACACCCCTTATGGGTCGTTTTGCTTTACATGTGTCTCGCTCCGATTCTTTGCCATATCCTTACTTGTCAGATTGGTCGTACGAGATTACTTGTGGGCTCACAAATCTTGGGTACAACCAGAAGAAGGATAAAGGCTTAGTTGCTCGTGCTTTGACGTTACGATCTGCTTTGCATGAGATTGAGGCCGAGACCGCTCCATTTTCACTTTTGGGGCATAAAGTGGCTGCTAGAGAATTTATATGGAAGACTCCTCTGCAGATTTTTTCCATCTTTCCATACACTGAAGGATATTGGGAGTGGGCAGAAGACATCTTAGGCCGCCAAGAACAGTTTCTGAAAGAGAAGAATTTATATGATGCAATATATGTTTCACTATTTTCATACTCTCAGCATGAGAACATTCTCCGAGCTTTTCTCGAGTTATGGTGCCCTTCCACTAACTCCCTCCATTGTGCTGCGGGCGAGGTTTCTATTTCCCTTCATGATTTACGCGTCATAGGAGGTCTTCCTTTCAGCGGCAAGTGAAGGTTCCATTTTTGGCCCTGATATGATGACTTTAGCTAACAAGATAGGAGATGAAGCTACTCAGCTCTTGCAAGATGTCAATAAGCAGAATTTGGAATTAATGGCACAAAATGAAGTACCTTCTATGTCTACTTTGAATGTACTTACAAGGGATGGACCTCGTAATGCCATTCCACCTCTTCCGCCAGCAATTGCCCCCGAGGTGTCTGTTTTTAATGTGGGGAACATGGTTCTCGATGCGCAGCGCAAGGCTGCTTTAGTGCTAGCTGACGCCATAAGAACAATGGTGTTTAACACAGAAGTCCATGAATTGTCTTCGATAGTCCACAAGCTCCCACCACTTTTCAAGGCACTTTCACAATTTCCAGGGGATTTTTGTGGTTTGAAGAAAATGATTGATACATATATGCATAGTGCTGCTACATATGTTGACACCAAATCTTCTTTTGCTTGCAAGGTGCCATCAATCACACAGTCACAACAATTGGCTTCTGTTGACTCACAACTTGTTGATGCCACTGTTCTGGAAGGTGACATTATTAAGTATGCGGACTCACTTCGGGCCAACTTGCATGAAGTCAAAGATACAGAGGCCAAGTTAGCGAGGGAGCTGCAAATTGCACAAGAAGAGATCAAGCAGATCGAGACTTCTTTGTCAGAGGCTGATGCTAAGTTGTCTCATGAGAGAGAAAAGATTACTAAGCTCGAGGAAGACCGCAATGTGATTGAGGAAGCTCAAATTCTTACTGCTCAAGAAGTTCAAATAATGAAGACTCTCAAAGACAGGTTGCAAAGGGAACGCGAGGAGCTTTCAGATTTGCCGCTTTAGTTTAGTTGATCATTGTCATCTATTATTTTAGATTTCTCATTCTAGTCTTGACCATTGTTTTCATTTATCATTCATTATTATTTCTTGGAGCAGATTGTTTATTTTGGTAATAAAAGAGCTATTTGATTTCTTTTATTTCAGTATGAAGGAACATTTTTTTTTTTTTTTCATGATGATGACTGAACTTGGAACAAACCTCCAAGTTGCCTACGTACCCTTAACAGGGATCAAGCCAATCGCGTAGTTCGATGATGATTTTTTTTATTTTTTGATGACTGAACTCGGAATAGACCTCCAAGTTGCCTACGTACCCTTAACAGGGATCAAGCCAATCGCGTAGTTCAATGATGATTTTTTTTTTTTTTTTCAATGCAGGTGGCATTCACAGTTTTAACTCATGTGAGCTAGAAGCATCATGCAGTTTAGACTCGTGCGATTAGGAGTGTACAATATTTGTTTAGGGATAATATCGTTTCAAAAACTTAGCATTGATGGGTCCAACTCTAACTCCATCTCCATCAACAATCTTGTAGGCGCCATTGGTGTAAACTTCTTGTACCACATAGGGCCCATCCCATTTTGAGGTGAACTTGTTTCCCATTCGACGACTCATGATAATGGGTCTTCGTATGGCTAGTACCAAATTGCCAACTTGAAAAGATCGAGGACGAACCTTTTTGTTAAAAGCACTTGAGAGCCGAGCTTGATAACACTCTAGCCGTTGTTGAGCTTCAAGCCTTCTTTCATCTAACGCCTCCAACTCTTGAAGACGCAATCGAACATTCTCCTCGTTTGTCAAACCTTCTTGCAAGGCGATCCTCAATGAAGGGATTTGTTGCTCTAGTGGAAGGACCGCTTCTACACCATAAACAAGAGAGTACGGTGTTGACTGAGTAGGAGTACGAAATGTTGTTCGATATGCCCACAGAGCCTCCTCAACTCGTTCATGCCAATCCTTTTTTGATTTTGAGACCACCTTCTTTAGTAAATTGCACAGAGTCTTGTTGAAGGCTTCTGTTTGTCCATTTGCGGGTGGGTTGTACATTGAATACTTATATTGTTTGAATCCAAATTTTTCGCATAAATTAGTCATCAAATGATTATCAAAACATAACCCATTGTCAGTGATGATGTGATGAGGAACCCCGTATCGAAAAATGATGTTGGTCTTAATAAAATCAATGACGATTTCCTTTTTTACTGCTTTGGCAGGTATTGCCTCTGCCCACGTTGAAAAGTAGTCAGTTGCTGCGAGAATGTAAAAGTGGCCTTTAGAAGACTTTATGAAAGGTCCCACTACATCTAGACCCCATGCATCGAATGGCCATGATGAAATTGTAGGGTGTAATGGTTCAGGTGGTTGGTGCATGAAGTTAGCATGAAATTGACAAGCTTGACACCTTTTGGCATAATCCATGCAATCCTTAACCATGGTTGGCCAATAGTATCCCATTCTTTTTACTCGAAAGTGCAGCTTAGGACCTGACTGATGAGCCCCACAAACTCCAGAATGTGCTTCTTCCATTGCATGGGTTGCTTCATCTTCTTCAAGACAACGAAGGAACAATCCCTCATAAGATCTTCGAAATAATGGTAAAAGATAAATCGAGATGCCCTACGACGTATCTCATTTTTGTGTCGAGGATCCTCAAGTAGTTTCCCATGTTCCAAATAATCAATTATGGGTCGTCTCCAATCATCGGTCTCAGCAATTGTGACGGAGATCGCATTTGTTTCGTCCATTGGAGCTTCAAGTAATTGTGGCAGTACCCAGCGTTGGCAAACCGGCACAGTGAATGCTTCGTCTTCTCCTAATGCCATGGTTGTGGCCAAGTTGGCTAAGGCATCTGCTAAACGATTTTCTTCTCTTGGGACATGTTCCAACATAACACTTTCAAACCTAGCTAGTAGATTAGAAGCATATTGAGAATATGGAATCAAGTCTTCTTTCTTGACCTCATATTCCTTGAGAAGTTGGTTGATCACCAACTTGGCATCACCGTAAACTTCAATGTTTGAAATTTTCATCTCATGTGCCATTTCAAGGCCAATTATCAGAGCCTGATATTCAGCGACATTGTTTGAACATTTCTCAGGAAAAGCAAATGCATATGGTAAAATTTGTCTTTGTGGGGAGACGAAAGTGACACCGGCTCCGGCTCCTTCAGAACGTGCTGCACCATCAAAGAACATCATCCATGGGGAAAGGATGTCAACCATAAATACTTCTTCATCAGGAAAATCATCAAAAATCTCCCAGTCAGCTGGTATCGGATGATCGGCTAGAAAGTCAGCAAGTGTTTGTCCTTTGATTGCCTTTCGTGGAATGTATACAATTTCGAACTCATTGAATAAGATCGCCCATCTTGCAAGTCGTCCTGACAGAACAGGCCTTGACATGACATATTTTAAGGGGTCTGCCTTTGCAACCACATGCACTGTGTGAGCCAAGAAATAATGTCTCAATTTTTGAGACGCGAAAACTAACGCAAGACATGTTTTCTCAATTGAAGGATATTTAATTTCTGTTGTGTTCAGCCTTCGACTCAAGTAATAAAGAGCATTTTCCTTATTCTCCTCATTATTTTGTGCTAGAAGAGCGCCTAACGATTCTTCTTCACCAGTAATGTACATAATGAGTGGTTTTCCAAGCACAGGAGCACCTAACACCGGTGGATTGAGCAAATATTGCTTGATGTCTTCCAAAGCATTCTGACAAGCTTGGTCCCATACAAATGGAACATTTTTTTTCGTGAGTCGACTAAATGGTTGACACCTTCCATCCAAGTTGGAGATGAACCGACGAATGAAAGCTAGTCGCCCTTGAAGACTTCGCAATTCGCGTAAATTTTTTGGTGGTGGCATTTTTTGGATGGCCTCGATTTTAGAAGGATCGACTTCAATGCCGCGATGTCGGACAATATACCCAAGAAATTTTCCAGAGGAGACACCGAATGCACATTTTAGAGGGTTAATCTTGAGTTGAAACTTCCTCAGTCGATCAAAAACTTTGCAAAGATCTTGGAGATGGTCATTTCTTTTCTTGGTTTTTACAACCAAGTCATCAACATAGCATTCTACGACTTTGTGCAACATATCATCGAAAATATTTTGCATGGCACGCTGATAAGTTGCGCCGGCATTCTTAAGTCCAAAAGGCATCACTTTGTAACAGTAGATCCCCTTCGGCGTGCGGAAAGCGGTCAACTCCTCATCTTTTGGAGACATTCTTATTTGATTGTAACCAGAAAAACAATCCATGAATGACAGAGCCTCGTGCCCTGTTGTTGCATCCACTGTAAGTTCTGCCACAGGTAGAGGAAAATCATTTTTCGGACATGCAGCATTTAAATCACGAAAGTCGACACAAACTCGAATTTTCCCATTCTTCTTCTTTACAGGGACTATACTAGAAATCCATGTTGGATATTTTACTTCCCGAACGAAGCCCGCCTCAATGAGTTTATTGACTTCATCTTCAATATTTGGGATAAGGTCAGGCCTGAAAAAGCGTTGAGATTGCTTAATTGGACGTGTCCCATGTCTTATTGCCAGGTTATGGACTGCGACTTTTGGTTCGAGTCCCGACATTTCTTTGTAAGTCCAAGCAAAAATGTCATTGTATTTAGCTAGTAGGTCTGTATACTCTTTTTCTTCCACAGGACTCATGAGTGCGCTAACGAACACCGGTCTAGGTTCTTCAATTGATCCCAAATTAATTTCTTTAAGTTGATCAATAGTCGCTTGCCCCCCGTCTTCAAGTGTTGGAGGCGCTTCCTTGGGTTCATCATCTTGAGACTCTTCATCCATGTTATCTTCCTCAATTGTAATATGGTAAGATGTGACATGAGCATTTTTCTCTTCATTATCTTCTGAATTTTCTTGTGCAAGAGACTTTGTGAAGACGATGGTACGTCTCTTGGCCTTCAAAATTTCATCAACACTGACTTCCACTTCTACTTTGCGTTTCATACGGGATGGAATTAAGCTTTTCACGTCGTTATCCTTTTCAGGCTTAAGCTCGTGACTCATCCATCCTACTTTCTCGCATTCTTCTCTAGGTGTGATATTGCTGCTTCCAAGTCTAGAGAATACCGATTTTCGGGACTGAGGATTTATGGTTTCTCTACTATTAACATGGACATGTTTATTGAATGCAGAAACTCGGGAAGTGTGATTCTCATGAGGTAGTTCGTCAGTTCTATTTGTTGCGCTTAGCCTTTGGAACACAGAAACACGATGCGGAGGAGCTTCAATCCGATCAAACACCGATGTTCGTTGAACAGGGTATTGCTCTTCAATTTCTTCAGCCTCTGATACACTAATGTATTGTGTGTTTTCTCTTCTTTGTCTTATTTTTATAGGGATTCGAATTGGTTCGCTAGGCTTGAACCCCAAACCGGTCTTGGGTGCATTGATTGCATGCCCTTCTTGTAGCAACTTCATTTGAGTCTCATTGAGGCCATGAATCTTTTCGCCGGTGACATCGGGATGAAGTTGCCCAAGTTCTGATGGATTTGAGAAGTCATACCCTGCGTTAGCCAGAAGCTTGTATGCCTTAGGGTCAAAACCCTCCCTTGTTCTTTGATGTGGAAGTGCCTTCTGCTTCATCGTGTCTTGTGTGCCAAAGACAAAACCTGTTAGTGGTGGCTTGATAATTGAAGACTTCTCAACTTTTACAAGAGGAATCATTAGGTTATCTTTGAGAACTTGTTTATCCTCACTTGTTGAGGCAGGAATGGGTTTTGTCTTCATTTTTGTTGCTTCTGACAACTCAACAAAGGGTGATTGTCCTTCACTTCTCTTGGATTTTGGAACATACTTGAAGACAATCTTACCTTTAGGAATTTCATGGGACAGTTCAGACTTATGTGTTGCAGGTATGACTTTCTTGTCATCGTGTGCAATGTTTTCCGCAGAGGGAAACTCAACTTTTTTTCCTTTTTCCGCATCTACTTTTCTTGTGAAGAAACTGTTAGACGGGAGAATTTCAGCTGGTGCATCAGCATTTAAGTAAAACTTGGCATCCGCAAAGTGAGACTCTACCTCATAAAATGGTTTTTCGTCTTCAAACACAGTTTTTGTACCATTATTGAAGAACTTAAAACATTGGTGCAATGTAAAAGAGACTACACCATTTCCATGGACCCATGGTCGACCTAGCAGTAAATTGTAAGAGGTCTTTGCATCGATGACATGGAACAAAGTCTCAGCGTTCAATTCACCAATGGTGAGGTGAACTCTTATCATACCAATTGCTCGTTGTCCTCCTTGATTAAATCCTTGAATGACTAGCCGACTTCGAGCCAACTCGTCGATTGTAATGCCAAGGTTTCTCATTGTGGATTTTAGCATGATGTTCACTGCGGAGCCCCCATCAATAAGAATACGAGTGACCTTTTGTTCCCGAATGTACCCAGAGACAAATAACGGTCGATTATGAGGTTTTGACCCAAGTTGGAGATCTTCGTCGGTGAAAAGAATCGATGCACAACACGAGGCACACATCTTTTTAGGGGTTTTCTCTTCCGTACCTTTAACGGTGCGATTTTCTACTTTGTCAAAATCTTGACTATCTACTTCGAATGTTTCTTGTTCATCTTTCTCGTCGACTTCAGTGGCTGATACCGTGTAAACGGTTAGACTTTGATCATCAGTAAGATATCCAATAGGAAAGAATTCTCCCAAAGTAACACCTCGGTGAGTATCTTTATTTGAGAGCTCAACTGCTTGACGTTCCGTCATGGTTTTTTGCTTCTTCTGTGGGCCTTGCTGAATTTTTTCCTTTTTCTGCCCCCAGTTTGGGCTGGTATGTGGTGCAGTAATAGTTCTTTGTTTGCAAGATCTTCTTCTTGTTACAAGAGTCCATCATTCCTCTACTTGTTCAGACAAAATTGCATTCGGCAGAGGAATGATAATTGGATTTAATGAACCAAATTGGATGGTCTTCAGGCTCTCCAGTTGTTTTCCATGAAAACTTTGCACATCAGATTTTGTTTTGGTTGGGCTAGCTAAAACAGAGGCAATGGTAGCATGATTCGCTTCAGCTATTTCTTCCCCATCCAAAAGGATCTTGTCTTGCTTTGCCAAACTCATGACCAATTCTTTGAATATAAAACATCTTTCAATTGGATGGCTAACGATGCGATGATAAATGCAATACTTAGGGTCATTCACTCGTCCCATCTCTGCGGGGCATTTACATTCTGGCAGGTCAATTACTTTTTTCTCAAGTAAGAATTCTAGTATGCCGGCCACATCAGAGTCTGGGAATGGGTATGTCTTGTTCTCTAACTCTTTGAGTGTTGGACGAGGCCTTTCTGTATCTTGAGTTTTAGTTTGCTTGCTAACTTCCTTATTTTTATCTTTCATGGTAATTTTCAATGGCACTGTAGTGATGGCCATGGTTTCTTTATGGTTTTTCTTTGTTTGTCTTTCTTCTTTCTTTCCATCTTTTTTATCATTTCTTTGTTCTAAGACAGAGACATCCTTGCCACCATGAGCATTGATGCTAATCTCCATGTCATGTGCCTGTGTGGCCAACTCCTCAAAAGTCCGGGGTTTAATGCCTTGAAGGATATAGAGAAGTCCCCAATGCATACCTTGCATGCACATCTCAACGACAGAGGTTTCCGAGAGTCGATCTTTGCAATCCAAGCTTAGCGCCCTCCACCTATTAATATAGTCCACGACTGGTTCCTCTTTCCATTGCCTAGTGTTGGTAAGTTCTATCATGCTTACTGTACGTCGGGTGCTATAGAAGCGATTCAGGAACTCTCGCTCCATTTGGTCCCAACTGTCAATTGATTCAGCTTCCAAGTCGGTATACCAATCAAAGGCATTTCCCTTTAGAGAACGAACAAATTGTTTCACCAAAAAGTCACCCCCCGTCCCTGCATTATTACAAGTCTCCACAAAATGGGCAATGTGTTGCTTGGGATTACCCTTCCCGTCAAATTGTTGTAACTTAGGCGGTTGGTATCCAATTGGCATCCTCATATCATCAATTCGTTTAGTGTATGGTTTTGAATACATGAGAGTGCTCCGGTTTACTCCACCGTATTGTGATCTGATTGTATTGGAGATCATGTCTTGCAGTTGTTGGACAGATAGAGAGCCCACTGAATGAGTGAAATAGGTTTGGTTTGCCCCCTGCTCAGATGTGGTTATATGTTGATCCTTGTCTTTCATGGCCACTTGCGGTGTAAAACCAGGAGGGTGAGTAGGTCCTTGACTTGACTCGCCTAACTTTTGGGCTTCAAGCTTGTTCATGAGTGTTGCGATTTGTAGATCTTTCTCTTCAACAGTTTTGGTGAGCTTTTCGATGGCTCGACTCATGGTAGCCATTTGTTCTTCTATTGATGTTGTATCAGTCATCATGACCTGCATATTGGTTGTGTGTGAATGACTTTGGTAGTCTGGGTACTCTGGACCCAAACCTTTTGGAGTCCCTGGAGTAGATCCTGATTGTGATCCGGTGCTTGAGTTGCAATCAGAAATGGAGTGCGACGCTCTACTTTTGGGAGAACATTCTTCAAAAACAGGGAAATCTTTTTGAGACTTCATCGTATTGATCTTCCATGTTCTCAGAAAATCAAGAGTGATAAATGGTTGTCTTTTTGTGCTTTCAGGTGGTATTAGATCGACCACCCTTCTTTTCTCACTTTGTGCCAATGAAGCGAGTGCCTTTGCCTTCTGACGGGTTACTGCGCCTGTGGAGGTGCTACTATCAGTTGATGAAGCAGCAACATTCTTGACAGCAATTGTGGTTGGGGCTTTGCGAGTTGTGGAAGTGACGGCATTCTTGCCACCATTCTTTGACCCTTGTTCAAGCTGAGCATTCTTGGGAGCCATTGATGCTAGAAATGTAGAGATTTGATGAATGGTTAAGGAGATGAAGATGAGAGGCAGAGAGGTCCCACCGGGCGTGCCAGAAATTTGTAAACACAAATTTTGTCTCCGAAATTCTAGGAAACAAAATAAGAGCAAACAATTAATTTTTATTGATAATAAATTATGAAATAAAGTGGTACAATTCTCTGTGGTCGATTCTTAAATAAATAAGAATCTTCCTCTGATTAAATCTCCTAAAATGCCGGTGCAAGGGCTTTGAAAGCTTGATCTTGAACCGTTATTTGATTGTTGCTTGTGTTCTTCAGGATTGAAGAGATCTTGATTTGTTGAAAGTCTTTGAAGAAGAACGGCACAGGTGTGGCGCGCTTGTTGTTCTTCGTCTTCAAGAATTTCAGAGATTTTTGTTGAGTTGGAGTCGGCAGAGCTTTGTTGCAGTCTTCTTCTCCTTCTCCCCTTTTTTTCCTTTTTTTTTTAATGTGTTGGGTGGCCTTGTATTTATAGGCCAAATGTGGAGTCTTAATTTTGGAAAGTACCCACCAATTATGCTTAAAATCCCATAAAATAATATATATTTATTTATTTATTATTTATGGGAAATAAATCCAAATTTAATTTTGAATTAAAAGCATTTAACTCCAACCTCTGAGAATTTGACACGTGTCCATTTGTGGGACCTGTAATTGTTAATGAATTTGACCAAGACTTATTGATTTAAGTTGATCGATCCAACGGTGATTAAATCATCACCAAATTTATGTGTCTACACAAATCTTGGACCGAATCAGGAGAGAAGTGAATTGATAGACAAATTAATCACATAATCTTATACAAACACATTACCATGGAACATGCTTAATTACAAATAATCTCAGATCATAGTAGGTATTGCGAAGGAGTAATTAAGAAACGCCACTTACATGTACTTGGGTACCTTACTAAGCTGTGGACTAAATCCTCGCTTTCATTATATCTTTGCACCAATTATCTGTATGGTCATTCAAATCGTCAACGGTTTCGTTGAACACCCTGCCCTCGTAATCCATCTCATTCACAGCATCGGCTTCAATATCAGATACAGCATTTACCAGCCCTGACTCAGCCTCGACTCGGCATTTCTCCGCAAGTACCAAGATGTTGTCCAAGGCACACCGCCCGTCCTCATCCAAAAATTCCAATGCCCTCATTTTCTTCCCTTTCAGCTCATTATTCTCACACTTGATCATCCTCAGTAAACTAATCCAACCACCCAAATTCCCCGTCCCCGGCATGTCAGCCACCGCTGTCATAACAGCGGGTACCGCCATTGCGGTGGCCACGACAGAACAAACAAGAAGAGAACCAAAACTCGCCACGAACATGACATTCGATGGATCACAACTATCCAAAGCCTTGAACTTTGTAATTTTTTGGTCCAGGTTACGCTTTTTAGCTACAAGAACCTTCGAGCGGTTATTTAGTTTCTCCGATTCAGAGAAATCTTCAATAAATTGATTACCTGCGCGCTCGAATTTCCTCAGATTCTCCAGTATCAGCCCATAGATATTTCTCTTTCTCTCGGATTCTGATTCTGTTTTCCAAAATAATTTTCTCTTTCTCTCAGGATCTGATTCATCTTCTATATGTCTGTAACATACGTATAAACCGGCGTCAAGGTCGCATCGGCTCCAAAGGGCACCACTGAGACTGTTCATCAGATCGACGCAGAAATCCCGAGCGTATGCACTGGTGTCGAAATAGTCCATTATTTCGATACGGAAAGCAAACTTGTGCTCTGTTTGGGCTTCCAATTTGAGGAGGAGTTTCAGAGCTTCTAGACTGGGTTGGAGTAAGCAGTCTACGACCGGTGAAAGTGAGTCCAGAGAGAGAGGGCCATCAACACGGAGGACTTCACTCAGTTTTTTCCGAAATTCTGAATCTAATGATGCAGCATGTGGGTCCACCCGGCACGCTTCCTCGTAGAGCCGGATTCCGGCGGATAGATCGGAGTTGGACAGAAGAGGTAACCGGTCCCCCATCGTCCAAGAGAAACCCTAAATCGGAATTCAACCTGCAAATACTCCCAACACCGATCCAGAAAACCCTAAAAGGCAATTGAACTTCTACCAAGATATATATATATATATATATGAAGCAGCGCAGGCCCAAAGTGACTGAAAGCCCAGATATACAACTAAAGCTGATAAGGGCCCAATAGACCAAAGTCACCCTTGGTGGGTCATACTCTGCCCTTGCATGGGCTTAGGCCCTTATTTTTCTCTCTTTTGGGCCTTGTGGCCTGCTTATATAGTTTTTGTTTTCTTTGATAAATATTAGGGTAAAGTACTCAAAACACCCATTTAATATAGATATTGTGCGTATAACATCTTATAGTTTTAAAATGAGTACCTACCTTTTTGGGACAAATGCTTAAAATTCCCCTGTAATATGGATATAGTGCGTATAACACCCATTAATTTTAAAACGTGTGTTTTGGTTCCTATTTTTTTTGGACAAGTGTTTAAAACATCCCTCTAATATAGATATTGTGTATATAACACACATTAGTTTTAAAATGTGTATATTTTTTTTTGAAGTAAGATTTATATATAATATCAAAGAAAAGGTCTAAGCCATACAAATATTAAATCACTTCAATTGTATATATTTTTTACTTTCATGAGTTTCTAAATTAAAATTAATTTTCTATTTTTTGTATTCATATGTTTTTAGAAAAAACAATCCTTGATTTTTCACATTAAAAATTCAAAAATATAATGTCAACGATTATTTTGGTATTAATTAAACAAATCTATTTTTGTTTTTTATTTTTTATTTTTGGTAAATACATCCACCTAGTTTTTCAAATAAGTTGGTAAAAAATTATTTACTATCATTTTTTTTTTGTTTCAATAATTTAAGAATATATATACAAAAAAAATGAGATCAATGCAATCAATGGTGGAGATCATAAAAAAACATGACCAAGACTAACTTCAATAGATATATATTTTAAAATATAACTTCAATAAATATTTTCTATTTTTACTAAATTAAAAAATAAATGTGCAAATTGCTCCCAGAATGGTTCGAGTTTTTAACCCCTTATACTATCCATATAGTGCGTATAACCACAGAGGGTTAAACGCACTGTATACATACCATAGGGGGTTAAAATCTCGCGACCCTAAATTTTATTTCCTTCCAAAGACCATAATAAAATAAGTTTGTTTATCAAGCGAAACTCTATAATAATTTTTTTCCAAAAGAGAGATAAAAAAATCATCATGATTCATATTTCTATCCACCTTTTCTTTGAAAAAAAAAAAATCCTTAATTTGCTTGATTTTACTATCTTCGTATATCGGTTCGATTCCAAACCCATTCGGTTCAGTTCCGGTTCCTAATATTAAAAAATAATAATTTTCGGTTCGATTCCGCTTCTCGCCTCTTTGAAGCCGAACCGAACCACAATCGGAACTTTAGTGATAGATATGGGTCTCATGAATCGTGGGATATTGTAGCCATAGAAGAGAAAAAAAAATTAAAGAAATATAAACTAAGTACAAGAAGAATCATTACAGTTTTTATGATTTTTCCTTGAATTGAGTTGTTAGCCTTCAATCTTCATAACTGCCATAGTTATTCAAGAAAGAGTACAAGCGAAGATGGGAAAAATAAAAGGGAAAAGAAGGGGGGAAATGAGTTGTCATTTCAGCGACCCAAGTTGTCTTGTGTGTCTTATACAATATATTTCAAATTTTATATATATTTTTAAATTTTAAATATTTTTTTAGAATTTTAGGAGGTGAAACTGTAATTTACCCATTAGGGTGGGGGCAATGTGAAAATTCAATAGTTTAGAATGATTTATTGAATGTCATTTCGTAATTTTACATCCTAGCCAAAGCGTAACTGATATTTTGGAAATAATAGGGGTACCACGTGTAATATCACTAAACCTCAGGGGAGGTATATGATATTTTCCCTTCATTTATGTATGTATTTATTTTTATTTTTATTTATATCTATACTATTCTAAAAGTACGAGAGCCTAAGAATATTTCTATACATTTTTTCTATTTTATTAATTAAAAAAAATATTTAGTGTATTATTAAAAAGTAATAAAAGTATCTCTCTCACAATTACAATGGAGATAAATGGACATCTATAAAAGTATAAAGCCTTTATAATCTACATCTATATCTATATTTTTATAAAAGTGTAACTATTTTTTATTATTAGTTAAATAATTGAGTAACTAAAATGAATTTGATGAAGTTAATGAAGTGAGAGATTAAATGTAAGTATTGATAATATACTATCTTGAGATACCAAAAGCCATATACTAGAGAGGTAATTCATGAACCAAATTAATTATATAGATATAATTGTAATGAATCATTTATTTTCTTTCTTGAGACACTAAAAGTATATATATATATATATACTACTTCTAAAACTTAAAAGAGTTTACATATATTTATAACTCTTTCACAACAAAGGTACATTCCAGAGATAAATGGCATGGAAACTACAAAAGGGACATAAATATTTGGTGAAGTAGCCAAATATTTGAGAATTATTGTTTTTATTTTATGTGACGCCTTTATATTTTCGTAGAATATTGCGCACTACATAAATTAATTATGATTAGTCTAAATATGTATATAATTCTTGAATTTATTTTATGCTACGTGTACTATATAACTTTATATACAATTTTGAATCCATTTTACATTACGTGCATATCATATATCAATTTAGTATAAGCCAAAATTTTAGCCACACATGCTATTAGCTAATTATTTATTAAAGTATGAGTTATTTTTAATATTTCCAAACATTTAACCCTATGTGTTCGGGGTGTGTGGAAAAGAGTTCACACCTGTGCTCAAATTAACCGAACATCCTAGTCAGAAAACAATTAGATTCATATAACCAACTGAAATTACACAAGGTGTCAATATTTTTGCTCTTTTATTTTTTTAATATTTTTTTCAAGATCCTTATATTTATATTCCTTAGACAAATTGACTCATCTCGGTCCAATTTGATTTATATTTCTTAGACAAATTGACTGGATTGGTTCTAAATATTATGAATCCGGTATTAACCTAAAATATCTTCGATCCGTACTGTGAACATTCCTAGTACAATCACTCCGCTGGTGCAAAATCAAGCACAATATTTATATTGTATTTAAAAGCATAAAATTTACAGGAGAAAATATAGTTTAGTCGTTCAAAGCATCAGCCAAGAGCCTCAAAACCTATGAACGCGTATTAACTTGTCTGACTCGAATATGCACAACTAGGAGAAAAATTTTCTTGCACCATATGTAGACTTCAATCAGCCAATATATATATATATATATATATGTATATGGAAGCAAGAGATTGGAAATCACTATAAAAATGATGCAACAACTGGATGTAAGAGAATTCTTAAATTTTATGTAGAAACTGAATCCAATTCTAGGTTTTAATAGCAGCAGGTTTGAATACAGGGAAATAGGAATCAAGATCAAGATGGTCTAGGATCTCCTGGGTAGCCCATAGATACGACGAGTGGCCTTCTATGAGCTCCGTTACTTCCACCTGTGAAATTACAGAATATTTCATATCCAAAATGAAAATGCAATAGTAAAATACGAAAAATGTCAGAGGGTAACAAATTGCTGATGGAAGCAGGAACTTACATTCTCAATTCCAGCAACATCAATTGGTTGAATTCCAGCTAATCCTTTGGTCAGTAGGCTGTTCAAATTCAATCAAATAAGTTTAAATACAAAAATGATTCAAAGGTTGAGCTCCTAATTGAACACGGGCATACCCTATTACTTGTAAGTTGTAACACATACTTATACACATGTGAGTATGTGTGGGTTTTTGTATATATAGCTATACTACATTTACATATTGCAGAGAATCCCAACTAGAGAAAGATACACACACACATGTAGAGAGAGCGAGATCAAACGTTCCACTCTTGCGCTTCTATTTCAGAAAGTGAATTGGGTAGGCATAAAGAATGTCAGATGGCCAATTGTCTTCAAAATCAATGTTTTAATTATTATTGTTGTTGTTTTTATAAAAAAAAAAAAAATAGAAAGTAAAGGTCTATGTTTTCCCTCTTCAACTGAAGTGCCAGCCATTTACTTTAGTATCACACTATAGTTGCATATCGTGCATACCTAGCACGGAAAGCGATTCCAAGCATCCAATCATTTGTTGCATAAGCATTCACAAATCTGCCGGCAACCACCTGCAAAACAGATAGGTAACTTCTATATATATACTAAAGATGGGTATAAAGATGGAGCGGTGTGAAAGAAATTAGTAGAAAAAACTTGAGCCACCTTTCTAACAGCTTCCCAATTCTCATCTTGAATAGAAATGGGTGCTCCAAGAAGAACAACTCTCTCCACAAGTTGAGCTGCCAAAATTCAGTAAAATTTCGTTAGGATCCATCATGAAAATCCACCCATTCTTGAAAAGAATGATGCTATGACCAAGAGTTACCATTGCATTCGGTTTCAGCCAAGATCTGGAGACACTTGAAAATCACCCGGGCTCCAAGTGAGAAGCCTACAAGTGTCACAGGCCTGAAAATTCATGGGAAGCCAAGAATAGAATTGCATAAACTGCTCATATCATACTTTCAAGGGAATGGATTATAAATGCTCTTTAATTTTGGTACTTGTATACCTGTGCCCTTGCAATCCTTTCAGCAACACTTCTTCAGCAAGAATTTTTCCAGCCTTATCAGATCTACAAATTTGAGTAAGAAGAAAGATCGGTGAAGAAAATAAGATAATAAGGTTGATCAGCGCAGGCCTTGGCTTATTATTAAGATTCTCCCATTGTGACCCGGAGGTCATGGGTTCAACGGGAAACAGCCTCTCCGCGTGTGGAGGTACAGCTGCGTACAGATCAGAGTGGCGGGCGACACTTGCACTGCTAGCCTTTTCATCTATGAATATAATAGAAAATTGGTGCAGCTAACAATATGCTATGAGCAAGAAAGGAACGGGAGGAAAATTGTTATCCCTCCTGCATATAATATACATCTACTCCAGTAGGTATAGGGGGTTGTAATCATCATTCGCAGTAAAAAAATACCGAAGGTTGGAATATTCTCTGAACCAATAATCCAATGCTAAATCCACTGAATATATGCTGTCTGAGAAAGGCTAACCAAGAGTACCCTTTTTCCCTTCTGTTTTTTTTTTCCCAATTAGCAAGACACACACACAGACACATACGCGCCTCTATGGAGACTTGAACCCTCAGCCTTCTACTTTGGAAGCCAAGTAAGTACCAATAGGCTACAGCCTTTTGGGGAAGTAACAACAGTTCCTTTAAGGAAAGTCACAACTCGATTGATTTCTTCTAAACTAATCTTAAGCTTCCACTTCGAGTAGTTCTATGGATAATTTTAGCACCTCAATACTGTAATAGACAACTCCTCTTACAGTAATAAGTTTTAGAAATGCAATATACCTTATTTCCGATATGACTGCATACATTTGATTACATGGAATGGAACTAGAGGACAATTTGCTCCCCTTCTTCCTCCTAATATTTCTACAAACAGTAAGGTGACGAAGAGAAGTGGATACCTGTCCACAGCAATTGTCCATTTGCTATCAATAAAATCAGTAGCAGCAAGTAATGTTGCGGGCCAAGCCAACGCTGCTAAAAGTCCGCTCAATACTGTAAGCATAGCACCTTGTTTCATCAACCCCAAAGCAAATCCTGTAGGATGAAGTAACGTTGTCAATATCATACCCAATTACTTCCATCAAAGAACACCTATTTAGTTTAGTGAAGCAACTAGGAGGGTGAACCATTTACTTGAAGTTAGCCAATCCTGAATTGCAGTGCTTACAGCAATCAGATTTTTAGACTCCCACTGCAGTGCATACCTAAAGAAATGTTAGGGTTGTAAGGATATTACAGCGGTAATTGTTCTTTTAAGGGTTCTATAAGTTTTTAGCAGGTAAATTCCATTTGAACAAATCAATTAAAAAACTATGAACTTTAAAGTATGTGTTCAGAAAGGAGATATGAATAATATATATATATATATATATGTATATATATATATATGTATATATAAAAAATAAAAATAAAAAGACAGTCTTCTCAACATATATTGCACCAGAACATAATTCCATGAAGGATACATATTTCCTAGGACCTTCTGTTAACAAAACTCTTAGTACAGCTCTTTACGAATTAGACCCTCGCTTCAATTGCTTTAGCACACAGTAAGATGAAACTAGTTGCCAATGATTGATCCTTGGAAATCCAAAGTAGCCTTATCATGTTCCCTCAATGCTATAATATTGGCAAAGCGTGAGTGGAGTTGGTCAGAAAAGTAGATATCTGTAGTATAGGTGATAGCTAACAAAGCCTTGTGGTAAGTACTATGGATCCAAGTAAGTCCAACCATAGTAATCCTGTTTCAGGATTCCAATTTATTTCGGGCCATGGCTTCGAATAAGCAGGGGTCAATATAAAGGAAGATGACTGCACACTTTAGTGGACTCCAAGATTAGCCAAAAGAGGAGCATAATCTCTTAAAACTTCTTTATATATTTTGTTCAACATAAAATTTTAAAGCATTCTTTATTTTCTTGGAACCGGAATGTATGTCATGATCTCTCTTTTGGCATAAGGAACTCTCTCCCTGTACTTTGCACTTCTCTTTTTTATATAAAATTTTAAGTTAGTATCACAGTAAGATAATATATCAGACCTTCTTACAATCAAGTAAGTGAATATTTTGAATAAATCCAGAAATGCGGAGCTACATGTTATCCAACAAAAACCTATAATTCCATAAAAACAAACCTAGATCTTAAATTACAATATTTCAAATAAATGCTAACTTCAAAAGTGTGTATATATAATTGGCACCATACTCACAGAATTTCTTTGTGAACAATAAAATGGAAGTGCTAGGGAGAAGAATCATGTGTGATGAACCAATACAAGATGGAAAAAGGTCATGGTTAAGTCGAGAAAGCAGGAAGTTTCACGAAAAAAGAATGAGAGAAGTGCTGGAAGAGAACCACATTCAGGATACCGATGTAATTGCTTGACGAGGACCAAACTGTATCCAGTGGGACAGACGTGGACATAATTGACCGTTGGAATATTCAAAATGTTGTGTACCTTTCCAAATTGTCATCTTGTCCTTCCCACGGTCTTATAAAATCTTCCTCCTCGAAAACGAATCCCGAGATCAAAATCTCAACTCCCAGCCGCTGGCAGGATGAGAATAAAAATTTGAAACACCATTTATTTAAAGAGGGATATAAAATTAAAAAAGAAAATGAAAACGAGAAAATTCAACAGACTTTCTGGAAGACAAATATATCCACCTTATCGCGGAAGAAAAATAAATAGGAGGTCCATAGCTAGTGGGAGACAGAAGCTAAAAAACTCACCCCTTGGTTGTGATTTTCCCCTATAGCTTTGAACTCAAATTCATTAATGCTTCCAGTTCTCCTAGCCACTTTACTCCCAGTAAGTCCAGCTCCAGCAGCTGCATTAAACAGAGTGTTAATGTAAAATTTTATAATCATAGAAAAGAGTTCAGAGCATGACGTCCTTTTTTATTTTTAACTATCATCTGTGTTAGTTCATGTTTTGATTCCAGCTCAAATAGTACACAAACACCAGATCTTTCTCTTTTACCAGTTCCATATATTACTGATTATAATAATAGTTAATTAAACTTGAAAAAAAAAAACAGAAGCAAATTATTTAAAATCTCTCTATCTAGCAACAGGAATTGAAGGTATTCCCTCCTGTATCATCTACAGAAATCTTTACCAAACTATTTTCTATTAGTTGTCAGCACTTTTACAAAAATAAAAATATATAAAAAAAAAAAAAAAAATTGTTGTGAGATCTACAAAATAAAACCCATTAAACGTAATTATGAAGCACCTCCAAATGATGCAGCGACTGCAACAGACCCAGCAACAGTCCCTGCAGCACTTGCAGCTGCAGCAAACCCACTTGCTCCAATCACCGGGATGAGAGTGCCCAACGTAGGTGCTAAAGCACCAAATCCTGCAGCAATAGCCGGAGCAGCCAAACCTGTAGGACATGATACAAATGAAAGTTTAAAACAGTCATGCCATAAATAATATAAAAAAAAAAACGAAAAAAAGAAAGACAAAAACTGTTTAAATAAGGTGCGTAAACTTTAGAGAAACCTAAGAAGATCTAATGATGCCATACCACCAGTAATTGCCATTAAAGTTCCACCAGTTAATGCAGCTGCACCTATGATACCTCCGCGTTTCCACTTAGCCCAAGAGTTTTTTGGAGATGCAGTTTCATCCTTCTTCGATTCTTCCTCTTTTAATAAAGCCATAGCAGAGCAAGCAACCATAGTTTCAATCGCTTCCTAAAAACGTAAATAAAATAGAATAAATTGGAGTGGGGAGGGGAAGCAGTACAACTTTGAGGCTAAAGAAGGTAAATTTGTCGCTTGAGAAAACTACCTATACTAGTAGACTGTATTCTACCATCTAGATTTAAGATATGATGAACATCTTTACTATCTTGGTGGCTGTAGACTCGTTAATCCCATTCTTCATTTTTAAAAGACTTCATACAGGCATTAATGGTCTCACCACTTTCCTCATCTAAAAAGGGTGCAAACTTCAAGGAAAAAGGAAATAACAGGGGTGCTGAGAAAAATCTATACATTGTTAATTTATACATGACTCTTTCAAGTATGGAGAAGGAACAGGCATGAATCTCAATGAATCACAGAGATACTGCACGATAAAGCAGATTTTGCATAGTCGAATGGAAACTTAAATACTGGAACAAATTAATTCAAGATTAAATTGGATGAGTAATGAATTAATAATATTCTATCAGGTGGCACCACAGTTAATATTTATTTGGCTAGAGGTAACTCACTAACAGGAGAAGACAAATTTCTAGAGTATGGCTGACAGCTTATAATTTATTAAACATAGGTAAACCCACCATTGTAAGCCACTTGACATTGAACCAGGTTGCCAGAAGCCGCAGAGCCACACGATGTCGAGCATCGTATCCCTTTCTTCGTCGTGTAGCATTCTTGTTATCTTCAGGTAAATTTGACAGACAAGCTGAAAGAAGCTCATATAGAACTGTCACTTTCCTCTGGTAACTAAGCATTGTTACCTCTTCGAATGGTGTTTTATCAACTTCACTGCCAGGCTCGTCATCTGTCTGCTCATTGCAAACCAAATTACAATTTATTGCCTGCTGAGTTTCAAATTGGGGATTTGCCGCTTCAGAGTTATTGGCAGTTGCCTCTTCAGAGTTTGCTTGCATCTCAGCAGTGGAATACTTTTCCCTATACTTATGCTCATACTCACGATGCTTTTCCCTCATAGACTCGAAATCTCCAGAAGATTTTTCCATGCTTGATGCCATAGCATTAACACCATTCAACAAGGCAAGTTCCTTATCCTTCATTTCTGCAGAAGTATTGCCACTTTCTTCCAAGAGGAGCCTTAAAAACTGTGAAAATATGACAAAAAGGTGGTATAAGGGAAGTAGAAATTTCAATGAGATATGTTACAAGTCATTGATGCTAGGTGAAAAAGACCAATAAAAATTTAAAGAATGTCGCATTACTAAGGATGCGAAACTTATCTTCATACACCATTCCAGATCTTAGCTACGAGCAAAAATTAACTAAGGTGAAGCTCCAGTATTTCTGTACCCATTGCCATTTACAACATCCAACTATGACTTAATGCAACCTCAAGACAACATTATAGCAATTTGGTATAATTCCACATAGCTAAAATCTTGATTCTCGAGACTAAAATGTGGATCAGTATTCATTAATTTGACGAGGATTTCAGCAAAACTCCCTTACTATTCTGAATTCTCATCCACACTAAAAACTTTAACTAAGATGCTAAACTTTGAATTTCTTCAAAAAGTTGTTCTTTTCATATTTAAATTACCACTTCAAATTAGGGATACCTTCTCAAAACGTTTTACTTGGAGTATGGACAATTCAGAGCCATAATCTTAGTTTAAAGTTTAACACCATCAAAAGGGTTTCCATCATAAATGAGCATTAAATCTTTCTACAAAAATCATTTAAATCACGACAAATATTAAACTTTTGATTGAAAGCTAAAGAAGAGGAAGAATTAATTTTTCCAGCGCCAGTTTTGTATTAGTATTCCTTAATTTGATGGGAATTTCACCAGAACTCCCAAATTATTGTCCAAATTCTCATTCAAGCAGACAAAGTTGATTAAGATGCTAAACTATATATTCCCTATAAATAATTGTTTTTTCATATAAAATTTACACTTGTAATTATGGATACCTTCCTAAATCATTTAGAAGTGTGGACAATGTTAAAGCCATTGTCTTCGTTCAAACCCATTAGTAAAGGGCATCCATCATAAAGGAATGTTACAACTTTCTGTAGAAGTCAATGAATCATGACTAATGTTAACAGTATGATTCGGCTTCCCTGAAGTTTATTTCGTGCTTACTATTGATTGATAATCATACTGAAACAGAGAACCCTATCGATCAACCTTCACATTTAAAGGAACTTATTTCAGTGAGAAAGGACATCTGTCTGGTCAGTCATCAGTCTACAGCATGGCAAACTCTGGTTGATTTTATCATAGGCAATAGTCAGCAAGATAGCAAGCTACATACTACTATATTACTTCACCAAAAGTATGTCGCAACAGTGAAGAAGTCTGGTACAAATATTCATTTCTCAAAAAATAATAAATAGATAAAGACATAAACATACTGCCCCAACATGATTCTTAGCAGGAGAAGCCCCGGCAGTTTCCTCAAGCCCAGTCCATGCTTTATTGTCTATCTCCAGAAACCTGTTGATAACAAAAATGATAAACTTTCATAACTCCCCTCACCAGAACATCACGCAGAACTAAATTGGTCATTGGACAACCCATTAACTAAAGTAGAAATAAAAAAATAATTTAGGCTTAAAATCACGTACACTATGCTTAACTAAACTGAAAGAAAAATACCACGTATATAGAAACTTTCACTACTCGTTCTCAAATGAGTACTACTCAGAGTTTCCTAGGTGGTTTTAATTCATGCAGCAAGTGTAAATTTAGTTCAATATAACAAGAAGCTAACCTACATGGAAAGAAAAATAGCTTTATCTGACTAATCAATATGGATAATTCTGTTAGTAAGATCAGAATACCAATCACTTTCCTTTTACAACATTTTTCTCATCCACCAAGCAAATTAAACACATATCAATAACTCAGCATCACAATCAGTACACATAACGACAATAAATAACTCAATAAACTAAGCCCCAAACCAAAACTGAAAAAAAATCAGCTTAAATCGACAAGCAGATATGAATAATTCTGTAACTAAGATCACATATACTAATTCTATTTCCCATTGAACATTCTTTTTTAGCCACCAAACAAATTAACCACTTGAATCATGTCAATAAACAATAAATAACTCAACAAAAGAAAACCCGAAATTACTATTACCCTCTAAACTATAAGTTCACATCAGACTAACAAACGGATCCTCTAGACCGCAAATCAATAAAAATATCTTCTTGTTGCATCAAAACATATAAATGTTGACTAATCCGCACACAAACTAACCTGCACTAAAACAAAAAATAAATTTATCATACAAGTAAATATTAATAATGTCGCCATTATTTGTTTCCTACCCAAACATTTTTCTCAGCTGCCAAAGAAATTAAACACCAAGGAGTCACCAAAATTGCAATCACTAAACAGAACAACAATAAATAACACAATAAACGAAAACCCAATTGCCTATTTTCCTCAGAATTAGAATTTCACACTAAACTATACAAACAGATCTCCATAGGAATCAAATCAACAAAATACAAAGCTAACAAATTCAACCGCCAACACAACCTATATAAGCACAGACCCATATAAGTGTGTATATACATACACATATATATATAGAGAGAGAGGGGTTAACTTAATATGGGGCGGAGGAGGCCGGAGGACTCATGTACCCAGAGGTGAGGGTCCTCGGAGACCGAATCGCTACTGCTGCCATTGCTGGTTCGTCCATCGGACGGGTCGTCTTCGTCGGTTACGGGCGACCCTAGCGGGCGGGTTTGGTGGATCTGGGCCTGGTGAAGGGCCAACCCGAACAGAGCTCCGGCGGCGTACCTCTGGGTCGGCGTCAACAGCGACGACATCGCCGTGTCGGTCACTCTCTCAATTATTCGGACATCGATTGTATTTAAATTGAGGGATTGAATTTTTGTGGGTTTCTGTAGAACTCGATTGAATTGAAATTAAATTAATGGGTATTTTAATTGAAAGCTCAAAGAAGAGGAAGGGTATATTACATTTTCAAACTTCGGTTTACACTGGGTGTCTATTTGGTACATACACATATATATTGTAGTAAATTACACTTACATCATGCCAAGTTAATTAGAATTTGTTACACTTAATTTTCTTCTATTTTGAATTATTTCAGATATTTTCCTTCTAATTAATTTTTGGAAAAAAATTTGATTTTTATGATCGTTTCTATGAACCACAAATACTTCGACTAGAGGGTGTCGGACTCCCGCCTTCGTATCTATTCTAACGAGTGTCTTTATAGGTATGTCTCCCCTCTTTTTCTTGAACTTTTACTTTCTTAAAAAAATTGTATTAGTTTGTGTTCAAAAAAATTGGGTTTTAATATATTGTTTGGGAAAATGCATACCAAACGAAGTAAAGGAGTTTTTTTTTTTTTTTTTCTAATTATAGACTTAGCAGCCGTTTGGTAACTATTTAAATTTATCGTTTATTGTTTATATAAACAAATTTAGAGAAAAATACGTTTGTCAAATTATGTTTCATTTATAAAAAATATAAACATTTTTAAAATGACACTGTAATTAAGACATAATTTTATAAACACCAGAACGTTGTTTATCATTTTCTGTTTATATTTATGAAATATATCACTATATTATATCCATAACAAATCTTCCACCATAATCGCCAATTACCTCCACCACCATCGATTCCCACCACCAACCACCATAACCAATCATCTCCTCTACCGACCACCATCAACCACTACTATCAGTCACTGCCCACCATCATCGACAACCGCCTCCATCGGCCACCACCACCTTCAACCACCACTATTGGACATTGCCTAGCCTCCACATCTTGGCGATGTCGGCCATCATTATTAACATAAACAAATTTTTATAGCAAACATGGTTTTGTGTTTATTATTTATAAAAACGTCAAAAACATAAACGGTTATCAAACGATAGACATTTTTGCCCATAAATAAAAACAAGGGTTATTATCATAAAACTCCCAGAGATTTGCAAATTTAATTAAATAACTACCTCAAGTTCAAAGAACCCCCTCAATTTTTCAATTCGTATCAATTACCCCCTCACCCTCACATTTCAGTCAAATTAGTTAGGATTAATTTTATTTACACCCCATAAAATTTATTTTATTTTCAATCAAACTTCTTTAAGTTTGAAAAACTACATTTAGACCATGGAAGCTCTATAACCATCCCCAAAGAGAGGAAGTAAAAGATAGCTGCTAACAGAGCTCAAAACATATAAGAAATTGGATGAGACAGACACATTGATTGGTAAAGTCATTAAACTTAGTCATTTTGATCCTTGAGTTTGAAAAAACTATATATTTCGAAAGCGCTCTCTCTATATATATATATTTGAAATATATATATATTTTTTGGAATTAAAATCTATATTTCAGAAAAAATATATATATTTCGGAAAAATAAATATATTTCAAAAAAAAAATACATATTTTGGGAATATATATATATTTCAAAAATAATAAACATAAATCTATTTATTATTTTTAATATATATTTATATATATCCGAAATATATATTGTAAGAAATAGTAAAATAACTCTAGCCTTTCTTTTTTAGAATTGATTTAATAACTCGGTGGAAGCACATCCTATCACGAGATAAGAAATGTTTGTAAAAAATAATAAAATAAATATTTAAAATAAAAAATCAAATATGTATAAATTAAATTAATTGACCCTAATCTTTTTTAAGAACAAATTTGAAATTTTTGGAAGAAGTTTAAAACCACTTTTTTCGCAAAATGATAATTTAAATCGACATGATAGAAAGCCTTCATTTAATTTTTTTTTCTTGAATTTAACATGGTGATGAATGCATAAGAATAATAAAAATTTCTAATAAAACTGTAATAAATTTTGTTTGTGTTTTCTCTTTTCATATAGAGAAATAGTTGCACACTTTAATTATAATTTTTGTTAATAGTGATTAGTGTATATAGCTACCATTAATGGTACACTTTGATTATAATTTTATCATTATAAGAATTATTATTATTTCTTATATTTAACATGTTGATGAATTGATCAAAATACTAGAAAGCTAATATCCTTTGTTGTATTTAACATGATAATGAATGCTTAAGAATATATATTTTTTAAATATATATATATATATATATATTTGAAATATATTGTTTTTTCAAACTTAAGGGGTCTGAATGTAGTTTTCAAACTTGAATAGATTTGATTGAAGATAAATCAAATTTAGGGGTGTAAATGAAATTAATCATAACTATATTGACTGAAATGTGAAAGTGAGGGGGTGATTGATACAAATTTAAAAATTGAGAGGACCTTTGGACCTAGGGGATTATTTTATTTAATTTGCAAATCTCAATGAATTTTATGATAATAAACCAAAAAGTAATACATAAATACTAATTATATTTTTCATAAACAATAAGGCCATGTTTGGTAACCAGTTTTTGCTGGTTTTGTCTTGGTTTGTTTTTGTTTTCAAAGACTAAACTTGTTTGGTTGGTTTTGTTTTTAAATTCAAAATCAACACCACTTAAAACTTTGGTCTTGGATTTGGTTTAAAATAAAGTAAAACCAAGACCAAAAAAAAGTTGGTCTTTCTTGGTCTTAGCCCACAATTTTTGACTTTTTTTTTTCTCTCTCCTATATATATATATATAATTCATGTACTAAAATTAAAAAATAATATATATTAATATATATGGAATAATATATATTTTTTATTTTATAATAATATATAAAAAATAATATTATTAAATATATATATAAATAATATATATATATAAATAATATATATATATATAAATATGTATAAAATAATATATAAAATTAAAAAATAATATATATTAATATATATAGAATAATATATATTTTTTATTTTATAATAATATATATAAAATAATATTATTAAATATATATAAAAATAATATATATATATATATATATACATAAAATAATATATAAAATTAAAAAAATAATATATATTAATATATATAGAATAATATATATATTTATTTTATAATAATATATATAAAATAATATTATTAAATATATATATAAATAATATATATATATATATAAATATACATAAAATAATATATAAAATTAAAAAATAATATATATTAATATATATAGAATAATATATATTTTTTATTTTATAATAATATATATAAAATAATATTATTAAATATATATAAAAATAATATATATATATATAATTAAAAAATAATATATATTAATATATATAGAATAATATATATTTTTTATTTTGTAATAATATATATAGAATAATATTATTAAACATATATATATTAAATATATATAAAAATAATATATAAAATTCAAAAAATATATATATATAAAATTCAAAAATAATATATATTAATAATATATATAATAATATATATTATTATTTTATAATAATATATATAAAATAATATTATTAAATATATATATATATAAAATAATATTATTAAAGATATATAAATAAAAAAATAATGTATATATAAATAATATATCGAATTATTATATTAAATATATATATAATAATATATAAATTCAAAAATAATATATATATATAAATATATATAAAATTCAAAAATAATATATATTAATAATATATAGAATAATATATATTATTATTTTATAATAATATATATAAAATAATGTATAAAATAATTTTATTAAATATATATATTAAATATATATATAATATGTTTATATAAATAATATCGAATATATATATTTAATAATATATAAAGTTATATACAGAAAATAATATGTAAACGAATATATATATAAAGTTTTTGTTTTCTCAAACCAGACCAGAAAGACCAGACCGCTTACCAAACAGAGTTTTAAATTCAAGACAAGAGCAGACAAAATTAGACAAAACCAAACCAGACAAGACAAAACCAGACAAACCCCTTTCCAAACTGGGCATAAACAAGAAACAACGAAACATGCAGGGTGGTAATTACTTTCTCATTACGAGTGTGTTTTGCTCAAAATCACTTTATGTGCCTTGGTTCATTTAATCCAAGAGGAACGGATTATGTTGAAGAAGTTGACATATGTAACTTTTGAGTAGAATTGAACATGTGACATTAGGTTCATACTTTCAACGTTCATGTGACATTGGACATAATTTCTAAAATTGTGTATTCATATCTTAAGCAGTTTTTTTATTAATTTAGTTTCATAAAAGTTATAAAATAATTTATTAGTTTTGTTAGTTTTATTATATTGTATATTATAATATATTTTTTTGTTTTCATCTTAATTTGAACCATTAATACAATTAAACACAACATAAACCCAATATTTTAAATAACAGTATTATTAGTAATTTTTATTTATTTGAAACATATTTTTCACGAATTTATTGTAATGTAAAACTACTTATTTTTATTTATTTTATTCTATAACTAAAGCCTTTTTTGGATTGACTTTTCAAACGTTGTTTTTGGCTTCTTGGAGGTAAAAGTTGTTTTGAACGGTGTTTAACAAAAATTTTAGAAGAGCTTATGGGCCTTGGAAGAGCGTTTTAAAGGAGCTGGGGGTACCAGCTTCTCAAAACAGCTTCTGCTTCTTTTTTTCTTCTGCGGGAAGCCAGAAGCAGAAGTTATGCCAAACAGGGCCTAATTCTCTCTGTTTTCTATTTCATATTTCTTTTAATCAATAAATATACATTTACCTTTTCAATGATATTTTATCTTTTTTGTTTTTACTAATACCTTTATTTTCAATTCTATGAAATTTCTAACCTTTGCCAAAATTTGGGTTTTACTGAAAATTTCATGATGGTAGGATTCTCTTTCTTATCCTATTAGTTAAAATTCTTTATTTTTCCCTCAACATTCTAACTAGAAATGGAACGATTTAGAAAAAATCTATATCTATATATATACTACTATTAGCAGTGTAAAGAGTTCGAACACTAATTTTTAAATTTTAATTTATTTTAATTCAAATGTAGCTATACAGTAGTTAAAGATAAATATCAATTTTACTTTTGTGTTATATTTTAATTCAAAAACCAGTTACTCTTCATCATATGTATAAACATTCCTAGAATAAATAAATTATTTATAAATACAATATAAGTAAGAGTAAAATTAATTTTATACATATTCAAATTAAGTGTAAAGAGTTTCCAAACCTAATTTTTAATTTATTTTAATTCAAATAATTATATAGTAGTTAAAGATAAATATCAATTTTACTTTGATGTTATATTTTAACTCAAAAACTAATTATTCTTCATGGATACGTATTAACATTCCTAGAATAAACAAACTATCTATAACATTTAGAAAAAAAAAAAAAAAAAATACTATCTATCAATACAATATGAATAAGAGTAAAATTGATTTTCTAGACATTGATTCATTTTATTTTAAACTCTGCACATACACAAATCTTTCATCGTCCACAATATCAGGTGCGACCTTTTCTTTTGTCTGTTTATTTTTCTTCGTCTGTTTTTTATTCTTATTTTTTTCAAATTTTCTTCTATAACTTTATTTTAATTGTATTTATATAGATTGTTCTAACATGCATGGCATGTGAGTTTTACTAGTATGGCATGTGAGTTTTACTAGTAGAAAATAAAAATGTGATACAATATAAATGGTTTCTCAAGTGAATATACAACTTAATTTCCTAATAACTTTGATTAAATAACTACAAAGTACTAATTTTATATCTTTTTTCTTTTTTGAAAAGGAACTTTATTTTGTTTTATAGCTAATAAACTTTTACAAATAATATTTTAATTAAGTAACTAATTATTATTAATTTTATCTTAAAGAAGACAATTCCACCAAATTTGATAGAGCTGTGGACAAAATATATCCAATGCCTAACCCATTTGCACTGGACTATTTTCAAAATTCAATTTCTATACAATAATTATCATCTAATTTAGCAAATTGATATTTAACTTTTACAAATTTTTACATTTATACTTTTCTTTTATTTTCTTTTTAAATTATCTCACACTATTTTTTTTATTTTGTTAAAATATAAACATTAATTTAAATAAAAATTAAAATTATGAATTTGTTTTCTATCACATGCTCTTTACTAGTTATTATAAAAGTTTGAGGATTTGTTCTTTTATATAGTTTTTATTCTTGTTCAATTATAGTATTATTTTGGATTTGAATTGTATAGTTTTTTTTAATAAATATGCATTAAATTGATTAAAAAATAAAATAAAATAAATTATCATACATTCAATCATGATTATTGACTTAAAAATTTAACATCTTTATGGTTTGGTTTGGTATACCTTGTGAATTTATAAATTTTATAGGTTTTTCTAAAAAAATTTTATTGATGGTCAAAATAAATAATCTTTGTTCATGTATAGAGTTGTCTAAGCTTATAGAAATCATTCTTGAATTGTATAGAAATGTTTAGAATATTCTCAAGTTGGATAATATATTTTTATAGAACTCTCTATTGTTGGATTTGTGACATTTGTAAATCTCTCAATTATTGATGGTAAGATCTTTGGTTTATATAAGAAGGTGGGTAAGTTCATTTACTCTTCACCATATAATTCAACTAACAAATTATCTCTAGTTAAAATATATATGAATAGTATCAAATTGGACGGAATTGACGGACTGTTAAAAATCATCAAATGTAATTGCTTGTTCGAAGAGAACACGATTTCTTCAATTTGCTCATTATTTTAGGTTAATTTTTTTAGTTTAAGTAAAACTTTGTATATTTTGGGGGCATTTTAGTAATACATTAGAACCATTCTTTTCTCTAGACAACCAATTGTGTCCACTTTGAAAACTAAGCACACACAAAGATAACATATATTTTTAATAATAAATAAATAAATAAAATGTTTAAGAAGTTTGAAGCATATTACAATCACACCAGAAAGCAAAAAGAGCCCTTACATTTGCAGATCAAGAACTACCCCACACATCTCCTTGTTCGACATCAATTTGTTTAACAAAATTGAGATGACTAATAAGCACGCCTTAGTACGAAGAACTTAACTCGATTTAGAATAGAAATTGGATTCTAGAATGGGATTCTACCACACATTTGACTCTAGAATTAAGGGTTAATTTCATTTACACCTCTTGAGGTTTGTTCCATCTTCACTTTGATCCCTCAGATTTGCATATCTTCATTTACACCCCCTCATGGTGTGAAATGTCTAAAATACCCTTATACCAAACACCCCTTAAATCAATTTAATCTCTAAATCAATTTAACCCCTAAACCAAACACCTCCTTAGAATCAATCTAACCCTCAAACCAAACACCTCAACCCCAACTCTCTCTCTCTCTCTCTCTCTCTCTCTCACACACACACACACACACACACCCCTCTGCACACACTACACAGACGGCGAGGCGATTAGGGTTTCTGGAGATTTGGGCGTTCAATCGAAAATAGAGTCAGGATCGAGAAATTTGGGTGACTCGGGTTCAGCAGAGAGGAAAGGGAAGAGAAAATTAGGTCTTAATGTTGATTCACTGGTTTCGGAAATAGAGGGAGAGGATGAAAGAGACCTAGGGTTTTTGAGTTTGCAATTTGGAACAAAATTTTTGAAGCGAAGCGTCCAAGAAATCAATGGCGGCGATGGTGGTGCTGTGGTCGTAGTTGTAAGTGATGATGATGATGAAAATGAAAGAGAAAGTGAAAGGGGAAGTGGTAATTTTGAGATTAGGAGGAAGTCCCACCGCCATATATATACATATATATATAGATATATTTCCAAAACTTCAATCTTCCCCTTCCTATATCTATCTACATATACATATACACACACATATATATACATATATATTTATGTTTGTATATCTACATCTCAGTATGAATCCCTATATGTGCAATCAGACCACATTGTCTTGTATTTCTTGACCTCAAGAGCAATCAATCAAAACCTCTCTTCCCAGAACACGGAGCACCGAAATGGGTTTGTTGATTATCGAAGAGAAATGTGGAGAAGAAGGAGACGATGCCGTTCTGGTTCCGCCCACCAATTTCTCCATGGTCGAAGATGGCGTCTACAGATCTGGCTTCCCTCAACCCTCCAATTTCCCGTATCTACAAACCCTCAATTTGAAATCAGTCATGTATGTCTTGTACACACACACATATATATATATATGTATGTGTGTGTTTGGTGATTGAAGATTTTCTTGTATTGAGTTTCGAATTTTTGGGCAGATGTTTGTGCACCGAACCTTACCCTCAAGAAAATTTTATATGTATATGTAGAAATGTAGATATAGATTTCAAAAAAATTTATTCTAATTTTATATGAATATGTTTTTTTTAATTTTATATATTTGGTTCAAATTTTTTTATATTTTTTTCGAATTTTATAATTTTTTTTGAAATTTAATATATATTTTTTGAAATTTTATATATATTTTGAAATTTTAATACAAATTAAATTATTAAATGATGGGAGGGGGTCTAATTGATAAAAGCACTATCCTTGTTTCCAAACAGAATAAGGATAAGACATTGAGGGTAGTTTAGGGATTTTAAAAAAAATTCAGGCTGATGTCATCGTTCAGGGGGTCTAAGTGATGAGAATATTGAAAAATAGGGGGTGTAAATGAAGATATGTAAACCTGAGGGGGTCCAAATGAAGATAAAACAAACTTCAGGGGGTGTAAATGAAGTTATCCCTAAAATTAATTAGATATCATATGAGATTTTAATTCGCAAGTTTGATTAGGTAACAAAATGAGCCAAAAAAAATAAAAAATTCTGTAAGAAATAATTGTTATTTTTACTGGATGCCATTTTTATACCTATAATATATTGGGATAAACACACTAATATTGTAACTAGGTAGGAATGGAATTGGACTTAGAATGGTATTTATGTTTGGAAAGAATTGAAGATTTGAGTTAATTTGGTAACCCCCTATTAACTTAATTTTAAAATACCAATAATACCTGTCTACTAATAAGTTAATAAATAATTCTTGTTTGATTAGAATCCAATTCCTTCTACAATTATAATTTCCAATTCCTTTTAGAATTCTAATTTCAAATCACGAAATTATAAAGGCAATTGAGAGTTTCAGTTTTAGTTCCAATTCCAATTTCTATTATGTAACTCCAGAACACAAATAGAAAAAGGGGTGCGTTTGGATAACCTGTTTTTTGTATTTGTTTTCTGTTTTCAAATATAAAAACTGTTTTTGTATTTGTCTTTGTTTTTTTCAGCAAAAAACTAAAAACAAAAAAGCGTTTGGATGAAAATTTGTATTAAAAAATAAAATGGTATTGGTGGGCGGCGGCGGGGGGCGGTGGTGGTGGGTGACTGGTGGCGGCGGTGGGGCCGGTGGCGACCGGAGGTGGTGGGGGCCGGCGGCGGCGGCGGCGGCGGCGACTGGTGGCGGTGGCGGAGGTGGTACCCTAAACAGTGAAAAAACTCAAAAAATAATTAAAAGTTGTATTTGGTGTTTTTACCACTTTTACACACTACTCACAGAAAACAGTTTTTTTAGGGAAAAAAAAGTGAACAGTAAACGCGTTTGCCAAACGTGTTTTTTTTTTAACTCGGTGAACAGTAAAAAAACAAAAACTGTTTTTCCGTATCCAAACGGGGCCTTAGGGATTCCTTTCTACAATTGCGCGGTGGTTTTAGGGTTTTGTGGACAAAATCACAATCGATTGAAATTGCGTTCAAGATGTGTGGAAAATAAATCAATATAAGTTTAAGTGTTTTTGGTGATTTTACAATAGCTCTAGAAATGTATTCTCAAATGATATGATCAATGAATGATATTTGAAGAATAAGAAGAGATACTAGAGGTTTTGATTTTCAAAGAAACTTGGAGAAAATCAGATTTTCAAAGCTTGGTTTCAATGATTTTTGTAGAGAAAATTTCTGCAGAATTTTTGACAGCTTTCTTTCTCTTTGTGTTTCAATCTCTCTACATTCAATATACACATCTCATTCTATATATAGCATTGCATTAGGGTTTTGAAGAATGATTATAGTATTTGAAAGACAAGAGCCGTTTGAACACCATTAAAAACAATCCACAAAACATGGGAAATGTTTTCTGAAGAATCTGTAGATTTTGAGGATCAACTAGTTGACTACTTTTTATTTCAGTCGACTACATGGTTTCATCTAGTCGACTAGATTGAGTTCTAGTCGACTACAATGATACATCTAGTCGACTAGAATGTGTTCTAGTTGACTACTTCTTGTAGTCTAGTCGACTCAAAGTGCTTTCAGTCGATTACTTTGATGTGGATGAAAAGCCTGAAGCTACTGATTGTTTTAGTCGACTATATTAAAATACACATGGTGATTCTAGTCGACTACAACTTAAAAAACATTTAATAAAAATATTTTTCTTTCCGTTTAAGTTCGGTAAAGCGTTTTTCATTCCATTTGAGTTCGGTTCATTTTATACTTGAGCTTATACGATAATATCGACGCATAAAATTACCTTGTTACAATGATCGCTCCCCGACCTATCTACCCCAAGTCTTGAGTCTTCGACTTTCACCTTTGCCGTTGAATTAAATGATTTTCCATTTTGCGCTTCAATTTCTTTCACAACTTTTCGCTTTAAATCAAGCTTTCTTTCCGAACTTGCTTTTCGAGTCATTTCCTTTCCGAGTTTAATTTCTGAGTCGTTCACCTGTCTTTTGCTGAAAATATAAACTCGATAATTCATTAGTATCAAACACTTTTCAATGGTTTGTTATCATCAATTTTGGAATTGTTTGCCGAGAGTAAATTTCAAAGCCAACAGGCAAGGTTAGTGTTTTTATGACTTGGCTTATAAATACCAAGGTTCTACAAGAGAAGAGGTTACGATTTTTTACGATGATTTTTCAAGAGGGTTTTTGGTGAGAGCTCTGCAATATTCCATCGTTCATATTATTCTACAGAGTGATACACACAGAGAGATGATTATGAAGTGATCATACATATTGGTGTTATCTCTTGTATTGAGTTTCTGCAATCGTGCTTCTACATCGAAGTTCTATATGCACGATTGGATGAGGGATTGTTAAAAAATCATCACACCATCCATTGCAACGAGGTCGCTTTGATCCGTCCGAGTACAAAGCAATTCGAGGATTTCAAACCACAAGTAGAGAAAGGCAAATCAGTCATGATTTGTGAGTCTCTCATAGTGTATGGCGGAGCAAGCATGCTTCGTGAAGTACGAGTGATTCAAGGGTTTCAGACCGCGAGTAGAGGAAGGCATATCAGGAGTGATTGTAAGTCTAAAACTTTCGTAGAGTTTGTACTTGTTGATTCATAGCGCATCGGTACTTAAGTGTACTCGTAGTTTTTTTTCCTTGAAACGTTTCCTTGGTTTTTCCACCTATAATTCTCTGTGTCGTCTCTTGCCTTATTTTCTGCACTATATTGATGTTTGTTTGATATTGCTCGATAGATCTGTTTTTGGAATTAAATTGAAAAATTAGAGTTTGTGACTAATTAAAATTGAATTTTCGCTAAATAATTTTAATTGATCAAAAAATCGATAAAAAATCTGTTTTCAACTATTATTGTCTCATATTTATTATAACTAATATATATTTTTCATCACGCAATACTTGAAGAATAGCAGTATATGTATGTAATACTTGATTGATAACATTATATGCATGTGTGCATATAACAGGGATATATATGAAGATGAACTTTTCTTTTCTTTTTTTGATAAGTATCTTAGATGAACCCTTTATAGAAACTCAATATCCACTGCAGGTTAGTATATTCCGACAAACCATACTTACCCTGCTCTCGACATGGACTAGCATTCAAACCAAACAGTCAGTGACTGCAACCCTTGGAAAATGCAGAGGTTTGACAATAAGCCAGGGATGCAACTCTTGTATATAGATATGGAACTAATCAAATACATACCTAAAGCAATATGAAGCAAGGTAGATCCTGCAGAATAGCAACCTGTTCTGTTTTTCAGTCCATCGCCTTCGAACCTGACGCCGGACAGAATAGAGATTATTCTGTAGGCTAGCGCAACGGGTAATTTGCAAGAAAGAAAAGGGAGAAATTCGACCCAAAATTCAGAGAACACTCTGGAATTTTATATAATTATGTATAATCAAGAATGAATAAAAACAACCCACAAGCCGGGTATAAATAGCTGAAAATCGACCCCTAATGGGATTTTTGCCAAAAATAGCAAAACCCTAAAAGTCCTACCAAAACAAAACATGGAAAAAAATAAAAAGATTGCCAAAAATCTGGCCCAAATCGGGTTCAGAATCATCTCCTAATTGACAAATAAAAAATTACCATAAGTAGCAAAAAATAACTAAAAATAAAGAATCGAAAAGGAAAACAGCGGATTTGGGGCTAGAAACGATGTGCACCGAGCGTAGCTGGGTGGCCACGACGTCCGCGCCGAGATTAGCTTTCCGAATTGGGGTCACGGGCGCGAATCCGACACTCGTAGCTCCAGTTATGGCCAAAAAAACCGACACGTGCACGGAAAACTGCCCCAATTAGGCTGGATTACGATTTCTTGCCATTCTTGCGCTGATCCTCCCGCTCCAGGTAATCCAGCGCCATTAATGAGCAATCTGACAGCTCGGCATCGTCTGACTCGGATCCCCCTGCATCAGAACCCTTCTGAGCAACCACATGAAAAAGTCCCAGGCAAATTCGTGCACGTTCCATTACAGGGTTTTGAAGTTTCACACTCATTATTAGGAAGAAGAACAATCTTTGTACCATTGTAAATTATTCAATAAGTTGCTTGCTCAAAAGCAAAATTTATATTCAACCAATGATGTTATATTAACATGGCATAAAAACATATTAGACAAATAAATATATATAGATATGTTAGATATAAATATATATGGTACCTTGCCAACCATCAATGAGATAACTAGATAAGGGTTCCCTTGATACCCTGATGTGCAGCTGCAACATTCCACAATATTATATTTGCTTCCAAAAATCAACATTTGAGCTTCAGTTTTATATTAACTAAAGTAACTAACATCTTAGCTCCTTATGGATATTTGTCAAGGAATAGTATGATCTTGAGTGCTATATTTACTAGTATAAGTGAATTTAGTGTTTCTTCTTTTAATTCTTTGTTCGTTTTTGTAGATATATTTTTTAATAAAACGAATCACGTTCTTGATTGATGTATACCCTTCTATTGTTTTCTTTTTCAGCTCTGCGACTCGGGGAATAATTACATAAAGCATTTGAAGGAAATCGTGAGTAATTTATCTCTGTTTCCATCAAGACTACTGTCATTTGAGTTGGAAGAATGGTATGTTCGGAGAATGGATTTTGATTTTTTCAGTCTGGTATGTTGGATGCAGTTTGAATAGTTTATTTGGTGTGGTATGTTGAAAGCTTTTCGACTGACTATTCTGTTATTTTGGTTTGAAGAACATTTTATGGGTTTACACAATAAATCTTTTCATGGGTAGTTCTGCTAGTTTATAGAATTGTTATGGAGTTGATAATTCTGTTAAATTTCTTGTGTGTGTGTGTGTGTTTTGGGGGTTGTCCCTATCCCTTTTAAGGCAGTGAAGTTTTCTATTGCTTTTTGAGCTTGTGTAAGTAAAGATGCTTGATAAAATGCCTTGTAAAATAGGAATGTTATTAATGGGTAGGATTTTTCACCAAATGTTCTCCGTCAGCTCAGCTTGGTTTGTTAACATGGTTTTCGTGGGGTTTGGCACCAAATTTCAGGTGTAATTTATTGTAGCATCCCGTTTGTTTGAGAAAGATGATAATTTATTTGAAAAATGTATAGGTTTAATACTTGTGGTAATTCATATTAGGGGTGCACACGATTCGGTTCGGTTTCGGTTGAAACCGAAACCGAACCGATATTTTCGGTTTTTAAAAATGAGAACCAAAACTGAACCGAATCAAACTGTTTTTTTTGTTCGGTTTTTTTCCGATAGGTAAAAAAAATTTGTATTAGAATGAATAGACCAAGGTAAAGAAACCATTTTTTTCGATAATTTATATATATCACTTATATAAGGATGGTGAAGGATGCTATTAGGATGAAGTTGATGTCCCTCTTGCTGCTGATTGGGGCCTTCCTAGCAGTGTTACAACTGTCTTTGGCTTTGTTTTGATATTTTTTAGGCTGCCTGTTGCTTTGCATTTGGAGTCTGTGTGCATGGGGTTACTTACTCTGTTCTAGTTTGTGCATGAGATTTCATTTACCTCTGTCAATTACCCATAATCTTTCAATTCCATTGATGAAATTGTTGTGTTTATATATAGTATAAATATTATATTACTTATAAATAAATATATATATATGAAAGAAAAGAAAAAAAAAAGTTTCAGTTCGGTTCGGTTCGGTTCCATTTTTGGAGGTTAAAAACCTAAACCGAACTGAAAAAACCGGTTTTTGAATTTTGAAAATCGTAACCGCACTGAATCATCTTAAAACCGAACTTAACCGCCGGCTTCGGTTTGGTTCGGTTCGTTTTTTTGGTTTTTTCAGTTTTGTGTGCAACTCTAGTTCATATATCAACTCCGTTACCTTTCTCATAACATATGTTAGTTTAATTACTTCAGTGTCGCTCCTGAAATTCCAAAAATATTTAAAGGGCATATGCAAGATCAAATTTGAGGCCTTTTATACGTAATGCTTCACGTGTTAAAAAATTATAGAGTAAAAGAATATTATTAAAAAAATACATTAAAAATATTAATATTAAAAATTAAAAACAACCTTCATCTTGGTGGTGTCGTGAAAAAATGTTATAATGCGCATGGCAGTCGTGAGACTCCTAAGTGTAATCACCTGAAAAAATTATTGTTGCTCTGCGAGTGAGACAATCGTGATAGTCCTAGGTGTTGTTTTTAAACGTTATGCGAGTGCGACAAGAATCTTCTAACCCTAATAAGAATAAAGGTGTGATTTGGATTAAACTTTATTTTCATTAGATTAAGATTTATTTTTATTTTTATTTTTTTTTGTATATAGGAATAGTAAGTGAAATGTAAAATTTTGGAGCTCTAGATTGTGAAATTAGATTAAGATTAGTACAAATTAGGATGTTAAACAAATAAATTTTTTTTTTTGGGACCTATAGGAAAACAATTTTTTTAAAAAAAGAATTGAGACCCTAAATTGTGTAATTTATATTAGGCTTTGTTTTGAAGAAACTAATTATTTCTTTTATGATTTATAAAAAATAATTAGTTCTTTAATTTTTTAAAATATGTATATAAAAATAAAAAATAAAAATATTGGGCTCTCGGGGCAAGAGACCCTAGGCAATCGCCTGGCCCAGGGCAGGCCCTGAATTACTTGTACCCACATAAAATGTTGAAGTTGTTTTTACCTTATTTAGTACAGCTCCCTTAATGTGATATTGTTGGGAAGGTATTTGCCTTAGCTTTCAATGGATATATCAGGGGCTAGGTTGGAGTGTTGGACATAATTTGAAGGAGTTATTCAGGTTTTACTCGTGGTGTGTATCTTAATTGTATCACTTTGTGTGATCACTCTGTTTTACTTGGAGAATTGCATTTTCATTTAATTCTTGCATTAATATTATTTTCAAGGAATTGTACACCCTGTTTGGCATACATTTTGTTTTTGTGCTTTTGTTTTTGCCGGAAAACGGATGGTCCGTTTTGTTTTATGAATAATTAATTCATAATGCCCTTTAGCTCATTGTTGGAAAATTTTCACCTACCTTCCATTAGGTTATGCATTTGGCATAAAGTCAAGACCTGGGATTTATTTTCGTTCCCACAAACCTCTCTTATAATTAATTGGCCGATAAAATGGATGACATCATCAGAAAAAATATATGATATTCCTGGAGTACATTTCTAAGTTCTTTAATAATGTATAGTTACTGAATTGCCCCTCAACTATTCCTTTCCATTTATAGCTGTTAGAAAGAAAATATTTGTTAATTTTTTAGGATTCATGCGAAGAAATTCAGAAAGAGAAAAGAATTCTGAGATGTTTTCAAATGTAATGATTTTTGTGAGTCACTTATCGGCTGTTCTTATCCTCAATTCGCTTCATCTCCAACTTCTTTCGCCCCATTCTCACTTTCTCTCTCTACATATATACATATAGGTATATAGAATTGTTTGCCCTAATTTCTATATTTGAGTTTGTCTCTGTGTGTATATATATACATATATGTGTGTGTTTTGAAAATGGAATTTAATCTGATGGAATCAAATTGTGAATGGGAAATTTTTACAGAGTGGGTCAGATGGAATGAAGTAAGATAATTTTTACAGAGTGGGTCATATATATATATATATATATATATAGGTACATAGAATTGTTTGCCCTAATTTCTATATTTGAGTTTGTCTCTATGTGTATATATATACATATATATGTGTGTGTTTTGAAAATGGAATTTAATCTGATGGAATCAAATTGAGAATGGGAAATTTTTACAGTGGGTAAGATGGAATGAAGATAAAAAGAAGAAAGAGATGAAAAAATAAATAAATAGAAATAAAAATAAAAATGAAAAATGGTGATACTGATTGGGTTGAAAGTGGTTTTACTTAATGAGGGTAGTTTTGTAATCTCACTCCAAAGCCTAAGGACAATAACGTAATTTTATTCATTCCGTTAGATGATTTAATGGCAAGTTAGAAATAGGGAAGGTCTTTGAAACCCTTTGCAAATCTCAGACGTTCTTGACAAAGTTGAAACAGGAGTGAAGGTTCTTGACTTTATGCCAAACCTGAGGGGAGGTAGGTGAAATTTCCCCCTCATTATTTTAATTAATTTATAATGCCCTCTCATATAAAAATATTGGCTTTACGCAAGTCTATTAACAAATATTATGTAATTTTCCATGGATCCTATTATGTCCATTTCATACTTTGGAGCTATGAAGCACGCAAAGTTTGTATAGGGTTGCCGAATCCGTGTCCGACACGTTAAAAATAGTCAAATTCATGTTTGACACGTTAAAAATAATCAAATTCATGTTCGACACGCAGCAGGATAAATTTTAAACTATAAAAAGTAATAGGAAGCTTAATATAATTTTGAATAAGAGAATTAAAAACTTAAAATATAAAAAAAATTGGGTACTTAATGTAAATAACAATAACTATATTAAAAAATCTAAGTTAGAACTTAGAAGGCATATTAGCTTATTCCTTGCCTTAAGCCGCGGTTACAGAAACTCCGGGAAGATTTGTCATTCGATTTTTTATTTTTATGTATGATATGAAGAATTTTGAATATGTTAGACAAAAGGAATCTTACGCTTTCATTCATGTAGCAAGTGTAAATTCAGTTCAATAAAACAAGACGCTAACCTACATGGAAAGAAAATTAGCTTTATCTGACAGACTGATATGGATAATTCTGTTACTAAGATCAGAATACTAATCACTTTCCCTCTACAACATTTTTCTCACTCACCAAGCAAATTAAACACATAAGACATATCAATATTTAGCATCGTGTAGGGGTTCGCCGATTTTTAAGTGATGTGAAGATAGTTTCTACACAAGTTCGTCAGCCAAAACCACAGTATTGATGCTCTTATTACTTTTGACTTTCTTTTACAGAGAAAAATGAAAGAGAAATGAAGGAAAAGACCGTGAGTACAAGTAATTGAAATATTTTCTCTCTCTAGGAATTTCTCTCTCCCAGTCTCTGAAAAGTTGTCCTCCAAAATGAACCCTCGCACCTCTATTTATAGACGCGACCGCTCAGTAATCCTCGCGGCTTGTATTGCCACGTCAGCACTAGTCTCGCGACGTGGTTCAATCATCCTCGCGGATTCCATTACCACGTCAGCACCTGTCTCGCGACATGGTTCCTGCGTACTTAATCCGTGATATAAATACCTTGTACAGTATTATTCTACGCCCGCGATTACGGAAAACGGATTCGCGTACTCTTATGCGTAATTAATACTGCACACCATAAATACCTTTGCACAATATCATCTCGCGCACTTAACTTCGCGAAACGGATTCGCGTTATCCTATGCGCGGATTTATACAGTGCACCATAAATACCTGGCACAGTGTCATCTTGCTTTTGATTACGCGAAACGGATTCGCGTAGTCTCATGCATAGGTCATGTTGTGCGACATGCCCCGTGATCCGCGCCCATTTCATCGCGGATCTGATTTATCCTTAGCCAAGGATGCCGTTATAGCTTTGCCGGGTCATGACCAATCATGCATGTCTTGGTTATGTCCCTGAATACTATCGGCCTCTCTAGGGTACTCTTTGTTTAGGATTGTGTAAATAAGGTCGCGACCCACTATTTACTCATCCCCAGCATTTCCCCTAGATTCCGAGTAGTACTCCCTACGCGAGCAGCATATAGGGTTATGAGTTTCTGATGCGAGCTATAAAACACATCAGCCTCTCATACCTCCCTCTGTATAATGCAAGCTCTCGCGTAAAACCTATATTTGGGCTATTTCCCCAAGTAATCAATTATTTGGGCCAATCTCCCAAATGATCTTTTACTTGGGCCGGTTTCCCCAAATATACCAAACCTAGGCCATATCCCAGATAAATAAAGGTTGGGCCATATCCCAGATAAATAAGGGTTGCGGATCAACCTTTTCGCGAGTTACCACCTTTACATTTTTTCCCCATTGCGCTTTGATACTTAGCCAAGTATTAAAGCGCAATAACCTGTGACCTTGCAAATGATAGTGCCATATCTTGTTGTTTGAGGGTTGTCTTTCCCCTTGCCGATTCTTCGCTCTCTATTTTTATGGGTGAAACATGTTTTCCGTCTTTCGCGACTATTATTTTCAATCCGCGACCCTTCTTCATCTCGCGACTATCATTTCTAATCCGCGATACTTCCTTATTTGCTTTGATGTTTTTCAGTCAAACTTATGTATGTACAGATTTCGCTTTTAACCATATCATTGCTGCTTTTTCCAATTAGTCCATTTTTTCAGATTCGCGACTCTTTTTTAAGCGCTTGGCCAGGCGACCTTTCGCCTTCCTCGCGCATTTAATGCGCCTCTTCGGTTTTCGCGCCCATCACTTATATATTTCTGTCATGTCATTTTTGTTCCCACACTTATATTTTCTCCAGGGCACTGTGTTTTCTTTCATTTTGCACCCGTTTCTCATAACCTATTCCTTCTTCCCGCATACCCCCCCTTTATTTTCAAAGCTTATTCACAAGTTTACTCCATCATGATAAAAACTTCTACACCAAAACTTCTTGCACCTCCTTCCGGGATTGCTCCCTCTGTTCCTAATGTTTCAGAGTGGAAGAAAGCTCCTTTCTTAAACTCTCAAGACATATTCTGGGATTCCGCGAGAGATTTTACTTCCCCTTCTATTTCGAGTCCGCCTCTTACCCTTGATCCTGATAATGAAGCAAAAACTGCTTTTATTCCTCCACTCTCTATTCCACGCCTTCTTGTGGAGAGGGGTGACACACCCTTTTCCTTCATTGAGTATGAGGGACATGTTGCCCCCATCAGTGACTGGAAGATGTGGTCTAGTCACATTCTTACTCAAGACCGTCATCGCGCCACCTTGGCCAAGGCTGGCATTCTTGAGTCCATAGAGCTGTTTTCGGACTTCTATGTCCGTCGTGATGTGGATGCGCTGACAACTTTGATCTCGCGCTGGAGCACATTTTCCCATACCTTTGTTGCTTCTTGGGGGGAGTTCACTCCTACCATTGAAGATGTGGTGGTCCTATTTCGGCTACCTGTACTCGATTCGCGCCCTATCAAGGCGCCTCTAGTTGAGGATGAAGACAAGAAGATTCTTAATCAACTTCGCGATTGTGGCAAATATGCCTGCAAGCGAGGAAGCTGGTTTGATAAGGGCGTACTTCTTCCTGAACAAGCCATATCCAGTCGCCCGAAGTTGTCCTATGCTGCCTGGTGCCACCACTTCTTTCGCGAGTATTCTCCGCGAAAACCAGCTCCAGGAGATGATCGCGAATCAGTCCCCGGTCCTCAATTCAATGGGCCTTTGGAACTCGCGGGGTTTCTCGCCTATTGGCTAGATCGTTACATATTTCAAGGCAAGCCAGAGGACGGTCCCAGTCGCATGGTGTTCCTTCTAGCAGGTATGCTTTCGCGAGGTGTGCGAATTGCCTTGGCCCCACTTTTCCTTGGCACCCTGTATTCGCAGCTGGACACCCTTGCGAATGATTTCGCACGCTCATTAGATAGGTATGATATCAGTACTCATATTTCAGCTACATTTCTTACCCTTTTTCTTTTTGAGCGCTTCCCAAATTATGCTCCAATTCCTTCTTCCCTTTCTCCCCACTCTTTGGAAACCACCGTACCTGTTCTTTCAAAGTCGCGGGCAACCCGCTGGACTTCTCTCTCATCTTCAAAAACCTTTTCTTTATTCATTGATATATTTTCTGAATTTTCCTGGCGTCCATACGCCACCTCTTTGGAAGGTTTCTACTCTCCTGATTTTTATCCCAGGGAAGAGATAGTATCATATGATATAGCAGTAGATGATCACCTCGTTTTTGCAGCTATTACCCACAAGTGCCACATCCCTGTTTTCAGTGAGACCTTTGATACCGTCACACCCTATAACCCCTCCCGTGTAGCAAGACAATTAGGCTTTGATCAGGCTATTCCCCCTCCACTTCCTCTATACCGCGAGGATAACTTTGACAGGTGCTTCATTGCCTATCGGGAGTCAATTGAGAGAAGTGTTCGTATATTTTCTACCGTTATTTTTATTCAGCCTGGCACTCGCAGAGGTGGAGTAACTGCAGCTTATCATGAATTCTGGAAGGAACAACTTGTGTTATTTCAAAGTTTTATGGCTGAAGCTCCCTCTGTTCCTATTCCCGCTTCGATCTTTATTGGAGATCCGTCTTTAAAGCTTCGCAAGGCTAGAGCCAAGATTACTCCCAAACATCATGCTCAACCTTCACAACCTCAAAAACCCAAAACAGCGACTCGCAAGCGGTCTCATCGCGAGGAGATCCTTCTCGCGGTACCACCAAATCGCGAAGAACCTATCGCGAGGCGTCTGGTAAATATCTAAGTCTCCTCTCCTTTTTCAATACGTTATGTATTTTCTTATGTTGTTACTAACTCTTCTGTTCTTCTTACAGCGTTCCAGTGCCCAAGATATACGTACTACCAGCGTCTCGACTGATTCATTGGACCAAGTTCCCTTATCGATTAGACTTAAAAATCTTTCCGATGCAGCGATACTGGACGATGTTCCCCTTGCGAAGAGAAAAAGGAAACTTACCAAGGTCTCGCAGACTGTTGCAGCGGTTGATTCTTCTAGCTCAGAGGAGGCCCCTTTGGTGCGAAAACATAAATCTTCGTCTGTCATTCCACCTCCTGGTGCTTCCAACCTTACCTCAGAAGAGGCATCCCTGGCCGAAAGGCGGCGACTTGCCTTGGAGAAGTTAAAGAACAAAAAGAAGGCTGATGCGACCTCATCGTTGCTTGACACTGTTGCTCGTGTGGTCGAGGAGATGAGGGCGGGAGATGAGGCAGAGGAGACAGAAGTCGCCAGTATACTCTCCGATTTACCCAGGACAGCGCTTTCCCAGAGTAAGCTTCAAACTTTTTCTTTAATCACTTATTTCCAGTTACTGATTCATCATTTTTAATACTTCTCTTTTATCCTTGTTTTAGGTCCTCGCGAGACCTTATCCCCGCGTGCTCCAGCCTCTCCGAGAGGTGGCCTCCATTCTGTCGCAGCATCATATGATGATGAGGACCATCTCACCATCAACTCATTATTCGGCCAGCCTACTCTTGAAGAGGAAAAAGATGATGATACTCCCTATTCATCTCGCGATAGTGTTATATACGCGACCTCCACTCCAGAGGTAGATCGCGAAGTATCCTCAGATCGCAAGATTGAAGTGACCACAGCTTCTCGCGAGGCCTCGCCCAAGCTGCCTTCCATCCCAGTTTCCCCAAAGGTCGTTGATGATAGAGCAAAGGACCCAGATTTTGATGATAGGCATTTGCATCCTCTTCGTGGTGATCTTGCATCTGAGGTTGCTGCAACCTTCGCAGATCATCCTAGTATTGAGAGATCCATATTTGGCACCCCTCTCCCAGAAGTTGAGGGAGGCGAGGGAGGTACCTTCGCGATTTTTTTTTCTTTGTTCTTCTATTTGGCTTCTTAATGTCAAATCGTGATTTTAACATGTCTTTTCTCCTTCCCCCTTTTTTTTAGGTATAAACTCCGAAGCTCAAGATATGATTGATGAGCTACTTCATGATGCTCGGGGGATTTCTGAGGGTCAGACATTGTTCCCTCCAGGTTCTCCTACTGAGACCCATATAGAGGTACCTCGATCTCCTTCTCGCAACATTGTATCAGAGCCTCGCGATCTTGCTCGCGTGATTGCCACAGATCCCCGCGACCAGGTCTCTCACGACCAAGCTTCTGCTTCTCGCGCTTCTCCCCGGGTTCCTGATTATGACACTACTTCCTTAGTGCCAGTACCTTGGCATCAGTGGTTCTGCTATCCCCGCGACATACCAGTGCTAAATCTGATAGAGGCAGCTCATCCGGAGATTTTTACTCACATGGAAGTTCATGAGCCACTCTTGCAGACAGTCCACCTCCAGCTTGTTGCAGATGTGTTCAGGACCCTTTCGGAGATTGCCATTCAGGATCTCGTCCCAGATACTCTGCCAAGATGCCATGCTCGCATAAAGGACTGGAAAAAGGTTGGGATGAATGTTTCTTGGTGGGAGACCCGTGTGACTGTCATTCAGAGACTCTATGATCATTATCTTATCGAGTTGAGGGGACGCGAGGCTCTTCAAAGAAAACAGGTAGAAATTGCAGAGACCCGCAGACAGTTAGCACTGCTCGAGGAGGATGAGAAGAAGCTACAGGATTCAGCTAAGCATCTTGAGCAGGCCCGTTTCTATTTAGAGGAGCATGAAGGTTTCAAGTTATCAGATCCCATTACTCGAGATCTTTTCTAGTTCATCACTTGTATATATTCTTGTATTTTGCTATATATCCTTGTATTTTGATAGAAATATTGACATACTTTTATATACATGGGATGTTTTGTTTGATTTTCCTTGTCCTTATTTGAAACTTTATGCTTGATACAATTTAATCCATTTTACATTCAGAGGTCCAGTCTTCTCACGTGTGACTTCATGCTCCATTCTGTAATACCCACTGCTACTTTCACTTATAATCACATACGGCCCTTCCCACTTAGCTTCAAATTTTCTTAGCCTTTGTCCCTTCATGATTGCCGGTACCACTTTCAACACTCTGTCTCCCTCCTTGAACCATCTGAACCGTACCCTTTTATTGTAGCTCCTTGCCTGTTTCTTATTGTACTCCTTCTGATTTGCAAAAGCTTCGGCCCTCATTTCATCCAATCCTTCTATCTCCAATAGCCTGTCCTCCAAACTGCTGTTGCATACCAGCCTTTTAGCAGTCAACTCCAATTCTGCAGGTAGTACAGCCTCTGCTCCGTATACCAGTGCATAAGGGGTCATGTTTGTCGCGCTTCGGTATGCGGTTCGATGTGCCCATAGTGCTATTGGAAGTTCTTCTGCCCATTTCTTCTGATTATCATGCACCATTCTGGACAAGATTCGAATCAATGCTTTATTAGAGGCTTCAGCCTGTCCAATTCCTTTTGGATAGTAAGGCGTGGACTTGTGATGAATGACTGAGTATCTCCCCAACAAATCCGCGACCTTACTATTGACAAAAGGAGTTCCGTTATCAGATAGTATCACTTTTTATATCCCAAATCGACAGATGATGTTTTCTTTTATGAATCGCACCACATTGTCTGCTGTCGTTCTTCGTAATGGGATAGCTTCTACCCATTTTGTGAATAACTCAGTTGCTACTAAAACCCATGCATGTCCCTGAGCCTGCGGCGTGATTGGTCCAATTATATCCAGCGCCCAAGTATGGAAAGGCCAGGGGGTTGCTAAGCTGTGCAATTCAGTTCCCGGAGCATGAATAAGATCCCCGTGTACCTGACAGACATGACATTTCCTGACAAAATCACTGCAGTCCCTTTCCATTGTTGGCCAGTAATATCCAGATGATAGAAACTGTTGGAACATTTTTCTAGGGCCTTGGTGACCAAACAAATGAACCTGTTTCAATATTTCCCCTGCTTCTTCTTCGCTTACACACTTCATAAATTTTCCCTCAAAGCTTTTGCGAAACAATTTTTCCTCTTGTAAGACAAATCGCGAGGCCAATTTTCTGAACCGCGGTTGATCTTTTTCCGGCAAAATCCCATTCTTCAAATAGTGCACATATTTGTCCCGCCAGTCTATTAAGTCTGCTATATTACCTTCACTCGCGGATGGATATGCATTACAGTTTTGACAGCTACTTTGTAACTTTACTGCCTCATCCTTCATACTTGGCCAAAAGAAGCCTTCTCGCTGCAAAACTCGATAGAGACTGACGTCCGTTTGACCGCATATTTTCCTGTGAGCTTTCTGGAGCAGTTCCTTTATCTCGTCTATTGCTACACATCTAGCCAAAATTCCTCCGGCGGCCCTGTAATATAACACGCCTTTTATGAGTTGGTACTCCCGTCTCAAGGCATTGTTATCGTTCTTCAGTAGAGCATGTACTATCTGTGCCCTCCAATCATGTTCTTTATACTCCTCTGATTCCTCTCCGTTACTGATCACTGAGTCAGTTCTTCGTACTACTTGTACAGAAGACTTCATTCCTTGGAAATTTATTCGCGAACCCAATGTCGCCAGTGCATCGGATCGTCGGTTGCTTTCTCGCGGCTCATGTGTAAAACTCACAGTCTCAAAGTCTTCTATCATCTGTCGAATAAGGGTTCTGTAGGACACCAGATGAGGTTCCTTGACAGCATACTCCCCTCTAATCTGCTTAATGACCAACTTGGAATCTCCTTTAACGTGAAGTATTCTTGCCCCCAACCTTTGAGCCATTATCAACCCTAGCGCCAGTCCTTCATACTCAGCAATGTTATTGGTACAAGGAAAGTCAAGTTTGTAGGCCATGACTAATTCCTCTTTTGTTTCTTTATTCCTCAGTACGAAACCAACTCCCCCTCCTTTTTTAGTGGATGAACCATCGAACTCTAAAGTGAACTCCGCGCTCTGTGCCATGCTTGCCATTCCTATCTCCTCCACCATGGGCTTAGCCCCTCCCGGAAATAATGCTAGTAAGTCTGACAAGGCTTGGCTTTTTACTGCTTTTGGTCTAGAACATGTGATCTCATATTCAGATAGCGCTAATAACCACCGAGCAGTTCTTCCACTGAGTATGGGCTTCGTGAGCAAATATCGTATAGGGTCACTTTTCGTGATTAGCTCTAATGGATGTGCCAACAAATAGTGTCTAAACTTCTGGGCTGCGAATACTAAAGCGAGACAGTGCTTTTCCAATGATGAGTACCGCGACTCTGGTCCTTTGAGTACCCGACTGATATAATAAACAGGTTTTTCTTCTCCTTCATGCTCTTGGGCCAATAGAGCTCCCACGGACTTGTTGGTGGAAGTGAGATACATTATTAATGGTTTTCATGTCTCGGGCGCTACCATTGTTTTTGGTGATGCCAAAATCTTTTTGATTTTCTCAAAAGCCTCCTGTTGTTCTTCTCCCCAGCTATATACGGATTTTTCTTTCAACAACGTCATGAGTGGGTGAGTTACCTCTGCCAGTGCTGGGATAAATCTCCTCAGGTAAGATATCTTTCCCATAAAAGTTTTCAACATTTTGCGAGTTGCAGGTGGAGCCATTTCTAATACAGCCTTAGCCTTTGTCGGGTCCATATCAATGCCATGCCGATGTATGACACACCCCAAGAATTTTCCTTCTGGTACTCCAAAGGCACATTTGAGAGGATTCATCTTTAAATTATATTCGCGACATCGTTGCAGTACCTTTCGCAAATCTCCCACATGATCCTGTATGGCTCTGGATTTCACTATCAAATCATCGACATAGTCCTCCACAGTTTTATGCATTAGATCATGGAATATGGCTGTCATCGCGCGCTGATACGTGGCCCCAGCATTTTTAAGCCCAAACGGCATGACCGTATAGTGAAAATTCCCCATTGGGGTGCGAAAAGCAGTTTTCTCAGCATCTTCCGGCGCCATTTTAATCTGATTGTACCCACTGAATCCGTCCATTAATGAGAAAATCTCGTGTCCTGAGGTTGCATCCACCATGGTGTCAATGTTGGGAAGAGGGAAATCGTCTTTTGGGCAAGCCTTATTGAGATCGCGATAATCTACACATACGCGTATCTGTCCAGTCTTCTTCTTTACAGGCACAATGTTCGCGAGCCACGTAGGATGCTGAGTTGGCTTGATGAATCCTGTTTTCAGCAGTTTCTCTACTTCTGCCTTAATTTGCACCTCTAAATCGGGATGAAATACTCGTTGCTTTTGTTTCTTTGGTTCTGAAGCGGGATTCACATGAAGACGGTGGCTTACCAATCCAACATCGAGTCCCGGCATTTGATTATAGTCCCAAGCAAATACATCTCGAAACTCTTTGAGCAATTCTATCAGAGCATTCTTAGTATCTGTAGGCAACATATTGCTTATGAAGGTAGGTCGCGGATCTGTACCGTCGCCTATGTCCACTTCGCACAACCCATGCTCTGTTCGCGGATCCGCTTTCAGTACCTTAGGGTCGGCTTCAAATTTTCTTTGTATGGCTTTATCTTTCTCGGGGTCAGTGCCAACATTGCAAGCTTCTGACCCCCAATCCCGTCATAATTTATACACCACTCGTCCATCAGGATTTTTGACCCGTGACCAGCTTACCTCTTTGAGCTTCCGTTTAATTGCACTAGTATTTTCTAGTTCATTCCATTTTGGTAACGATGTAGAAAAAACGCCGGGCCCATTTTCCTCACTGTATTATGAGAAGTAGACTGCATCTGCAAAATGGGCTTCTGACGCGCAGAAAGGACTTTTGGATGCTTTTACAGTCATTATTCCTTTTCCCCAATTGGCTTTCATCACTTGATGATAGGATGACGGCACTACGCCATATGCATGCAGCCACGGTCTTCCCAGCAACAATTGATATGAGGGTTCCCCTTTGATGATATGAAATTTGGTGGGCCCCCTGATCTTCCCAATTTTGAGGTCCAATGTCGCGAATCCCATAGTGACCTGCTGATCTCCATTAAAATCAGTAACTGCAATAGTATGATTCACGATCTTTTCTTCGGGAAAATTGATCATTCGCAAAGTGGCTAGTGGGATAATATTGACTGACGCTCCCCCATCCAAGAAAGCTCGTTTCATCTCTCGATCGTTTATAATGGCTGGTACATACAGAGGCCGATTATGGGGAAAAGGTACTTGTCTGTCCTCTTCAGAAAATGTGATCTTACTGGAGGTCTTCTCATGCTGCGGAATCTCAATAGTATGATTGAGTGCGGCAACTGTTTGTTCTTTCAAGAATTCCTTCACATGTTCCTGTATTGGGAGCTCATTGAAAAAGACATCTATCTTAGCATTCTCCCTTGCTTCACATACTGGCGAGCAATTACACTTGATGACATTGGTCATATCCTCAGTATGGTCTCTGGCGGTCACCACAGCTGCATGTGCAGGGAAAGGCTCATGAACTACATTCTTCGCTACTTCCAAGTCTCCTGATGCTATTTTTCGATGCACCAAACTTCGAAACGCCCAACAGCCCATCAACAAATGCCGAACACTCCTGTGAAAGGGACAGTAGTTATTCTTCATCCTTTCCTCTCTTGACGGCACCCTTTGCACTGGAGGTAGAGTTATGACATGATCTGCGACCCATTGATTTAGCAAAGCAATTGCCTCTTTTTCACTGAAAGGTAAAGGGGGCGGTTCAGATCTCCCAACGCGCTCCTCCCTGGGTTTTCCATTCTGCGTAGCTGCTACCATCGGTATCCGCCTAGTACTGATATTTGGTCGCGTCGGGGGAGCCAAAACTTCTCCCAATCTTCGGGCATTATCAACAAGTGCAGAAAAAGTTTTGACTTCATGATTGACCAGATGCACTCTGTATTCCCGCAGCATCCCTTCTATACAAATTTTGATCAATTGCAGTTCGGAAATTGGTTCATGACATTGCAAAGCAGTCTCGCGAAATCTCCGGACATAAGTTGTCGCCTCCTCCCCAAAGCGTTGTCTTTGCCTTGTGAGCGAAATCATTGAGACCTCCTCATCAGCTTGAAAGAATTTGGTGTAGAATCTGAGCACCATATCCGTCGAGCTGGTCACTGAAGCCGGAGCAAGACCAGTATACCAGGTATATGCTGTTCCAGTTAAAGACTTGGAGAATTCTCTGAGTTTTAAATATTCATTGTTTCTATGGGATCCCAGAGCATCCGCGAACCTAGCTATGTGCTCTTTTGCATTTCCCCTTTTGCCGTCGAATTGATGAAAGATCGGTGCCCCATAGTTTTCCGGATATGGTAAGGCCATAATACTAGGATGGTATGGCGGGGCAATTTCCACTTCCTCTGTTTCAGATTTTTCATTCAGGATAGCTCGCAGTTGTTCCTTAGTGATGTATGACTCTTTCTCCAAGGGCTCAGCTCTTACTGTTTCACGAAGAGGCTCTTGTGTTGAGTCCTCCGGAAAAGCCTGATTATTCATCCTTGGTGACTCAATATTCGACGGTGGAACACGCGAGGCCTCCATGAAGTGAAGTATGGCTTTTTGTGTTTCCTGGATGTTGAGAAGAGTTTGCAGTAGAACTGTTGGCAATTCTGCCGAATTCTGTACTGGTTCTACCATCGGAGGGCTTTCTGCCTGATTCGCACCAATATTCGCGCGACGACGTTGTCTTCGTGCCGGTTGGACTGGTTCCCCTCCTTGTGTCTGTGTTGCTGTTTCCTCTTCCATTTGTTCAGTATGTCGGGTTGATGGTCGTCCTCTCCGCCGAGGTTGACGAGGCTCCACTTGTGCAGAAGACATCTTCTCCCCAGCAGAGTCGCCTTTAATGTAGGGGTTCGCTGATTTTTAAGTGATGTGAAGATAGTTTCTACACAAGTTCGTCAGCCAAAACCACAGTATTGATGCTCTTATTACTTTTGACTTTCTTTTACAGAGAAAAATGAAAGAGAAATGAAGGAAAAGACCGTGAGTACAAGTAATTGAAATATTTTCTCTCTCTAGGAATTTCTATCTCCCAGTCTCTGAAAAGTTGTCCTCCAAAATGAACCCTCGCACCTCTATTTATAGACGCGACCGCTCAGTAATCCTCGCGGCTTGTATTGTCACGTCAGCACTAGTCTCGCGACGTGGTTCAATCATCCTCGCGGATTCCATTGCCACGTCAGCACCTGTCTCGCGACATGGTTCCTGCGTACTTAATCCGTGATATAAATACCTTGTACAGTATTATTCTACGCCCGCGATTACGGAAAACGGATTCGCGTACTCTTATGCGTAATTAATACTGCACACCATAAATACCTTTGCACAATATCATCTCGCGCACTTAACTTCGCGAAACGGATTCGCGTTATCCTATGCGCGGATTTATACAGTGCACCATAAATACCTGGCACAGTGTCATCTTGCTTTTGATTACGCGAAACGGATTCGCGTAGTCTCATGCATAGGTCATGCTGTGCGACATGCCCCGTGATCCGCGCCCATTTCATCGCGGATCTGATTTATCCTTAGCCAAGGATGTCGTTATAGCTTTGCCGGGTCATGACCAATCATGCATGTCTTGGTTATGTCCCTGAATACTATCGGCCTCTCTAGGGTACTCTTTGCTTAGGATTGTGTAAATAAGGTCGCGACCCACTATTTACTCATCCCCAGCATTTCCCCTAGATTCCGAGTAGTACTCCCTACGCAAGCAGCATATAGGGTTATGAGTTTCTGATGCGAGCTATAAAACACATCAGCCTCTCATACCTCCCTCTGTATAATGCAAGCTCTCGCGTAAAACCTATATTTGGGCTATTTCCCCAAGTAATCAATTATTTGGGCCAATCTCCCAAATGATCTTTTACTTGGGCCGGTTTCCCCAAATATACCAAACCTGGGCCATATCCCAGATAAATAAAGGTTATCCCAGATAAATAAAGGTTGGGCCATATCCCAGATAAATAAGGGTTGCGGATCAACCTTTTCGCGAGTTACCACATTTACACATCGTAATCAGTATACATAACAACAATAAATAACTCAATAAACTAAATCCCAAAATGAGTGTTTTCCTCTAAATTAAAAACAAACCGAAAAATTGAAAGAAAATCAGCTTTATATTTGACAAGCAGATATGAATAATTCCGTAACTAAGATCATATATACATACACATATATTGTATTAAATTACACTTGAGTCATGCCAAGTTAGAATTTGTTACACTTAATTTTCTTCTATTTTGAATTATTTCAGATATTTTTCTTATAATTTAATTTTTGGAAAACAAACTAATTTTTATGGTGGTCATCTACGAAGTGCATTACCCGTGTGGACACACGCGGGGTCTCTTCATAGATATTTTTATATATACATGCACACATATATTGTAGTAAATTACACTTATGTCATGCCAAATTAGAATTTGTTACACTTAATTTTCTTCTATTTTGAATTATTTCAAATATTTTCCTTGTAATTTAATTTTTGGAAATTTTTTTTGATTTTTATGGTCGTCATCTATGAAGCACCGGCACTTCATCTATGGGTGTCGTACTGGTGTCAGACACACGCACCCATGTCAAATACGCCTTCATGATTGATTATGACGAGTGTCTCTATAGGTATATCTCTCCTCTTTTTCTTGATATTTTACTTTCTAAAAAAATTGGTATTAGTTTGTGTTCAAAAATTTTGGGTTTTAATATATTGTTTGGCAAAACGCATACCAAATGAAGTGTAGTTTTTTTTTTTCCTAGTTATAGACTTATAGTCAAGGGCAAATTTCAGTGACACCCCCTCAGGTTTGACACTATTTCAAACAAATACAAGTTTTGATTCTAATTTTCACTCACACCCCATATTTGAAAAGTCAATTCAAAATGACATTTTTGCCCTCATTTTTTTATACAAAAGTTATTTTCTCTCTATTACTTTCCCTCTCTACAAATATATATATATACTACAAAATTACTTTTTCTTTCTCTACCACTTTTCCTCTCTACACATTTTATATACTTGGTGATATTTAAGAAGTACTCTAAATCCAGTGCATCTGTGAATGTCAAGTTATCTTCCACACTAATAACAATCAATTTCTAAATACCCAAAAAATCAAACATGGTCTATTATTTCGGGACTGAGAGGTAGTATATGTTATTAACACCCAGAGTACTTTTTTTTAGAAAGAACACACCCAGAGTACTTGTTTTCTAACAAAGCTACTTATGATGATTACTTAAGGAATGCTTTTGTGCATCCAGGTACCACATTTTATATACTTGGTGATATTTAAGAAGGTTAATAGTAAGAGAATTCTTAAAAAATAAACATTATTTTTTATGCCCACATTAGCATTTCGGCCGTCTACTACATTTTTGTGAAGGAAAATTACTTGTTTTTTTTTTTTAAAAATAGTGTTTACCATTTTTGGAGTCACAGTCATGAAAATCAAAGAATAAATAATAGAAGGACCTATTTTTAATATATTAAAGTGTTCAAAGTATTCTTACTATTTTCACGATTTAAAATAACAAAAAAAAATGAACTAGATATTGATTAATTACTAGTTGTCAAAATGCATGATTTATAGTAAGGGATAATTTGATTAATGAATGAAGCAAAGAGTATTTCTTTTCATGTTCACCTTAACCTTTTATCCAAATTCATTTTCAAGCTTCATAACCTCTTTGCCTCAATAAAGTAGTAAATTGCCAACAAATAAATCCGTACATTTGTAATATTCTCTTTTACGAATGAAAATAGGGCCCAAATTAAGAAACAACTCATGAATGTATATCATTACAAGACCATCATTAAAAGGGGTAAAAATCCCCCCTATTTATTTTTCCGCACAAAGGGAAACCTAGGAAAAAAAAAATTATGTTTTTTTTAAAAAAATAATAATAATTACTAAATTAAGAGTCGTTAATTGGATTTTTTTCTTAATTGAATTCACACAAAAAATAAATGAATTTTTATTTATTTATTTTTTAGAAAAATACAAGCCCTTGATTTTTAGTTATATGTTTGTATAGATTTGTCCAAAAAATTAATGATGGGTTCTTTGTTATATATATATTTGTAGAGAATGAAAGTGGTAGAGAGAGAGAAAGTAGTTTTGTAATATATATATATATATATTTGTAGATAGTGAAAGTGATAGAGAGATAAAAAATAATTTTTGTATAAAGAATGAAGGCAAAAATGTTATTTTGGGTTGACTTTTTAAACATGGGGTATAAGTAAAAATTAGAATCAAAACTTATATTTGACTGAAATAGTGTCAAATACGAGGGGGTGTCACTAAAATTTGCCCTATAGTCAATGCAGGGTGGTAATTACTTTCTCATAGTGAGTGTGTTTTGCTCAAAATCACTTTATGTGCCTTGGTTCATTTAATCCAAGAGGAACAGATAATGTTGAAGAATTAGACATATATAACTTTTGATTATAATTGAACATGTGACATTAGGTTCATACTTTCAACGTTCAAGTAACATTGGACAGATTTTCTAAAATTGTGTATTAATATCTGAAGTTTTTTTATTATTATTAATTTAGTTTTATAAAAGTTATAAAATAATTTATTGGTTTTGTTAGTTTTATTTATTGTATATTATAATAAAATAATTTTATTTTCATCTTAATTTGAACTATTAATACAAGCAAACACAACAAAACCCAATATTATAAATAACAATATTATTAGTAATTTTTATTTATTTGAAACATATTTTTCACGTATTTATTATAATGTAAAACTACTACTTTATTTTATTTTATTCTATAATTAATTCTCTCTGTTTTCTATTTCATATCTCTTTTAATCAATAAATATCCATTTACCTTTTCAATGATATTTTATCTTTTTAGTTTTTACCAATACCTTTATTTTCAATTCTATGAAATTTCTAACCCCTTTGCCAAGATTTGGGTTTTACTGAAAATTTCATGATGGTAGAATTCGTTTTCCTATCCTAATAGTTAAAATTCTTTTGCACTAACAAACGTAATTATTATTATTTTTCGGTAAATAATTAATCTTTTTTTCCTCAATGTTCTAACTAGAAATGGAAGATTCAGAAAAAATCTACATCTATACTACTATTAAATGATTTCTCAAGTGAAAATACAACTTTCCTATTAACTTTGATTAAATAACTACTAAGTACTAATTTTATATCTTTTAGCCTTTTTGAAAAGGAATTTTATATTGTTCTATAGCTAATAAACTTTTACAAATATTAGTTTAATTAAGCAACTAATTATTATTAATTTTATCTTAAAGAATACAATTCCACAAAATATTTGATAGAGGTGCAGACAAATATCCAATTCTATAAAATAAGGAAAAAAAATGTTCATCTATATACATCTCGTAACACTATACATGCCTAACTCATTTGCACTGTACTATTTTCAAAATTCTATTTATATACAATAATTATCATCTAATTTAGCAAATTAATATTTGACTTTTACACATTTTTACATTTATAATTTTATTTTATTTTCTTTTTAAATTATCTCACACTATTTTTGTATTTTCTTAAAATATAAACATTAATTTAAATAAAATTTTCAATTAAAATTATGAATTTATTTTTTGTTACGTGCAATGCACGTGATCTTTAATTACTAGTTATTATAAAAGTTTGAGGATTTGTTCTTTTATATAGTTTTTATTTTTTCAAAAAATAGTATTATTTTGGATTTGAATTGTATAGGTCTTTTTATAATAAATATGCATTAAATTGTTTAAAAAAATCAAAATTAATTATCATACATTCAATCATGATTATTGACTTTAAAAATTAACATCTTTATGGTTTGTTTGGTATACTTGTGAATTTATAAATATATATATTCACATATACAAATATATTGAAAAGATAGCTTGTATGGGGTTGTATAGAGGGGTCCGAATCGTCCACACTTATTGCAGTTGTAATAAGTGAAATGCAGCAAAATTGTAATAAAGTACAGCACCCTTAGTAAGGAAATCAACAAAATTATAATTTCTTATTTTTTCTTTAAATTTAATTAGTAAATTATTTATTCTTTTTATAAAACATTAACGATGTGAAGCTTCGTGTATAGGCGCCTATACAGATTTTCTCACCCAAAATCATCTCTCTCTTTCCCATACCATCTTCTCCAAATCTACTCTTATGTTGATCTCCATCTTCTCATACAAACCCACACACATATGTATATATATATATATATATATATATATATAAGTCCATCTTCTCTATCTTTCCCATCTTATATATATATATATATATATGTATATATATAAGTCCATGTACCAAAACTTCTTATATTTTTCATCTTCAACTTTTTATTTTCTCAATCCATTTATCTTTCAAACTTTTACATATAAACACACACATAGATTAATACATAATATATATATATATATATATATTATGGACTGATATATATATATATATAAGCTTCTCATCTTTTCCTAATATCAGTTTTTGGCATCAAACTTAAAACCAGGTTGCAATAGTATTCATAAGATGTGCAACAACTTTTGTATCAAAATAACAGTTGATATATGTGCAGATCGAAATGGACATGCAACAATCATAGAACCAAACTTAGTAAATATTTTTATCAAGTGTAACAAATGTACTACAATAACCAACAAATTAATTATTTTAGAACCCCATTAAATTTTTTTTTGTATAATTAAAGTTTTATTTTTTAAAAAAAAAAAATTATATTCACATTAGCAACAGATTTTTTCCGTAGTTAATAGAGTTATTAGACATGAAATTTTTTGTAGTAAGTAGTAAATTTATTAGCTACGATAATTTTTGTAGCTAAAACAACTATTAAATTTTTTTGTAATCAGTATTATTAGCAACAAGATAATTTCGTCTCTATTGTTTTAATTATTTGCGACGAATATATTCGTAGTTAATACTATTATTAGCGACAAAATATATTCATAATAAAATACATATATTAATAAAGAAATATATTCATAGTAAAATACATATATGGATCAACCACAAGTTTGGAGATAAGATAGAGTAACCTTAACAATAGCTTAAACCATGACTTTTTTTAAATGTTTTAAAATTGGTTCTAATTGAACCCCCTATGTGTAAGGATATTTATGGAAAGTGATATAATAACAAAAAAAAACATTTAACAATTATTAAACATTAATAGATAATTAAAACAATGAAATGCAGCAACGCTAGTGCCCAATTAACCATTAATTATACCAATTGCAGTTACATAAAATAAATTTATTGCACCAGTCGATTGTTTCATGTGCTGCATTATTTATGTGATATGCAACAACTTTAGTACCAAATTTAGCAGTAATACACAACATCCAAATTTACTCATGAAACTTATTTTTTAACCAAATCTCTATAAAATATATGTCTAAATAGCATTGCAAATATGTGAATTTGATTTGCTGAATTTGGTAGTGAGTATGTGACATCTGGTTAGACTGTTGTTGAATTTGGTATTGACTTTGCTACGACATTGGAATACATATGTTTCTATTGTTGATTTAGGGTATTATGGAGGTTGGGGTTTAGTATCTTGCCACTTGTGGTTTATCCATTTACCAATAATTCATATTTTCGAATACTGAAATATGTATGATTTTATTTTGCGGGCATGTTTGCTATGCTATTTGGAAATATATTTCACGGATATTTGGTAAAAATATAAATCTAAATCCCAATTGTACATGGTTGTAACTATGATGAATTTGGTATTGGGTCTGCTGAGATTGATATAAATAGTGCTGCATAATTATCAGTCGACTGGTAGAAACGAGACTACTTATATTGTTGAATTTGGATAAAATATTGACTGCACTTGGTAAAACCAACGCTGCATTTTAATTCTACAGCTCTAACTCCACATTTTACAAGTACTTATAATATTTTCAGTATTCTTTGATGCATCCCAATAATGTTATTTGCAGTGGGGGTTCAAGTACATCCGAAATTAAAATAAACAAAGTTACTGGGTTTAAGTGTATTTGCTGCATGTGCTACAAATACTGCAGCATTTCGTTCTGTATATGCGTCATTTGGTATTAACGTTGCTAAGTTACCAGTTTTATTCTTTAATTAATGTTTAAAAAAATTTGGAAGCTCTTTTGTAATTTTATAACTTCCCAGGATCATCCTTACCACATGGGGACCAATTAAATCACATTTTCAAACATTTCGAAATATTTGATTTGTTGAATTTGGTAGTGAGCATGTGGCATCTGGTTAGGCTGTTGTTGAATTTGGTATTGACTTTGCTACGACATTGGAATACATATGTTTCTATTGTTGGTTAAGGGTATTGTGAAGGTTAGGGTTTAGTATCTTGCCACTTGTAGTTTATCCATTTACTAATAATTCATATTTTCGAATACTGAAATATGTATGATTTTATTTTGCGGACATGTTTACTATGCTATTTGGAGATATATTTCACGGATATTTGGTAAAAATATAAATCTAAAACCCAATTGTACATGGTTGTAACTATGATGAATTTGGTGTTGGGTCTGCTGAGATTACTATAAATAGTGTTGCATAAGTATCAGTCGACTGGTAGAAACGAGACTACTTATGTTGTTGAATTTGGATAAAATATTGACTGCACTTGGTAAAACCAACGCTGCATTTTAATTCTACAGCTCTAACTCCACATTTTATAATTACTTATAATATTTTCAGTATTTTTTTATGCATCCCAATAATGTTATTTGCAGTAGGGGTTCAAGTATATCCGGTATTAAAATGCACAAAATTACTGGATTTTTGTGTATTTGTTGCATATGTTACAAATACTGCGGAATTTGGTTCTGTATATGCGTCATTTGGTATTAACGTTGCTGAGTTACATTTTTATTCTTTAATTAATGTTTAAAAAAATTTGGAAGCTCTTTTGTAATTTTATAACTTTCCAGGATCATCGTTACCACATGGGGACCAATTAAATCACATTTCCAAACATTTCAAAATATTTGATTTACTGAATTTAGTAGTGAGCATGTGGCATCTGGTTAGACTGTTGTTGAATTTGGTATTGACTTTGCTACGACAATGGAATACATATGTTTCTATTGTTGGTTTAGGATATTGTGAGGGTTAGGATTTAGTATATTGCCACCTGTGGTTTATCCATTTACCAATAATTCATATTTCGAATACTGAAATATGTATGATTTTATTTTGCGGACATGTTTACTATGTTATTTGGAGATATATTTTACAGAGATTTGGTAAAAATATAAATCTAAAACCCACATGTACATGGTTGTAACTATGATGAATTTGGTATTGGGTCTGCTGAGATTGCTATAAATAGTGTTGCATAATTATTAGTCGACTGGTAGAAACGAGACTACTTATGTTGTTGAATTTGGATAAAATGTTGACTGCACTTAAACCAACGCTGCATTTTAATTCTACAGCTCTAACTCTACATTTTACAATTACTTATAATATTTTCAGTATTCTTTGATGCATCCCAATAATGTTATTTGCAGTAGGGGTTCAAGTACATCCGAAATTAAAATGAACAAAGTTACTGGGTTTAAGTGTATTTGCTGCATGTGCTACAAATACTGCAGCATTTCATTCTGTAAATGCGTCATTTGGTATTAACGTTGCTAAGTTACCAGTTTTATTCTTTAATTAATGTTTTAAAAAAATTGGAAGCTCTTTTGTAATTTTATAACTTTCCAGGATCATCCTTACCACATGGGGACCAATTAAATCACATTTCCAAACATTTCGAAATATTTGATTTACTGAATTTAGTAGTGAGCATGTGGCATATGGTTAGACTGTTGTTGAATTTGGTATTGACTTTGCTACGACATTGGAATACATATGTTTCTATTGTTGGTTAAGGGTATTATGAGGGTTAGGATTTAGTATCTTGCCACTTGTGGTTTATCCATTTACATAATTTTTTTATTTTTAAATTTTAAATTATATCTTAATTCTAAACATATTTGTATTAAACTACACCTTTAACACTCCCACATCTTCTTAATATTGAACACAACCTTATTTTTAAGTTTTCCCTTTTTAGAAATAGATTTTTAATCAAACAAAATTGTTATGCACTTCTCTTATTTTTTTATTTTCTAAAATATATAAATTTGTTTTTAGATACGTAAACTAACTCTATCATCTACAAACATTGGTACGATATTTTACATTTATTTTTTAGTTGGTTTAGGGTATTGTAACTGTTATTCTATCCATTTAGGTTTCTATTAACTTTTTCGATACAGAAAAATATTTCATATTTTATTTTAGGGATATTATCATTAAATCCCCCTGTAGTTTCATTTTTGATCAACTAATCGCCTCCAATTCAGAAAACCCCCCTATGGTTATCAAAATGTATCAACTTGCCCCCTCCCTATAATTTTGGACCAAATACCCCTGGAATTTTATTAAATTAAAAAAAACATATAAAATTCAAAATATATATATACATACTTCGTAAAAAATATATAAAAATTTAAAAAAACATATAAAATTCGAAAATATATATATAATTCAAAAAAATTTAAAAAATTCGAAAAAATATATAAAATTCGTAAACAAATATATAAAATTTGAAAAAAAGTATATAAAATTAAAAAACATATAAAATTCAAAAAAATATTTAAAATTCAAAACAAAATATATAAAATTCGAAAAATATATAAAATTAAAAAATATATATAAAATTCGTAAAAAAAACATATAAAATTTGAAATATATATATAAAATTTAAAAACATATAAATTTCAAAAAAATATTTAAAATTCGTAAAAATATATATAAAATTCATAAAAAATATATAAAATTCATAATATATATATATAATTCGAAAAAACCATATTACCAATCAAATAAAATATCTCGAAAACATAAACATCATTTTAATTTTTATTAGGAATAAAATCATATAACTTTCTTATTAAATCACATGAATGGGTAATACTCAATTGTGACATCTAATTTTGTTTGAAAAAAAAAATCAAATATAGTGGCAGGGCAGTTTCTTGGATTGTATTATGATTTTCCCAAATATAGTGGAAGAGCACTTTTAACTTACCCTTTTTTTTTTTGGATAATCTTGTTTGAATATACTATTGTAGTGTGCGAAAGGATTATATATATATTTTTTATGAATTTTATTTGTTTTTTTAGAATTTTATATATTTGTTTCGAAATTTATATGATTTTTTTATTTTATATATATTTTTACGAATTTTATATGTTTTTTTTACGAATTTTATATATTTTTTCCGATTTTTATATATATTTTTACGCATTTTATATATTTTTTCCAATTTTATAAAAAAATTCGAATTTTATATATATTTTTACGATTTTATATATATATTCGAATTTTATATATATTTTAAAAAAATTATATATTTTTTACGAATTATGTATATATATTTTTTGAATTTTATATGTTTTTTTGAATTTAATAAAATTCCAGAGGTATTTTGGTTCAAAATTATAGGGAAATGAGCAAGTTGATACATTTTGTTAACCATAGGGGGTTTTCTGAACTGGAGGGAGGTTAGTTGATCAAAAATAAAACTATAGGGGGGTTTACTGAAAATATATCTTTATTTTATGAACAATATCATTATCACTTGGGGATAAGTACATCCCATTTTAAGACATTTAAAATAATAAATTTCCTGCCTTTGGTAGTATCTTTGTTGCATTTGGATATGTACGATATTTTACTGCATTTATTTTTAATTGGTTTAAGATATTGTAATTGTTATTCTATCCATTTAGGGTTTCTAATAACTTTTTCGAGACACAAAAATATTTTATATTTTATTTTAGGAACATGTTTGTAATGCTATTTGGATCATTTCATAGAAATTTGGTAAAAAAAAATCAAAATCATAGTTACTTTTATAATATTATACATGGGAAAATAAAAAGGAAGAGAATAAAAAACAAAATACAAATAAAATTTGCACCAATGTCCTCAACCCCAAACAAGTCCTGGCCCAAACCAAAATACAAAATACAAATAAAATCTGGACCAAACAAGGCCCATCCCAAACCCTACTCTGCTTTGTCTTCAACCTCCAGACCTGCAAAAACTCACCATCACTTTCTCAATCAACCTCAAACACAACTAAGATGACAAACAACACAAGGCAAGATCATCAATCAAAATAGCAATATGATGTACTTGCAAACAATTAATTCAGAAAAATAAAAAAAATCAAGATATCCAATTTATAATTAACAACATAACCTGAACTTATATATATATACAACTTATGTGTGTTTGTATGAGAAGATTGATTGAGAAGATGAAGCAATGGATCCAAGACGTTTGAGAAAGAGAGGGATATGATTTTGGGTGAAAATCTATATAGGCGCTTATACACGGACTGACTTCCACTTCACACCGTTACCCTTTTTTTTTTGCTTTTTTCCATTAACCAAAACGGCATCGTTTTCACTTATTGCTGCTGCAATAAGTGCAGACGATCCCATCCCTGTATTAGAGTTGTCTAAACTCGTAAAAATCACTCTTGAATTGTATAAAATGTTTAGAATAGTCTCAAATTGGATAATATATATTTATAGAACACTCTATTGTTGGATTTGTGACATTTGTAAATATGTGAATTATTGATGATAAGATCCTTGGCTTATGATCAGAACCCTAACAGCAATGTACGTTCGAGGTTAAGGAACCATCACTTCTATAAACGAGCATGCCACATCATTAACAAGAAGCATGCCACATCATTAACAAGAATCGCTAAGTAAAATAAATTTTTGGGCATTTTAGTCATGAGAACCATTCTTCCGCACACACCAAACATATATTCCAAAAAAAAAATAGACATATAACAATCACACCAGAAAGCAAAAAAAAGCATTTCCCTAAGTCATCTCCCATGCATCTACTTGTTTGACATCAATTTGTTTTAACAAATTTGAGATGACTTATATGCGTTCAAAAAACGTCTATGATTCAACTAAAAGCATGTCAAAATTACAAACATAATTTCTCACCAAACTCCATTTTTCAAACAAATGTTAAGTCAATAATAGGTTAAGAAAATGTAAAAGAAAAGAGAAAAGTTCATGTTTGTAAGTATGTGAGGGTAGCCTCCTTGTATTCCTTATGAGTATATCATTACATGCTACAAATGAATGTACAGCTAAACAGCTACACTGCTCCGTGGAAAGAATAATAATAAAATTGTAACCCAGACAGTTTTCTTGTTAAATTGAAGCATTGGCAAACGAAGCAAGCTGCTTCTAAAAAACAAAATTATTGTACAAAGTGTTAAATTGTATCGAAATGCCAGGAAAACTCACCATTCCTGACCCTTCTTGCAATGTGCACTCCCATTAATCTACAAAGTCATTGCCCTTTGGGTGAAGACCTGGAATAACCATTGTCGCCTCCTCTACCACAATAACCAAAAAGTGGTGATTTTCCAACTCCATGAAGACTACTCTCCCTAAAATCCTAAACCCCCACCTGCACTGTCTCCTGGACCAGTAAATCCCATTTCACTGAACTTTGGCTGGTTCTCCTGACCTATATTGCCAACCGAAGCAACCCAATCCATGATTGAATTTCCCCGTGGTGTCCCAAGACTAGTTCCCCAATCCATTTTCATAATTCCTTGATCTGATCCTAACCAATTCAAGTCCATATTCATCTTCGTTGTTCCCCAACCAGTGTCCAAAGCTTCTGAGCCTGCAGTCTGTGCGGTATCTGACTCAAGAATATTATGCTTCATGGCAGACGGTGCCAGAGGCTGGATACTAGAAGCAGCATTGCGATACTTAACAGGAATATCATCGAACCATGTCTCTCCCTCCCCTTGTGCACTTGTAGAGGAGTGCCCATCAGACCTCTTTACAGTATCAAAAACATCATCCTGAGAAGCCCCAAGTTTTACATCTGTCATAGTCGATTGAGAAGGTAATCGTGTATCCCTAGTGTGGTGCAAGGGATTACTTTTTCCTGGATCACAGGGGCTTAACAACTCCATTAAATTAAAACAACCATCTTTAGAGTTCTGAATCAATTCTCCACCACAGTTTAGCTTTGAAGTAGGAGAAGGGAAGCCGTACTGGGACTCCATTGCATCTACTTCAGCCAACAGGTCAGAGACTGATTCCTCAGCCAAAGTGCTAATTTCAATGGGCTCGGCAATTGATGGGGGAGAATAAGCAAGTTGCTCAATCTTTGATGTAGGGGTGGCAGCATGATCACCGAGCACTTCAGCTGGTTTCAATGAGGACACAGAGACAACACTGGAGTCTAAATCCTCAATAGAAGATTTTGGCGGAGTTGGAGAGCATCCATCCCATTCATCAGCTGTTTCAGGAAGATGTGCCCCACTGCCAGCCACAAGACTAGAAGCACTACTCCAACTAGGGCCTGAATCTTGATCAAGAAAATTTGAAGACACAAATGGTTTGTTCATAGTAGCCCGTCCTTTCTTGTTCCCACTGCTAGATTTTTCAGCAACACTTGGCAGATCCTGAATATGTGACTCACGATCAAGAACATTTGAGGACACAGACTGCTTACTATCAGCAGCATGACGATCCCAATTCTCGTCAATTGGCTTCTGTGTGCAACTAGGCAGTTCCACAAATTCAATTTCTCGGAGCTGCTCTGATGAATCTGTTGACTTGGCCACAGAAGCAAGATTCGAACTGGGATTCCGGTGGGTGGAAGAAAAATTTCCAAGCGAAGGTTTCCAATTCTGTCCAGAAGATTGGCCTGGATGGCCCCAACTATTAGGTCTGTTCTCATCACTCTGTCCGCCCATAGTTTGAAATACTGGAGTCCCGTGTGACAAGTTTCCATTATTTGGACCAGAGTTATATTTGTTGTCCTCTAGATCTCTTCCTTGATGTATCAGATTTCCTTGTAGATGCCCAGACATCGTGGATGGGAAAAGCTGACTACGTACTTGAGGCAGGTCAGAAGAAAGATTAGCACACTCAGATGAGTCCCAGCATTGAGAAGAATTCCCAGTCTGTAAATGTGAGCAACAAGTAGTGCTCATAGTTTCTTTGATATCACTAGCATGTGATTTTGCATTATTGCTGTTACAGCTTCCCTCACTCTGTTTATTGTCTATAATGACTGTATTCACACTCCCAACCCACCTCTCATCACAACTATGCGATGACACATCTGGCTTAACATTTAGATCCGATATTCTCACACCAGCCCGAAAATATTCACTTATTCTCCACTCACGCAGCTGCACCATAGAAAATGGTCCCTGGATTACTCCAGTTGGGTCTCGATAGTGCCACAATTTCTCTCTCTCACTATTGCTCACAGAGGGTGAAAATCCATTAAAGAGAGGTGCACCTGCAATTCCTGATGCAACCCCAGAATTTGACCCAGGCCTCAGCACAGCATGGCTATTCCGATCACCAATCACTGAACCAGCAGAATCAACTTGGTCTCCTGGTTTTTCTAAAGTATTCGACCCACATGAATCTTTTCTCGTATCCAGGGTATGACTTTCTTTATCAGGGTAGATTGTAGTAAACGTGTTCCTGCTTTGTGCACAGTTCATTAAAATTTTCAATCCCTTGCCACCAGTATTATTTGAAATATCATCTCCTTTTTGTGGAGACACTGAAGCCCTTCCCTTTCTCCTAAATCCACAATACGACATGACACATGCATCTGCACATACATCAACAAAAGCCACAATGAGTAGACATATTTGAAAGAAGGAAAAGAAAGAAATTAACAATAGAATGATAAAGTGTCGTATCCACAACACAATTTCAGGCACCTTTTCCCTCAGCATTAAGTTCCCCAGCATCTTCTTTGGAAAAGTAATATGGATCTTCATGTACTTGTGGAATTTCATGCACCCTGCGCCGAGGTCCCTCAGGTGTCTTCAGAAGCTGTGAATTTTCTATAGTCTCTCTAAACGTGGAAGTTGTCAAGGATTACCATGCATATCCAATTATATCCGTCAAAAAAGCATAAATATTTAGTGTGATCAAGCATCGAAAATAGCTTGCATCATTTTCCGCACAAGGAAGTCAGTAATTCTAAGGGTAAGTTTGATCGGACGACTGATCAGTGTGATCCAGCCCCAGGCTCGTCAAGTCTAAGTTATGAGGCCTCAACCTAGTACAAGCCATCCCCTTTCAATCGGGCTAATATAAAGCCCTCAGGATCGTGCTAATTAGTAGGCTCCCGGTCGAGAAAAAGGAATGCAGACACTTCATTCTACTTTTAGTAAATCATTCAATGACATTCCATGTATACATGGTCACATATGAGAGGTAATTCTAATTCACCTGTACAGACTGAGATAATGGCCTAATCTGATTAAAGATATACCACTACAAGATACTCGACATGAACGCGAGACTTTTTGGACCGGAACTAGCTGTATAGACTAGACAAGGGAAACCTATATCACACGTGTGTAACCTGTTAAGACTAGTTGTAGCTCACTGGAGCAGATTAGTTGGTACACTACTGCCAAAGTCACCATTTTGGACCATCAGAATTTACTCCATGTATGCTTACCGTGAAGAATCATATGCTGATGACTATTTAGGGTTTAGGGTTTAGGTAGACATTGGTCTGAAAATGGTAAAATAATAGGTGAAATCCTTTGTCACAGAGTAAAGAACCTAGTTAAGTAGAAACATGGAAGATCATAAAATCATTAAAACAGATCTCTATCTACTGAGATCCAAGGTCCAATATATCACATCTGACACGTAGTTTGCTCAAGCAAAAAACAAGGAATCCATCACATTTAAGTTATCAGAGAGATCAAAAAACATGCATGCCATCAAAGAAGGATATTCCTTTTTATGCCCCTTTTCAATCTCTTGAACACAAAGATGATTGCTCCGTAATCTCTCTTTTTCCAGCCACTACAATTACAACAACAAATAAAAAACAAAAACAAAATATTATCATCCACAACAGCAAAGCAAGTTACAAAACCAATTCTCACCCAACGAAGTGGGTATGTTAAACCATGACATCATAGAATTGAGGCAAGATTTTTTTTTTTTGATAAGAGAATTGAGGGAAGATGAGTTAAAAAGAAAAATGCATCTTGTATATTATATTATCAACAAATCTCATTAAAATTGAAGGAAATCCAATGAAAAGCTATTAGACTTGCCTTTTTATGGAACAGAATGTTGGAGGCTAAACAACAATATATGCATTAAGTGAGTGGGGTGAAAATGATAATATTGCGATGGATGTGCGACAAGACAAAGATATGATGAATTAGGATTCATTACCCAACCCCAAGCAGTTGGGAAACAGCTTTGTTGAGTTGAGAGTGTACAATTATGCAAAGATCATTCGAAGATTTAGCAAAATTTGAAAACAAATAACAGTTTATCTCAACTTTGCAACAACGTAATATGTCATGTTTCATGCATTACAATTGAAAGCTGAGAAACTTACATTATTGAATCTCGGTGCCTGAAGTGCCATTGTTTTCTCCTGTATTCCGCCCTACAATCAAAAAATTGATCTTCTTAGCAGAATATGGTAATACATATCCCCCTTAGATAAAGTGTGGAGGACCTAAACATGTACTTACCACAGTAAACCATTTAACGAGCCCACATCTTACATGTTGCTGGAAATGTCTGCATTCGTCCTGGAAATAATGATGATCAAAATTTAAACAACAAGATATCTTACGAAAAATCACTACAGCATATATACGGCCGCACTGTCATGTGTTCAACGCTGCTTCAGATTAATACACCATATCAAACCGTACTGAATACTAAATCGGTTACACATTAAAGCACTCAGAATAAAGGACAACCCCCTACTTACTCAACAGAACCTAATCGAAATTCACCTTTATAGGACTGTGTATCAAATACCCAAATCAGAATGCATCACAGATGATTAAAGATGCAACAAATCAAGGAACAAGTAAAATTGCATAGACAACGTGGCTGACTTTAACCCACGTTGTAACTTTGAAATTACCTGTACAAGAAGGGTTTTAAGCTTCATATCTGTAATACAAAATGAGCAAGAACCTTTTTCAGATTTATGTAGAGAAACAGTACAAATTCCAATAACGTATCTAGGATGAAACTGTTTTTCGATCATTACGGGGAAAAAGAAATGTCTCATGAATTGTTATATAATTCGTACATACATTCTTGTTTTCTCTTATCTTACTTTCTTTCTTCTTTTTCTCTTTTCCTGTGTGTGTGTGTGTGTGTGTGTGGTGGGGGGTTGAGGTTACAACAATACACCATGTCAATAATAAATTTCAGTACTCAGCACATATCAATCCCTCCCATCCGCGTAGGGAAAGAAATGATGGTCAAAAGCCACCAAAACAAAAACCAATATATATGCCTAGTCATTTGTAACAAAGAACAATCAAAGAAGATGTGTTGAGTGGAGCACAGCTCGAAGCAATTGTTTGAAAAGGGGAAGCCGCCAGGCTTCGCTCGCTCTGACAAAAACTCAAGCACAGCAGAAATATAAAAGAAGAAAAGGAGAAGTACCTCTAGTTCGTTATGTCATAATATAAATTTGTGAACAAAAAGAGAGAAGTGAAAAGATAAACCATAAATAGCCTAAAAATAGAACCAGCACTCACCATTGGGCTCTCAAGAACCAAAACTTATATTTTTATCATTTTCTAATAAATGTGGTCAAGAAATATTAGAATATCCCACAGGGAAAGTTAATTCGAGTTGCAATAAGGAAAAGATATGTTAAAAACCGTATGTAGTAGTCAAGAAGTTAAACCGGTATCAAAATCTGATAAGTTAAGCTGACATTCTCACTTTCGCTACGTCCCCCACTGCTCCCATGGGTGCTTCCCTCTAGGCGGAACGCTGCCCTAGGAACGGACCTACGTGAGTCCAAATGATTGTAAAGTAATTGGTTCTCTCGCTCTCTCTCTTTCTTTTCTTCACTATCTACTGCATAACAGTACTCTTGAATACAAGACCATATAACGATATATTTATGGTCATTGCAACCGAGCCATGTCCCTATCTTAACATTTAGCGAATTGTCCTGAGGCCTTGTCACTGTCATGTCATATATGTGTCCAGTGCTTCTTAGATGGTATTAAACTCTTTTCGCTCTCTTGTTTTTCATTCTCTGGTATCTGCCCTGCATCCATCTCCGTCAATTTCGTTTTTCGTAAATGCAATTGACGAAATAATGGTCAATATTGTACATAATCTTTTTAGGTTTTATAATTTATTTCTTCAAATCCCCCCTAGTCAAAGTGATATGGCAGTAAAAAAACTTAAAGATTTCAGTCAGACCTATTAAGACCTGTGGCAGCAATCACCAAATCGCATGTAGCTAAAGCTGAAATATTACTCCAATTACCAAAAAATTACTTTGCAAGGTGCGTAATCAAATTACTGGTGACAGTCGAACAAATATGAAACTCAGAAAGTCGAGGATTTGTAGTGTTAAAATACCTCGGAGAACTCTTCATTTGAAATTGCATCGATTGAGACGGTCTCTTTCTTTTCTAGATTCACTATTTCAAGCATGACATCAGTTGTCTTTTCACCAAGTTGATGTGGTACAGCCCTTTTACATGTACCTGCATGAAAAATAACAACATTTCTACAAAGATCAGAATAAGTATTATTAGACTTTTCTTTTTCCCCTTGTGAGAAGTAGTGTGATTTAAAACCTACAAAATTGTTCAAAGAACTGCTGCTTGTAAAAAAATGTGCAGGTATACCTACAACTTGGACAAGCCTATGCAAATCTTGCTTCTGGTCAGAAATTCTTAATCTCACAATTGAGCCAACAACCTTATCATGGAAATTTTCTTGATCTTCAATTAAAGTCTCCATCAAATTACGGTGCACGTAAACCAAGTTGACATTGTGAATATCAATTGCAGCATATTCATCTACACTACTTTGTGGTTCTGTCTCTTCGCCCTCTTTATGTGGCCTACATATCTGATCTTTTCCCATCATCAAAATGCTGCCATTGTTACTTTCAGCATCCACCTGGTTTGCAACAGCATCAGCAGTGCTGCCTTGAATAATAGGCTTACCAGCATCCTTCTGGAAACCTTCCTTCATATGAAAGTGAAACTCGAGAAGCTTTAGCATCTCAAAATAATCCACAAATGATTTCTTAAACAGATTAGAAAGCCTCATATCGCAGATGATTTGACTTTCGTGGCAAGGATCACGAAGACCGTTTTTCTTTATATATTCCAGCAAAAGTGCCTGGACAGAAAATTGAGATAGAACTGATGTATCACCATTCTTCATGTGTGCAACAAACTCCAAAAGCTCTTTAGATGCCCATTCTGTGCAACCATTCGTAGTTATGAGTTCTTTACTATCTAACATACCAGTTCTCAAGGTGTTCTTTCCGAGGAACTCTGAATATTCCTCGGTCTTTATTCTTTTAGAACCATTTGTCTCGTTGCATACGAAAGAGTTGTCTAAAATAGAAACATTTCCATCATTAGCACCAGAAAGTGAATTGGAAGCTTGCTGCTTGAAGGCCATAGTACCAACTCCTTTCCAGCGATTCTTTGCTCGAATGAGCTCATTTGAAGTTAAAGATATCTTTTCTTTCAAGTATATCCAGTATACCTTGAAGAGGTACTCCCAGCTGCTCTTGTCATCAAAATCTACTTGTGCCTGCATATGTTAACAAAGAACTATAGAACAAGCAGAAGCATTCAACAGCCAAATAACTAGAATCTAAACAACACAGTCTGTAAAACTTCAGATTGCCTAAAAAACCCTTTGAACATAGCATTACTCATTGGAACCAGCATTTTTAGAGTGTGATTGGATGACACGCTAGAGGAAGCAGAACCCCACCCCAATTACCACCTTGCCTTGGGATAACAGTCCAGGGGATGATACATTTCTGAGCCGAAGCAAAATTTGAGTGGTATAGTACTGATCACAACTCAATTCTAAACGGTAACTATTATAAATAATTTTGCTTATTTCTTTCTTGTGGCCTTCTTCCACTCTCTCTCTCTCTATATATATAAATAAATAAGTAAAAATACCAGTCATCAGTCATCCACATAATAAAGAACCTTATTGTTTCACCTTAAACTTTTTATTTCTCTTCTGATACAGTAGACACTGCATGTCTATGTTGAGGTCATTGAATTTTTTTTTTCCATGAAACTGTTTCTGTTCTCATCTTTATGAGGTCCCAGTGTCCTTAGCTTGCTGTTTGTAGTGGTGCCTCTTTGTCTTTTCAAACGTAAGCAGTTCAGTTACAATAAAGGGGAAATTCTCACATCTTGGCTCATTAAATTCATAGACCATTTTACAAGCAATAAATTATTTAAATCAAATTATAAACTTAAACATTCTTTACCACTAAGCCAAGCAATGGCTCGTATACTTTCATATCTCTTATCATCATAAGAGCTGAAATTAAAAGTGCCACTAACATAAGTAAAATAATTAACACCGCCCAAATGTAAATTGGTCAATTTCTGTGAAGAAAGTCTATCTTCGACATTCAAATCACAAATATATATATATGTATATTATTTGCTACCTAGATCTCCTTCAACATGGATGCCTTTAACTCACAGAAGATGCAGCTGACAGTTATGGCTGTTTGAAAGAGACGCATTTGAAAAATAAACACTTGTCAGAGCTCAACCTGAGTGGAATTTTTTTTCGAATGTTGGGACGATGAGAAAAATGACCTTAAAGAAGGACCTTAACCAGTTTCAGACATCCCAATGATGAAGAGTTAGACCAAGCAAAGAAATCACAATCTAAAAAGGCCAGTAGATAAAAATTTATGTACCGTTTCCTTGTTTCCTTGTTCATTATTTTCAATGAGCAAAATAATTCTTAAGCATGTTGAGCAGAAGCCTTTGTTCCCTCTTACACACAAGTAATCAGCATCTTTGGTGCATCCCTTGCACAGTGAATATGTGCATGTGTAGCACATAAAATGGGCAGCCTTCTGACAGCTACTACATATATGCCAACCTGAAATGGATTCCAACAGCAGGAAATTAAAATTGAAGAAATCTTAAGTAGTTTTGGGGGAGATGGGCGTTGAGCCAACCTTATTACTTAGGCCATGTTTGGTAGGCGGTCTTTCTGGTCTGGTCTGGTTTGGTCTGGTCTGGTCTAATCTGATCTGGAAAAGTTTGTTTGGTAAGCGGTCTGGTCTTACTATTTATTTATTATTTATTATAATATTTATTTATGTATTATTTATTTCTTTATTTATTATTTCTTCACTTTATTATTTTATTATTTATATTATTAAATTATTATTTATTAATTTATAAATATATTCTATTTATTTATTATTATTTCATTATTTAATTCATTTTATTTATAAATTATTTATTCATTTTTAATTATTTAAAAATATATTTTATTAATTTAATATTAATTTATTATTATTATACTCATTTTTATTATTATTATGAAGTATTTATTCATTATTATATTTACTTATTATTTATTATTATATTTATTTATTATTATATCTATTTATTATTTATTATTATATTTATTTATTATTATTATTTATTTCATTTTGTTTATTATTTATTATTTTTATTATATTTTTAAATATGTTTTATGTAATTTATTATTATTATTTATTATTTAGTCCATTTTTTTTTATTATTATATTTATTTATTATTATTGTATTCATTTTATTATTATTATTATGTTTTATTTAATTTATTATTTATATTATTAATTATTAATTATTAATTATTTATAAATATATTTATTATTATTATATTCATTTATTTATTATTATTAGGTATTATTTATTTTATTTTGTTTATTATTTATTATTTATATTTTATTTTTAAAATATGTTTTATTTAATTTATTATTATTATTATTAATTTATTATTATTATTTATTCATTTTTAATTATTTATAAATATATTTTATTAATAAGACCAGACCGGACCACCAGGAACCACCTTTTTTTTTTGTCTGAAATGAGGTCATTTTGGTCTGATTTGGTCTTACTTGGTCTAACAAAAAATTTGGGACCAATGCTACCAAACACGGTCTGATCTCATAAAACGCAAGACCAGACCAGACCAGACCAGACCACCTGAGACCAGACCACTTACCAAACAGGGCCTTAGGATCTTTAAATTATTTAGTGGGCATGTTTGCTCGTGTGGATTGTCTAAATCAGTCATTTCAAAACAAAGAAAAAAACTATCCAAATAGAGATCAGCAATGACTGGGCACCGTGAGAAACTATAACACCAGATCATGCAACATACAAATCAACATACAGTTGATGTTGCTTACAAGGAACAATTCCATCATGTAAAAGCATAAAAAAGAGAATAAAATAAGGAGTAATGCAGAAACAAAACTCAATAACAAGATTAGATCATGCACGCAACAAATTGACGTGAGTACAACATTTGATTACAAGGAAGCACAATACCAGCATTTAAAAGCATATCTTTAAAAAAAAAAAAAGTTAAAAAGGGGAGTACTCAAGCATTCAATTATATCAAGGGAAAAACTAACAAATACGAAAGATAATTTCCCCAAATCCTGGACTGAAACATTAACCCTGTTGACAACTTCCCATGACATGACACGCATAGAACCACTGACCTTCAAACGATATAGATTTTAATAGGAAATACAAAACATGGATCATCTTAATAGGAAACAGACCACATTGTCAAAGGCCAGGGGCGGGGATATGAAAATTTTAATGACTTTATATATAAATAAAAAAATTTGTTTGTAGGTCATTGGAGAAATTTTTGTAAATTTTTAGGGGGGCCATTTTTATGAGATTATTCATAAATATATAATTTTTGGGGATACTAAAATTTGAAATTTTTTTACACAGCTCCACCCCTGTCAAAGACAACACCGCCATTACAGAGAGAAATAGTGCAGACCTCAATAGTCCATTTTAAAACCAAATTTGACAATTCTGTCAGCATTTGATCGACTTTTCCCAACGAGAGTCAAGGTATGATTTACTTGGAATCCAAATTCACTTAACTCACTAAAGTCTTGCCCCAACTCTTCAAGTCACATGAACCACCTATTAAAGTCATCTTAGTTAGTTGCTTTCAGTTATTTATCACCAACATCGTTGCTTTATGTCAATTCTTGATACAAGCCTATCAAGATCGAAAGGACACCCACTTCCCCTCTAGTTATTATAATTGGAATCACAGCTCTATCATACATTGATCAAGTCAAAATGTCTATTCTCGACTCATTTATTTTCCAGAATTCATCAATTTCTCCCCTAATTATCTTTCGTGGAATCATGCCCTTGATCATGTCAAAATGTGTACTCTTGACTTGTTTATTTTCTAAAATTCAATATATTACATCTCTAGACCCTTTTGTAAATTTCTTCCAAATACATAAAACCAGATGAAGATGAATTTTCACATTCCCGATCAATAATCTAAACGTGCTATTCTCCAGCCCAGATTACCAAAGTTATCTTTCCCATTTTTTGTTGCATTCATAGGGTCCAATATAGCACTTTCCCATTTTGTATTCACCCAGTATTGATACAACAGAATCCTTGAGTAAAACCTTGGTGCTTCTCAAAAAAATTAATTCATATTCCTAAGGGGTTCAGTAAAGGTCTTAACTTCCTGTCGGCTACCAAATGCAATGTTCCACCCTTTTCAATCTTTGGTACGTGTTGTGTAAGGATAAGATACTAAACACTAGATTTATGATGAGAGAAGGATTATATATCATTGGTCATTCAGTAAACCAACCTGACAATTTCTCACTGAGAGCAATATGGTGATAACAATCAATACAAAAAATAGCTCAAGAAAATTACTATCAGTGTGTCAAATAAGGGATGCCCATCTTCTGGCTATGTACTTAACTGAGGTAGATTCTTGCTTGTCCACTCATATCTCATAAAGGTTGAAGTTTCCAAGTTCATATTAAACTGAACTGTCTAAGCAAATTGACTACTTGAATCCAATTCATATCCTTCCATCCTCAAGAACAGCATCCTATGTGAGTTGAAGCATGAGAGTTGTCACTCCTCAATGTCATAGAGTAGAACATTTTTACTCTGACCTCAAGTCTGGAGCACCAATGTTCACCTAGCAAGCAGCCCGAGTGCAGGGTGGAGGTGGTTCTTCTTCAAAAGGTTGTGGTTGAGAACTCGCACATCATCCAGCGTCTCCAAACTACAGTGATAACGCTGGTTGTTATTGGAGTGGTAGTTTTGTCATTCCATGAGTGGTAATGTATATCATTAGTTTGCATAGAAGTAACATACCTCAAAATCATCTATATAAACAAGACTTCCTAATCAACGTCCTCCCATTGGCAACCTTCGAAAATAGGGTTTTCCAATGTGAAACTAAATATTTTTAAAAAATAAATAAATAATTCTAGGCGGGATTTTTTGTTCTTTTCTTTCTATATCTTTTTTTTGTTAATAACCGGGTGTCCGGGGTGAAATCTACGGGATAGGCGGGCTGTTTTCTTTACGGAGTACTTCATGTTTGATAGTAAAATCTACCTTAGATGAGAAGGTAGAGTTTTTGGGTTCTCTTGGCCCTTAGGGGGCTTCTTTTGTTCATGGGATGCACTCCCCATTTGAGTGTTCTTTTATATATTATTATTTATCAAAAAAAAAAAAAATATTATCGACAGTCAAGACATTTTGCATATTTTCCCGGCACAATTATTCCTTTGTCAAAAGCTCTATCAATGCTTCGTAATTTGGCCAACGAAAATCAAATAGGAGTTGATCATAGTTATCTAAAGCAAATGGAAGTTGATTCCACAAGAAAGAAACATGGTTCAACAACCATGGAAAACAGAAAGAAATTGCTAGAAATAAAACTAGAAGTTCGTCGGAAAACTGGCAGAATTTTTTTGACAAAGTAATATAAACCATTAGAAAACTGCAAGGTAAACCCCAGTATAAACACTTTTGCAATAACTAAACAAATCATGCATCGGTATTGAAAAAATGACTTCAAGAATATAACAAAAGTAGAAATCATGGAAGTGAACTTCTTAAAGGTTTCAGTTTTTCCAACATTGCCAATTTCCACACAATGTTAATGAAAGATTCATCCCAGATGGCGAGATGAGCTTCCAGCAAAACAGGCTTGACCCATCAAATTCAAGCCTCAACAACTACTCATTGACATCTATAACTATTAGATATCTAATGTAAATTGATCAAAACCTCTACAGCTTTTTACGGTGAGCCATTTCTTAATCAACACAAGCAAATAGATGGCAATGTTCTAAATTCATAAAACATAGAAAACTGAACATATGCCAGGAAATATCATAAAATGCATAGAATTTCAATCTAAACAAACCAACATACCGCAATTCCATCGCGCCTTTGATTTAAAGAAGGCCTCGTCGCGCTTAATACAAGTAGTATGGTATGCCTTCGGACAACCCCTAACAAACAACAAACCGAAAATTAATCAACAAACAAGGTACACAGCAGATTCATAGTGAAATTATCTTTTTTAAATACCTCCCCCACGCCAATTTTCTCACTTCTGCTCAAAGAATTGAAATTTTGTTTTAGCTAAGCAATACCCAAGTCAATGAATAACATAAAAACTAGGACCAAATTTGGCAGCATACTGAAGCCTATAAATATACATACAGATATATGTATATATATATATTATATATATTTGAATTTGACCAAAGGAGACAGCTTTTTTGCTATCGGTGGCGAAAATTCCAAATTCGCTTCAGCAAAACAATACCCAAGTCAATGAATAACACAAAAATTAGAACCAACTCGGCAGCAACCAAAACCAAATATCTATAAATATATATATATATATATATATATATGTATTCAACAGTCAAACACAAACCCACTCACCGGCGATCGCAGAGCACAAGACTTCCACCGTCAAAACAAATAAAACAGACGTCCTCCTCCTCCTTCTTCCTCCTCGGCGGCGGAGGCGGTCTCGCCTGAACACCAGCCCGCGTCCTCTTCCTCCCGCCACCCCTTCCTCTCCCTCCCCCCTCCGCCGCCAAACGAGCTTCCCCGTCACCGGCGACCAGCGAATCGCCCATTTCGTTACCTGATTCGCCCGAAATTGGGTTCTCAGCTCGTGGAAATGGGTTTCTGGTGGTTCACTGCAAAAACCCCAGAATTGGGAATTGGGGTTTTGAGGGTTCAAACTGTGAGCACATGGAGGCGAGAGACACACGCGAAGTGTTTGAAGAAATGCTTAAGCAGGTGCAGAGCAGAGCTAGAGAGAGAGAGAAAAGTGAGGGTTCTAGAGAGAGAAAGTGGGAGTCTAGAGAGAGAGAATGAAACACGGCTGGGTGGGGGTGGGGGATTGTTTGGTGTTGGGAACACGTGAAAGGGCTTTTAGGCAGTGGGAGGAAAGCGAGTCAGAGAGAGACGTCAAAGACCAACCATATATTTCACTTGTATGTATCTGTCTATGTAAGTTACTATATATGTATATGAATATATATAGGGTAAATACCACTTAGACATCCTGAATTTTACCTATATTTGACATTGACCCCTATCTTTTTAAATATTCCACGAAAATCTTCTCTAAGTTAAGGCCGTCTATTTTCCTAACCGTGTAGGTTGAAATGACCAGGGTACCCTTGTTTAGTATACACTAAAACAGTCATGTTTTGACAATACATACATTTGAAGGCAAAAATGTTCATATTTATATTTTTAGGTGATGTCAACAAATTTTGTTGGTCAACTGATCATTAACTAAGAGAAGTAGTCTTGTGGATACAACTAGTCAAAATTTAAATGATCTAGATTGAAAGTCTATGTAGAATATAGACAAGTTTAGAGGATTTAAGTGATATTTATCTTATATATATGGGCAAATGGCGCAAGCCTCGCAACACCCCCTCCTGGTTTCTAAACACCTCTGTACTTTGAAAAGTGGGTGAATACACCTCTCCAACCCAAATTTTGGTGTCTGAGTTATGAGTTTACTATTTTACCCTTAAATTAGGGTTTTATATTTTATTTAAACCCCTCACTTCATCACTCATCTCTTTTGCACGAACAGATCTAACTCTTTCTCTCTCTCTCTTGTTTCTAGGGTTACACCAAGATGGGTTCCAATCACCACTTTGTTTGATATGAGATGGAGGCTAAAATTCGAGAAAGAGATATATATTTACTTAGATACATATATGTTATACATATATATTTGCCTGTGACGGACTGCGAATAAGAAACGGGTAGGTATAAAACCGGGCCTTTCAAAGGGATTGAGACCATTTCGTTTTATCATAAGCTCTCTCTCTACTCCCCTATGTTTTTTCCCCTTGAATTTTCCTTCACTTTCTCGGGAAAATATCCACCATTTTTCAGGAAAGTTACATCTCACCGAAATGTCGAAGTCGTCCTTGTTTTAGAAGATCCCACACTCTTCAAGATGCGAATATTGTAGTGAGAGAGAGATAGGTTTGTAAATCGTAATTAAACACAACTTTTGATTTTAAATTTGTTATCGTGTTTGTAGTTCCATAAAGTTGATTTTTCAATCAATTTCACACAATAATTGCGAATCTTTATGAGATAGAGAGATTGGAGTTCAGAGTTATGCAATTTCATAAATTTTGATTTTATATTTATGTATGTATATATATATATATATACGTGTGTGTGTTTGTGTGTATTGGAGAGATTAGTTTCATATTTATGTATGTATATAAGGACTAATGTTCTTTTATTGCTTTGAATTTGAAGACGAATTTGGAATGATTTTGGGCCCGTTTGGAGACATGTTTTTTCTTCTGTTTTTTATTTTTTGGGCTTGAAATGAGAACAAAAACTTGTTTGGGTAACTTTTGGGCCCAATATGTTTCCATACATAGTAAAAAACACAAGTGTCAAATTTGGGCTTGAAATGAGAACAAAAAATGATGGTTTTTTTATTTTTTGAACTGTAGATCAGTACAAACAAAAAACACAAAATCAATACAAAAAAACATAAGAAAAATCATTTCCCAAAACACAAGAACACAAAATCGAGAACAATTTTATCCTCTCTCTTCTGCCGACAACTCTTGCTAGGGTTTAAGGCGATTCTTCACACCACTCTAGATTCAGCCATGAAATCGTGATCTAGGGTACCCTCATCCTCACTTTCGCCCGATCTAGGGTTTCGATTAAGAGAGGAGACGACTACGGTTTTGATTGGAGTGCGTGGGTTTCAGCTAGTATTGCACCGAGAGGTGATCCTTGTCGATTTGAACTCAGGTTTACTTGATCTCTTTTTATTGTTTAACTTGTCCACTATTCCCCCATATATGTGTTGTTGGAGCAATTTTTCTGTAATTTTTTTAGGGTTGTGTGTGTGTGTGTGTTTCTGTGTCTGTAATTTTTTAGGGTTGTGTGTGTGTAAAACCCCCAAATTTTTGCGTATGTGTTCGTGTTTAAATGTGTGTTTCTGTGTAAAAATGAACATAATACGAATGTACCGATAAAATGCATGTACTTAGAACTCATTTGTTTTGTTAAATGGTGTGTAAAGGGATATATATATATATATATATGATATGTGTGTGTGTGTGTATTTGCGTGTGGGTGTGCTGAATTTAACTAATGAAACATGTCAAGATCTTTGTTGAGGTATTGATTTTATTTAGTAGTTATTAGTTCATGTGCTTTTAGGTGTTATATGTATATAGAATTGTGGGAATTTGGAATTGGTCGAGAGCATGAAGTTGTGATGAAAATTTTCATGTGTTTGGAATTTCTTATGTATTAGGATTAGAATTACGCTTGAGTAATCTGATGAAATGTAGGGAATTGTTAGCCATCATTGAGTTCAGTTCCTTTGAATCAATTTATTTTTTCAAACTTTTGAGCAGTTTGTCCTACTAAAAATGAGATAAATGAAGCTGAAAACACAAGAGTTATTGGTGTATTTGAACTTTCATATTAATTAGTAAATTAGTTTAGTTAATTTATTTCTAATTGGAATATGATATACTTGTAACCAAATATACCTAGTAACTAATCAGGGTCAAAAACAATTGGCTACTTAAGATTGGGAGAGTACATTCTAGGAAGATAAATGCATGATCTTTGTTTGAAATTAATTGGCAAGTTGATCTTGCCTTATAATTTTATGCATAATTAGGATCAAAGTTTATGCGTCTTCCGATAACCTTTCCCCTAGTCTCAAGCTTGTGCAACCAATTAATTCAGTGACTACTTCACCTCCAAAATCTTATATATCAAGTTACGGTTATGGATATACAATATATGTTATGTTGCATTACTGTGTTAAACTAACACATTCTTATGTGAACTTCCTAACTAATTTCGCTAATCCTAATAGATGTTTGATTAGATCATGTTATCAGGTTCAACTTCTGCTATGCATTTCTTGTAGGCAAATTACTTACTTTTGGTTGGAAAATTTCAGAGTGAAGAAAAACAAATGTCAAACCCGAAGGTTTTCTTTGACATATTGATTGGAAAGATGAAAGTTGGGCGGGTAGTGATGAAATTATTCGCAGACGTCACCCCTAAAATTGCTGAAAACTTTCGTGCCCTATGCACTGGGGAGAAAGGGATCAGAGTGGCAGGGAAGCCATTACACTACAAGGGCTCAGTCTTTCACCGCATTATCCCAAACTTCATGTGCCAAAGAGGAGATTTCACGAGGGGTAATGGAACCGGAGGATAATCAATCTATGGAGCGAAATTCGCGGATGAGAACTTCAAGCTGAAACACATGGGTCCTGGAATTCTGTCGATGGCGAATGCTAGACCAAACACCAATGGATCGCAATTCTTGTTATTATATTAAAATGAAGAGATTCTAGTCACTCTAATTCATGATGGGGTTGTAAAATATTATTGACATTTATGGAGTAGTATATATGTAAAATATGTTGGGTATGAAAATAATCGTGTCATTTTTTTTTCTCTTTGATTTGTTTATTGCTACTTATAAAGAAAAATAAAATTACTACTCGTTTTTATGGGAATGTGCTGTCAGAATTTTCTCAATTCCAACACTTAGGCAAATTTCCAGTAAAATATTTTAAAAAACAATTAAACTCACCAAACATATTTTTCTGTTTCTGTTATCAGAAATCCAGACCTGCCAAACATGTTTTTCTGTTTCTGTTCTCAAACTTTCTGAAAAAACAAGGTCTACCAAACGTGTTTTTTTATTTTTTGTTCTTGAAAATTTTTGAGACAAAATTCTCAACCAAACATGTTTTTGTTTCCGGGTTACCCTTAGGACAAGAACACGAATGTTTTTTATTCTCAAGAGGACAAAAATAAAAACAAAAACACTAGTTTCCAAACAGGCCCTTTGGATTTGATTCATCAGTAGTTTTTGAAGATTTTTCTTATTTCTTCTTATGATACACATATATATCCATATTTGAAAGATGGGTGTGTTTGGTAACTTGGTAAGGATATTTTCGGAATTTAGATAAAAATATAACACATGTCTGTCACGTGCCAACATTTCGTCCAAAATGTGACTGCAACAGTGTTACAGGGGGTCAAAGTGCATATTTTTGCCAAACTAGTGGGGGTTATCTGCATAAAATGAAGTAGAAGAAAGTTTTTTGCACATTTTTTAAACTATAGGGGGGTTTTATGCCATTTACCCATATATATATATTCATTTTATTTTTTTTTGCTGCCAGGAAGGAAAATACAGAAAAGGTAGAATGTGGTTTACTTATTAAAATATTATAAGAGATTGTAATTGCTAGATTCACTACTTGTGTTGAGAAGACATGACTCATGAGTCATGGCAATATGGCATTCCCATCCATCATTGTTGGCTTTCTTTGCAGTTGCACCCCATTTATTAAGGGAAAATTACTTTTCAATGAAATTACTGTCAAAGCAAATCACATCACTCCATGTGTTTGAGGTGGGGACCACTGTCTTTTTCGCATTGGCTTATAATTTTATTGTTAATTACACCAAACTCTCAAGTAGTTTGTGTTAATTATATACAATTATTTTGTAAGAGATTATATTATCTTTTTTTAAATTCAAATTTTAAGAAACTTAATTTTTAATTAAATTAAATTAATGGACAGAATATTGATTTCACCTATTAAAATTAAAGAAACCACATTTATATATGCAACTCACCCTCTGTTTTCTATCTCTTCCCAATATTCTCTCTTTAGATTTTTATGACCTGAGGACTTCCATGATCCAACTCATCACCGAAGTCAACAGTGACTCATCTCACAACCATCGAAATTGATGATAAATTCATTGACGCCGCCAACTTCGTCAAATTATATTCTGAAAACGTCAACGCTAGTGACGAGTCGATTGTTCAAATCCACCACTTCAAAATGCAAGAGAAATTCTTACCATCCAAAGAAGGCAATGACAAACCAACCATCAAAAGGTCATCAGTAGCCTCAATTACAAACTTGGGAGTCTAACCCCTGTTTGGGAGATGATTTTGGTGTCAAAATTTTAATTTTGGAATGAAAATGATAACCTATTTCATGTTTGGTTGGCTTGGGTTTGGAGTTACAATATCAAACCATCCACTCCAAATGCTTCAATTCAAGCACCATCTTAAGATATGATTTTAGATGGTGCCATTATTATTCTACCACACCAAAACCAAACCATCCATTCCATGGTGTGTTTGGCACATGATTTTGGTGCCAAAATTTTGGTTATTATTCAAAATTTTAGTAATAAATATTTTAAAATAATAAATTGGTAAAAAAAACATTGAAATGACTCGAAATTTCAGCTCATATAAACTCTACCAAACATGGTGTTGGTTTTTGGTTGAGTTCGGTTGGGTTTGATGTGATTTTATTCTGAACTGAAATCATGTTTGGTACAAATGATTTTGGTGTAAGAAAAAGTAAAACTGAAAAACCAAACCATGTTTGGTAGAGTTGTTATGGGTTGAAATTTTGAAACCAACCCATGTTTGGTAACTTGGAATGGTTTGATATTTTATTTATATATTTACAAAATAAAATATATAAATAAAAATACATATAAGGATGATTTTTTTTTTACAAAAAATATTAATATTGGATAATAATATTTCACTATATTGCAAGAAATATTCAATTGCTTCATATATGTAGTTTAAAAATTTATAATCTCATTCTATTTGAAATGTCAATGTTTTTTACAATTTAAATGAGACATAATACAACACCCAATGAAATTTCAACTTGTTAGTGTAGAAGCATAGATAAAAGATTTTGTATAAGATATTTCAAAAAAATAAAAGATTTCAGTAAAAACATATATATTGTATATTTTTCAAAAAATAATAAATATTTTATTTTTCCAGAAATATTTGTATTCCCGAATATTTTATTTTCCCCGAAATATATATTTCCTCATATATATATTGTATATTTTTCAAAAAATAAAAAATATTTTCATTTTTTGAATTTATATATATATATATATATTAAAAAATATATTGATTTAAGTTAAAGAATAATTTTGATTTCTATCACACAAAACTAAACCACACAAACCATCTATTGAGATGGTATGGAAAATAAAGTATTTGGTACATCATGATTTGTCATTATTAGCCCAAATTATACTAGCAAAACATAAATTGGGTCATATTTTATAACCCAAAACCAAATTTTTCACACTAACTCTATGTATCAAACAAACACTAATAAGTGTATATATGTATGTCTATACAGGACCATCATGGCATTTTATAAATTAATTGTTGTTACAAAAAGAGGAATAATTGTGAAATTACTCTATAAAGTAACTGAATCGGGGTCATTATAGAGTTTTGAGGGTAATTTCGGATTTCTATAAAAATATGTCAAAATTTATGATAAGAGGACAATTTGTTACAAAATTTCAAAATTATAGAGAATTTATGTGAACATACTAAATAACATAGTTGTCGGGACAAATAGCTAGTTGTCGGGACAGTTGATCAAATTTGGTGGGATAATTAGCTAAATTTTCTAAAAGTGTTAATAATCTCTTAAAATTAATCATTCTTTAATTTTTGAAGCATCTATGAGTTACATGTGTTCATTCTTATTTTTTCTTCTTAGTTCTAATTTTGCCCTCACATTTAATTTAATCTATCTCTTGTATTTTTTTTATGTTTTTTCAACATCTCTTTCGATCATTTATTTCATTTATCCTAACATCCTCACTGCGTTTATTATTTCTAATTGCAAAATACATAGTATCACATTTCACATCCTTTAACTAACTAGATTGACCGCTATTAATAAATGTCTCAAAATTCTAGTCTCCTAAACAAACCACCATGATCAAAGAGGAGAGCCTGCTTAGTTTTCTTATACTTTAGGGAGATTGGTGTTTGAATAAATACTTTCTAGTCAATTACAAGTTGCATGTATTCAACACACTTTCAATGCGAACATAAACTAGTATTAAAATCATAGTTTCATATACTTGATGACTAATTTTTATTTATTATTATTATTATTTTTAATAACCGTGATGTCCGGGTCAGCTTACACGCACCTTAACTAATTCACAAGATTCGTGCAAGGCGATCCCCCCACACATATCAGGTAAGACTCGAACTATGTCAACGGTCGTGGCTGTAACAAATTATTTGCATATAGTAGAAATCGAATATGAGACTTCATGTTTCTTAAAGCACCAAGTTCCAAGTCTTTTTCAATTAAGCCAACTGCTCGGGTTATAATTTTTGAACTTTTGTTAACATGTCATAGATAAAAGTATATATCAAATATTAAGTATATTGCAAATATTTGATATGTTATTCTAACTAGTATGATTTGAAGAACATACTATGATACAATTTAAAAAAATTAAAATTCAAAATGAGAGTTCATCGCTTTTCATTTATTGGATGATTAAAAGTGAAGTCCGAATGCAAGTCCGCGCATAGTTAGTTATTATTTTAAAACTTTAAATAAAGATAAATAAGCTACACATGAATCTTCTAATTATATGAAAATGAAACTTCCCAATTTATGATCACAGGGATTTTCGTTGACTCGTATTAAGACCATTAATGAAAAATATAGCTTGTGTTTTAATGTAATAGATTGCATTGTCATAAAAGAGAAAAACAATAATAATATATCAGGTTATCAAAAAATAATAGCAATAATAATAATATATCATATGTGAATATACATCTTGACATTAAATAATAACTTTGAAGTGGACAATACTCCTTACCGATTAAACAATTAAATTTAAAATATATAGTAATAGAAAGAAACACAAAGAAGAGGACAGTAGCAATAGTCCTACTTATTTAATAAGTTATTTCAAAACTATATGGGCCTGTTTGGTTGAAGGGTTTCTGTTTATGTTTGTGTGTTTTAGTTTAAAACACATATTTGGTTGGATTTTTATGTTTGTGTTTCCAAACCACATTAAACAAACACTTCCTCTTTTAGTACAAAATGAAAAAACCAAAATTTGGTGTTTTTTCACTCCACTATTTATAAAAATGAATTTGGTCTTACTATTTATTTATTATTTATTATAATATTTATTTATGTATTATTATTTTTCTTTCTTTATTATTTCTTCATTTTATAATATATTTTATTATTTTATTATTTATATTATTAAATTATTATTTATATTATTGTTTATTAATTTATATATTAATTTATAAATATATTCTATTTATTTATTTATTATTATTTCATTATTTAATTCATTTTATTTATAAATTATTTATTCATTTTTAATTATTTAAAAATATATTTTTATTAATTTAATATTAATTTATTATTATTATACTCATTTTTATTATTATTATGAAGTATTTATTTGTTATTATATTTACTTATTATTTATTATTATATTTATTTATTATTTATTATTATTATATTTATTTATTATTATTATTTATTTCATTTTGTTTATTATTTATTATTTTTATTATATTTTTAAATATGTTTTATGTAATTTATTATTTATTTTATTAATATTATTTATTATTTAGTCCATTTATTATTATTATATATATATATTTATTATTGTATTTATTTATTTTTTATTATTATTTATTTCATTTTGTTTATTATTTATTATTTTTAAATATGTTTTATGTAATTTATTATTTATTTTATTAATTTATTATTATTATTTATTATTTAGTCCATTTTTTATTATTATATATATTTATTTATTATTGTATTTATTTATTTTTTATTATTATTTATTTCATTTTGTTTATTATTTATTATTTTTATTATATTTTTAAATATGTTTTATGTAATTTATTATTTATTTTATTATTATTATTTATTGTTTAGTCCATTTTTTTATTATTATATTTATTTATTATTATTGTATTCATTTATTATTATTATTATATTATATTTATTTATTATTTATATTGTTAATTATTGATTTTTAATTTTTTAATTTCAACCCAAAAAATATCTTTACCAAACATACTTATGTTTTTGGATGAATAAACAAAAAAACAAAAACCTGTTTTTTGTTTATTTCAACACAAAACAGCTCTACCAAACAGGCCCTATATATACATATAAAGTTTTCGCCAAGAAAAAAAATGGTGTTTCCGTTGCCGGGACTTGAACCCGGGTCGCTCGGGTGAGAGCCGAGTATCCTAACCAACTAGACTACAACGGATTGTTGTTATAATGATGTTAATAATAATAGTTAATAATATAAATAACACTCATTTCTGGTTTACTATAGAAACTCCACCTAAAAAACACACTCTCTCTCTCAGCCGTCGCTGTGCTGATTCACTATCCATTTCTGCACACCGCTCGACGGATACCCAAACCCTTTAAACCCTTTTGACACCTTCGTCTTCAGGTACTTTTTCTATTTTTTATTCTGTTATACATCATACATATATGTATATATACATGTGCACATACAGACATATATTGGAGATTTGTTTTTCACTTCAGTGGGTAGCAATTACGTCTGGGTATTCATTCTTTCAATTTAAGTTAATGATTATTAGTAGTAAAGGATTTGGAATGCATTTTATTGATTATTAAATAATCGAAATACAGTCCTTGATAAAAATTTATATGCATATTAACGGGCTTTTTCCCTAATTGTTCTACTAGTATTTTTGCTGTTTCCGTATTTATTTATTTTATTTTTATTTTTATTTTTATTTTTATTTTTATTTTTATTTTTCTGTGGGTGCTTGTGTTGAAGATTACATGAAAAAAATAGAGATGGGTACTGGGCATAATTTATGATTAAAATTGAGGGTTTTGCGGGGTTGAATTTAAGGTTTTTTTAATTTGAAGCTCTACAATTTACCTTGTGTTGAATGATTAACTGGAGACCAGAGTTAATGTGGGATAATAGATAACTTGTGTATTGAGTGAAGTTGTGGTCAAATACTGGATTCATGTAGCCGTCCCCAAGTATTTTTGTATAAAGAAGGGGTTGATTGCTGCTGAGGTGGTTGTTGAACCACTAATTGGGTTCGTGAAAATGTATATCGGGAATTTGGATTTTGGTTTGCTTAGCTGTTTTCGGGCTGATGTTTGGAATTTAGCTGCTTCATGTTTGTTCATGGAGGCTGACAGCATAGTTATTTGGTATGTCATGCTACGTTTACTTGAAGTCTAGAGGTGTCACATGCAGGGTCTTAGTCACTAAGACTAGTTGAATTTACGCGATAGTTCCCCATAGAAATATTGAAGGGCAGCAGTTCGGTACAATACCATCCAAAAGGATTCAATAGATTAAATGTTTGGTTTATCTTGTTTGATTTCGACTGAAATGTTTGGTTTTGAATTTTTCATTCTTCACATCTATTACTAGAGAAATCCCTTCCATTGGCATTTTTTAACCATTCAAACAAACTGGGACACCATTGCCTGACCATAAGCCCTCATGACTAATTACTTTTACTAACTCTTTTTTATTTTTTTTATTTTATGATTTAGGCGTTGTTCACGTATATGCCTTCTAGATTCAACAAGGTTACCTCTTGCAGTTTATGATTTGTTGTTACTTATATTGCATGCAGGATAAGCAGAATAGCAGTTAGATAATAGCTTTGGGATATTTTAAAGATGACTCTATCTGGATTAACTGGTACCCCGTCAACATATTGCCTCCATATACCTGATCGAAGCCGAGGTTCGCCGTTCAAGCGAGTTTCTGTTTTTTCTAGTATTGGAAAATTTAGAAAGTCTGCCCTTCTAGAAAGGTATATAAACCTTTATTATCTCCGTTGGTGAGGCTTTTGTCTGGTTATAGTACTTGTTTTTTTTTTTTGAATGATTGGTTATAGTACTTGTTATGATTTGTTTTTTTTGCACATTGTGTTCTCCTGTAGAAATAACTGGGCTGGATCTACAAAGAGATGTAGCATACAAAGAACTCCTTTGGTTAAGTGTGCAATGGATGCGTCCTTTGGAGATATGACAAATGACTCAACTGGTAATGTTTACTTATTGCATTTTGTTGTTGATTAATTGATAACTGTATCTCTTCATATCCCGTGTCTTTGATAGACATACATGTACAGTTTTTGGTTCACTATTGGTTAGGCATTGCAGATTTCTTTCTGGAGGTCATTTTGTTAAAGGAACTGACAATTCAAGAACTTTCTTTAGTCTTGAGACTGGTTGTCGTTTTAATCTTTTGAAAGGTAGAGATGAATATGTCAATGATGATTAGTCGCTCTCTCCAATAGTTGAAAAGTTGTCATTTTATTTAGGTTTGTCAAATTTATTTGGTTGCGATTAAAAGTCTTTGTATCTCTATGGGGATGATAGTGATACCCACTGCTAAATGATAAAGGACATTTCTGGGATGATTGATTAAATGACCAATCAAACTTAAATGGAGTGGCTTAGAGGACTCCCAGTGTCACCTGAGAGATTGGTGTTCGTTGCAGACTTGGGGCCTACAGAAGCTGTTCAGATGTGAAACCTTCTTTAGAATTCAGATCAGTTTTGTTTAGGGGGGCTACACTGCAAGTTGTGGGCAAACTGCGCAGTTGATGGAACCGCCTGAAATGCCCAAGTACCCCGCCCCCGGACAACTTACCCAAGTTCAAAGTGGAGCACCAAAGTTGGCCTTTTTTATGTCTAAAATTCTATATAAGATGTTCTTCCAAATACAGAAAAGCTGACCTATAATACCATGTCGCTATTACTCAGACCTCATTATCCTTATTACACAGTATTTTCAGTAGATCACATGGACCACTTCGATTTTAAAGCATGCTACCTTAGAGCTTTGATACCATGTTTCCAGATATTGAAGGTTCCTTTTCTGAATGATTATATGTGGCGGTCTGAAAACCTTAGTGTGAATCTCTTTCATATCGCATAGAAGAATGCTCTGTTCATGCTTCATGTATGTCAAAGAATTATTCAAAGTGGTAAACATTCCTGAGTCAGAGAAATACTCTAGGGGCTCCTCAAGCTTAGTAAACAACTAAAAGTTAATTATCAAAGTTATGTAGTAATCCGGCGTTTGTCATGTGGTGCTCACTTTTCTCAAACACAATCTCCCGACAGTCACAATCAGGAGATATGAGTCTCAACTCTTATTTTATTTCTTGTTCTTCTTTCTTAATTTTACAATTTCTTTTATATACTCTGTTTTGGGAACTCATACACACACTATATGTATGTCAAACCCCATTATTTATAATATAGTTGGATTTTCCTGAATTTACTACTGTTGCGGCATGTGATTTCCCACAAATTAGCATTTTTTGATCTTTGAACTACTTATTTTTCCCTCAAGTGCAGCTGTATTTCCTAGAATCGATGTAAGGGACCCCTATAAACGACTCGGAATCAGCAAGGAAGCTTCTGAAGAAGAAATTCAAGCTGCTAGGAATTTCCTAATACATAGATATGCAGGGCACAAGCCGAGTGTGGATGCTATTGAATATGCACATGACAAAATTATCATGCAAAAGTTTTACGAAAGGAAGAACCCAAAAATTGACATCAAGAAAAAGGTCAGGGCAGTGACCCAATCCCGTGTTGTGCTGGCTGTCATGAACAGGTTCCGGACTCCGGCGACAAAATTTATTATAACTACTTCTGTGATCTTTCTTATACTTGGAATTCTCACTGTTCTGTTTCCAACGGAAGAAGGCCCAACCCTTCAGGTAGCCATATCCCTGATGGCTACAATATATTTCATATATAACCGGTTGAAAAGCAAATGGCGAGCATTCCTATACGGGTAAGTTTCACAATATCGGTATTTCTGCCTTTTTTGTGGGCAAAAATATTTTATTACCAAAGAATAGGCATATGTACAAGATCAGGAGGTGCATAAATTCCCTACTACTACCAAAGAATTTCCTAATCCTCAACAATGAACAGATGGAATCAATTATACTGCCACCTAGTATTGTAGACTACTAATTGTATAATTACTGTCCACAATCTATTCTTCAACCCCCCAACACACCTGCGCAGACACACACACACACATAATTTCATAAACTACAATAATGTATTCCACTTTTTGTGAACATATGCAGAAACATATACTGATATGATGTATTAAACCTTCTAACAGCTCTTGTGTCTCTTTGATTGAAATTTGTAATAGTAAAAGCAGGAACGTCGTTAGCCTCATTATTGAAAATTCTATCCTTGCTCTCGTTAGAGAACATTATCCTTTATGTCTCTTCTTGTAGCAAGTAGCATAATTAACTCCATTCTAAACTCCATTCTGACAATGCTACTGAAACATTTTCCATGAAATCTGCCCATTACTCAGTTTGAGGCCATGTTCCTTGACGTGGACTGCCCATCTGCATTAAATTAATGATTACCCAACATTTAGAATGTGTATTGTGTATACTGGGGAAAAAATGATCATGCACTCAATTGGTTGTTCAAGGAACTCACATACCACTGAATGAATCACCCCCCCCACGAAAAATATTCTCTTGAAATAAGAATTTTATCCTTGATTCTCTATTTTTTTGTTCTCTAATCCGAGCATTGTGGTGTACAATTTCCTAATTGAAGGAGAACATGCTGCAAGCATCATGAACAATTCCCATATTATTTAATTAGTTCGAGTGATTGTTCATGCTTTTTTCCCCCTTCGTTTCCACCACGAGTAATATTAGCCGGAATTATAGTTTAAGAGCAGAAAACACTTATCTAGTTTTAATTTGTTTACTATTTGCAGGGTTGGATCTTTCCTCGTTTCATGGCTAATAGGAACCTTCTTGATGGTATCTGTTGTCCCGCCTATCCTTACAGGACTGAGGAGTTTGGAAGTGTCAACTTCGTTAATAACCTACGTGATTTTGTGGGTTTCTTCAACTTACTTGATATAATGACAGTTTTCTTGCAAGGCCTCAACTATGTCATGGATAACACCGTTTCGGAAAAGAGAGCTGTTTGATGGTCCCCTATCAGAGTGAGAACACTTTTTGAGTTGTCATCAGTGGGTTTTTGTGATATGGTATCCAAATCAAAAGGAGTTGCAGAATAATGGCTGCTTTGTTTTAGGTTGGAGGATCAATTTAGTTATGCTTAATATTAACTTTGTGAATGGATGAGAGGGTAAAGAAATGGTATCACATTTTGTGAGTTTTGGATTGGATTTTTCCTTGTATGTCAAAAAGAAAAGGTGAGCAAAACAAAATAAAATCTCTCTCTCTCTCTCTCTCACACACACACACACACACACACACACTCAGTCATCTCCAGTTCTCCAATAACAGTCATACATAGTGTTCACAATCTGCAAGGCAGAAGTGCTTGTAAAATGTTTAGTGGGGCAATATTTAATTAGTTTGACAAAGCTATTAGGCTGCATTACGTTCTGTCACATATTCTCAACCTTTTGTTGCAGAGAAATAAGCAATAACCGCTTACATCATTTGGGTTGTGGACGTTTTATCTTGCAAATTCTCTTTCAGATTATGACGAGAAAAAAAGATAAATTTGAGAGTAGTTGGATCTGTCCGATCACAGAGGTCATTCTCTCGTATCCGCACAACAAACACTACAATCGAAAGGACAAAGACTGTACAAACACATACAATCGATACTACATTTTATTTGCCACTAATATATATAGATCCAATATACAACAGATGAACATATTATTCATCTGTTCAAGGTGATACAACATAAGATAGCTAAAGAATCACCATTGTCACATCTAGATGCCTTTGAAATTCTTTAGCCCGAGCAAGGCCAAGAGAGACAAGTCCAAACCCGGGAAAGCCGACTCTATTACATAGTTCTTCTACCCGTGGATTGGCACTGAGACAGCCACAAGTCCATCTGTTCAATGACATGTTGCCTTACTTTGTGAACAGCGTCGGGAGAGCTGCAATTCTTGGCGTCACCTGGATATCGGAACCAACATTCCATAAATACAACAAAAATTATTGGAGAGCAAAAGGTTTATCAACAAGAATGGCCATCCACGGATAGTTTGCTGATCTCATGCTCAAATGAGATAGATTAGGAGTTTCTCCAAAAATGGTCAGAAATATGTAAAAGGTAAAAAGAAAAATATCAAACAAGATAAAAGGATTTCATCGTGCTCTCCTTTCTTTATCACCACTGTAAATTTGTGGACCAAATGGAGTGTGTTCCGGAGATAGAATATAACCAAGACTGACAGTAAGTTTTCACATCAGACGTCATTTCAGAAAAAAAATCGCATCAGACTTCTTATTTTTGTTCGTCTACCAAGGTTCTCTTTTTTGATACTTATATCAGTTGTTCTCATTGGAGGTTGTGGTGTGGGCATTACTAAGTGCTTCGTTTGTTACGGAAAGAAAGCTATCACTACTTGCCACTTTGTTGGAATGCCAGCATGAAAAGTTTCATGTGACTAAATTTTCTATGGGTAAGTCACTATTCCGCATAAGCGGTTCCAACCATTTATCTTGATTTTAAAATTGGAGGGACAATAGTCATATTGAAAATTTCTATTCCAATACTTACGTTCTGTACCTCATATAGAGCCTACAAATAAGTAGATTAAAGCAATACATACCTTCAGGACTTAAAGGAGCTTGGGGACATCCTCGCATATCAGTTCCATGGCCACAATTATGACAGGAAATGAGGTAGGAAGGCACTGAAGAAACGAGTTTCAGTAGAGTGAGTCGTGATGGCAAAAGAGATCCCACAAAATTAAATACTATTCTACTAAACAACTTTTTGACAAATAATTTGAATACCACAGTCGATGTTTACTGAATCAAAATTATATTCAAGCATAAAAAAATTTAAACAGGAACCCCATGAAGATCATTGAGGGTTATATGTTACGACTCCGGTTCTTAAGAACACAATAATACCTATTATACACCATTTCCCCTACAATCTATTCAGCAGAATAGTGTGTTCATTAGTCCAAATCTAACAAATGTGGGCCCATATAAGGCTTGGGATGATTGTACAATTGATATTTGAGGTGCTTTACATCACCAGATATTATATACTCTACATCTTAACTAAAATTAGAGCCAGGAAAAAAATTCTCATTAAAAAAGAAGGGCGACTCACTATCTGCGGATGAGGTTTGTTTCGATGCATGTCGCCAAGGATCCTGCGACCCATTTGTGAAAACTATTTTTGAACCTGCAAATTGACATTTCAATTAGAACATAAAAGCTATGTTAAATTTCTTCTTTGCTAATTCCTTTATAAAGTAAAAAAATGCAATAGAACTATAATTGGAGATTAAAGTAGTATAGATACAAAAGCAGAAATATATAAAGCTAGAAAATCTAAGGTTCAAGTTTGTACCAGCAATTTTTGTGCCCCCATAGTATATATTTGTTGCATCAACATCAGGATAGATGCCCTCTCCAAACACATTTCTGCAAAGGTCCAAATGATATCTGCACATTTAAGCAACCACTTCATAGTATTAGACAAAAAGGAAGGAGCAGAAGAAGCAAAATATAAAAGTTAGCAAGCCGATATACCTAGACATTTTAGTGATTAATAAAGTAATCGCATAAAGCAAAATGATATTGAAGGCCATAAGAAACAGTCTGGGGTTAATAGGACATACCTCGTGTCAACTTTTGAAGAGCGAACACTATCATTTGAGGGTGCCACCTGGAAATATGCAACTTCAGTACACACTTGGAACCACCACAACCGATCACCATTGTCATTATTCTTCAGATGTTGCTGATTATATGATTGGACATCCATGCCAAAACTCCCAGTGTAATATTCTTTTACATATGTGGCATATGCCTCCTGTAGAGAGAATTATGTGAAAATCAAAAGCATGCGAATAAGAAATGACAGAAAGACTACATTGCTTCACCACTGAAGCAATTGCCAAAAAATCCTGTACAGTCACCATCTGTCATGCATTGAAGCATGTGATGTAGCATGAATCCCGTCATCAAATAACTGCTACAACTATATTGATACGAAGTTGAAATGAAAGTTTTATGTACTTTGCTTTAAATGTTGGAGTCAAGGCTCAATAATATATCTATTTCAAACCAAATTGTTGAAGGATATAAATATTTAAGTTACACCATCTCTAACAGCTTAAGCTTTTAGAGTAGTTGGTTGTTAACATGGTATTAGAGCCAGAGCCCAGCCGGAACTGAGTGTGGGAGCGTGCACAAGCCCGTGGGTAACACCAGCGAGGACGCTGGGTCCCAAGAGAGGGTGATTGTGACGTCTCACATCGCTTGGGTATATGTTTGAGGACGTGCTTATATGTTCAGTATTGTCTCCAATTGATATGAGACATTTTGGGGAGGACCCCAAGAACAAAAATCATGCGAGTTGGGCCCAAAGTGGACAATATCATATCAAGTGTTGGAGCGGGGTGTTCCAATTGGACAATATCTAGATTAACATAATATCAGAGCTAAAGGTCTCGTGTTCGAACCTCACCGCCACGCTTCGTTGAAAAATTGTTGTTTCACGTGTTAGACCAAAAAAGAAGGCCACACGTGAGGGGGCGTGTTGAAGGATATAAATATTTAAGTTACACCCTCTCTAACATAACAACTTAAGCTTTTAGAGTAGTTGATTGTTAACACAAATAAAGAAGTTAAGGGCATGCTTGGTTTGTAATTCTGAAATAGTTTTATGTTTTCTGAGAATTCAAAATCTGAATACCGTGAATAAGTTTCTTTGTTCACAACTTATTGCCAGATTTGGGAAGTAATGTGAATATTTACTACACACCACAGTTGCAATTTGACAAGGTAGTAGCATATATGTTGAAACTTTAGCCATAGGAAAGCAACAAAGGAGCTTGTGAATTAATTATATAGCATAGGTATCAAAATTTGGATAGAGCAAAATAGCACTCTGCCCCGTAGCCTCAATGTTTAAATTTTATAAATGTCAAGCAAATTACTAAAATGGACTGTTGATAAATTAACCACCCACATACAAGTCCAACCAATATATCAAACTGAACTGTTAATAAATGGATAGTCCATGTTTAACCATGCCCATGATTAATAGCACTCTTACGTGCAAATTTCAAGGTTTAGGAAGGATGCAACAGAGATCAGTTGAAAACCAACAGCAATGACCAATTTATTTGGAACAAGAACATCGGTAACCTCTAAGTAGTAATGCATGACTAAGAGCAAGGGCATACCACCAAATCCTTCCCGTCCTTTTTTGCCTGAACAAGAGGTGAGCATAGTACATCTGGATTTCCATATTGAAACTGCAAATTGAGAACATACTGAGTGCTAATTGCAAAAAGGAGAGATAAAGAATGAAGGAATTGAATGGCGAGCACACTTACCGCTATAGCGGCAGCATCTGCCAGAAAATACATGAAATCGCCATCAATCTTAAGCTGCATATATACCATAATAGAGCCATATGTGAGTCAACAAATGTAAAAGCACGCTCCTCACAAAGAACAGAGATGCAATGTCTACGTAACAAGTTGAAAGACCAAATGGTGTGACCGTGTGAGCCAGATCAAGCCAGCTTATCTCTAATAAGGCCTTTCAATTGTATTCTGTATGTGACATTGAAGGGCCATCTACACCTTAATCTGAGGTTTACAGCCTATTCATTAGAGAATTAGATCCAAAGGACTTTGTTCACATAGTTCTGAAAACAGTTTTTTCCAAGTTCAAGATTTTATTGCACAATGGGACTTTTGTTGGTGACTTACTAATGCCAGGATATGGATCCCTAGTTTTTAATCATAACTCTCTGTCCCAGCAGAACCCATTGTCCGTCATATTTTTAGAATCGACCCTCTAGAATGTTGAAACGAGAATAAAAAATAAGAAGCAAATCCAATTCTGATGAACAAATAGGATGAAGATTAGCATTTTTTCATTTGTGTGTGTGTGTGTGCGGGGGGGGGGGGGGGGGGGGGGGAATCGAACATGGGCGCACCCGCTCAAAGAGCTGGGCTCTCAACCACTAGGCTGCAAGGTGATGCCCCATACCTATCAAGCTCAAGGAAATAATCAGTAAATTTGATCATAGTTTGGTGAATAACCCTTCATTCGACCAGTGTAATCTAATAGGCACCAGTGATGAAAATATTTGCCTCTGATTGCCTGTGGAAGTTTTTGAACATGGAGGATGTTTGCACATAATACCAACTTTTTACCTCATGGGAACAAAAATCTTGGTAAACTACTAGACCGTCCTAAATTGAGAAGCAGGTCATATGAAATACCATAATGTGACAATTCTAGTTCTTGGGATTCATCAGCAGTATCACAATCCATGAGGCAGTCAATATACAAATAAGTTTATTACTACTCTTATTTCTACAGTTTACTAAACTTTACAAGACTTTCTTTTCAATTTCTGTTGGATTAGAAAAATCAGAGGAATCTCAGCATACTGAAAGGTAATGGTAGAAGGGAGACAGAAGTTGGGGAACCAAAATTGTAGGAAACATCCCTAGGTGTCCATCCTCCTTTTTTTGGTTAAGGGCAAGGGAAGGATGTAAGACACCTTTACAGTTTAGTAGGAGGATAGAGAGGAGGAAGCTTTTGATATCTTTACCAGTATACCCTCATTATATAAATCAATACATATTAGGGTAACAACGTCCTTCAATCTCACACGAGGTTATCCTTTTCCCTCCCTCCCGTCTAACTTTAGAAGCATGCAAATCGGTGGTTCTAAAGAGATGCCTCATCCATCCTCCCATTTTTCTCCCCTTCTCCCCTCTACCAAACAACGGGAATGCTCTATTCTTCCTCTCTCCCTCCTTTCCCTGCTACTACCTTATTTATTGCCATTGCCTAATAGTCAGATATGCAAATGCTAAGAGTCATTGTCTAGTAGGCAGAAATGCAATACCAAGCAGAACGTATCATCAGTCAGCAGTTGGAATTCTTTAGGTGTTTAATCATTAAACCTTCGCGAGGAAAGAATATTCATACCTCGTCTGCACCGAATAATGTCTTCAATGCTTTCCCATTTTCTGCAAGCTTTTGTTCAACAAGTTGATTAACTTCTTGTAATACAGCTTTACATTCTGGACCAGCTGACTCACCAATCTGCCCCAGGAAGGTCATTAATAACAGCACATAAGGTCCAAAATTTTCAATGGCTGCTTCTTTATAAAAAAAGAAAATTAAACACAAGATCATAATAATATCACTATCTTCACCTGCTGATCAAATTCAGTGTAGTTGTAAACAGCAAGAACAACTGCAGAGCTCGCAAGGCTTCCACATGTCAAGTGAGGGAATTTCAGACGGAACCAGGCACTAAGAGCTCCAGAATATGAAACACCGAAAACGAACCAGGGATTTTCGACATTTGATCTATTTAACTTTGCATTTAAGGATTCCTGCAAAAAAAAAAAAAAGGAGATTTTAATAGAAACGATATAAGAATCAGTATAAATTCCAGAACCATGGAAAACAAAAAACATGCAAAAGGATGAAACTAAAACCAATGCTAACTTCATACTTGGAAGCCTATGCAAATAACAAATAATGACGTATAAGACTGAAGTCCCTGAATGTAGTTAGAGATAAAAAAGTAGAAAGATATCAGTTTGACCAATTCCACATACACTGTCTGTACGAATGCACTCATGGAAATTGCATGCAGATTTACAAGCAGTGCCAGAGTAATATCCTACAAGATCAAGTAATAGGAAGAACATTTGCAGTTGGGCAACTCATTATATAGGATGCCCAGTCTTCCAATGGTATATTACATGTCTGTGGTTAGATAAGCAACTATTTGTTATGAATTGTTAAGGAAATCATTTTAAGCATTATTGCGCCAGCATGCAATATATGAATATATACATAATTATGAACGAAGACATTATTGTTTGAGCAAGACGATGAAACAGAATCGAAGAGAACATATTGGGAGGAAATGGAAGGAACAAGAATAAGAGAACTCAAAGATACTTAATTTGGGCTGCAAACAAGCCGAGCTGAGCCAAGTCTTGGGGTGTACAAACTTGACAGGAAATTTAAGATGAGCTAAATCCATAAACCAAAAAAGAAAAAGATATATACAATAAAAATAAAATGCAAAAACTGATGAGCTCGATCCAATCTTCATCTTAACCAGCACCTGCAAGCTTGATTTGGTTATACATGACAAACTCGAGTTCGGTTAAAACGTAAATTTCAGCCCATCACATCTCTTTCATCTGTAATTGCACAATATTGTATGTTGCAGACCTATCATTACTAAAAAACAGTGTAACAGTGTACTACAATTAGGTCCCAACTAAGTTTACAACTTTTTGGCCATATAGTACAATGCTTCACAACTCAATGAAATCTTCCTTTATAAGATGCACAAAGCATAATGTGCTATACAGTGACATCACATTCTCCTTGCATATATGAATAAAAGGGAGCCAGCCCCGTTCTTAGGTAAATATATTGCTTCGCGAACAAGATGCGAAGCTATCAAGGGAACTTGCCTGGTAATATTGACGGAAGACAGCCAAATCATAAAGAGCCTGCTTTGATGAAAGATATTTCAGATTATCTGTTTTAAGAGACTTAAAGGGGGAACTCTTCCCATAGTACCGATGCTCCAGAGAAACCACTGCTGCTCCAAACTTCTTTGCCAGAACCTGTTTGACATAATGAAGTCCAAAACTTTAGCTAACTTTTTACTAAAAAATAGCCACTTAACAAGAACAAGCAAGAGTCATTTATAGAGATGGAAACCAATATCAGATGTGTGAAAACACCCACATAAGGCAAACCATGTGCCAGGGCTCAGGCTGGTCAAAGCACAAAACATGGTGGCGGAACTGGACTGAAGAGAACAATGTGAGTGCTGAGACCTCTAAAGATAAATACACTAAACTATAAATATATAACACCAATTAAGCACAAATCCGTACAAAACATCCCATATATAATGTAATAACAAAATAAACAGTTCTAAAGAATCATCCAATTGAAGCTTGTTCAAGCTCAGGACAAAAGTCAAACAGGCACAAAAGCATAAACTTGCCTGGCCTTATGCCTACAAGTCAAAACCAAGGCCACCCAGAGCACTTACTGGGCAGTTGCATAAAACAAGACCATCCCTCAGGCCAATACATGAGCTATTTTTCAATCATAAATCAACAATGAAAAAAGAAAAATTCTAAGGGATGATTAAAGGTTTTCCATTGGTGTGATTTAGCTACTTAAGAAGCATTTGATTTCACTGATAAGGCAATAAACACAGCACATGCAGAGTTAAGACGAATAAATAAGAGGGGGGGGGGGGGGGGGGGGGGGGGGGGGACACAACTAGCAATTGGGCCAGTGAATATAGAAAACGTACAGACATTAGGAAACAACTAACGCCAACATGTACACTGGTGAGATTAGAATATAACAAAAAATAAAATCTAAACAAAACTCGAGGCATATAACAATGAGAATCAACTACTGATTTGGTCCAGCCATATTAAACCAATGCAACTGTTAAGTCAGGAAGAAATATGCTAGGGCCTCATCAGTTCAAAAAATCCAATCCTTGCTTTGCAAGTGCATCAGCCTCTAGTGTATTGCTCTGCGCATACCCCAGCTATGCGGAGCATCAGGAGAAGAAGACTAAATAGAAACCTAATCTTTCAAATTATTTTACAAAAAAGGCTGCTTGCAAATTCAAACCCACTACTGTCAATTTGAATTTTTACAATCATCAGGCAAGGACGCCGAAATTTATTTAGCCTTTGGTGACAAACAAATAAAATAGAACTTACGCTGATATAGTCATTTGCTATCCCACCGCAAGCAGATTCCCCACATATCTTGAGAAAAATTGGTCCATCAGGAAGTCGGAATTGGTCAAGATATTCATAGTACCGCTGTGCAAATTGACGGTGATCCTGCTCACACAGTCCAACCAAAGGTTGAGCAAATGTGCAATATGAATTTGAGGAACCAACTTAAATAATAAGACACATCTTGATTCGTCTAAGAAAAAATAGTTTACATAAAAAAAGGTATTGATTTAGCACCAATAGTTCTGGATATGTACACGTATGTGTGAGAGTGTAGAATTCACATCTTAAGAAAAGAAAAATCTTCCGAACAGATGTGATAATCGGGCATGTAATCTATTGCATTTCGTTTGGAAACAAGAATTATTATATCAAATGGTAGCGGGGAAATACAAAAATATACAACAAATTCTATTAGATATACCTCAAGATCCTCCAATCAATTTAGTGCTGCAAAACTCTTTTAAGATGTTTATTATTTATATCATCTTTGGAAAAAATGGTCACCGATTTCCATATTGCTAAAACCACGTTAGCAAATACCTTCAACGAGCATACCGGATGTACTACATCAAAAATTTAACCAAAATCATCCCATCCTCTTCACAAGTATATAGTACAAGCCAGATATAAACATTGTATATATACATTTTCTATCACCACTCATGAGTCAAACATCCATCCACAGAATGTGATACACGGCATCCATATTTCTCTTCGTTTTACATGCCAACCGACAACTTCATGGACAGATCATGAGTTAATTTCATCATGTCAAAATTTCAAGCTAGGAAGCTATCCAACAAAGGATCAAATCAACCTGCCCAAGATTCAAAATTGCACCTTTAACTGAATTCGGAACTTTTATTTATATATTTTATTATTATTTAAATTTGCCCTCATCTCTAGTGTTCCAGTTATTCGTTTACTTGCCTAGGTCAAAAATTTTCCTTTTTATTAAGATACTATCTTAACCTAACTGAAAGTAAATATAAAATATAAGTGTGCTTCTATATAAGAAGTGCCTATAATTGGCAATTTCAGAGTATAATCAATTAGCTAGGTTATCGGTTCATTAATGGTAAGTGAATTAAGATTGACATTCAAATTAAAACATGACGATAAGAAATAAAATACAGAACAATAGCTATTAAAGTCGAAGAACTTCAAAATAGAAAATGAAATGTGAAATCACTGTACAGGGACATGGATATAACATTCAAATACATATATATATATATAGAGAGAGAGAGGGGAGTACGAACGATTGGGGAGAAATGATCGAGAGTCTGATTGAACCAGAGTTCTTCATTAGTCAAGTAATTGGCACTGGAACTGAGGCGATTAAGAAATCGAGATGATCCGATTCCATCGGAGACACTTGATAGCAACAACAACGAAGCCAAGAACAACAATACCCTCATATCTCTCTCTGTATCTATCTGTCTATCTATATAAATATATATATATATATATGTATTTGTATGTATAGTGTTATATATATATATATATATAGTCGTCTTTAAATTCCTTCTGTACTCTCCATCCAACCAACAAGTAGGTTCCCTTTTAACAAACACTTTGTCGCTTAACTCGCGATATATATAGTACCTCTACTCTGTAACACTTTCTTTTTAACCACCATTTTTTGCCGCTATGGTGATAATTTACTATAATATGAACGATATAATGGGTCTGTTACCAACAGAAAATAATTTTTATTTCTTATTTTTATTTTTTGGAAAAAAAGAGTGTAAAATACAGGGATAACTTCATTTACACTTGTTCTATCTTTACTTTGATCCCTAAGGTTTGCATATCTTTATTTACACCTGCTACTGTTCAATATTCTCATTACTTAGACCCCCTGAACGATGACATCAGCCTGAATTTTTTTTAAATCCCTAAACTACCCTCAATGTGTTATCCTTGTTCTATTTGAAAACAAGGATAGTGATTTTATCAATTAGACCCCCTCCCATCGTTTAATAATTTAATTTGTATTAAATTTTCAAAATATATATAAAATTCAAAAATATATATATTAAAATTTGAAAAATATTATAAATTCGAAAATAAATATAAAATTAAAAAATATATAAATTTCGAAATTATTTTTTTTTCAAAAAAACATATTAAATTTCGAAAATAAATATTAAAATCACAAAAAACATAAAAAATTTGAAAAAAATATATAAAATTCAAAAAAACATATAAAATTCAAAAAAAAATATTAAATTTCGAAAATAAATATAAAATAAAAAATATATATAAATTTTGAATTATTTTTTAAAAAACATATTAAAGTCAAGACAAATATATAAAATTAAAAAAACCATATAAAATTCTAATAATATATATTAAATTTAGAATATAATTAAAAATTCGAAAAAAATATAAAAATTATAAAATTTGAAAATAAATATAAAATTCAAATATATATATATATATTAAATTTCAAAAAAAAAATACTAAATTCGAAAATAAATATAAAATTAATATTATATTTAAAATTTATTTATCTCTCTCTCTCTCACACACACACACACTCACTCTGCACAGACGCACACATATATATATATATAGATCTATACATATATATATACACACATATATATATAGATCTCCCCCGTCGGCACCGACCCCCTCCCACCGCCTCCCCGTCGGCGCCGCCCCCCTCCCACCACCACCTCCCTCTATTTTCGACCGATGGGTCAAAAATATGTGTGTGTATATATATATATGTATAGATCTATATATATATATGTGTATATATATATATGTGTGCGTGTGTGCGTGGGGGGAGGGTGTCTGAGAGAGAGAGAGAGGAGAGAGAGACGAGAGATAGAGAGGAGAGAAAGAAAGATAATTAAATAAATTTAAATTGAATAAATGTTGGGGTGTTTGGTTTGAGGGTTAGATTGATTCTAAGGGAGTATTTGGTTTAGAGTTTAAATTGATTTAGGGATTAAATTGATTTAAGAGATGTTTGGTATAAGGGTATTTTAGACATTTCACACCATGAAGGGATGTAAATAAAGATATGCAAACCTGAAGAGGTCAAAGTGATGATAAGATAAACCTCAGGGGATGTAAATGAAGTTAACCCTAAAATATATAGGTGTTTTCTATATTTGTTTCTTCCACACTGAACCCTAATTATTATAAAAACAAATAGGGTAATTTGCAATCAGACTCCTAGGGCATGTTTTGTAAACAGGTTTGATGCCAAAAATATGGTTTTGGTGCCAAAAAATGGTACCAAACCATGTTTGGTAAAATGATGCCAAAAAATGGTATCGTTACTGTAGTAAACCATGGTGCCAAATTTGTGAAGGATTTTGGAACCATCTTTTTGATGGTTTTGGATGATGCGGGCACTGTAGCACTCCACTGTAGCAACTCGAATCACTGTAGCACCGAATATAATATTTATATTTTAATATTATAAATTTTAATTTTAATATATATATATATATTAATATTAATATTAAAATAATATTATTATAAATTTTAATATTAATATTGCAACAAAATTGAAACCTTAGGGGACTTTGAGACTAAAGTTGTGTTAACCAGCCATTGATTGCAATTGATCAAAACCTGAGGAGGTCTGACTGCAAATTACTCTAAAAAATAATATGTGGTATAATTAAGGCAATGCTTGGTTTATATTTTGATGATGTTTTACTCTTACCTTCTTTAGAATTTTAAAAAGTTTTACATAGGTGAAGGTATATTATAGTGACCTTCCCTAATTTATTATTAATAAATGTTAAAATGAATGTTGCAACTTCTTTTAATGCTTCTTTTTTCACTGTTCTCGCAATTCTCATTAACAATTTTCAGAAATACAAATCAAATCCACCCTAATAATCTCGATAGAAAAAAAAAATATATATATCTATATATATATATATATTAATAGTGAAGGTGAGTTCAATTTAATTTATATTAAAACTGGTAAGAATAAATCTTAAGTCTCAAATGTGATGGAAATCAAACAAAATTATGAAAATGAGGAAAACAATAAACAAAAGAAGTGTTTAGTTATTTCCATGACTTCACCTTTTATAGACAAAGTAAAATATCTTAACTACAGTATTTTAGTACAATAGAACACTTTAGCGAGTGATATGAAAGTCAAAGTAATGAATATCTTTTGATACTGCATTAAATGTTTCATTCATTTTCTCACACAATCATCATTGTCTTTAAGATATTTTTTAAACTCTCGATGTCCATGGTTATAGAAAACTCAATACACTTATTTTGGTCTCGCGGTTCATTTTACTGTTTTTCTTTCAATCCACAATTCCTCTGTCGATTCTCTAAATTGTATAGGGTAAATTCCTATATCATTATCCTATCAATCTTATAAGTGTCTCGAAATTATATTTGGTTTCGAGTACACCTAAAAATAGTAAAAGTTAACATGTCAAAATGTGGTACTGGTATATAATTTAATTAAAATTAATGTCAGAATCTATCCATTTTTTTAGTATCGTCGGTTAGAAACTGACCACAAGATAGTTGTGATTTCAGCTTTTTTATTTGTGTCATCTTTATGTATATGTTTAGTTTTAGTGCTATATTAAACTTCTCAAATTCATTTTAGACACCATGACGTGACCATAAAAACAACATCATAAATATTTTCAAGTTCACTATTTGTTTTGTAATTTTTTTAAAAATAACTACTGTTGTAAAGTAAAATATATACTTTCCTCTATTTTAAAGTGAAAATGCTAGAACAAGTACTAGACAATTCTCTCTTTCTTTCCCCATTCCGTTTGAGCACGTGTAATTTTGTATAATGCTACAAAAATATGTTTAATGTATTGTTTGATATCATTATTTGACAACTTATATTTGAGTAGATTAAATACTTATTCACTTAAGTGTATTTATTAAAAAAAATGAACATTACTGAAAATATTAAATGATACTTAAAATAAAGTAAAATTATAAATTATAGAATCACCATTTAACACTAAAGTCTGATTAAAAATTTACAAAAATAATAAAAAATATATAATTTTTTTAAACATTATTTAAAATCTTCATATCTTAAAATTTTCAGTATTTAATTTTGAATTTTATCAAATAACACTTTACTCTGTTTAACATTTCATATGTTTGCTTACTATGAACCTTCTCATCTATACAATATTCTTCCATTACATAAAGATCATGTTGTTACCATTGTCCTTTATTGTTGGCCTATGCGCATGTGAAAAAATTTAAAATCTAGATCCTAAATCTAAATCGTAGAATTTCACGACTAACGATTTAAATCACAACAAAATTATTCAAATAAATAGAATCGTAATAGAATCGTAAGATACTACAATTTTTATTTATTTTTAAAAAATTATTTTTTTTGGAAAGCTTTGCACACACACATCACTTTATATTAAGTTGTATTTTTTTGCTAAAATAATTATTTTAGGGTTGAGTTATCCATATGAGACCTAAAACGTTTTAGTCAAATATTTCAATATGTAGCCAAATTTATGAAAAAATAATTAAAGGTCCAATATATTGAAAATAAAAACTTTAATATGATTTAAACTTTCAAAATAAATATTTGACTATTATGTTAAAAAAACCATAAATGAATTACATTAAATAAATTATATGTTCCAATTAATTTCAAATTTTTTATTTAAATTTGTAATTTTATCATATGAATTATAATAATTTTCTTTGTTTATTTGAATATTTTAGTGAAAAAAATTTATGAAATAGATGATGATGAAGAATTTGGTGAGATGGACATATGTGGTATTGATAATGAGAATAGTAGCAGCGATGATGATCTCGACGGTATTCGTGACTTGTATAGAGACTTTGACGATAACAATGATCTTATTTAGCTAATTTTTATTATATTTGTATTATTTTTAAAAATGGAGTTATGAACTTATGTTGTGTATGAGTAACTTTTAATTTCTAAGTTGGAGTTTGTTTATTATTTTGGGTTAGCATGATATATTGGTGGAACATGATATTGAGTTTGTTAAATGATAATTATTTAGACTTTTATAATTTTTTTTTAATTTTACCTTTATTTTGTCAATTAATTTTTATTTTTTAAAGTACACAGTAATGTAAGAACTTAACCATTTGCACCTTGATATGATTTTAAGGTGATATTTTTACATAATTTGTTGTTTTGAGTATATTTTTGTTGTATTATAGAGATAATATTGTTTAATGAGTAAAATTAAATTATTTTTGTGAAAAGTTTGTAGAATCTTACGATTCTACGGACCCAAAACGATCTTACCTAGACTCCCAATTTTGACTGCCTTGGAAAAAATACTTATCGACTCTTATAACGGGTAGAATGTTCCACGATTAGACCCACAAATTTAAATTATTAGACAAAGATAATATTCAATCCATTTATATCCAATCATTTTTTCCCCACCCTCAATACCACCCTTGTTCATCACCCTAATCACTCAAATGCATAGTTTGGCCACGGGTTCTTGCTCCACATACATCCCGGAATGATGTGTAATCGGACAACAATTTTCATAAATCAGTAACAAAATAAGTTTATGTACGTATTAGAAAACAAGAAACTATATTCTCAGAAAACTAAATCAAATAGGCTCGTGGATTTTAATGTTGTCCGAGTACCCACGTCTCCTCAACCATAGTGTGTGCAGCAGTATTAGTGCGGAAAAAAAATTAAACGCAGAAGCAATGGAATAAGAAAATAAAGCTCTCATCATCCTTTAGTGGCTACAAAGAGTATATATATATATATATCGTATTCATTATACATGCCTCGCAAAGCTAGTGGGTTGGTCCATTTTTTGGTTCATAATCAACCCAAGCTCATTGTTCTCTGAACACTGCAATTCAGCCCTGAAATGCAGGGTTCACCTCTTACAGGTATAGGGACCAGATTGGCCAAACATCGAACAATCAATCAGAAAGTTATTGCAATAATCGAGCTCTTTTAATGCATTTTTTTTTTCTCACTGTCACCTCAATAGGAATATCACTTCACAAATAAGAGCAGGCGAAGAATTTCACATAAATAACAATGGGTACCGTGCTATTTACTTCCCTTGATCACAGTCTTATGCTCTGCAGTGGGATTACTTTATGCTGTGCAGATACTTGACCGAAAGAGTCATAGTTCCTGCTACAAAAGAATAATATTATGTAAATACATTAGGAGAAATGAAATTGAAATAGATTGCTAGAACTCTAAGTTGAATAGTGAATGCTCCGATTCTCAGGGCACTAATTCTATTATCCAGCTTCAATTTTTTATCCTCGAAGAGAGAGTATTCATCACTATTTTGTTATACTGTTTGTAACTTTAGTTACCAAGGTCTTATGAGTAACATTTTATCTTAATGTAACACACACACACTCATATATTCTACATGAAATTTGAAATAAAAACTTTCCTTCTGTTTTGCACTAGGTTGTCATAATGTAAGCTGATTTTTACCATTCTCGTATTCTCAACTCCAATTTCTGGTTCAATGCCAATATGAATATCGCTAATAGTAGAATCTCAAAAAGGTTCTTCAAATCTGGAGTCTGGTCATAAGACTAAACCGCAAGAGTGTAATAACCATTATGCTTTACCGGGACTATATTTGCAACTTGGTTCAAAGGTTTACAACTAATTCTCTATATACAGTAACTCATAGCATACGCAGGATCTATCTAAATGTAAGGGTTCGAATGTTGATTTGATAAGAAATAGTTTCTACACTTGCAGATCTAAGCCTGAAAAATGATAACTTTATTGCTTTGATGATGATGGTTACAGAACTATGAGAAAAGAGAGAAAACAGCAGTATAGAAAGCCCAAGGAACACTCCTTCTCTCTCTAAAACTTTCTCTCTCTCCGTCCTTAAGTCCCTGAAAATGAAGTCTTGGTCCAATATTTATAGACACCGTGACAGGCAAATCCTCGCAAGATACTTTTGCCACGTCAACTCCCACTCGCGACACATACTGGGGCACCTTGCGAGATCTCCAAGTCACCTCGCGACATGGTTTCGCGAGGGCTACTCGCGGATTTGCGAAATCATGCCCCTCCTTAAGCAAGGGATGCCACCCTTTGCTGATATCATATCTTCTTTCCCTACGTCATGTCCTTTCGCATGCGTGCCCTTTTCATGACCTTGAGTGTTAGGGGCCTCTCCAAGGTACTTTGCTTTCAGTTAAGAATAAGCGAGGTCACGATCCTTCACTCATCTTCCTCAAAGTGTTCCTTTAGATTCCACCTATCACTCCCTTCGCGAGTAGCACACAGGGCCATGGGTCTTGACTTTAGCTATGCCTTTTGTCAAACCCCCCAAGGGTTTCCTCTTCGTAGTGCTTCCATTCGCGTATCCAGTTCCTCATGATGAGATAATCCTTTGGGCCTGTTCCCAACACCTTTCGTTCCTCTTACCTGTGTCGCGAACCCAATCCGTGACACGCCCCCCCTTAACTCGCGGCAGCTACTCTCGCAAGCTACCCATTACACTAACATTAAATTAAGAATTGTAATTTTTTTTATACGTACATCAATACAACCAAATAAAGGACTAAGATAGGCTACATCCCTGCTTATTTTTTAGTAACATTCATATATTTTTCATAATTGTTTATTTTTTTGGTTTCTTCATATATAAATTCCATAACTTTCAGACCTTTTAGATGCTCAATCCAATCCTACAACTTGATTCTGTATCCCCTTCTAAATTTCAAATATTTATTCTTACAGCCACTGTTACACATCATTTTGAACATAACTCTTGATGCAGATAAATGATCATGAGTAGAATGTCATAAATGATATTTTTTTTAGTTTTCACAATATTATGTGATGAGGGTTGCATATTACGCAACGGGGCTCACTTGACTGAATCAATCCATCCACTCAAATGTTTCCTTACAACATGGAACCATTCTATTTCTCATAGACGCTAATATGTGAGTGAAGAGATCTATTTCAAAACCAAATGTAATATAAAATCTGATTCTTGGAGACAAAAAATGTAGAAAAAGGAAACAACTAACCTGATTATTTGAAGCTTGTTCATGACTACGATGTGGCTTCCTATTCAAATCAATCATTTTAGAGTCCATCTTGGCATGCCCATCGGAATTGGCATCCAACATCCGAAGAGGAGAGATCCTGTGATGTTGCTGGTCCTCTCCATTTGTCAGTACGAGTGGATGACTTCGTTTCTTCCTGTTGTTGCCTGGATCTCCGTGTTGAGACGCCGGGTCCTTATAGCCAGGTTTATCACCCGGAAACTACAGACGAAATCAACAGAAGAATAAGTCTGAGATAATTTCTAGTAGAAACAAAAGAAAGAATGTAGGAAATTTCTAAGAAGTAGAAACAAACCTCAACTCTCTGCCTCAACAAGAGGTATCTTTTATGGGTTCTTTTACCACCAACATGTACAATCATATCACATTGCAAACAAAGCGAACTTCCGTCTATCTCACAATAAAAGAAAGCTGAAAGCATGATTCGGGCAAAAAAAAGTAAGTTCAAATCTCAGTTGTGATAAAACAAAAGGGTTAGTTTGGGGGGAAAAATAACAGCAGCGAAAAAAATGGGACAAGATTCAAATATGCGTACCAGGAGTATTTTCACATATGTCACAGTGAGGTACATTACTGGGGTCAGCAAGTCCTACCCGTACATGCCGACTAGCAAGCTTATTACACATGTGGACCTGAAATCCCAACATAGAAAGCTTTACTAATTTGGAGCATCTCCACAAATTCAGAACCAGTAGTAATTTCAGAGGCTTTTGTATAAGAAGGGGTTAATCCTAAATCTGACAGTGGTGTACCTGTTCAAAAAATTATTATACATAATGAAGTCCAAGATGCGTGGACGTGGGGCTTGATATAGTACGGGAATGTGTTACTCATTGTTGTGTTTTCCAACTCAATTGAAAGCTTTTTTAAGTAATACACTCTATTTGGAGGCAAAATCTCTCTCAAATCACATTTTATCCTATTTCTTTACTTGATATCTCAACCCAAGTTAATGGGCATGCACATTTTAACCCGCAGCATCCCACATGAGTTGCCTTGGTTTTTCGGGTTTCTCGGGTAATCCCAAATTGTAATACCTTCCTCATGAATAAACAGTAGTTAAAAACCACCAAAATTATAAAGAAAATAAATATTCCATAAAACTTGTGGAAGTATATAACTATATATACTAACATGAGACAAAACCACTCATATTATATAATAAAAATCAAGCACATTACATATTATGATCCTCTGACTATGATTGTAACCTACGCAAAATTTTCATAAATGAAGAAAGTGTGTCAAATTATTATTATTATTTTGTTCTCTACAACTAGGGTGCCAAATTTAAGTTAATACCTTGCTATAAATAAATCATATATCTTTACTTTATTTTATACAACAGATGTATCCCACTAATAGTACATATTTTTAATGCATAGTGATACATATTGCCCAAATGTGTCCCAAAATAAAATTTTAGGTTTCGAATTCTAAAACATTTCCTAGTTTCATAGTCCAAGTACTTTGCCTACTCCTGTAACATTCTCGAGCTCGGGTTAGTCCTGCCCCTAATTCACCATACCAAACAAAATAAACTTGTTTCGGGCAAAGTCATGGTAATGTTACCAGAAACCCGTCTTGGATTGGGTCATGAGTTGGGACGGGATGGGATAAAATAGAATTGGGTAAATTTTGTTTAGTCCCCCTCAAGTATGTCTATACATCAATTGGACCCCTCATTATGTATATCTCCAATCAAGCAAATGATGAAGATAAAAAGGGAATTTTGGACATTATTAATTACTTTTGGGATGATATTAACCAATATTCCCTCTGATAATGTTTGAAATTGACGTGTGGGGAAATTTAATGTGTATAGAAAAAGGGGGGTTTGATTGAAGTTGTACATACCTATATTTCATTGATGTATAGGCATCAGAATGTATGGTTATTAGAGTGGTCTAAATGAATTTCACCCAATTTCAACAGGCGATATAGGGTTTAACCCGTCCCAAATCCGCCCCGTGATCACAAGATCACCCATAGTGGACCCACCCCATTTAGAGCGATCTTCACCCTCCCCAAGTGCACAACAAGTTTTTTATATTTATAGTAAATTAGGGTTCAATCATGTGCACATCTACAAACTCATTTATTTTATGTTCTTAACCAAACAATTTCCACAATAGCACCCAAAATAAACATTCTCAAATCCCCAAATACATGCAAAAAACAAAAGAATTTACAGAGTATCACTAGAGGACATAAACAAACAATTATTATTACTTTTTTTGTAGCTATAAACAAGCAATTATTGCCCAAAATTAATTAATACAATTGAAATTGTTTGTCAAAATTCTCATCTATAGTTCAATGAGACACTAAAATGAAACATCAGAGCTCACTTTTCACTAACTATGACCACGCTCAAACACACACAAAGAAACAAACAAGTCTTACAAGGATTTGCTCAATTGGGTGCCAATTTATCAAATGAACAAAATGGTAACCATTAAATTTTCCAATAAATATCATATACACGTATATATATATGCATACATATATAGAATTAAATATATATATAGATAGAGGGGCATATATACCTTGTCATCGCAGGAGCGGCAGAGAGCGGCCTCATCAGCAGCGCAGAAGAGGATGGCGGCAGCGCTTTCACAGACGTCACAGAGCGTTCGCATGGCTATCCTACACTTTCACTTTCACTTCTCCAACTATATAACACACATATATAATCGTATATGTGTGTATATACATACATATACATATCTATATATATTTATATAAGCCAAAATTGGACAGAAACGACTAGAAACGCCAAACTTTAAAGTCGGAACATATGTTTGGGACAGAAAAAGGGTCAATTCCATTAAGGATTAAGGGATATTATCAGTAAACCCCTGTAATTTTATTTTTCTCAATTAACTCCCCTCCAGTTCAGAAAACTCCCTTATGATTATCAAAATATATCAACTTGTCTCATTCTTATAATTTTGGACCAAAATACCCATGAAGTTTAATTAAATTAAAAAAAAACATATAAAATTCAAAAAATATATAAAAATTTAAAAAAACATATAAAATTCGAAAAGAAATATAAAAAATTCATAAAAAATATATAAAATAAAATAAAAACATATAAAATTCAAAACATATATATACATAATTCGTAAAAATTTAAATATATATATATAATTCGAAAAATATATATAAAATTCGAAAAAATATATAAAATAAAATAAAAACATATACAATTAGTAAAAACAATATATATAATTCGTAAAAAAACATATAAAATTAAAAATCATATAAAATTCGATATAAATATATAAAATTTGAAAATAACAAATAAATTCGTAAAAAATATATAAAATTCAATATATACATATATAATCCTTTGGCACACTACAATAGTATATCCAAACAAGATTATCAAAAAAAAAAGGATAGGAAAATCATAATATTTGATTTTTGGGAAAATCATAATACAATCCAAGAAAGTGTGCTTTCACTATATTTGAATTTTTTTTTTCAAAAAAATTTAGATGTCACATTAGAGTATAGTCATAGTTTTAAAATAATTTGTGGTGTTAAAATTGATTTTTCCATTTCCATGCAATAAACAAAGTACGGATTGAACTAACCTTTTTTTTAATATGGAGGGTCCAACATAATCTACCCATTCATGTGATTTAATAATAATGTTATATGATTTTATTCCTAATTAAAATTAAAATGATATTTATGTTTTCGAGATATTTAATATATTTGTTTCGAATTTTATATATTTTTTAAGAATTTTATATGTTTTTTTTTAATTTTATATATTTTTTACAAAGTTTAAATATTTTTTTGAATTTTATATGTTTTTTGAATTTTTATATATTTGTATATATTTTTTTATGAAATATGTATATATATTTTTTGAATTTTATATAAATTTTTAAATTTAATTAAACTACAAGAGTATTTTGGTCCAAGATTATAGAGATGAGGACAAGTTGATACATTTTGGTAATCATAGGAAGGTTTTCTGAACTGAAGGGGGGTTAGTTGATCAAAAATAAAACTAAGGGGATTTACTGACAATATCCCTTCCATTAATTATAGAACTATTATTTGTTTATTTATTTATTTATTATTTCCCCTCCGTTGAAATTGCAAGCAAACGTGCCCTCAAAATTAGACTCGTCGTATTGAATTTAAGATTAGATCAATCGTATTTTATTTATCATTTGTTTGGTAGGGCTGTTCAATTAAATAATGGAACTTATATTTAATTTATTAGATTATGAATGACAACGGGGCAGGTAGGTTCGCCTATATCCATCCCAGATTTATTTAATTTTTTAAAGTACCATACCTTCATAGGTTTTTCACGGATTGTCTTTTCATAAATCATGTCCACCCCATTAACAGTTTACTATACCCGTGCCCCGCCCCGCCCCGCCCTATTAACACTTAATTCTCATTGTCGTCTTCATCATGAATAAAATAATTTGACAAAAAAAAACTAACATACGAATTTCTTTTAAATCATCTTACAATCGATATCTCTATTTGTTTTTTATATATATTTGGCTACTCGTATTTTTTTTAATTTAGATATCGAGCCCCATTAAAAAATAAAAAATAAGAAATAATTAAGTATTTAGGATTTATAAAAAGTTTTATACATATCGTAAGTAAAAAATATAATAAAATTAATATAAACGGGGAGGGGAGGGCTATGGCGGGTATTTAATAAAATTTATACCCGCCCCATAACTAGTAACGAGTTCAATTTTTTTTACCAAACTCGCCCTTATGAAACAAAAAACGTTCCTAAACTCTTAAATAAATGGGCGAAACGGTGCGAAATTCCGGTGGGCCGATATAAATTGTCATCCCTATATTAGATCATATGTCTTGTTAAAATATTAGTGTATTTAAGGTTTTTTTTTTTAACCTATTTAAGGGTTATTGGTAAATAAAATACACTCAATCTTCTCAATATTTAATTAAATTACATACGAACAATTATGGTGAGTCTGATTAGACCAGTCATTTTTATTGTAAGAAATAATAATTGATAGGATATATTTTCTTATTTGTAATAGTATTATTCAAATTAGACAACCTTTTAGTTTGAAATAATTTTTTGCATTAGAAATTTAAGTCAAAATCAATTTTTAAATGAAATTAGAGTTACCACCATGGCCTTAAACCGCGTGGTCAACCTCTCCCTCTTGAAATTAACAAAGAACCACGAAACAAGTTGAAGTTATCGGCCATTGTAATGTCAAAAAATTTAGGATATCTTTGATTTGTATTTATGGAAATAATTTTTTTTTAAAAAAAATAAAAATCAGACAATTGTACAAAACTTATTTGGTTTAGTTTTCTTAAAATAATTTTTGGAAAACTCAGTTATAAAAATATATGATTTCAGATAATTTATTTTTATTGTTTTCATAATACTATTTTTCTTTTTCAGAATTTTTGATAACAGTTTTCAAAAATACAAATCAAACAATTCCTTATCTTTTCTTTTGAGCACCACTTTCGGGAAATTATCAAAAAAATCATCTTAAAATCTTAATCAAAAATTGTTTTTATCATTTTACTTGCAAATGTGGATAATTAAAAGTAGCTCTCTGTAAAAAATTCCGCCAAAGTCACCTCAGTATTTTAATAATTGATGAAATTATGTGGGAGGCAAGGATTACACGTGTTCAAGTGTGGATGAAGAATAGTTCTAAAATATTCTAAAATTTCCACCATCGAAAAGAATACAAATTAAAATCTCAATTTAAAATTTTACATATACGGTTTAAAAATGTTGCACCAAGTACACGTCTGTATTTGACAAAGAAGTAAGTAGGAACTCTTCACCCTTATATATATATATATATATATTATAGAGGAAGGGTTAATTTCAGAAAATCTCATATATTATTGAATTTAATTAATTAAATCCTCATATGTTTAGATTATTCCTATATTTTTTAATTTTTAATTTTAGAATCTTACCCCCTCATCCTGACATCTCACTCAAAATAGTTAGGATTAATTTTATTTACATCCACTAAAATTTATTTTATCTTTAATCAGACCCCTCAAGTTTGAATTTTTTTATTCAGATCCCTTATTTTTTCTGACACAAATCATTTACACCCCCTAATGTCACTTAAAAACCTAAATTACCCTCAATGTTGATATATGTGGTGTTTGGAAACAATGACTTAATTTCTTTATTATCCTCAAATTTTATTAACTTTATCCAACATTTTCTCACTTTTAATATTATTATCTAGTTATATAAATAATTTATTTTTTCACAACCAATACATCAAAGTCTTAAACAAAAAATAAAAAATCTAATTGACAGTTAAATTAAAAAGTGAACTATAAACGAAATATATATATATATATATATATATATATATTTTCGTTGAAATTTTTTCAAGAGAGGAATGCAAATAGAGAGAGAAAGGGGATTCCAATAGTATCGAACACACTCAAAAACAAAAATAATAATTTAATTATGTGTTTTTCTATATAATGGGATGCCTTTTGTACTTTAAGAGATTTAAACTTAATTAAATTTCTTTTGAATACTGTTTTCATTTATAATTTACTTTTTAAATTTAATTATCAATTAGATAATTTATTTTTTGTTTGAGACTTTGATGTATTGGTTGGAAAAAAATAAATTATTTATATAACTAGATAATAATGTTAAATGTGTGAAAATACTGGATAAAGATAATAAAATTTGAGGGTTATAAAAAAATCGACAGTTAATTTTTTTGGACTGAATCTGAGCACATGACAAGCACGTGTTAATTTTTTTCCTAAATTCTGAAAAGGACTTTACCTAGTTACCAAACTACCCCTCTCAACAATATAGATATATATGTATATGTGTATACAATGCTTCTATTCTATCTTCTACAGCTCCATATGTTTCCTTGCTCCCTCTCTCTAACATTCCTCCATCATCAGATCTCTCTCTCTCTCGGCCCTTCTCTCTCTTCAACTTAAATTTGGCCATATATATACATCGTGTGAAAACCCTAAGTTTTGCGGATCCAATTTCGTTTTGAAACCCACCAATTTCGTTTGAAAACCCGAAAACAAACGAAATTTGAGCTTATAAAAGTAGAATATTGAAAACCCAGAGGAGAAGTTGCAAGAAATTGAGAGTGAATAAATAGAAATTGAGCTACAAAAATAAAAATAAAAATAAACAAATTCAAAATAAGAAGAGAAATAAAAAAACCGAGATAGAAAAAGAAGGAAAAAAATTAAATTAGAGCTAATAGAAGCAAAAAAATGAAAACCCAAAAAGAGAAGATGCAAAGAATCTAAGTGGGATAAAGACTAATTGAGCTCGCGAACATGAAAATTGGAAGAAAGAAATTTGAATTCAAATACAGAAACAATTGAAGCAATACTTGTGTGAGAAATTGTTGATGTATGAAAATCAAAATAGAAAAATTGAGGGTTTTATGATATGTAGTGTGGTTGTGGAGCTTTTTCTTTCTAAACTCTGTTCAATGTTTAGACATGGAGGTGGGGGAGAAACCCTAAAACGTTTTTGTGTTCTAAGTATAATCTAAGAGATATCCAAACCACCTAAAATGACCTGTAAAAAATATAGGGTAAATTACACTTTCACCCCCTATTGATTGGACAAATTCCAACTTCCCCCCTCTAGTTTGGACAATTACATTTTTACCTCCTATAGTTTAGTTTTTCGTAACACTTTCCCCCCTCAATCGGCCTTCAGGCGTAGTCAACGCCGGTCAAAGCTAATTTGATGGGTGAAATGACTACACTACCCTCTAGCTACTGAAAATACCATTTTAGCCCTTAATTTTGTGGACAAAATTGCCCTTGTATTAATATATACCTATACCCATACCCATATATGCAAACCAGTTTCTTCTCCTCCATAGACGTCCTCATTCATCCTCCTCCATTTCCAAGCATAGCGTCCTCCATTGTTGTAGGTGAAGCTCATCAACAAGCTGCATCATGTCTTCCAAATCAGTAAGTCATATCTTTCCTACAGATTTTAGGATTTTGAAATTGAGTTTGGATGGGTTTAATATATGGTTTAATTTAGGGATTTTACTTGTTTAGGCTGAAATTGAGTTTAAAATCTGTGAATTGAAGTGTAAAACCATGTATATTTGTTACTACATTGTATTGCTTATAAGAATTTACGGTTTTCAAATGTAAATTGAGATTCAAATGCTTAATTTAGGGATTTTACTTAATTTTGGAGAAATTGAGTTTGAAATCCGTAAATTGAAGTTTATTTGTTACTGCATTGTACTGCGTATTAGAATTTAGGGTTGTCAAATGTAAATTGAAATTAAAATGCTTAATTTAGGGATTTTACGTAATTTTTATGAAATTGAGTTTGAAATCCGTAAATTAAAGAATATTTGTTAGTACATTATACTGCTTATAGGAATTTAGAGTTGTCAAATGTAAATGGAGATTCATTTTGAGTAATTTAGGGGTTTTACTTATTTTTGATGAATTGATTGTTTTCTGTTTATACAGGTTAGTTCTTCCAACACTCACATGAATGAAATGATAGATTGTAGGTACAAGAGTAGGTTTTGTTATTGTAAGCTTAAGGCTGCAATTAGAGTTACAGAAAATGAAAAGAACAGGGGAAAATTATATCTTGTGTGCCCAAATGAGTGTAGTGTATGTGGATTTTGGGATTGGTTCAAACCTATCTCAATTATGAACTCAACCAAGATTGCCCAACTAGAATTTGATGATGCAGTAATGGAGAAACTGAAGAAATTGGATCAAGATGTTATGGATCTCAAATGTGCTCATGTAGAGCTTGCTGCAAGTGTGAATGAACTCCGTAGAAGCAATTCAGTTGTGAAGATGTTGGTGATTTTGAATCTGGCTTTGAGTGTCCTATGGTTTGTTGGATTTGTAAGTTTCGTGATGATGACTTTAGTTTAAGGTGCTTTGAATGTCCTACACCATCTCAAATGTGGTCATTTAGTTGTATTGTCCTCAAACTTTGTTTAGAATGGAAGGTTAAGAAGCCTATGTAAGCTTCACTTTTTCCACTCATTTTGTATGTAAGCTTCAGTGTAGTATTTTATATGTAAGAAACCTATGTAAGCCTATGTTGTATTCAAGACATGTAAGCTTGAGTTTCTTAATGGTAATGTAAGATTCATTTTGTTAATGCCAATGTAAGATTCATTTTGTTATGAAAATATTGTATTGGCAGTGCACATTTGCTCATTCCATTGAACTCACTCAATTTCCATCAAACCATTGTATTGAACCTGTACATATTGTTTCAGAAACCATAACAGTCATATTGATTCAGAATAAATTTGCATCAAAGCATTGCAATTTTCACTCTAACCATTGAATACAAGCAATTAAATGACAAATAGCAAACATGTTTACAATACAACAAATTGGAAATGAATTTGCCCATTCCATTGAATAATGTCATACAAGTAAGTTTCAGAAAATCAGTACAAGACAGTCAATTACCATTACATCCCAAGAATAGGCAAATAAAAACCATCAAACTTCATTACAAATTGTCATCAGTTCAAACACTGCCGCAAAAAAATACTAGTTTTAGCATATACCATTGCTATACCCCTAGTGTTACCATATACCCTATGATATTTTACTTCATTGCATTTACAAAAACATACACAAAAAGCTCCAATCTGTCCACAAAATCACGCAGTGTCCAAAAAATGACTACTGGAATCTGCTCCCAAAACACAAAAATTGTCCATCTGTCCACAAAATCATGCACTGTTCTAATATCCACAAAAACCCCCCAAAAACCACCATTTCTCCATAAAGCTCCAATCAACAGAGCCTTCCCCTTCCTCTTGATATTGGCAACTTTCCAACCTAATCCATACGTACAATCAAGAAATTAAAAGGAATTTTTTTAAATTTGTGATTCTACCATTTTAATGTAAATGGTCAATAAACAGAAAACTTACCCTAACATTTGGTTGGCTTGACCCTCCTCTTTCATTGCTTGACCCTCCAATTGGTTGACTGCAGCTTCTTATGTTGCCCCTTCCATGACTTATTCCAACCTAATCCACATAAAAGAGTCGTTAATAGGCTCTCTTTATTACATGATTTGTTCCAACTTAATCTATACAAAAATTTGAAATATTACCCTAACAGTTGGTTGACTGCAGCTTGCTTGGCTTACCCTAGCATTTGGTTGACTGTTGCTTGCCCCCTTCAAATAAAACATGATTAAAATGTTTAAAAATAATTCCAAAATTAATCTGAAAATATCTTCACATGCAAATTACCAGAGGAGTGTTGGTGTTAGCAGCTTGAGAAGTGTTTCTGTTAGCAGCTTGAGGAGTGTTTGCCTTCAAAAAAAAAAAAAAAAAAAGTTAGTTAATTTTCAAGTACAATATGTGTAAAATTATACAAGTGAAAATTAAATATTCAACCTGTTTCTTTCTTGATGTTTTATACTTTGCTGGTTGTCCTCTCCCTTGTTTGCAACCCCTCCTATTATGGCCTAACATTCCACAAAGTTTGCATGTCACTGATAATGACCTCCTAGCTTGACTTGTACCTACTGGAGGTTCATGTTCTTCCCTTCTTCTAGCTTTTGGAGGTCTCCCAGGTAATTTCTTTCCCTCAGGTGCACCCATTGTTTCAGTGACTGGTTCCCACATGGTTTGGTCTGGAATGGGATGTATAATTCCATTGTGTGCTTTCATATACAACATGTTTGTGTAGCTTTTATCACAGAACCTCTCAAGATTGTATCTATTGTAACAGATTGCTGTAACTGCATGCCTACAAGGCAGCCCAGATATGTCCCAAGCTTTACAAACACAAGTCTTCATTCCAAGATTAACCACATATCTAGTTGTCATATGCTCAAGTACCTGATACTCATCTCCTCCAGCCCAGATCACAGTACAAGTTCTGCTTTCTTCCATTGCCTCATTCAACCTCTTTGTTGTATTAGGAGTCACCATCCCAGTCCACCCACTGCCCTTACTGTATCTCACTTGAATCCTCTCCATAATTTTCTGTCTGATACCATCCAAGACAGTCAATATTGGCTTATCCCTTAACTGTCCTATCCAATTATTGAAACTTTCTGTCATATTATTTGTCACATGATCACATTTGACTTTTGGATTGAAGCCATGTCTACTCCATTGTTCAACAGGTGCATTGTCTATAAGCCATTTATGGGCAGCTGGACTTATCTCCCTCACATTTTGCATTGCATCCTTGAAATCCCTCACATTGTAAGCCCTAGCAGCCCTCCAAAACCATTTCTTTAACATAATTCCAGGATGTTTTTTCCTAAAATTGCTGTATATATGTCTACAACATTTTCTGTGCATTGCCACTGGAAAAATATCCCTAAGAGCCAATTCCAACCCTTTCTGTTTGTCTGACATAAATGTCCATGGGTACTGTGCACATTCTGAACCAATGCAACCATGTAGTTGCTCAAGAAAAAAACCCCAGCTCTCCTTGCATTCTACCTCCACAACTCCATAGGCAATTGGAAACAAACCATTGTTTGCATCCAAGCCTATAGCAGATAGCAAAACTCCCCCCTTAGTCCCCTTTAGATGGCAACCATCTAATCCTATAAAGGGCCTACAAGCAGCCTTGAATCCATTCATCATTGCTTCTAATGATATGAAAATTCTCTGAAACAATGGTTTTCTGTCTGGTTCAGGAAAAGTGCATCTATATTCCACAACACTGCCCCTATTTGATTTTCTAATCTCATTGGCATATGCTGGTATATATGTGTAAGATAGCCCATGATTACCCTCAATTTTATCTAGTGTCTTTCTCTTTGCTCTCCACAGTTGCATTTTATGAGCTTCAATCCCACAATTCTCATGTACTACATCATGCAAGCTGTCAATAGTTATGTTTGGGGACTCTCTGAACTTGCTATGAAACTTTCTTGAGATCCAAGTTGAATTAGCTTCTTTGTTATGCTTAAGTCTTACACAATTATGTTGTGGTTGGACTGACTTAATCTGAAATGTTATTTTATCTGATAAAGGTGAAGCATGGACCCTAAATAGACAACCTGGAGCAAGACACTTTGTTGTAACCCTTGTCCTTTCATTCTTAGTTCTGTCCAAACTAACTCCCTTTTGGACAGCATAATCCTTCAACACTTCTCTGAACTGATCAACATTTTCAAAAATTTGACCTACTTCAAAAATTATCTCCCCATTTTCTGCTGGTTTAAACAATTTACCAAATCTGCAATGTTTGTGAATTCTTTGTTGTGCTAGTTTAGCCTTACTTTCATTACTCATATACTTTGGATGACCTTTCAACTCATCATCTGAAGAATCAGTACCAGAGTGATCATCAGATTGATAATCACTCAACCCATCACCACTATTGTATTTTCCTAACCCTTCATCAACTCTATGACAACTGCCCTCAGAGATAGACTGATTACTGTCAGAGTCAGACTCACTTGACTCTTTCTCTGCTGCATCAGCCTTCCACTCCTCATCTTCAGACCTGAACCCAAAATAACCATCATTTTCTTCTGAATCCTCATTATCTTCTGCCCTATAATCCTCACTCTCCTGTTCTGAATCCACAACATCCTCATCATCATCCCTCACTGCCTCATCAGACCCTACATGTTCTGCCCTAACTCCCTCAGTTGATCCCATGTTATTTGGATTATAAGTATTATGAGTATTAGACATTTCTTCCCTCATTTCTTCCATAACCTCTCTACTAGACAGTATGTCATTAGGAAATATATCATTGTCAGATCCCATACTACAGAAAGGCCCAGTGTCTGTGTCTATGTATTCAATTTCCACATAAATGTCAATATCGTTAACACCTTTGTAAATCTCAAACATGTCTAACACATCTCTATCACTGTTTATATCAATTTTTAAACGACTTTTAGGCACCCCATGAGAGATGTTCATCACTAACCCTACATCTCCAGGTATGTGAGCTAATGCATGTTCATTAACATCATGTGTCAAATCTATGAAAGAGTACCTGTCTGGGTCAACACATTTCACTGTACTCTCCATATTACTAAAATGTACGATAATATCATGGTAAACATCCATTTATGTCTGTAAAAAAAACATAAAAATAACATGAAAACATACACTTGGAAGGAGCATAAAAATAACATCAAAACAGAAAATTATAATGCAACAGAAATTAATGATTTCATCATCATAAGCAATTAAAACCATAATCAAACAGAGATACGCATGATTTTAAAGCATCATTGTAATTTTTTTAAAAATAACTCATGCTTTTATCATCAGAACAAAAAAAAACACCAATGAAACAGAAAAACACATGCTTTTAAACTCTAAATACTCATACAGCTTCGAATGTAAACAATAACCATGTTTTTCTTATTACTAAAATGTATCACAATTCTCATGGTAAACATCCATTTATGTATGTAAAAAAAGCATAAAAATAACATGAAAACATACACTTGGAAGGAGCATAAAAATAACATCAAAACAGAAAATTACAATGCAACAGAAATTAATGATTTCATCATCAGAAGCAATTAAAACCATAATCAAACAGAGATACGCATGATTTTAAAGCATCATTGTAATTTTTTTAAAAATAACTCATGCTTTTATCATCAGAACAAAAAAAAACACCAATGAAACAGAAAAACACATGCTTTTAAACTCTAAATACTCATACAGCTTCGAATGTAAACAATAACCATGTTTTTCTTATTACTAAAATGTATCACAATTCTCATGGTAAACATCCATTTATGTCTGTAAAAAGAGTATAAAAATAACATGAAAACATACACTTGGAAGGAACATAAAAATAACATCAAAACACAAAATTACAATGCAACAGAAATTAATGATTTCGTTATCAGAAGCAATTAAAACCATAATCAAACAGAGATACGCATGATTTTAAAGCATCATTGTAATTTTTTAAAAAATAACTCATGCTTTTATCATCAGAACAAGAAAACGAACCTTTTTTGTAGATCAAGCCTTGGAACTAAATTCACGATGATGATGACCGTGAAATGGAGACGAAACAGAGACCGGGTGAGGCTTCAGGATGATGGTGAAGATTTGGCCGTCAAATTGAGAAGAAACAGAGATCGGGTAGGGTTAGACTCATACGAACATGAGTCTCTATCTCTCTCCCTCTCTCTCTGTGTTGTGTGATGTTGTAAGTGATGAAGTGGGTTAGAGTTAGATTAGGTTAGAGTTAGGTTGACTAGAGTTTGGAGTGAGTTAGGTTAGGGTTAGTAAATGTCAAAACTGTAATTACAAATATCATAATTTTTTTAATAAATATTGATATATAATATAATGGGTATTTAGGTAAATTCATGTTTTCAGTTGCCGGAAAAGACTAGGAGGGGGTAAAAATGTAATTGTCCAAACTAGAGGAGGGAAGTTGGAATTTGTCCAATCAATAGGAGGTGAAAGTGTAATTTACCCAAAAATATATATATAGAGAGAGATGTATGTATATGTATATATGTGTGTGTATATAAAAATGGATTAGGAATTGATATGTTTTGGTGAATCAGATCGACATTCCTTCTTTTTCATTTCCAGAAGATTAAACTTTTTCTTTTTAGAGTTATATAGTCCAAGGGTTAGAATTGTCTTTTCACATTTCGTTATTATTTTAAAAAATTAGAAAACCCTAATTTAAGGATAAATTAGTATATTCACAACTCAGGCACCGGAAAAGGCTTTGGAGGAGTGCATTCGCCCACTTTTCAAAGGATAGGGGGGTTTAGAAATTATGGGGGAGTTTTGTGCCCATTTTTTAAATTATAGGAGAGTTTAGTATCATTTTCCCATATATATATATATATAAGTTATATGTAGTTGTTTTGTTGGTTCAAATGTTGAGTTGTGGCCATGTGGGCGTAGGTAGAGATTTGATTTTTAATTGATAGTGATATTTATATATAAAATGTGTAACCAGTGTGCAATGTATTCACGATGGGTAGTGAGAAACGTGTCATTTTTGTGGCCTCAAATTGGTTGAAAAAGACCACCACTTCATTCTCACCCACTATTTACACATCTCACTTGGGTCCCATCTCATTCTCTTCATTTCAGTACATGTCCATCTTTGTTGCTTTAACCATCAACACCACATAAATGGAAAATAAAAGTGTTATTTGTACTCAGACCTTCTGAACTTTTTAATTAATTCCATTCTCAGAAAGTGGTCAACGTGATTTTTGTCCAATTAATTAATTCCATTCAGAAAGTGGTTAACGCGATTTTTGTCCAATCATCCCTGAACATTCAATTTCCTTGTAATGACACCCCCTTAAAATGATAAAAAGTCCAAAATACCCTTGAATTATTTCACTTATTACACGAGACAAATATCTGGAGGGTGAAGTTATTGAAATGCCCCAGGACCAAAACCATACCCATCACTCAGACCTTTCGTTTGCTCTTTTCTCTCTCTAGAAAATTCTCTCAACCCTCACTTCATCTCTCTCAACTTTCAACTTCATCCGATACATACACATATATATATAAACAAGTGGATACAAAGTGGCGGCTGATTTGTGGTGGGTGGTCCAAGGTGGAGGCGGAGGAGGTCGGTGGCGGGTACGACGGCGGATTAGTTGTGGGTGAAGGCAGAGGAGGAGGAGAATACGAGGGTTTGAAGGACTGGGAGCTGATGGTGATCCGAAAAAGGCTCCGATGGCTGCTGCTCATCGTGCCGATGCCGACATCAAAACCATAAAAAAATCTTTCTATCTCTATCCCTTCTTTTTTTAGGTTTCTAATTCTTATGCATTTTCCCTCCCAATTATCAATATATATATATACATATATGTGTGTATATATATATATGTTATTTTTTATTATTTATTTTCTTACTGCAAATTTAAATATAGAATGAATGAATTTGGCTCTTTTGAGTTTTCTGAGTTTTATGGTGCTATCCCCTTTCTGGGTTTCTGATGGGGAAAACAATTGAAGAGAATTGGATTTGTATGTGTGACGTTTATTGGTTTAATAATTTGCTTGAGAAAAAATAATTGGATTTATTTGTCTATTTTTAGGTTTGTACTGAAGAGAATTTTCAGCTAGTTTAGTTGAATATTTTGGTGTTGTGTATCATCTTTTGTAAAATTTTAAGTTTGGATTTCAATTTTTTTTTCTCTCCATCCACTTTAAAAATTGTTTCAGCTAGTGGGATTTGCGAAATATTTTTAATAGAGGAGTGAGAGTGGTGGAGTTGGAAGATTGGTCCTCTGCAACTTGAGGTCCTTACAAGATATATGTTTATTTCTTTGGAGTCATTTTTAAGCTATGACTTCATCTTCATGGCCATGCCACATTGCCCACTTGTTCATCACAAATCACACCCTTTTTTAATGAGTTTTAGGCGGATATAAGTAGGTATGTAGGTGAATTTGTGTTTAATATTGTTGCTGATTATGATATGCTTTGTGTTATGCCATGCACATTATTGAAGATGAGAAAATCCATTACAGTTTGGGCAAAAAGAGAATTGCACAAAGGGTTGTTTGGTGTTCTAATTTAAATCAATAAATATTTTACATTAAAATAAGGGTACAACAATAATTTAAGGTCAAAAACCCTTCCAGGGGTCTCATTGCAAGAGAAATGAAAGTTATAACTGAAAGTTCAGTAGGTCTGAGTGTAAATAATCCAAAATAAAATTGATATTTCCATCAGTATGGCGGAAAAAATCAAATTTCCCACTAAGTAAATTTTCTTTTTAACAAAAAAATTTCTATTTTATATTGAATAATACTTGGGGTCTGTTTCTCATTCTCTTGATATGGTCTAATACATTTGAGATATTTGGACGAATTTTTTAAAAATAAATTAAGTTTACTTTTTTATAAAATTTATATTCATTTTATTCTTTAAATTATTTCGGTCACATGTTTATATTTTATTGGATAAGATGAATGATCAAAGTACTTATTATTATTATTAAAAAATTGAGGTGAAGTCTTGTGAACCAAGTTTCAAGGTAAGCATTGGAATGGTCAATGGTATAATTAATGGTATCATGGAATCAATGGCTATAAAGTCTTCTTTTTTAGGATTATATTAAATTATTTAAATTCCCATGGACTGTGTAAACTCTGTTTTTTGAAATTTTATTGCAAATTTTAATTTTTCACGGAAATACTTTAATTTTTCCAAATAAACGCTCACCGGATAACTCAGGGAGAATTGAATTTGAGATTCAATTCGATTATTCTACTATATATTTGACAGCATTGAATTGTTGTCTTTGTCGTATTTGAATTAAATTTCTTTAATTCAAACTCCAGGACACCAATTCGGTACTCCCAAAAACATCGAACTCGAGGAGCACTCGGCGGAACAAAAATCACCCCACGAATTTTGATCCTCTCAGCATTCTTTGAAGCATAAAGTTAATATTTAGAAATTATCCACATCATAATTACAATCACCAAAAACATGCAATTCATCTTCTATAATAAAACAAAATAAAATAAAAGTATGCACTTGATCTCATAGCAATGACGGTATATATCTATATTGCATTACAAATATAGATCACATAAAGTCCATCTCACTTGATGCCATGACTTTATAAGTACCACATAGGAGTATATTGCAATTTGCACACACACTCACACACATTGATTACATAATGATGAAACAATTGAAAATTTATAGGATATATATATATATATAGTTTCACCAATTGACAACCTAATACTTAGAAAGAAAAGTTCATCATGTCCATGCTCAGTGCCTCCATCATGACAATCTCCATCAGCCCACATTTAGTCACGGCCGGAATGTTCCTGCAATACCCTCCATACTTGGGCTTGAAGGAACATGAAGAGAGGGGTAAAATAGGAATGTTGTCACAGTTACAAATCTCAATCATGTAGCCATCTGGATCATGGAAGAACACTTGATCCACCTCAATCCCATCTTCCTCTACCAAGGCTGTCACATACTTGATTCCCATCTCCTCTAACCTCCTCCTCACAAGCTCAACATCAGTGCACTACATGTTTCAAGACAAAACATTTTAGAACTATGTATATTTTTATCAATAATTAAATATCATTATATAGGCTAAATTAAATTTGTTCGTTCGATGGAGAAATAATTATAAATATAACAGTAGACAAATTGTATTTATAAAAACTAATGGAAGTAAAATTTTATTTGCATGTTACATAATTTTAAAAGAATTAGTTACAAAGTTAACCCTTATGTTTTTAAAATGACCATAGAACCCTTCAACTAGAGCTAGCAATTTTGGGTTATGGGTCGTGTTCGTGTAGGGTCGATATCGTATCGTTACTATACGTGTCGTGTCATGTCCGTGTCGACCCATGTAAATTATGTAATTCATTTAGTCTATTTATTATAATATTTTAAATTAAATTTGACATAATCCAACACGAAATAAATTATTTAACCTATTATCAACAAAATTAAATTGATTTTGACACGATCCAGTACTATTTTATTAATATATTTCAATTCATGGTCAATTAGAGAAGAGAAAAATATAAAAATAAAGATAAATATAAACAATAATCGTATCAAACGTGTTGTGTTCGGGTTATCCGTGTCGTGTTCGAGTTAACTCTTATATTCTCGTGTCGACCCATTTTAGGCCTTAAACCGTGTCGTGTCATGTTCGTGTTCGTGTTGTGTCGTGTCGTGTTTTCGTATCGTGTCCAATTTTGTCAGTTCTACCTTCAACTTTATATATGTTTTTTTTGTGAAAAAAATAGTGATATGTAGATACTTCATATTTATTATATTACATTCCTTTTATGCATGCAATTGCATAAATAATGCTAGGCGGTACATGTTTACTCAGAATTGCATGAAACGTCAGTGCATACTATTATTATAATATCAAAAACTGTAATCGTGTGATATTTTCTCTAATTTTCGAGTAGATTCTCGATGGTTTTAATATCTAATAACAATAACAAATAAACCATGCATTGTTAGGTAATATATAACTATATAAGTATGAGCATCTAATTAGACTTACTTGAAAGGATATGTGATTGTCCTTGGGATTTATGGGCCGTGTTTCATTGATGGTGTCATTCTCATCAATGGACTCACTCTCAAGCAAATGTATCCCAATGCCATAATTGTATAACCTAGAAAAAATAAAAATAAAAATCAGAGTTGAGTTACATTATCATAGTCATGTATATAAAAACAAAAGATAATGACAACAATACCCCTTTTGTTCAACTAAGGGTGGCAATGCCTAAATAAAAAATGTGTGTGTGACTTGATAGTTGATATATTTATATATATATATATATATAAGATTAATTAAGCTCTTACCAAGCTCCATGAAAATCGAAAGAAGAAGGGCGTTTGATAAGAAAAAAGCCCAAAACATCTTCATAGAATCTCACAGAAGACCAAACTGATTTGACCAACAATGAGACATGGTTCAATGACAAAAGTGGCAGAGCCTCACAATTGCTTTCCTCCACAACCAACATTTTTCTCTATTATGTATATATATATATAAACTCTGCTATATATTTCTCTCCTAGGGCTTTATAATCTTTGTATATGTAATATTATTCAAGTTTGGCCATTATATATAGAGGGATTTTAAGGATGAGTTTGTGAGAAGTGATTGAAGAACTTTCCTAGAAAATTCATAGTGAATAGCAACATAAAAGGCCTGTCATTGTAGGATATTTACTGCAAAATGTCAATTTGTCCTCTCCAATGGGAAAATTCTAGGAAATTTCTATTTTTTTTTGTTTTCTTTGCTTCAAAAAATATATACTGTTTAAATTTAGCCTCTTTTTTTTTTTGTTGTGAATTCCGTGAAGAGTTAAAACAAATACATTCAAAATTGGTGTCAAGAGACATTTTAATCACGAGAATAAGTAGTAACTTGTGAGTACTGAGCTATTAACTTGTTCCAAGAGATCTCTTAATAATAACCGAGCCAAGAGTTTATTTTTATTTTTTATTTTTGGGTTGATCCTCATAGTAAAATGACCATGAACTTTGAGACAAATATGAAAATGTTGAACAGGAAGGTCTTAACCTTAGTAACATTGTACGTAGAAGATCCTTAAAAAATTGAGAAATCGAGGATGGGAACGATGAATCTCTCAATGATAAATAGATTCATTTTGCAAGTTCGTTATTATCAATCGTATACATAAAAATTATTTTCCCAAGTCTAGTTAAAAAACTGTGCCCTTTTTCATTAAACAGTTTCTAAAAATGCTGTGAACACCCTTTCTCTGAACAATTTAAGCTATGTGATATTCTAAAATTGGCTACTGTTTACAATGCTCTAATAGAAAACTTGGAGCAAAATCGTTTTTCATGATTTTGTTGTTGAGAAACTTCGTAGATGTTTCCTCATGAAATGTATGACCATCTCTGAGTGGAACTAGACAAAAACAATACACCACTTTTAGAAATGTTTTTTGTTACGGGCCTGTTTGGATAGGTGATTTTGGACCTGGTTTTGGTTTTGGTCTTTGATTTTAAGACCAAACCATGTTTGGTTAGTGGGTTTTGGACTTGGTTTTGAGTTTTTTAAAACCAACCACTAAAACCAAGGTTTTGGCCTACCAATTTTGACTTCTTTTTTTTTTTCTCTCTCTCTATATATATATATATGGCCGAAAATATGAATTATTTTGAAAAAAATAATATATAATATTTGGAAAAAAATAATATTTTGGGAAAAATAATTTTTTTTTCCGAAAAAATAATTTTATTCCCAAAAAAAATAATTTTTCGGAAAAAATTAATTTTCAGAAAAAAATTATTTTTTGGGAATAAAATTATTTTTTCAGAAAAAAAATTATTTTTCCCCATTTTATATCCTTTTTTTTCTAAATTTTTAATTTTTTTCAGTATATAATAAAATTATTCAGAATTTTATATTTTTTTTGAATTATATATATTTTTTCGAATTTAAGATATATTATTTGAATTTTATATATAATTTTCACATTTTAAAATATTTTTTTTCAATTATATATATATATGTTTTGGAATAAAAATGTCAAATGTTTTTGGAAATTTTAAATATTTTTTAATTATTTATATATTTTCATTTTAATATTTTTTTCCAATTTTATATATATATTTTTCATATTTATATATTTTTAATACATATTAGTATATATATATAATTATACCAAGACCAACTCCTTACCAAACATTATATATAGGTTTTAGATTTACCTAAAACCACCCAAGACCACCAAAACCAAAATCACAAGACCAAGACCAAAACCAAGTTCCCAAACGGGCCCTATGTTTTAGAGCTACCAACTTTTGGCAGTTTGCTAGTTAAGTATATGCTAAGGGGGTATGAGCAGTTTTCTCAATTCCCATAACAACTAAAATCCTAAAAATTCTTATCCCCATAATCGATCCAAAATCTTTTAAAAATTTTACCCTTACCCTCATAATCACCCCGAACAGTCCCCCATGTATCTCATAATCGGATTATAAGATCGAATCGGATCGACTAATAAACTTATTGAATTTGGATTGGATCAGGACAAATCCGATTTGTTGACATTTGTCAGGTCTAATCATGACTTTGAACTTTCATTTTTGGTTTACCTCTAAGAATATTTACTCTGTTTGTAGATTGGGTTGGGCCTAAGCCAAAGTAGGCATGGTTCAAAATATTGGGCTTTGAAACTCAAATTTTTTTCATAAGACAAGCCTGGTTGGTTTGATTTTGTAGAGAGTGGTAAAAAACACGGTTTGTAAAAAACTCGGTTGTTAGGATCGCATGGATAAGAAATTTGTAAATTATTTTATTCATGCACTTTTGTAATATTTTAGATACAATATATATATATAAATTTTTATATTTTTAATTATGATTCTTCCCTCACATGCATTTTGAACGTGACTGTTTTTCATTTTTTTACCAAATTATGTATATAATTAATATCATGATTTTTTATTTTATCTATTTAATTATGCACGTGACTACTATTCTAAAAGTGTGAGGGGTTAGGAATAATTCATATTTTTTAAAAAATAAAAATAAATAATTAGTTAATTTTCATTAATTGAAGTGTAACTCTAATTGGTATTTCAAAAGACATAGACTAAATAAATATAGAGTACTATTATATTATATGCCAAATTTATGTAATTACTAAAAAAGAAAAAAAAATGGGACTTAATTATTCTTATACAATCAGTTATTATGTTTAAAATGATTAAAATTAATAATAATTAAAGTCTATCAATAATTCTTTAATTGAAAAAATTAAAACATTTAAGCCTTTATATTAATTATGTAATTGTAATAGTCAAAAACTTGTATGGCCCAATAAAGATGGTCATAGGGCTGATGGACTGCAAGACTGATGGGCCGCAAGACTGATGAGCCATAGGGTGGATGGGCCATAGACGGATGGGCCTGGCCTATAAAAGTTTATAGAAAATGAGTGATCCCCAAGAAAGATATTACTCCCACTTATGGAAAATAGAGCCTAATAAAGAAAAGAGTCTATCAAATCCCATGATTTAAGGGATTTGTAAACTTGGGTAGATGGGCCTTACCCATCTACCGAATTATGTATAAATATGTGACCAAATGATGAATAAATGAGATATTCAATTTTTGTTTAAACCTAATTTTGTTGTGTATTTTTCTACATCTACACAATTGGCGCCGTCTGTGGAAAACCTAATCCTTGAAATCTTTTTCAATAGCTTCCCACTCTCTACTAAAAAGCTTAGATTGACATCATACATGGCGGTTATCACCCGATCACAACAATCTGAGTTACCTCCGAACGAAGGCCAACCTTCACAAACTGAAGATTCGATCAGGCGGGCCTTGGAGGAAAGGACCGCCGAGTTGGTGGCAAAATTGGCCCTGCTGCAAAACCCTCGAGAAGCCCAGAATGACGAACAATCCAACTAGCAGGAACGATCTGCGGGCCACCAATCGGAAAGAGAGAACCACCACGCAAAGTCCAATAACGATCAGGAGGAACACGCAGAATCATCCCTACAGGCGCTCGGGACGCACAATCCCGAGGAAACTCTGACCATGAAAATATTGGAGGAAATTATGATAAGATTCCAAAGGGAGGTGCTTAAGGATCTGAAGATTCAGACCCCAAACGATTTGGCCTCTGAGGCATCCATAGATGTCGTGCAGACATCATTCACACTGGCGATCACCGGTGTGCCCTACCCGGAGAGGTTCAGGCTACCAAAGTTCACACAAAAGATCCGACGGAACACATCTACCATGTCCATACAAAAATGAATGTCTACAACGAAAACGAAGCCTTACTCTGCAAAGTCTTTCCCACCAGCCTGACCGAGGCAGCCCTGTTATGGTTCAGAAAACAACCACCCCGATCTATTGGAAGCTAGCTCAAACTCTGTGAGTTGTTCATCGCCCAATACTTCGGTAATAAAAGACAGAAAAATACCATATCCATTCTATTTACCATGATCCAAGAGAAAGGTGAATCTCTGAAAAGCTTTGTCTCGGGATTCAACGTCGAGATGTCCTCAATTGATAATTGTGATTAGCACTCAGCCGTCGAGGCCTTCGGGATGACCTTGATTCTTGGAACCAAGTTCCATCATTCGTTGGTCAAGAGACCACCAGTAGACATCGGAGAACTCAGTTCAAGGGCACAAGGACATCTTCGGATAGAAGCAGAACTGGCCATACGACAAAGAAGGGCAGCCTTTGCAAGCGTAGAGGCGAGAGTATCTTAACCTAAAGTTAAGGATTGGGCACCAGATCAAAAGCGGCCAGGCGCTCCACCTACACCCTCCCCAATCCCAGAGAAACGCCAAAGGTTCGAAGCCCGAAAGAGGATGTACGGATAACTTTTTCTCCTGCAGATATGCGGAACATCCAATCACCACATGACGATCCCTTGGTGATTTCCCTCATGGTCTCGAACTGCTTGATCAAGAGAGTAATGATCGATCCAGGAAGCAGCGCCAACATAATCACCAAGTGGACTTTTGAGAAGTTAGAGATTAACCCCTAGGAGATAGTTCCTTCCAGAAGCCCGATAATAGGATTCGATGGCAAAAGAGTAGAACCAGTGGGGGAGATCCAACTGCCAGTAACAACAGCAAGGCACACACTTAGGGATACTTTTGTGGTTGTAGATGTCAAACCCTCATATAATCTCCTCATGTGCAGGGGTTGGATCCATCGAATGCACGGAGTTCCTTCCACCCTACATCAAGTCACGCGATGCGTCGATCCAAACGGAATTGATGTGATTGACATCAGAGAAGATCAGATGGCGGCCAAAGAATGTTACGCCGTCACCTTGAAAGGTTTGAGGAAGAGGGCAAAACCATAACGAAATTCACAATCCAAGGCAGTACCCGATCATCAATAACAATTACAGGATGAGGGTGCGGGGTCGACTATAGCTGCTAAACGTTTGCTAGAAGTTCGGATTTGCCCCGACTACCCTGAAAGGACGACTTACATTGGCTCTGGCCTCGACGTACAGGAAAAAGAAGAATTGGAGGCCCTCCTACGCTCCAATGTTGATGTATTCGCTTGGGGCCACATGGATATGCCCGGTATAGATCCTTCAATGGCCCAGCATTCCCTCAACGTGGACCCCGACGTTAAACCCGTCAGGTAGAAACAAAGACGCACGGGGGCTTACCAAACCCAGATTATAGCTGAAGAGGTTGGTCGACTTTTCAAGCCAGATTCATTAAAGAAGTGCGATATCCTTCTTGGATGGCAAACATGGTTGTGGTTCAGAAGAAGAATGGGAAATGGAGAGTATGCATGGACTTCACTGATCTGAACAAAGCATGCCTGAAGGATTGCTTTCCTTTACCAAAAATCGATCAGATGGTAGATGCCACCGCAGGATTCGAGCGCTTAAGTTTTTTGGACGCATACTCTGGATATAACCATATACGAATGAACCCCGATGACGAGGAAATGATCGCATTCATCACTGAATCAGGTACATATTGTTACATAGTTATGCCTTTCGGACTAAAAAAATGTAGGTGCAACCTTCCAGAGGTTGGTAAACAAAGTTTTTCAGGACATGATGGGATCTACCATAGAAGCATACATTGATGACACTGTGGTCAAAAGCAAGGCGAAAAATGATCACCTGGCTGATCTGCAGCAGGTGTTTGACACCCTCAGAAAGTACAAAATGAAGCTCAACCCATCAAAATGTTCATTCGGAGTGTCCTCATGCCAGTTTCTGGGACATATAGTCGATCGGACGGGAATACAGGCAAGCCCAGCACAAGTCAGAGCTCTCATGGAAACTAGACATGTCAATGGATTGGATTTTGACCCGAATTCGATCCGATTAGCCGGATTTGGATTGAAAAAAAAATCCGATAACCCGAATACGATCCGAATCCGATAATCCGATTCCTTAACAAATTGGATTTGGATTTGCCTAATCCGATTCGATAATAACCCGATCCGATTAATTTTATATATAGACATATATATTATGTTATTAATATGTAAATATTAAATAATATACTTAATTATATTTTTTTTTTTTTTTTTTGCTTTTTCATTTTTATGTTTTTATAGTCATGTATTATAAGCATTGATTGTAAAATATATAATTTAGTGTTTAATATTCTTAAAAAATAACATAAAAAGAAAAAAATTAATAATGTTTTGTATTTTTTTTTACTTAATCGGATCGGGTTATCGGATCGGATATCCGAAAATTAACAAATTCGGATTTGGATCAATAAAGTAAAAATTCATAGGGTTATTGGGTCGGATCGGATCGGATATAAGCTTATCGGGTTCAGATCGGATCAGGACAGATCCGATCCGAATCCAACCCGTTTACAGGTCTAATGGGAACGGGAGAGCCGAAGTCCTGGAAGGAGATCCAAGTACTAACCGGGAGAGTAGCAACCCTCAGTCGTTTCATCTCTCGCTTAACTGATCGGTGCCGACCATTTTTTCATTCTATAAAAGCAGCTAAGGGAGAGATTTGGGGGCTAGAGCAAGCAGAAACCCTGAAAAAGCTCAAGAGTTACATGACAAAACCTCCCATACTGGCAACCCCAGAAGCAGACGAACCGTTATATTTATATCTAGCCATATTTGCAACATCTACCAGCGCTGCTCTGGTCAAGGAGGGCAAGGGGTACCAGATGTTGGTCTTCTACACCAGCAAAGCCTTTGTTGATGCAGAAACCCGTTATTCCAAACATGAAAAGCTGGTACTATCACTGATCAATGCAAAACGACGTCTTTGGCATTACTTTGAAGCACATCCGATTGTGGTACCAACTGCAACCCCGATCAGATCCATAATGGCGAAGCCCGAATTGTCAAAGAGAGTATCCAAATGGGCAATAGAACTGGGAATCTATGACATAATCTACGTCCCCCGAACCGCCATCAAAAGGTAAGCGGTAGCTGACTTTTGGTTAGAAACAGAAACTATGGACACTCCAGAAGAAAGTGGACCAGAATTATGGGTAGTATTCGTGGACGAATCGTCAAATATCAACGGAGCAGGGATCGAGGTAGAACTCGTAACACCCGATGGAACTAAAATTCGGCAATCTGTCAGATTGGATTTTCCAGCCTCCAACAACGAAGCCGAGTATGAGGCCCTTCTAGCGGGAATACGGTTGGCCCGAAGCCTACAAGTACGAAAATCAGAGATACGAAGTGCTTCCCAATTAGTCATACGACAGTTGAATGGGGAGTATGAAACACGAGAGCCTAAAATGGAAGCATACAGGAATTTGGTATTAAAGGAGGCCGAGGAATTCCAGCAGTTGACCTTTGAACAGATCCCCAGAGGGGAAAATATTATGGCAGATCGTCTGGCTAAACAGGCCTCCGCAGCAGGGGAAAGTATGACTCAGACAACACCAGTGGACTTCATCGTTCGATTAAGCTTGGAACCCTCCGAAGACGTGATGGTCATTCATTGGGAGCCAAGCTGGATGGACCCCATAGCGGACTATTTGAGGACCGGTGCGTTACCTGAGTCAAAACCAGAGGCCCGAAATATAAGAATGAAAGCCGCCAGATATGCTCTATACAATGGCCAACTTTACCGCAAGTCTTTCTCCGGGCCATATTTAAGATGTCTCACACCCTCCGAAGCTTCTGCGGTCATGGAAGAGATACATGTTGGATCGTGTGGTAATCATTCCGGAGGAAGGTCTTTAGCCCATAAAGTCCTCACCCAGGGGTACTTTTGGCCTTACCTGTCAAGAGACGCTGAAATATATACCCGACATTGTAAAAAATGCCAATTTCATGGTGACGCCATCCATCCACCTCCGGAACTGCTAAATCCAACAGTTATCCCTCACCCCTTTGCCTGATGGGGAATGGATATTGTGGGTCATCTCCCGCATGCCATACGATCTACTACACATGTTCTGCTGGCTACAGATTACTTCACCAAATGGGTGGACCCCGAGGCGTACCCAACAATCAAAAGTAGCCACGTTATAAAATTCATTTAGAGTCACATCATTTGTAGGTTCGGTCTACCCCGAACTATAATGATGGATAATGGCACCAACCTGGATAACAAGAAAGTTCAGGCGTTCTTGGCAAAACATGGGATCAATCAGAACACTTCTTCCGTTGGTTACCCATAGGGAAATGGACAGGCCGAGAAGATAAATCGAATAATTTTCGATACTCTTAGAAAAAAGCTCAAGAAAGCAAAAGGGGCTTGGTTGGAAAAATTACCCGAGGTCTTATGGTCCTATCGGACCACTCCAAGACAAGCCATAGGGGAGACCCCCTTGGCCATGGTCTACGGGGCCGAAGCCGTGATCCCGATTGAACTGAAAGTGCCTACACTAAGAAGTTAGGCCTGGGAAAAAGGTCCAAACAATCAACACCTGACTCATGACTTGGACCTACTGGAAGAAAGAAGAGAAGTTGTCGGGATAAGGCTGGATGCCTACCAGCAATAAGTCAGGGCTCGGTTTAATCAGAAAGTCAAAAGAAGAAAGTTTCAGGTAGGCAATATGGTCCTCAGAAGAAAAATTGGAATTATTGGCAAGTTACGGGAAACATGGGAAAGACCTTATATCGTAATTGAGGTCATCGGTCGCGGTGCTTATCGAGTATAGAAGAACGAGACAGGCCGCATCGAGCCCAACTCCCAGAACGCTTAGGGCCTGTTTGGTTGAAGGGTTTCTGTTTCTGTTTGTGTGTTTTAGTTTAAAACACATGTTTGGTTGGATTTTTATGTTTGTGTTTCCAAACCACATTAAACAAACACTTGCCTCTTTTAGTACAAAATGAAAAAACCAAAATTTGGTGTTTTTTCACTCCACTATTTATAAAAATGAATTTGGTCTTACTATTTATTTATTATTTATTATAATATTTATTTATGTATTATTATTTTTCTTTCTTTATTATTTCTTCATTTTATAATATATTTTATTATTTTATTATTTATATTATTAAATTATTATTTATATCATTGTTTATTAATTTATAAATATATTCTATTTATTTATTTCATTATTTAATTCATTTTATTTATAAATTATTTATTCATTTTTAATTATTTAAAAATATATTTTTATTAATTTAATATTAATTTATTATTATTATACTCATTTTTTATTATTATTATGAAGTATTTATTTGTTATTATATTTACTTATTATTTATTATTATATTTATTTATTATTTATTATTATTATATTTCTTTATTATTATTATTATATTTTTAAATATGTTTTATGTAATTTATTATTTATTTTATTAATTTATTATTATTATTTATTATTTAGTCCATTTTTTATTATTATATATATTTATTTATTATTGTATTTATTTATTTTTTATTATTATTTATTTCATTTTGTTTATTATTTATTATTTTTATTATATTTTTAAATATGTTTTATGTAATTTATTATTTATTTTATTAATTTATTATTATTATTTATTATTTAGTCCATTTTTTATTATTATATATATTTATTTTTTATTGTATTTATTTATTTTTTATTATTATTTATTTCATTTTGTTTATTATTTATTATTTTTATTATATTTTTAAATATGTTTTATGTAATTTATTATTTATTTTATTATTATTATTTATTGTTTAGTCCATTTTTTTTTTATTATTATTATATTATATTTTATTTATTATTTATATTATTAATTATTGATTTTTAATTTTTTAATTTCAACCCAAAAAACATCCCTACCAAACATACTTATGTTTTTGGATGAATAAACAAAAAAACCAAAAACCTGTTTTTTGTTTATTTCAACACAAACACAAACACAAACACAGCTCTACCAAACATGCCCTTATCGTCTGAAGAGGTATTATCCTCAGATAGTTTTTCCTTAAAAACAGTAAAATAAAATTGTGTCTTGCACTTGTTTCCTAAGTTCTTTTTAATAAAGCATCTGTACCCGATATTCGGCACCTCTGCTACATGTTTGCTAAAGTTCTTTTTAATAAAAATCATATTATATATATGATCGTACCTTGTGAAGATTTCATATGAAAATAGAAAATTTTCCTAAGTGTTGAGTTCAAACCTGATTTGAACTAACCAGAGGGCAAAAACAAGTCTCAGGGGCCAGATGCCCGAAGACTAAATATTAAAACATAAATTTTTTCCTAAATGTTGAGTTCAAACCTGATTTGAACTAACCAGAGGGCAAAAAACAAGTCTCATGGGCCAGATGCCCGAAGACTAAATATTAAAATAAATTTTTTTTCCTAAGTGTTGAGTTCAAACCTGATTTGAACTAACCATAGGGCAAAAACAAGTCTCAGGGGCCAGATGCTCGAAGACTAAATATTAAAACATAAATTTTTTCCTAAGTGTTGAGTTTAAACCTGATTTGAACTAACCAGAGGGCAAAAAACAAGTCTCATGGCCCAGATGCCCGAAGACTAAATATTAAAACAAATTTTTTTTCCTAAGTGTTGAGTTCAAACCTGATTTGAACTAACCAGAGGGCAAAAACAAGTCTCAGGGGCCAGATGCCCGAAGACTAAATATTAAAACATAAATTTTTCCTAAGTGTTGAGTTCAAACCTGATTTGAACTAACCAGATGGTAAAACTAAGTCTCAAGGGCCAAATGCCCAAACACTAAATACTACACAAAAATTTTTACTAAATCGAAGCAACAAGAAAAAAATACCACTAAACTAGGAATGTTTTTTTTTCATTAAAAAAGATAGAAACTACAAAAACACCCTTCTAAAGGGGTAAGTACATAATGAAGTGCAGAGAATCTAAGTCCTATTCAACTCAGGGGGAGGATAGTCTTCTCCCTTCAGGAGGGCAGCAAACCGTTTTTCATTCTCTGAGGCCGGTGGTTCTTTATAAAGAAGGGGCACTCTCATGAAAGCATCAAAATCTTCGGCAGTCTTAAACTCCCAATCAGCAGAGAGAATATGCTCCATCTCGTGCCTATCTCGCAATGCCCTTACCGATCGAATGTCACAAATTGTAATGTACCGCTTGTGTATATCCAGACCACCCAAGCGGCATATCTCTACCTTAGATCGCTCAAGAGCCAGAAGATTATCTGACTCCGCCTTTTCGGCATTTATTTTTTGGTAGGCTGCCTTCACCTCTGCTAGTTTAGCAGCTAAAGCCCTATTTTCAGCCTCTCCGGTCTCCAGAAGGCTCTTATGCTCAGATACACTCTGGCGAAGACCATCCGCCTCTCTGGCCAAAGTGACACGATGCTCGTTATTTTGCTAAAGTTGGGCCTGCATGTTGGCCATTTCCCAGAAATCGGACTCTGGGACATGATTGTATGCCTGGATCCCATATAGAAGCTACACAGATAGGGAAAATAGTGCATGTTAATGTAGAACGAAGTAAAAATAAACTAAGGTACAAAATAAAAATCAAATCACCAACCTCCATGGCCATCGAGGAGCCTTTTTGGAAAAGCTCAGTCCTGGAAATCTTCGATTGAGTAGCCCTATCGGCAGGAGTCCGGACCCCCTTCGCCATGGCTCGAAGAGCGTTTGGCTGACATATGGTAAGATGGTCAGCACAGACTGGGGAGTACCATCAGGAAGGAAAAACTTTGGCTCCCAAGGAATTACGGTACGGGAGGTATCCTGAGCTTGAGGAGTTTTGCTTATTGAGGCATCAGTAGTTTGGGTCCTGGGTCTTTTGTTGGATGCTCAACCACCCACACCAGATCGAGACCTGGTGGTGAAAGCATTTATAGGAGGAGGGTGAGGAGGATCCATAAGACTTTGTGCGGGCGGAGGTACCAGAGGTGCCGGGGGTGTTGTCGAGAGTGGGATGACATCAACTAGATTAAGACCTTCAGGAACCCGAGTGAGTTTGTCAGAAAGAGGTCTGATGGGCAAATCCATCATGTCAATAACATCGCCCAAGTTAGAAATCATCTCCAGATTGGCCTTAGTCAGAAGAGTGGTGGCATATCGGACATTGTTCCAGATCTTTGCCTTCAGAAGTGCAAATCGTTCTTTTATGAGGGATAAAGGAATTTCTCTATTCTCATAGCCTAGAAACCTATACGCATACTCCCCCCGATGTAAGTCACATAACTCACAAAAACAAGAAGCTTTATGGAGGGGACGATATACAGGCAAACGAATAGGACCGAAGGTGCTTGGGAACGGGAATTTCAGAGAGAACGAGTAAAACCAATTGCCACTAACAACTACCATTCTCTCCTTCCATCATTTGTCAAATTTTTTCGTGTCAGAGCATATGCCCCGACCCTGGAAAGGAAAGAAGTTGTACCTACCCTTGTTTTCTCTGGCATTTTGGAAGAAATAGCAGAGAAACAAGTCAGCTAAACCTAGATTAAGGTCCAGGTTCCTATTATACAGAATGAACATGGCCAGAATCCTAAAGTTGTTCGGGTTAAGCTGAAGAGGGTGTAACCCTAGCATAAAAAAGACATAGTGAAAGAAGGGGTGAAAAGGAAATCTTAAAACTTTGAGGTGAACCGTCGATAACAAAATGCTACCTGGTTGAAGTCCCTCACTCTTAGAAAAGTCTAAATAGCCTGGGTATGGGGCCACACGGACATCACCGGGTACATTAGTCTCAGCCCGAAGATGTTTTACATCCACCTCAGGCTTGGTTTTCTTAAGAGGGGCAACTGAAAAAGGTTCAGAAAGATTGGGGTTCGCAGACTCATCATTATCATGAGAACCCCCTGCAGCGGGTGTTTCTGGATTCATTGACGAACCTGGAAGGTCAGTATTCGGGGGAACTATTTTTGGACCGGGGGCCTCTTGGTGGGCGGAAGAAGGACTATCACTACCGGTGGAATCGGGGTCGGTTCCAGAAGACAGAATGACATTCTCTATTGACCTAGTGTCGTCACTATCAGACATAGTTTCAGAAAGGTAGAAGAGACAGATGAGGGCAGAGATGAAAAATAAAAAGAAGGAAAGGTTATCTGACTTACACGGTTTATAGAGAAGAGGCAGGAAGAACTTCAGAAAGGGACAAGTGTCTATTCCGATAGAGGTTCCTAACGCCGGCAGAGGATATTACAGGAATCAAAGAGAAAAGAGTTCCAAGAATGATAACTAAGAAAAAGAAGAATGAAGAAATCAAGTGGCTAAGGCGGGTTTTATAGTGAGAAAGGTGCAAGCCAAGAGTCTACACGAAGCCCGAAGGTCGCACATTGCACGACGAGCCGTCATAGTGCGAAAATTAAGGATGTTGTGGCCTCACATTTTGAAATGCAATTAAATGCCCAATAAATGCTTGCCACATCACCACCATCATTTTCCATAAAGGCATCAATATATATGTGTGTATGTATAAATTCGGTCATGGACTATGAATTGGCCCACGAGCCCATAACCTCAGGGGCCTGTGTAATAGTCAAAAACTTGTATGACCCAATAAAGATGGGTCATAGGGCTGGTGGGCCGCAAGACTGATGGGCCTGACCCATAGAAGTTTCTAAAAAATGAGTGATCCCCAAGAAAGGGATTACTCTCACTTATGGAAAATAGAGCCCAATAAAGAAAATAGTCTATCAAATCCCATGATTTAAGGGATTCGTAAACTTAGGTAGATGGGCCTTACCCATCTACCGAATTATGTATAAATATGTGACCAAATGATGAATAAAGGAGATATTCAATTTTTGTTTAAACCTAATTTTGTTGTGTATTTTTCTGCATCTACAGTAATAATACACAAAATCTATTTAAAAATAATAATGCAATAGAAAATTTAAGCATATATATTATTTGTGTAATGCTTCACAAAATTTACTTTAAAAGTTGTAACTCATATTATCTTGGTTATTTGTTGAGATTAATTAATACTTTTATGATTAATAAGAGAATGTAATTAAGCCCATATGTATATAATCTTTGTAATATTTTTAAAATCGACTTTATGATTATGTTTTTTTATTATATTTGATGTTTTGAGTATATTTTTGTTTTATTATAAATATATCATTGATTAAGAAGTTAATTTAAACATTTTTTATAATAATATAATAGAATCTTTCGATCCTACATACCCCTAACGATCCTACCTAAGATCGCGATCCAAAAAATCTTGGTAAAAAATAAAATATATCTCAGTACCGATTCTGTGGGCCTACTCAAGGCCTATACAACGGCTAACTTTGTAATGTTATCTTTCATATTTCATTTGATAATGCTAAGGTTATTGAAGAAATCATTTTTATTTGTTTCTTATTGACGTTCTCAATTTATAAAGTGTATATATATATTTATTGCATAGAAACTTAAATGGTATAAACGAATTGGTTTTATTGCTATTTGGGTTAATCAATCTTAAGTTAACAAGTGCTATGAAAAAAATTATAATTCAAAAACAATCACTTTATGCAGAATAATATAAAAAATTATTTAAGTATTCGATCAATCTTTTAACTTTTAACAATACTTTAATTTGGGCTATTTCATCTTTACTCCCATCAACATGCACAAGGTCAATAATGCAATTTCCTTTTTTCTTTAGAAAAAAAAAATCCAATGATGATTTTTTTGTAAATCATATATATGCATATTAAATGAAAAAAAGGATATAACATACATGGTCATGTGGGATGTATGCACAAGAAGCTAATAATCTCAATCACTTGACCAGGTTCAATGCTGAATGAGATGAATGTTTTAGAACCAAGTGAAGGAGGGGCAATTAAGTGCAGGCCACACTCCAAAGTGGATTAATTTGTCATTCGGTATTGATTTTTGTCGGAGTCTCGTTATTGATATTAAAAATGAGTATAATTAATATTTATGAATAATATTTATATTTTTAAAAAATATTATGAATCAGACAATATATAACATAGTGTGTGATACAGTAAATCATGATTTAGAGGGAGGCCAAAAACCTCCATTTATTCTAACATTGTTACTAATGGTCAACAAATTAAATAAATTTCTCAATAATTATAAAAAATGCCAGACACATATAGGCACACCCTCTTCTCTCTGTTGACTATTCCAAGTCGGCAGGAACATATTTATTCATAATTCTCTCTTGACTATTCCAAGTCGGCAGGAACATATTTATTCACAATTATTCATTTAATTTTTTTGTAACCATGCATTTGTACTAGTAGTTGGAACTAGTAAGGGTCACTCTTTATTGGACCACAATATAATTAAGCATATATATGAGTAGGTGACCCTGTAAATGAACTTGATTGATAATGACAATTGCATTTAGCTAATATATAAATTAATGTACCTGACACATTTATATGTCCTTTTATTTAGTCCCCACACATATGATCTGAAGCTAAACTAGCGCACAGGACATAAAATACTATTATTGAGAGGTAATATTTGATTTTTATATATAAAAAGTTAATCATGAATCCTCAATTCCATTTGGGTTGAACAGAATTGTTCGGTAATTCCAATTTAACCTATATTTTGAAATTAAGAAATTATATTGAATTCGAACTTAATCTAAGAACTTTGACCTGCTTGGCTTAATTTCATACGATCAATACTCCACGTTGAAATGTAAACTTTGAAGATAATATAAATCTTCTTATATATTTTATTTTAAAAATCTATAAATAAACAATTGACATCTCACCTTGTGAGCAATTTGTCACAGACTCATTCTTGAACCTCCGTGACAACACACCTCGACCTTTCGAGAGACAAACATGCTGGCTGGTGGATGTACTTCAACGTCAAATGACTGGAATGGTTCCGGGCGTGCAGGACACAAGGTGGTAACCTCCTTTGGGCCACCCCTGCACAAATTGGTCGGGAGCCGGAGCCGTTCCCCTGACGAGACCAAGGCAGGTCGAAACCAGTCAGTGTGCAAGCCGAGTGAGGCACGTCGTGCGAGGCTTACCATGCCCTCGCAAGCTCATATTCGGGGCATGGTGCCGCACGGGCCGTGCCGCTGCACGTGAAAACTTTAGGCCCGTGACAAATGGTATCAGAGCAGGACTTGGGAGTAAGCACATGCGATTGTGTCCCCAGGTCGATTCTTGGGCCAAGACGGGAGCAACACGTGTATGCCGGAGGGTAATCCTCCATTGCCACCTCCCACGAAGAAAGCACTTCACTCTGAAGCTGATCGGGTGATCTCATTGAAGTCAGGTGTCCCGGGCCATGTTCACATCGTGATCGTCCGTAGAGAGTAACCACGGCGATTCACCCAACTCTCCGTGACAACGTAGCGTTGGAGGCCGACGGGGTAGAAGCTGCGGCGGAGCTGTTCTCATCTCTTGGCCACACCTACCATAGACCTCGAACCTTGCTTGAGGATATGGCAATGAGATCCACTTGTGACTGCGACGAGGACGTTCGCAGATTGAGTGGGGGAGAATGTCACAAACTCATTCTTGAGCCTCCGTGACAACACACCTCGACATTTCGAGAGACAAGCATACTGGCTGGTGGATGTACTTCAACGTCAAATGACTGGAATGGTTCCAGGGAAGGGGCGTGCATGACACAAAGTGGTAACCTCCTTTGGGCCACCCCTGCACAAACTGGTCGGGAGCTGGAGCCGTTCCCCTGACGAGACCAAGGCAGGTCGAAACCAGTCAGTGTGCAAGCCGATTGAGGCACGTCGTGCGAGGCTTACCATGCCCTCACAAGCTCATATTCGGGGCATGGTGCCGCACGGGCCGTGCCGCTGCGCGTGAAAACTCTAGGCCCGTGACAAATGGTATCAGAGCAGGACTTGGGAGTAAGCACATGCGATTGTGTCCCTAGGTAGATTCTTGGGCCAAGACGGGAGCAACACGTGTATGCCGGAGGGTAATCCTCCATTGCCACCTCCCACGAAGAAAGCACTTCACCCTGAAGCTGATCGGGTAATCTCATTGAAGTCAGGTGTCCCGGGCCATGTTCACATCGTGATCGTCCGTAGAGAGTAGCCACGGCGATTCACCCGACTCTCTGTGACAACGTAGCGTTGGAGGCCGACGGGGTAGAAGCTGCGGCGGAGATGTTCTCATCTCTTGGCCACACCTACCATAGACCTCGACCCTTGCTTGAGGATATAGCAATGAGATCCACTTGTGACTGCGACGAGGACGTTCGCAGATTGAGTGGGGGAAAATGTCACAGACTTATTCTTGAGCCCCGTGACAACACACCTCGACCTTTCGAGAGACAAGCATACTGGCTAGTGGATGTACTTCAACGTCAAATGACTGGAATGGTTCCAGTGAAGCGGCGTGCAGGACACAAGGTGGTAACCTCCTTTGGGTCACGCCTGCACAAACTGGTCGGGAGCTGGAGCCGTTCCCCTGACGAGACTAAGGCAGGTCGAAACCAGTCAGTGTGCAAGCCGATTGAGGCACGTCGTGCGAGGCTTACCATGCCCTCACAAGCTCATATTCGGGGCATGGTGACGCACGGGCTGTGCCGCTGCGCGTGAAAACTCTAGGCCCGTGACAAATTATTAACTTTGAGAGTGTAATTTTTTGAATTTTTTTTTTAAAAAAACATAAAATCAGTTCTTAATTTTTATTTTCTTAGAGAACGATCTCTATAATGATGTGAAATAATTTTTGTTTTTTTGATGTCTACAAACTGAATTCAAATTAAATTCTGGTGGAACTATAAGATCCATGCAAAGCGTCCCTTCCGTAAAGATGAAATTCAGACCGTGTCCATGAGCATGGCCCAAGAGATTGCTTGCCCTAAAAAAGAATGGGGTCCCAAATTTTTTCACTTGAACCAATTCGTTTGGGTTAAAAAAAAATTATTATTATTGAATAAATTTGATTAAAGATAAATTGTTAAGTTGTAAAATTGAATAGAGTCTCTCTCTCTATATATACAGATACATACAGTATATGATATACAGATAGTGGGTCTCAATCCAAAAGAAATGATCCGTGGACCTAGTCAATAGTCCCCTACCTTTGGCCGGTTGGCCAAGGTACACAAAAATGAGCTTCACACAAATGCTACTATTATGTCTGCTACATTGCAATCAAATAGGGCATGAGACCATTTTATATGCCTCTTAACTTTTTGGTGTATCTCTTTCTTTGTTTCTTAGGGCCGTTTGGTGTATATATATTTTTCTGGGTAACAGAGGTTTTCGGCCAACTTACCCACACATCAATTAATTCTCGTGTCATTCCTGAATTTTTTTCAACTGTGTCACTCGTTCAATTTAATATATACATGCAAATATACATGGGTGTATATGTATATGTAACTTTAAAAAAATCATTTTCTACATAATTTCTTTATTTTTCGTATGATTTGATGATTAAAAAACATTCACATAATTCTTACTAACCGCATACGTACATTTTACTCATTAATGACGAAAATGCCCATGATACCGTGAGTTGAAAAGATCTAATGAATGAATTAGTAGATTCTATGAAATGGGTATTATATATATATATATTTACAAATTTGTTTGCCATGGTTTCTTTTTGAAAGAGTGAGGAGGGAAAAAGAAGTGTGGGACAGTTCTCACATCACATGTTCTCCAAATCAGGGAGGAAGAATAGAGTGTTGGTTGTCACACCATGTCCACATGGGTTGTAATACTACATAAGGGTTATAATACTACATAATGTTCATAAGGGTTATAATACTACATAATGTTCTTTTGTGGTCAAAATGGTCCCCACCTTCAATCTTTAGCCTCACTTTTCTCTGGGGACTCTTTTAACAGCCTTTTCTATGCCTCACTAAAATCTATCATTTCCACTATATTTGTGGCTTACATGGCATGGCATGCATAGTCTCCGGATAACACTTACTTATTATATAAGTTTGAAAAATTTTAGCATTTATTTAGTTAAGTGCATTTGATAAAAAAATTGAACATCACTTAAAATATTAAATACCACTTAAAATGAGATTAAATTTTAAGTGACATGGTTACCACTTAATACTGAAGTCTGAAAACTGAAAATTAACAAAAATATCAAAAAAAAAATATTTTTTAAGCATCGCTTAAAACCTTCAGTACTTAAAATTCAGATATTAAAATTTTCAGTACTTAATTTTTCAGTTTTATCAAACAGCTCTACATCCCTTTTGTAAATTCAAATTTTAAATCAAGAGAAAATATACTCACATACTTCTAACATATATATATATATATATGTATATGTACTCACGATATGATCAGTGTTTATTACGTTAACTATTTATGTTATATTGTGCGACAACGTTAAAATCCGCATGTATCTTAATTAAAGAATATTTATATTATTATATAATGTCATTTTTGTCATATAACTAAAAAATATTTTAAAATTTTATTAATGAATCATACTTCTAGGATCTGAGAGGAGGTTATTGAATAAAATTTCAAAGGTAGATAATGTAATAAATGATGAACATAGATGTTCACATAAAAATATTACTTTGCAGGAATATATAATGCAATAAAAAATCAAACGTAAAAAAATATCAAAATGAAACAAGTAAAAATACTTTCATTTCAGACACTATTTCTATGTTTATTTGATTAAACTGAAAATAAAACACATGTATATATAGGTGCTCCCTTTATATACACTCTTTTTTGTTTTTCGAAAAATCCTTTATATACACTCTTTACCTCATATAAAGTGTCACTTATTCATCTTTTGTGATATTCAAAATGCATTATAAAATCAAACAGTTTTGCAAATAATGAGAAAAACATTCATATTTTACATATGTATATACATAAACAAGAAATTCATTGCAAACATTGTATTCAGTGACTGACCTAGAACTATTTACCAGCAGAGGCATATTTTTTTAAATTTTTTTACAATAGGAGCAGATAAGAAATATACTAACTTTTAGTTTTAGTAAAGACATAGTCATAAAAAAAGAATTTCAGTGTGGGCATAACCAAAATTATAATAAATTTTAGGATACATAATGTTTAAAAAAAAATTCCAGCGCCCCACTAGTATACACATAGGTCCATGCCTGATTGTATTGACAGTTAAACATGATTCATGTCAATAAACCGATTAGTATAGAAAAATAACAATCATCCAGACACCCGAAGGGTCGGCCATATGTATCTCAAGAGACCCGACCCAACTGCTCTACTGCAACTTGCATTTTGGATGAATTCTATTGTTCATGAAAGAATAAGACATCATTTCGTGTATATACATTGGTATGTATGTATATATATATATATATATATATATGGACAAATGACGCAAAACTTTTCTATGGTTTGAAATGTGTGTATAAAACTCCCATCCACTTCATTTTGTGCAGATAAACCCCACTATTTTTTCAAAAGTGTGCACGTTGATCCCATATAACACAGTTTCCGATCACATTTTTGGCCAGAATCCATATATTATATTTTGATCTAAATTCCGAAAAGACGCTTACCAAGATACCAAACTACCCCTCTTCCAAATAATGATATATATGTGTATGTTTTGGCTTCAAGTTGACAATCAACTTCTCTCATCTCACCCCATGTTTGTTTCCTTGCTCATCAACTCTCTCTCTCTTTCTCTCGGCCCTTCTCTCTCTTTCTACAAATTGGGTTTGAAAATCCTAATTTTTTGCTTTCTTCTAGACTCAATTTCGTTTGAAAACCCTAATGACAAAGCCTACAAATGTGTAGGATGAGAGAGAGAGAGAGAAATGGTGATTGGAACCCATCTTTATCAAAACCCTAGAAACGTCTTAAGATGAGAGAGAGAGACAAGTGTAGGAGCTGTTTATTAATGACAAAGCCTCATGAAACGACGGCGTTTTGGTAAGGGGTTTGAAATGCCTTTTGACATTTTGTTATTATTTTTAAAAAAATATAAAATCATAATTTAAGGATAAATTAGTAAATTCATAACTCAGGCACCGGAAAAGGATTTGGAGGGGTGTATTAGCCCACTTTTCAAAGTATAGGGGGGTTTAGAAACCATGATGGGGTTTTCTGCACATTTTTCAAACCATAAGGGAGTTTTGCGCCATTTGCCAATATATGTGTGTGTATATATATATATATTTTACATAAACCTTAATAAAACTGTAGTCAAATACTGAAAGCAGATATATAATAAAATGAAAACTAGGTCACAAGCAAAGTGCATCTACCACCATTCAATCTTCGTTTATATATTGAGAGTATACGACAGGAATATGGGGTAGGTACTGTGGACGGCGGAATTATTTTTCAGTGTAAAGGTATCATGTGCCCTATCTAATAATCTAATCGAGACTTAATTATATAGGGTTTGTTTGGAAGTTCTATTAGATAACACGGTCCAATTCACTTTATGCATATGGCATTTCAGTCCAAAAGCTGAAAATCTTTAATAAATTCATTATAAAAAGTGTTCTACTCATATTGTTTTAGATGATTATCATTGTAATTTTTACATTTTCATTCTTTTTTAGATAATTGGGTTGTTGGAGTTTTAATGTAATTAATATACAAAATTCTATAAAAAAGTTCATGATTCCAACTAATTATTTGCATCCAACGAGAGTTAAAGTTGATTTTTTCATTGGTATCAATTCTCATTTCAAGAAGAAAGAATATATAGAACGAAATTAAATTATTTTTGTGTGTGAAAACTAAATTAATGAGAAAGTAACAATCGAATTGTTTGCAACCACATACAATTTATAAAAAATGTTTTAATATGCTTTTAATTTTTGTTTTTGGTAAGTTGTTTTCAAAAAGATATTAAGTGAAATGAAAAGCCACAAAAGATTATGAAAAGAATGGGACAACTGATTGGTGGTCCTAAATAAGTGCATCAAATGTAAGTTTAATGATAAAAGCATAGTCAACATGAAAACAACTAATTGTAGTCCATAAATAATTTGGCCAACATGAGTTGATTTTTTATTTATTTATTAATTTTAATGAGAATTTTACAAAAACCATTGATTTACTAAGATGAATTCAATAAATTATGTGGTTTACACAATCAATGTCTCAATTTGTAGGGAAAAAAGGTTGATTAATAAGGTTGATTAATGAGCATTCATGAGCTGAGAGCTCCCTATATCTAATAATTAATGGGAGAAAAGAGACCATACTAAAATTGATGATTAAAATTCCATATCAAAATTTGGAATATTACTACAATTTATCCTGTTATTTTACTTCCTATATTCCATATTTGGAACTTTTTCTTTTCTTTTTGTTTTTCAAAGCTTAAAGTCCACAACTAACTTTTGCACACCACTTACCACCATTACATTTTGAGATTTGAATTCTCTCCTTATAACAAGAAGAAAAAAATTCAAAATCAATTTTTATTTTTAACAATAGAGAATGAAGTAATTTAATTGGGCGGGAATCCATTTGTAGGTAGATATTACCCTAGTAATTAGGATTTAAGAACTGATACATGAATTGAACTCATGAATTAATTTTGTACAGTATTAGACTCGTCTCTTAAACAAAAATTCATATACATGTTATGAACATAAACTCATATAAGATTCATGAATATGATCATAATCATAACATGTAAATGTTCATGGAAACAAGTTCTTGCAGGAATAGAATTATATAGGCTAGTTTATGTTCATGAACAATCAAATAATCTTGAACATAAATGTTAAAATTAAATTGAGCTAAATAAATTTTGCGATTAATCGAATAAGTAAAGGTTTAAGTCCGACTTAACTTTTGTAACTCATCACAGGATAAGCCCATAAATAACTTAATCAAATCCAATTAAATTAAACTCACTCATGAATCATTTTTAACCTTACTATCCTTAATATTAATGATGAATCTTGTTAATATCCCCACATAGAACAGCTGAAAATCGTTGTATTTCATGCTTCTAAGTGTCAATAAAAGTGGTCATAAAATGCTAATAATTCTATATTTGGTAATTATACGAGTAGTTTTTAGTGGATATATATATATGTATATCATATCGTTAAAATTAGTTGTAATATAATATACCCAAATTACCCCCAAATCCAACCCACCAAAAGCCGTTAAATTACAACGGCCACACACTACCACAAAACCGTAAATCAGAGTCACACATATAAGATAACCAAAAAAACCAAATCCAAGCCGCTCACATTTTCTTCAACTCTTTCTCTCTCCACAGCAAATTTATTTTTGCAGAGGAGAGAGAAAGAGCCTTCCATGAAAGCGACCAAGATCTCTCTCAAATTCCAAAGGTAACAAACAAACAAACCCAATTCGAACATTCCATTTTCAATCCAACCCATTGAATTTTTTCACCCAATTCCATAATTGATGGTAATGATTATTCAAGAAGATGATGGAAACATTGACAGTCTGTAATGGTGGACCAAACCCATTAACAAATTCATAAATCCATGACGACCTCACATAATTTATCAAATTTTGACTTGTGGTAGAGACAAAGCTGTGTATGCAATGTCGGTGATAGAAAATTAGGACTAACCCATGATTGGCTTTGTTGTTGTTGTTGTTGCTGCAGAGTTTTTGATTTGGGGTTGCAGAGGTTTGGTGGCTCCGCATTGGTGAAGAAGAAGAAAATCTGCATCAACTGTGTATAGTGATGATATATATGTGTATATAGATATAGGTATATGTATATGTGATTTTGGTGGGAAGTGTGGAATGGGGGCGACGGACGGTGGTGGCGAGGAGGTGTCTCCTCCGGCGGTGAGTGGCCGCGAGGAGAAGATTTTCGTGTCGGTTCGATTGAGGCCTTTGAGTGAGAGGGAGATTGCGAGGAAGGATGCGTCGGATTGGGAATGCATCAATGACAATGCCGTCGTTTTCAAGAACAGCAACCTTCCGGCGACGGAACGGTCCATGTACCCCACTGCCTATACATTTGGTATGCAATTTATGGGGTGCCCATCTTGTGTTCAATGGAATGCCTGTATCACACATACACACACATATATATATAATATACAGATATGTATACTGGCAAGAGTTTTTTTTTTTTTTTTTGAAGTTGTTGTGGATTATGTCTTTCAATTCTGAGGTATTGGCATCATTGAGATCATGTTGTGTGAATTAATCCCAAAGTGAATTTTGGAGGATAAGGAAACCTGTCATTGAATGGGTGATGATTTATTTGTTTATTTATTCTTTGTTTTAGGTTTATTCTTGTTTTGCGCCCATTATTTCGAAGAGTGGAATATTTTTTTTGCAGAATTTTGGTTCTGTACTTTTTTCCAATGGTTTGTGTGTGTATGTGTGCACAGATTTGGTACATAAGTTTGGGTTTTCTATGGATTATGTGTCTCCAACTTGTGGGTCTTAATTATGTTAATTATGTGAGTCTGAGCCTATTTAAGCTGTTGTCATTATTGACTGAAATTCTATATCATTTGGTATTAATTAATCCCAAAAATGACTAATTTTGAGCTATAAGATAATTTATATATATATATATATATATATATATTTGGTTATACATGGATAATGATTTTTCCAGTTGGTTGCTGTTTTGCCCCATTTTGGGGGGAGAAGGGAGGAGGGGGGTTATCAATTGTTATGTCTCAGAATTTATCAATCAAGGCATTTTAGCTTTTTGTAGAATTTTCACCCACAGTTCTGTTAAGCTGTTAAATGATGAGTTCTCCATGGAATTTAAAGAAAAGATACATGAACTTTTGATTTGATGCATTGCTTTGGTGGGCTTTGAAAGAAAGCTAGTTTATACAAGATTTTTGTCCATTCATATCAATCACATTTAGTATCATGAATGATAAAAACTCTTTCTGATTTCCTTTTCTGTTCTTATATATGTGCAATTGTTCGGAGTCTAGATAGAGTATTTAGAAGCAATTGCTCCACGAAGCAAGTGTATGACGAAGGAGCCAAGGATATTGCGCTTTCAGTTGTCAATGGGATTAACTGTGAGTATAGCTCTTCCTTGTTTGGTGCTCATTATTCCTGATTCTTGATTTTCACTTGGAATCCCATTGACGGACGGAAATCATACTTTCCAGCAAGTGTTTTTGCATATGGACAGACGAGTAGTGGAAAGACATACACCATGACTGGCATTACCGAGTATGCCATAAGAGATATATATGACTATATACAAAAGGTAATCAAACTGCTACCAAATCATAGCTTTTGCGGGCATTCAGTCCCTCAGTCCAGTATATTCTTGTGTTTTAACCTGTTTGTTCTTTGTGTGATCATATATATTTTTCTAGCACACGGAAAGAAAATTTACTTTGAAGTTCTCGGCTTTGGAGATCTACAATGAGTCTGTGAGAGACCTCCTCAGTACAGATAGTACACCGCTTAGACTTCTAGATGATCCCGAGGTGAATTTACTTCTTGAAATACCAACTGGTATAGATTTATTTCGATTATGCTTAAAGTTGGCAACTGTAACAGAGGGGGACGATTGTCGAAAAACTCATAGAGGAGACTCTGAGAGATTGGGATCATGTAATGGAGCTACTCTCCATCTGTGAAGGTAAGGACATCCTTAAGTGGTCCAAGTTTTGCTAAATGACTCGTAAGTGAATGTTTTAATTGTCCTTGTGCATTCTTGCAGCTCAAAGACAGATAGGGGAAACATCCTTGAATGAAACAAGTTCCCGATCTCATCAAATCATAAGACTGGTAGGTATTACTGCTGTTTTAGACTGGGTTTTCTTATTCTTCATCTTCTTTTTCTTTCCCTATAATATATATATATTACATATAAATATATGACATTTTCAAATTGTCACTATTTTTGGTTGGCAGACAGTTGAAAGTACAAGTCGTCAGTTTATAAGCAAGGACAGTTCAAGCAGTCTTGCAGCTTCTGTGGTACGGATCATCTAGTTTTTGTTATTTCAATATTTAGATGGTACAGAATAAATGTTGACTGTGTAAAGTTATCGGAAACTGTAGTATGCTAAGATATATGTTTTTTGTTTCGTAATATATATAGAATTTTGTTGATCTTGCGGGGAGTGAACGTGCATCTCAGTTATTATCAGCTGGCATGAGGTTGAAAGAGGGCTCCCACATAAATCGCAGTTTACTCACCCTGGGAACAGTTATTCGCAAGCTAAGGTTAGCTTGTTCGGTTCTCTTGAAATTTGATTATGAAATTGACTTCAAGTTAAAACCAGTATCTTGTACTTGTTTCTTCACCTACTTTAAATTCTTGTACTCTCTGTCTGTACATACATATATATACACACAGTATCCATCTCGCTTTCTATTAAACATTTTTTTTTTTTTTTTTTTTTGTGATTTTAAAATTTACCTGTCTGAACATTTTTGGTCCGTATAGTTGAAGGTTCTATTTGTTAGTCATTTATATAATTTTATTTGGATACAGCAAGGGAAGAAATGGACATATTCCTTACAGAGATTCGAAGCTAACCCGCATCCTGCAATCTTCATTGGGAGGCAATGCTAGAACTGCCATCATCTGCACCATGAGTCCCGCAAGAAGTCATGTTGAGCAATCAAGAAACACCCTTTTGTTCGCAAGTTGCGCCAAAGAAGTGACCACAAATGCTCAAGTTAATGTAGTTATGTCCGATAAGGCATTGGTAAAGCATTTGCAGAGGGAACTCTCTAGACTGGAGAGTGAGTTGAAAACTCCAAGAGCAACTACTGCCACATCAGGTTCTGCTGCATCACTGCGTGAGAAAGACCTTCGAATTGAAAAGGTAATGAAATAGTCCTCCGGCATCAAAATTTCAGCAAGTGTATACATTTGTGTTCTGAAACTAATCTTAGGTACTTTTAAATCCAAAACAAACTAGCTATTTTTAACAAGACGAGATTGAGTAAATTGGGCAACCTAGTCAAACATAACATCTGTTGGAACCTCAATTCAATATTAAAGTCTTAAACGTATACTGATTGTTTGTTCTCTCAAAGTGCAGAACCTCAGCTGTTTACCCCCACTTTTATGTTTATATATGTACATATATCCTTTTTTTATTTATTTCTCCATGTTACCTTCAAGCAACGGACTGAGATGGCAACTGCCTGAGGGTTCAACCTCTGTAACCAATATTCTTTTCGGATCATTATAGTGCATCATGAACTATACTCACATTTCAACAATCTGGCCCGGGATAATCAATGTTTAGTATTTATGCCATAGTTTTTTATTCATGCATTATCTTTTTAGCCAACACCTTTGGATGTCTTCAATACTCTTCATTTCTTCTTCCATGCAGCTGGAGAAGGAGCTAGTAGATCTTGCTATGCAACGAGACCTTGCTCAATCTCAGGTTCAGGATTTGCTACGCCTGGTTGGAGATGATGCAGATTCGATTGCTTCGGTATATTTTTACCTGAAGTATCGTTTTCCCCTAAACTTGCATTCTCCAGCTAAGTTTAATATCTTTTGTCCTCCTGCAGGTTGACACAAATCAATACCCTAGCTTGCGAGTGAGAAAGTCACCGGAATCTGACAGAAGTACTGTAGCAGATTCTAGCTCCCCACTTGTTCGTATCAAAGCATATGACACATCAAAGTATGCTGGCGAACACAGTCGGACTAATTCTGATGATTCCTGCTTACAACTTCTTGACCTTGAACAGAACATCCTGCATAGTGACCCCTCTACAAGGCCGGTGACCAGTGGCTCAGATTTAACTAGAACTGATTCACCTCGCAGTTGGGGAAAGTTTGAAGGAAATACTAATGCAGATGCAGAGGATTTGTGCAAGGAAGTTCGATGCATTGAGGCAGATAATTCAGATGCCAAAAGAAATGCAGAACATAACCGATTAGCTCCTGAAGATGACAGAGGAAATTCAGCTTCGAAAATGGAGTGCCCCGAGTCTCCATTACCAAAAGTAGATAGAGAGGTAAGTCAGCGCCGACCATCTTTTGTTGTGCCTTCTCCTGAAAAAACCTCTCCATGGCTACAAAGAACAGGAACATTTGAATCTAGAAGCTTGAGTTTGACAAAAAGTAGAAGTTGTAGAGCAAGCCTCTCGTTCAACATGGCTTCAGACTCTTTACCATGGTTTAGGAAGGAAGACGAGAATGAGAACACGCCAGTGAATGAGTTTGAGGGAGACTTTGTTGTAAGACCTGTGCGGTTTCAGAGAAAGTTTTCTGCATTGAGGTATGAAGCAAATGCCAAGACATCATCAACAAAACCTTCTCAAGCTTCTGTTGGGACCTCTACTTCTGTTGATGAGCTTGAAGCACATACTCGAACAAATTCGACTGATGAGAATTCTACAAGCATCAATACGGCTGTTGAAGAAACGAAGGAAATTGCTGAGGTTCAGCATGAGAATCAAGTTTCTCGCAATCCGGTGAGTTCTTTGCCCCTGCCAATACTTCTTTACAATGGCTCAAAAATAGTCTAAATCAAACACTGGACCATTTTTATGTTCTTTCTTATTCATTGATTAATTATTGACTTCCTTGTTAGGAACAGTGGAAATCATCAAGGCCTTGTATAGAAGAAAATATATTCTTCTTATTGTTATTAATTTTGTATTATGCACATATTACGGTCATGGAAAGAACATTGAACTCTTGGTATGCAGCACATATTAGGCCTGCATAATATTAATATATGGATCTAATTTCACTTTTATGGAGACAGTTACGAACCCCGTCACAAATTTATGTATGCAATTTGCTATGTGCTAATCAGAAACATGGTTTATTTGCAATGACTTAAAAAAAATGATTTACTGCAAAAGGATTGAATGTGAAATAGATAAATTCGAAACCATGACTATATTTATTTCTCGGCTGTGAACTTCAGAAGAATCAGTTCTTTTGCAACTCTAGCTGCTCAGATTCATCTAACCTCTTGTAATGCCTGATAGGAACATCAGACAGAACCAGCGAACAACACGGCCTTAAGGAGTGTCAAAGATGTTGGCTTGGATCCAATAGAAGATAATTCGATAAGTCTCTCAGACTGGCCCTTGGAATTCAGAAGGCTACAAAAAGAAATTATTGAACTTTGGCATGCTTGCAATGTGTCATTGGTTCATAGAACCTACTTGTTCTTGCTGTTCAAAGGTGATCCCGCAGACTCCATATACATGCAGGTAGAGCTCCGGAGGTTGTCCTTCCTATGGGACTCATTCGTTAAAGGTAATCAGACTGTGGAAAGTGGCCGGACTCTCACGCCTGCTTCAAGGTATGATCTGTAGACCTTCATTACTTTGTCACATTGGCATCATGGCAGAAAATTCTTCAAACATTTTCCCTATCAACTTGTCAAAAGTACAAGATATCCCTTATCAATGGTAGTGATATTCACAATTACATATATACATATATATAGTTTATGAAATGAAATCAATTGGATGTTGTGTGATTGGCTCTAGGCTGTGATTGTCCTTCATAACGTACTTTACACGAGTTCAACTTCCTTTTTGCTTAGATTATGTGCTCTGACCTTATGTTATGTGATTAAATCTAGAAGGGCAATGCTTGCCTCAGGTCATGTAAGAATGAATTCTTCCTTATATGTGATGTGGTTCAATTAAAGACTTACACATGTCATAAATTTTTTAAAAGCATTACCATAATTGTATTTTTTTAAAAATTTTAGAAACCAAGCAAATCTATGATCAAGAAAATATTTTTAAACTTATGGAAATGATTTCAAATTTCAGGACACGTGTAGGTTTTTATTGGACCACATCACACGTAAGGAGGAACATTTTCTGTGTCCATATAGTACTAAAGAATTGGATTCAGACCATGACTATGAAATAGTAGCTTGCGTCAATCTCTAACATTTTTTTCCTCGAAACAGCATGAAGGGTCTTCGTCGCGAAAGGGAGAAGCTGAGCAAGGCAATGGATAAGAGGCTATCTGAACATGAAAGAGAGAGCCTCTATATTAAATGGGGGATTGGGTTGAACACAAAGAATAGGAGGTTGCAGCTAGCCAATCGCTTGTGGAACAAAACAGATGATATAGATCACATTGCAGATAGCGCCATTGTCGTTGCAAAAGTGGTTGGTTTCATCGAGCCAGTGCAGGGTTCCAAGGAGATGTTCGGGCTCAACTTCGCGCCCCATCAACGCAAGAAGAGACGATCTTACAGTTTGAAAAGTAAACGCAGCGTGATTTCGCTAAGCTTGTTCTGAAGATCAACACGAAGAATTCATCCGGTGGCAATGTGATACCTGTTGTATCCATTTTTGCATACATGGTTTTGATTTTTAACTGATTTCCACTCTGTTTTCCTTATTTGATTGCAATTGATTGTAGCGAGGCTTGTAAATTTTCTCAGGCTAGAAATGACCTATAAATGTGATCTGTTGTTGTGCTCTCCCTCCTTTCTTGTACAGTAGGCTTTAATAACTAAATGATATCAAGTTTAAACCATAGTATGAGTGACTATCTTGAGCCATTTATTTTAATTTTTCAAAGGTAAGACATACTATGGCATTGTGGAGATTGAAATAAAACCAAATAAATTTAAAAGCTAATGGTAATAGAAGACTCCACTCTACATCTTAACATCTTAATTTTAATTGACTACATAAACCTAAAAACCTAATTGTACCTTAAACACTGGGATTTTAAATTATAATTTATATTTAATTTTTAAGTCTTTAAATCTTTTCATTGAATTTCCTTCCATAATACTTGAATAACACATTACTTTTCTCTTAATTTTTTTTTTTTTATATATATTCTTCAAGTAACGTAGTAATCAGAGAAAAGTGTTTTGTTGAGAAGACTCCGATCTATCTATAATACTATTAAAAGTGTGAAGTGTTAAGTATTTCAGTATTTTTTTATAAAATTTTAGATGTGAAATAAAGGTAAATTATCATCCAGTGTATGATTATGTAAGAGTTCGGTATTGCCTGGAAGTAGAATTCCAAACTCATATAAGAGACAATACCTAAACGTCACTTGTACCGATCTATATATCTATATCTATTCTATATTTCAACCCCTATTTTTAAATTTTAAATTATATGTTTGTGAAGTATTTCAGTGTTTATTTATGAAAATTTTAGATGTGAAATAAAGGTAAATTATTATCCGGTGTATGATTATGTAGTTATTACTATGTGTATAACACGTGTTCTTTAGTAGTATATATATATTGATATTGTTTTGTAAATTTTGATATATAATATATATATACTTTTATTTATTTTATCTTTCTTTATAAAAATTCTTCAAATTCAGCTCATTACTAATAATTGGAAAGTCCATATTCAAAGACCCTTATATTCACATCTGATTGAAAGTCCAAATAAAGTATCTTGTTGGGCCTCTTGGCCCATACTTAATCTTAGAGACTTGGGCTGAAAAGTGTATTAAAGCCTTAAAGGGCAGAAAAAGGAAAAAGTAATTTACCCCTGCTCTTCTTCTTTCGTTTGAAACCCTCTCTCTTCTTCTTCGTTTAATAAAACCCTAATTCCCAATCCGCCCCTACTCTTCTCCTTCTACTCTTCTCCTTCGCCTCCCCTGTTTTTCGCGGCAAAAGACATCAGATCTGTAACGCTGCCGTATCCGACCTGAAAACTCAGGTGTCCAATGCGTATCCTGCACCCGTGTCCGCTAGGTAACACAGTATATGTATATATATATTAAGTGCATTAAACTCCTCTTCTTTCTTCTCTCTCAACTAATCCCCTAAATTAAACATTGCCCTAAACTATTTAAGTGTCACATTTAACCCATTATTTAAAATTAGGGTAATTTGCACTCAGATCCATTGAAATTTTGGTCAATTGCACTCGGCCCTTGAGATTTTATTTTCCTTTCAATGACATCCCCTGAAGGGGTGAAGACTTCATAAAATGACTCTTGTGCCCTTACTTTAATGTAAAAGATATGTTGGCTAAATTAATGGACCAAACAACCCTTGTATCTTAAGTTCAATTTGAAAAAAAATTCAAATACTTTGAATATAATGATTTTTGAAATATTATCACATTTCTTTAAATTATTTTTTTTAAATTGTTATTTTTGTAATACAGGCCCCAAAAATTATTATTTTTTAATTTTTTCCTAAAACTAATACTGTGACCTTTTAGATTAAATAGTAATAATACACTTTATTTATGATTATATTTTTTTTTGATATTTTAGAAGGTGATACATGTATAAAATTAATTTACTATTTATTATTATTCTTTGTTTATAATTTATTATTATTTATGTAAAATCAATTTAAGCCTTTACACTGTAAAATAATAACAAATTTTACTTATTGTAATTTTTTATATTTTTATAAAAATATAAAAAATTGTTTATTATTTATTAATTTTTTTGTAAAGTTAATTTAAGCCCTTACACTTTAAATAATGACAAATTTTACTTATTATAAAATGTGATAATGAATCGAAATATTATACAATCATTGTGTTTTTATTAGTATATAGATAGATAGATAAATATATACAGATTTTTGTATTTTAAGTTATATTATTTTTACTTTCTGAAATATATTTGTTTTATATCTTTACTCAATATTTTATGAAATATCCATTAGAGTTATATTTCAATTAATGTATATTAATTAATTTTTTTAAAAAAATATAAAAATATTTATAACCCTTGTCTTATATCTTTACTCTATATCTTTTGAAATATTCATTAGAGTTACACTTCAAGTAATGCATATTAATTAATTATTATTATTTTTTAAAAGTATTGAAATATTTTCAACCCTTTTTCTTTTACTCTATATCGTTTTGACATACTCGATAGAGTTGCATTTCAACTAATACATATTAATTCATTAATTTTTATTTTGAAGAAAATGTTTGAAAATATTCACAACCCCTCATATTTTATAATAGTTGTTATGGATATATATACATTATATGGTTTTCATCTTGGGACATGGAGGTAATTTCACCACCTAGATATTTGTCTCATGAAATAAGGGAGATAATACAAGGGCATTCCGATCATTTCTCCCCTTCAGGGGGTGTCATTGCAAGAAAAATGAAATATTAGGGGGTGAGTGCAATTGATCGAAACTTCAAGGGATCTGAATACAAATTACCCTAATTGTAACTAACGATATTATTACGGGAGGGTGTGAATTGTAAAAATCATGATAGTTTGGGGGGTTTATAGTAAAAAATATAGTTAAGGGGGTTTAGTTGAGAGAAAGAAGAAAGAAGATGGAGTTTAATGCACTTAACCCTATATATAAGTGATATACATAACTTAAGGCCCTGTTTGGTAGACTGTCTTATTTGATTGATCTAGTCTAATATTTGTTTTCAGGGACATGATCATGTTTGTTTGGATTTGGTTTTAAAATTTGGAACCAGACCAAATTGAAACAAAGAGTGTGTTTTTGGAACCAAATTTTTTTATGGTTCAATCTGGTCTTATTAATAAAATATATTTATAAATAATTAAAAATGAATAAATAATAATAATTAATTAATAATAATAATAAATTAAACAAAACATATTTTAAAAATAAAATATAAATAATAAATAATAAACAAAATGAATTAAATAATACCTAATAATAATAAAAATGAATATAATAATAAATAAATGAATAAATAATAAAATATATTTAGAAATAATTAAAAATGAATAATTAATAATATAAATAATAAATTAAATAAAACATATTTAAAAATAAATAATAAAGAATAAACAAATAGAATTAAATAATACATAATAATAATAATAAATGAATACAATAATAATAAATAAATATAATAATAAAAAATGGACTAAATAATAAATTAATAAAATATAATTGTAAATAATTAAAAATGAATAAATAATAATAATAAAATAAATAATAAATTACATAAAACATATTTAAAAATAATAAACAAAATAAAATAAATAATAAATAAGACATAATAAATAAATATAATAATATATAAATACTTCATAATAATAACAAAAAATGAGTATAATAATAATAAATAAATATTAAATTAATAAATTAATAAAATATATTTTTAAATAATTAAAAATTAATAAATAATTTATAAATAAAATGAATTAAATAATTAAATAATAATAAATAAATAGAATATATTTAGAAATTAATATATAAATGAATAAATAATAATGTAAATAATAATTTAATAATATAAATAATAAATAAATAAAATATATTATAAAGTGAAGAAATAATAAATAAAAGATATAAATAATACATAAATAAATATTATAATAAATAAAAAATAAATAGTAAGATCAGACTGCTTACCAAACGGATTTTTAAGTTCAGGATCTAGACAAGTCAGACCAAACCAGACCGGACCCGACCACACCAGACCATATCAGAGCAAATAAAACCGCGTACCAAACATGGCCTAAGTCTACTACGTCTCTCCATACTCTCTCTTTGGGTGAAATGTTAGCTTTAGCTTTATGTTAATATTGTTTGTCTTTCTCTTTCTAATATTTTTTTTCTTAGATTTAAGTTGTTGAATGGATACAAAATTTCTAGGATCTTATGGGGTTGCTTTCGTTTTTCCAACCGAATTTATTTTTGAATATTTTGTATTGAAATTTGAGGGTTTCGTACTTATTTGCATGTTTTTAATGTGATAGTGTACATTATAGTTGGGAAGCGATAAGTGTTTTGGTTCTAACAACTCTTTATCAAAGGCTTGTAGATTCTTTAGAATGACATGTGTAATTTAGGGTTGAGAATGACATGTTTGTTTCTCCTTTTTGTTTTTTCTTGTAATCTGAAATCATTTTAAGCATACTTCGATCTTGCATATATCTTTATAATTGTAATGGTAGCTAGTTCTTAAAAAGTAAATCCGTTAACTACCAATGTCTATGTCTCAAGAATATTATTTCCCTTGTCGTAATTTCTAGGTTTGCTATGGGAAGAGGAAAAACTCACCGGAATGAGTTGTGATGGAAAAGAAAAGTAGAGGTATGTTTTCTTGGGCAATTCCCTTTTGTTATGTGACCTTTGTCATGTACTTAAAACTGTGTTTTAAGAACATAAAGAGTTTAAATTATGACACTTGGTTGAAAACCTTTTCATTTAAGCTTCTTGATGAATCTCAACTAGCAATCCATATGAATATGTGATTATTCATTAATGTTTCCATCTTTCATGAGGACAGTAAACTTGGTATGTCATGTGTGATATCACTGTAGGGATGAAACTTGTATCCACAAAATGAATTGCGACAAAATTTGAATCTGTTGCCTAATGTAAACATGTAGCACAAGGTTTGCTATGGGAAGAGGAAAAGTGAAATGCAACAAAATTTGAATCTGTTGCCTAATTGGTTTTATAGGGAACCATTGTAATTAGCAACAAATATATGATGTGTAGCGAAAAAGATAATAAAGGCGCAAATGTTGTCAAAGACGCACCTGCGACACTTGAGGAGCCTAGACATGCCTTTAACAACACTGGGTATAGCTAGGAGGGGTTTCTGAAGTAGAAGCTATTTTTGATGCGGCAATTGTTTTAGATGATTTTTTTTGTTCAGGCTTTAAATTTGAATTACAGCAACAGATACTTCAAAGTTTCATGGTAAGCAAGATAAATGCAAGAAATTTCTCAGGAAACAAACAGGGAAAAAGGCGTGAAAACACAAAGAAAATGTTAACTTAGTAAAACTCGGTCAAACTCAGTACGTGACCCAGTCACCACAAATTCCTAACCCTGTTCCCAAACACCCTTCATTCTAGAGAGGAGGAGGAGCTTCTCTCCCTACCAAAATTTGCCCCTGGGAAATTTTGCGCAAAATTTTCGACTAAACCCTGCAAAACAAGCTTCACGTTAGTTATAAACTCTTAAATTATCAGAACACATATATAAACATAAAATGTAGCATTGTTATAGCTTCTGTCTGACATGAAGGTGAACTGTTCATACCTCCCAACAAGCCCAAACAAATTCTGCAAAAACCAGTCCCAAGAGTCCTTACACTCTCTGCCTCAACTTGCCCAATTGCAATAGGAAACAATCCATTGTCTGCATCCCTCCCAATAGCACATAGAAGATGCCCACCATAAGGCCCTCTAAGAAACAACCATCTAAGCCAAAGAAAGCGAGTGAAATTTGAAGATACATAATTAAATGTTGCTGCTACAATTCTAAATTTGAACGCTTTGTCATTTATCTTTCGATAAATATGGTCTCGACAATGACTTGTCTTATATTCTTTCTTTGCACTAGAAGTTTCCTCAGCCATACAAACAGAATTAGTTTAAATTATGTCATTTAAGTTTCATTATTTTTAAAATTTTAATTTGCACTGACTTTGTGGGTTTTCAAATTGCAGGTTCCCACTAACTAACAATTAGAGTATATATGGATATTGGAGTATATGTTTGACTGGATGCAGTGCATTTGTGGTTGTACTCAAGGGTTCCAACTAAATTCTCTTTGCCATTCTCTAAGTCTCACAATTGGAGTAAATATGGATATAGGTTAAGGCAGTGAATTAGGCTAAGCTCTTTGCCATTCTCTAAGTCTCACAAACTTGATTGAGGTTGATTTGAACTTGAACAAGCTCTAGTTTGCACAAAAGTATGCAACTATAATGGCCTAATACAGAATGTAGCATGATACTCGTATGTTTGACTGGATGCAGTGCATTTGTGGCTGTACTCAAGGGTTCCAACTAAATTCTCTTTCTTACATATATAGAGCAAGACTTGATTCAATGAAAAATATAGACATTATATGGTTGCTTGATATATATTGATTGCTACCCATTGGAATAGAATGATATTGGGTAAATTTTATCTTTTTTGTAAAATCACTCATATGTACATTTTCTTCACGTAGTCACCAGTAAATTTCATGGCTTGTTACTATTCCATTTGGTTTGTAGGCAGTCTCCATATGTTTACGGACTCGAATAATATTGATTTTAAAAATGAGTATATTATGTGTAATTCATATAATCATTGACACCTTCGAAAAATGTAACCCAACATAATATTTGACCACAATCCACTAAGTGTTACTTTTGTGTGGAAAAAGAATTCCACAACCTCTCTTACCCTTCTCTCAGTTTGATCCCGTGATTCTGGAACGCCTTTTCCGTCTTCGAAATTTCGGTAAGCTTATCTTCCCATCTCTGTCAATGTCAGCCTCCTCTAGAAGAGGGTCTACTAAGCCTTTTAGTCCTGTATGCTGCAAAGCACTGTCATAATGTTAATAGGGCAGACATTGTGATTTCTCAGGCTGAAGTTATTCCCCAAATACTTTAACGGGAGAAACATATATAGTGTTATAAATGGAATACCAAAATAAATATACAAATAAATAAAGGTTTGGTTACAACTTGTTATCAGAGCCAAATAAGTCTACATCTACGGAGAGCACCGTTTCACTAAAAGTGTATACTCACGCCTGTATCACCGGAATAATATAAACGTATATTATTCTAAACTCTCTCTCTCTATTTATGTGTACACAATTCAATAAGAGAAACCCTATATTTATAGGTGAGGATATAGAGGTGGGTTTCCCAATCTTCCGATGTGGGACAAGTTAATATAACAAAGTAGTCATATTATATATATATGCCAATATATAACACAACTTATACACATGAGCTAGATTTGACCAAAAACCAATATCCGAGGTTAAACAATTCAGTCTCTAAATCTTTAGGTTAGCTTCTAAATGCCTATAGTATGTGTATAAATACAAGAACTCATCCTATGTAATTCCAATTGGCAAGAAAAACCTATTGAACTAGAGTTGAAGGTATGCAATATTTGTGTTTTACAAGCTACCTAAAACAATATATTTGGGGTCTAATATTACAGCCAACCCAAATCCCAGTCTGATTTGTGTTGTGAGGCAAGAAAACGAAATGAAAAAATTGGTTATGTGGGGGGAAATGCAAGAATTTATCCTCACCATTTTAAGTTCTTCTGGGGTTATATATCCATCTTGGGTATATGGGTTTCCATAGCCTATTGGGCATGTTTCTATACCTTCCAGTTGATGTTGTTACAATTCATGACAACTTTAATAAATCATAATGCGATCAATACAGCCAGGTCTAAAATAGCAGTTAAGACTCGATGGTTCTTGAAAAAAAAATTTAAGCTACACCACTAAAAAAAGAGGAAAAAAAAACATATTCTGGAAATATACATAAGGCCTGAGCAGCAGTAATTCTTGCACGAGAATCCTTCACCAAACTTTTTACCAAAATCTTTGGCCCTGCTGCTTATATTTGGCCACGGTTTGCGATGATGAAAATCAGGCCTGTTCCTTAAAACCTGAAATATTAGAATTTAAGGTGAATACCAAAGTATAACAAGAATTGCAGAAGCAAAACAAGAAGAATGTTCAAATTTGCACCTCATATGCAAAAAGGGATCAACCATGGAGAAAAATACACTCATAAAGATGCAAAACCTAGGGTGCGTTTGGATACTCTGTTCTTGTTCTGTTTTTTGTTTTTTTGCAATGTTCAGGAGAACAGAACATGTTTGGCAACCCTTTTTACTGTTTGTTATGTTCTTAATTTGGAAACTGTTTTCGTGAATAGTAGAAAAAAATAAGGGAACAACAAAAACTTGTTTTTTTGTTCTTTTTGGGATTTAAAAAAAAAAAAGAATTGTAGTAGAGAGGAAAAATTGTGTGAGAATATGTGTGTTTTTTGGCCCCAAACATGTTTTTTGTTCTTGTTCTTTTGGGTGAGAAAATAAGAACAAGAACAAGAATTGTTCTTGTTTTTTGGTTCTCAAAATAAAAACAAAAACAAGGGTTCCCAAACGGGCCCTAAACGACATGCAAAGCACATGACTAATTGACGCCGGACAGAATAGAGATTATTCTGCAGGCTAGCGCAACGGGTAATTTGCAAGAAAGAAAAGGGAGAAATTATTCGACCCAAAAATTCAGAGAACACTCTGAAATTTAATAAAATTCTTAATATTCAAAACTGATAACAAACAACCCACAAGCCGGGTTTAAATAGCTGAAAATCGACCCCTAATGGGATTTTTGCCAAAAATAGCAAAACCCTAAAAGTCCTATCAAAACAAAATATGGAAAAAAATAAAAAGATTGCCAAAAATCTGGCCCAAATCGGGTTTAGAATCAATTCCTAATTGACAAATTAAAGATTACCATAAATAAAAATTAACTAAAAATAAAGATTTGAAAAGGAAACCGCCCCAATTAGGCTAGATCACGATTTCCTGTCATCCTTGCGCTGATCCTCCTGCATCAGTCACCCCGGGTTGGAAAGAACTCGTCCTCGAGTTCACAGCAGCATCAGCAGAATCCTCAAAACAAGGACTCAGGTGTTTCACATTAAAGACATCAGATGTCTTCAAGTGACTAAGGAGACGCAACCTGTATGCGTTGTCATTAATCTTCTGCAATATCTCACAAGGTCCAATATTCTGCTCCTTAAGCTTATTATACTCGCCAACAGGGAAACGATCACGAGTTAATACAACCCAAACAAAATCACCAACATCAAAAAGTACCTGACGATGATGACTGTCCGCTCGAGTTTTGTACTTGGCATTGCTCTCGTGAATGGCCAGTTTCACTTGCTCATGGATGCCTCGAAGATGTTGGCCATTAGACGACGGAGACATCGGCTGATTAAATGCAGAAGGAGACATCATAGAGACTGACGAGGGAGAACCCTTCTTTCGGACAACGTCTTTAGATACTACGTTCTCGCAACTGCCACTGTCAATAATCATCTTACAGACTTTGTCGGCCATGGTGCAGGTTGTATGGAAAACATTGGTTCTCAACCAATCATCTTTGGAATCACTTCTGGGAGTTAGGAGGCTCTTAGGAATGACCAGAGTTTCATGGTCGTCCCCATACAACACATCATCATCTCCTTCTGTGTCATACACTGGCTCTCCAACGAAAGTATCGGTTTTCAACCAATCATCTTCGGAATTAGAATCTTCCGAAAATATTGGCCATAACGGTGGATACGGATTTTCGAAGGTGAAATTGTCGGTATCAAAATCTTCCACATCATGATTACCGATTTCCTGCGCCGCCAGGCGCTGGGTTAACTCTGCCACTTGCCTCTGCAAATCCTCAATCATAACATCCTGAACGTTACGATCACGGTGCGGGACTTCCTCAATCGGAACCTGCCCACGACGACCACCACGACCACGACCACCAGCCATTGAAAACTGATGAAAATACCGCTTCAGGAAGATGCTGAGCTCTGATACCAATTGACGCCGGACAGAATAGAGATTATTCTGCAGGCTAGCGCAACGGGTAATTTGCAAGAAAGAAAAGGGAGAAATTATTCGACCCAAAAATTCAGAGAACACTCTGAAATTTAATAAAATTCTTAATATTCAAAACTGATAACAAACAACCCACAAGCCGGGTTTAAATAGCTGAAAATCGACCCCTAATGGGATTTTTGCCAAAAATAGCAAAACCCTAAAAGTCCTACCAAAACAAAATATGGAAAAAAATAAAAAGATTGCCAAAAATCTGGCCCAAATCGGGTTTAGAATCAATTCCTAATTGACAAATTAAAGATTACCATAAATAAAAATTAACTAAAAATAAAGATTTGAAAAGGAAATCGCCCCAATTAGGCTAGATCACGATTTCCTGTCATCCTTATGTTGATCCTCCTGCATCACTAATGGACAACGGTAATACAAATGGTTGTAGGAGTCTGTTAGTACACGTGTCACATAAATAACCACATAAGCGACCCATATGACACGTGGCATTTCTTCAGCTCGAGAAACCTATTTATGAAAAGTTTTCTCAATAAACACAGGTTCCTCAAAGGAAGTTTCACGAGTGTTTGGTTTGGAGGATCGAGAATGAAATACAATCTCATCGAGATCTAAATGGAAAAGTAAAGATTAACTAAGGCATGCATTTAATGCAAATGTAATGGGCATTTATTGCTGGTCAGATTTCTCTGATCGATCATCGAGGCCAACCACTGCCGCTGAAGTGTTCGCCGAATTAACGAATCTTGGTCTAATGATGGTGACAGCTCCGTTTCCCCATAACAGGAAATCTACTTTGAACTGGTCAAAAGCTTTGACCGGTTGAGAAATGGGGACTCGAGTTTAACCAACGGACGAAGAGGTGTCTTGTTTTTGCCTATATAAAGCCCAAACAAAACCCTAATCCCTAATTGGAAGTCCGTGCGTGGATAAACAAAAACAAATAGAAATAATTCATTTCTTCAATCGCGGGGGTGGTTTTAGAGTTTTGCGAAGAAAATCACAATTGATTGAAGCTACAGCGTTGAAGATGTGTGGAGTTAAAGATATTATGAAGTTTCCTTTGGAGGTGTATGGCGTGGTGGTAGCCGCCTGCCGGAAAAGATATAGAGACGGTGAAGAGGAAGTGGAACAAAAGGCGGTGAAGAAGCAGAGGTTGGCGGAATGGGAAGATGACACTTAGAAAATATATATATATAAAATTAAAAAATAATATATAAAATTTGAAATATATATATAATTTTATTTTTTCGAAAACAATTTTATATATATTTTATTTTTCCAAGTCATCATGGGGATCATGGGGAAGCACATGAGGGTGCCACTTGAGAAGTTCAATCTAGACCACTTAGATTGCCAATATATCTTATGCGTTTGCTTAGTGTTATACTGAAATAAAGGTAGTTGAGGGACAACTGTATCATTTGCCTTCAAAGAATCAAAGCATCCTTGGTTTATATGTGCATCTGACACCATTGGTTGGAACTGAAGTGTCGTAGTCTCACACTTCTTTTCTCTATTGTGTCTTGTATACCTTCACCATTTTTTTTTTGAAAACAATTATATATATGTTTTTCGAATTTTATATATATATTTTGAATTTTATATATATTTTTCGAATTATATATATATTTTTTGAATTTTTGAATTTTATATATATATTTAGGAATAGGGATAGTGGTGTTTGAGAATAGGGATAGACATTTTAGTCCCAAAAGTGGTCAGCGGGTGTAAATGATAAGAATCTCAAACCTGAGGGGGCATAATTGAAGATATTCAAACTTGAAGAAGTGTAATTGAAATTAAAGCAAACTTCAGGGGGTGTAAATGAAGTTAACCCTATACTTATATATCCTACACAAACAAAACTACGTTTTTATAATATTACATTTAAGCCTTTAAGTTTTCAGAGAAAGAAAAAAAAAATGTGGTGTAAGGCTAAATTACCTTGGACCTTACAACATAAAAGTACACGGACTAGAAGTATAAGAGAGGACAACACAATTACAAACGACCTATTTTAACTTCGTCATATCTATTGACAACTCTTTGAGCTAGCTCCAAAACACGGTATGATAGTGTTCAAATTTGAATACTTAGGACAAGGGTAGGCAAAAGCAGGGCCGGCTTTGAAATCTTAAAAATGCGCAGAGGTTTTAGGCGATATCAAATATGAGGCCCCTTATACATAAGTCTTCAAGAACTTAAAAAGTTACTCTTGTGCTTTTTTTTCAGTATCAATAAACTTATCCAAAAAACAACTTAAAAAGTGATAATTGTGAAAAAAATATTAAAAAAATACATTAAGTATACTAATATTTAAAAATTTAAAAACAACTTTCATCTTGTTGTTGTCATGAAAAGTTGTGTGTGAGTGCGACAGTCGTGAAAGCTCAATTATAGCCACGTGAAATTTTTTTGTCGTTGAGCGAGTGCGATAATTGCGAGTGTAGTCGTTAAATGTTGTGCGAATGCGAGAAGAATTTTCTAGTCCTAATTAAAATAATGGTTTGATTTAAATGAAACTTTAGCTTGAAAAAATAGAGAATAATTTTTTTTGGATATATAGTAATAGTAAGTGAAATATAAAATTTTGGGGCCCTACCTTATGAAATTAGTTTTGAATTTATTACAAATTGGGGTTAAATAATTTTTTTAAAAATATTGAGGTTGAGGCCCCAAATTGTGTAATTATATTAGGCTTTATTTTGAGTTGGACTGAAAAATTAATTAATTTTCTTAAGGGCTATAAAAATATTAAATTTTCTTAAATTAAAAATACTAAAAACATAAATTTGGGGCCCCTGGACCGGAGGCCCTAGGCGACCACCTAAGTCGCCTATGGTCAGGGCAGGCCCTGGGCAAAAGATTGAACATGTCATGCCTTAGGACCTGATATCGTGCCTCTAAGCCTTGCCAAATAAGAGGCTTAGGCATAGCGTTTGGATCTAATCCGCCTTCCTTGGCCCGTTGATCATATAACTGGAGGGAATGTGTCACATTAGAGATGAACGATCAGGGGTGTCCTCTAATCAACATGATGGGGTTGGTCCTTCTTTTGAGTGACCCGCGTAGGATTGTGCACATGGGTTTGTTCTTGAACTTTTTTTAAAAATAGTCTCATACCAATTAGAGATACATATGCACCTATAAGAAAATAAAGGATCAAATTAAGAAAAATAAATTAGGAATAAAATATTTTAGAAGAAAGATTTAGCCCTACATAATTTTGGAAATAAATTAAATTGAAGAAGAAGATCATAGAAGGAAATATAGAAGAATTAGAAAGAATTTAGGAAGGAGAAATTTTAGGAGGGACATTTTCAGTCTAATATAGGCAAAAAAATATATACATTAAAGGGATTTTGTGAAAAATATACTACACATAATAAATATTTTTCGGAAAATAATTATTTTCGAAAAAATAATTTTTGTCGAAAAAATATTTTTTTTCCGAAAATTAATTTTTTCCCAAAAATATGATTTTTTTCCAAAAATTTATTTTTTGATGAAAAAAAAAATTCCGAAAAAATAAATATTTTCCTGAAAATAATTATTTTCGAAAAAATAATTATTTTCCGAAAATTAATTTTTTTTCCGAAAATATGATTTTTTTCCCGAAAATTAATTTTTTTCGGATAAAATAAATATTTTCGAAAAAATAATTTTTTGGAGAAAATTAATTTTTGTCCGAAAATAATTTTTTCCCGGAAATTAATTTTTTTCCGAAAAATATAAAAAAAAATTTCAAAATAATTCATATTTTCAGCCATATATATATATATATAGAGAGAGAGAGAGAGAAGTAAAAAATGGTGGGCCAAAACCAGGTTTTAGTGGTTGGTTTTAGGGTGTCCAAAATCAAGTCCAAAATCGGCCAACCAAACATGGTCTTGGTCTTGAAATCAAAGACCAAGACCAAAACCGGGTTGCCAAACGGAGCCAAAGGGTAATGCGCCAATATATACATGTATATATTAACAATTAACAATGAAGGTTTGAAACTGGCAATGTTAAAATCAATCATGTTCCAAAACATAGAAGGGAATGTTGCCCACAATTTTATATTCTAGACTCCTGTCAATTTTGGCCCATATCATGCCATCTCTATCATTGATGCAATTCAATTTTCCACCAACTCAGTAACTTGGCGATTACCTCCAAGCATGGAGATAGCCTCCCGGCTGGCCTCTGTTCTGTAGCTCTCTTCTAATTAACAGGAAAAATAATATATATATATATATATATATATATATATATATATATATGTCATAATAGTATATAAAAGAAGTCAACTCAGCCATTCTTTCTTAATATAAGGTTAGTTTTGGAATTCAAACTTCAAACTTTGTAAAGGCTCCATAATTAGTAGCTTAACAAAAACACACAGTCCTGATGTGACTTATATATATTTTTGGTAATTAAAAGCATCATTATTTATAAATAGTACCTAAGATTTTTCTCCCAACCAAATTCAATTCCCTAACATTGGTTCGTTCTAGTTCTTCCTTGTGGAGAAGAGCAATATTGCCGTGCAAGAAAAACCAAGTAAGAAACTTTTCTAGCACTTCCACATGCATATTCTCTTCAACCATGTGTTTTGTTTTGTATACTTATATATATACATATATATGTATGTATGTATTTGTTTATCGAATAGGTTTGGAAAGGATGGAGGAAGAACAGATGGAGCATACACTGATTTATTATGTTTGGAGAGTGGTGATATTTGCATCCATTGCTAGCTTAGTAGTGTGGCTCATGGTGAGGACTATATTAATGTTGGCACATCCAATCCACCATGTCAAGGCAATATACATTGTGTTGGGTGTCATCTTCGCTATTGTCCTCATTGTTGTTGCCCTTATGATGGTTGCCGTCGTGGTTATAAATTGCCGGAATACTTATGAAGTCGTTCGACGTTGGGCAATGACGTGTTCCTCATTTGGAAAGGTCAAACAACCTCCGACTATGGTATCAGAGCACGTTTAATTAGTACTCTATTTATGACGATATATTTAATTATGAAATCTTCATATTTTTTGTAGAATAATTTGGCATTTGAGTTCGTATAATTTCTTAAGGAACTCAGGTAGCTAGATAGCTTTAGTTCTTGAGAATACAGCCATACAATCGATAGTATTTTATTTGTTAATTGTCAAGAATACATTGATGTAATGAATTTATACATGGTTTACTTCAAAAAAACTCCCTATGCTATTTAATTTAATTAAGGGTTAATTTCAGTAAACTCTTCTATACTATACAGTTTAATCAACTAACTCTCCCTGTATCCACTTTGCCCCCTATACTATTCAATTTCATCAATATGTCCCCTCACCTCACATTTTGAGCCAAAATTCTTAAACTACCCTCAATAGTATAAGGGGGTTTAGTGAAATCAATCATTTAAAAAAATTATTTTTCAAAAATCAATTATATTTTTTGCAAAAATTATAAATTCAAAATTATATATATATATTTTTTGCAAAAAAAATATTTTTCGATGGGAGCATATTATTTTCCAAAATATGAATTATTTCGAAAAAAATAATATATACTTTTTGCAAAAAAATTATTTTTCGGAAAAAAATCATATTTTGGAACATAATAGTGTATATTTTTTGCAAAAAAATTATTTTTCGGAAAATATCATATTTTGGAACATAATATATATATTTTTCGGAAAAAAAATTCATATTTTGGAACATAATAAATACTTTTTCACAAAAAAAAAAAAATCGTAAAAAAATCATATTTTGGAACATAATATATACTTTTTCGCAAAAAAAATATTTTTTGTAATATATAATTTTTTTGGTAAAAAGTATATATTATGTTCCAAAATATGAATTTTTTTCCGAAAAATATTTTTTTGAAAAAAATATATATTATGTTCCAAAATATGATTTTTTTATGAAAAATATTTTTTTTGCGAAAAAATATTTATTATGTTCAAAAAATAATTTTTTTGCAAAAAATATATACTATTATGTTTCAAAATATGATCTTTTCCGAAAAATAATTTTTTTGCAAAAAATATATACTTTTATGTTCCAAAATATGATTTTTTTCGAAAAATATTTTTTTTGCAAAAAATATATATTACATTTTCAGAAATAATTCATACTTTGGAAAATAATATACTCCCTCCAAAAAATAATTTTTTTCTGAAATATATATATATATATATATATATAATAATTTTAATTTATAATTTTTGCAAAAAATATAATTGATTTTTGAAAAATAAAATTTTCAATTGTTGATTTCACTAAACCTCCTTATACTATTGAGAGGAGTTTAGGCATTTTGGCTCAAAATGTGAGGTGAGGGGGCCATATTGATGAAATTGAATAGTATAGGGGGCAAAGTGGACACAATGGGAGTTAGTTGATTATACTGGATAGTATAGGGGGGTTTACTGAAATTAATCCTTTAATTAACTAACTCCCACTGTGTCCACTTTGCCCCATATACTATCCAATTTCATCACTATGCCCCCACCTTTTGAGTCAAAATATCTAAAGGGGATTTAGAGAAATCAACCCTAAAAAAATTATTTTTCAAAAATAAATTATATTTTTCGTAAAAACTATAAATTTAAAATATATATATATATTTTGGAAAATATGATTTTTTCCGAAAAATATTTTTTTTGTAAAAATTATATATTATGTTCCAAAATATGATTTTTTTACGAAAAATATTTTTTTTTGCAAAAAAGTATATATTATGTTCTAAAATATGATTTTTTCCACAAAATAATTTTTTCGCGAAAAATATATATTATAATCCAAAATATGATTTGTTTTTGCGAAAAAGTATATATTATGTTCCAAAATATGATTTTTTTTTGCGAAAAAGTATATATTATGTTCCAAAATATGATTTTTTTTCCGAAAAATATATATTATGTTCCAAAATATGATTTTTTTCCGAAAAATATTTATTTACGAAAAAGTATATATTATGTTACAAATGATTTTTTTTCCGAAAAATATTGTTTTTGCGAAAAAGTATATATTATGTTCCAAAATATGATTTTTTTTCCGAAAAATATATATTATGTTCCACGATATGATTTGTTTTCCAAAAATAAATTTTTTCAAAAAATATATATTATGTTCCAAAATATGATTTTTTCTTGAAAAGTATTTTTTTTGGGAAAAAATATTTATTATGTTCCAAAATATGAAATTTGTTTTCGAAAAATAATTTGTTTGTGAAAAATATATAGTATTATGTTACAAAATATGATTTTTTTCCGAAATAATTCATATTGTGGAAAATAATATACTCCCTCCGAAAAATAATTGTTTTGCGAAAAATATATATATATTTTTTAATTTATAATTTTTGCGAAAAATATAATTGATTTTCGAAAAATAATTTTTTTAAATGGTTGATTTTACTAAACCCCCTTATACTATTGAGGGTAATTTAGACATTTTGACTGAAAATGTGAGGTAAGGGGGCATAATGATAAGATTAAATAATATAAGGGACAAAATAAACATAATGTAGGTTAGTTGAGTAAACTGGATAATATAAGAGAGTTTCTTCAAATTAACCCTATATATATATATTAATATTAAATTTATTAACTCATTGACCTATTTTGGAATTTTGTATGCAAATCAAACAAGAATATAGACTGAATTCTTGTTCTAAGATGAGAAAGAGACCTAAAGTTGACCAGTTGCAACTTGCCATTGAAGGATTGTGACCATTGGATTATATTTATTTCCCTGCAGAGACAAACAAGAAAAAGACATTGGTCCATTTAAATTGATCCAATAATATTTATATTAGAATTAGTGATCTATTTTATCTTGTTTGTCACTCTTAGTTATTTATTTTATTTTGTCTTATTCTTCATACATTCTCTTATATATATATATAGGGTATTTCTATTTTAATAAATACAACAAGAAAACAAGAAAGAATATACTGATCAATATAATTTTATATTATCTCTTTATTTATTGGTTCGTTATAATTTTTATTCCAACAGTGACATTTCAATAATTGGTTGAACGAACACAAATTATTCCATATAGGAGAACATGTTTGATTTCTAATTTATTTTTAAATAAAAACTCACTCATCCTCTTTAAATATAAGGAGACCTTCACACAAATTTTCAATTCCTTTTTCTTTTCAATTTGATGATGGGATTTAGATACTTTAAATTGTCACACTTCATTGATTATGGGCTCTTTTAATTTTAGTAAATACTTTATACCATAATTCAAATATATGTATGTATTTGTAACAATATAGAGTATAACATAACACTAATAATCGGAACTTGAATTTTACCGATCCAATCCTCAATTATGATGTCAGATTATTGATTTCGATCAATCTTAGAATGCCTTTTGCAATATAAAAAGGATAAAAAGGACATGACTAAATACATAATTTTGTTTCATTTCGAAAGGCATAACAGATTTTTTAGCATTACTTCCTTTTATTTTGTTGTGATTAGAAAAAGCTGCTGCATATTCCTTTAAAGAAAAGCTGGTGGTTGCAATTGCTTATGTCAGATTGCATCTAGTACTTTTCTGTAACAAATTATTGAGTGTGCATTTTTCACAAAAATAAATAGATAAATAAATAAAGGATGTTATAAGTATCAAATGTATAGTTTCACCTTCTCAATATGATATGTTATATTTTTACATGGTTCGTCCAATACGTTTTTTTGATAATCGTGATGTTCGAATCAGTTTACGCGCAATTCAACTAATCCACGAACTCGTGCAAGATTTGTCCAATACCTTAGATAAAGTTTGATTTGTAATCTTTTTTGAAGTATCAATACCGTTATGCAATATTGATATTAGTTTTTTTTTTTTTTTTTTTTTTTTTTACCGATATCGCTCGAATATATTATACCGTTATCATGATAACGACCATGATAAATACCACAATGGCGATCTTCATACAAATTCTATTTGAATTTGATCTTCATATAAATTCTATTTGAATTTATGTAAGGACATATACTTCTCTTCTACAATAGTCCCATATTCTCTCATTCTTTCTATCACGAAAACATATCCAATATACAAGATACAAATGAATATCGGTATGTTAATTTTCTCTAATTTATAAAAGTGAGAGATCTTTTTTCTTTCCATACATTTCTTATATTTTTTATATACAGTTTTTTTAAGATTTAGAGATCACCTGTATAACATATCTTTTAATTTGGTATGTGCATTTCTTTTAGTTGTCTCTTTACATTCCTTATCTTTTTACATACGTGCCAATGCCAAGTTGTTCCACATCGCCTAAATACTGTAAAGTGGAAATGGAAGCAGATCAGTTTCGAGTGAATGGATACTCTGAGATAGAACGAGAAAGGTCGAATTTGATTAATTCAACTTATAAGACTTTGGAACAATTAGAAGAATGCCGAGCCAAGTAGCATGGACTTGTGACCAAGCGGAACATTAAGGTGGTTGGTTGTTGTGGAACTAGGTCCAGTGTGAGTTGGTGGTTCATCATCCATAAAAAAAATTCGGCATGGACCCGGGCACCCTCACCCTCCGGGTTAGTGAGGGTCCAACCCACCACGGGTTGGCAAGCAAACCTAAAAATTACAATTAGGAGTTAAATGGAGGGGCTCCCCAATCATATGGGTCCGGGTCAAACTTGACCCATTGGTTTCAAAGGGATGAATGGGCATTATACCTAGGGATGGCAATGGGGCGGGTCGGGGCGGGTATCACCCGCCCCGTCCTCGTACCCGATTATTTTTTCCCGCCCTGTCCCCGTTTAATTTTTTTTCTCCCCCGTCCCGATTACTTTTTTTTTTTTTAATTTTTTTTTTCAATGGTAAGAAATTCGCACACCACACCCACAATGCCTCCTAAGAGGCTCGAATTCCTCACCTTCCCAATTTGGGAGTGAGATTATACCATTGCAACACATGTGTTACGTATTATTTTTTCCCCAAATAATAATAAAATTCCAAAATCAAACCTAACTATAAGAGATCAAAATCAAACAATAAATCTATATGAAATCAAAATCAAAAATTTCAAAAGCATAATAAACAACTCGTCAATACATGTTTATTCATATATATATATATATATAATATATATAGCTAATCGGGGCGGGTTCGGGACGGGGCGGGGGTGCCCCATACCCGTCCCGATTATAATCGGGGAATTGTTTTTCGCCCCATACCCGCCCCGGTTAGTTAAACGGGGCGGGACGGGTTCGGGGCGGGGCGGGTTTTTTTGCCATCCCTAATTATACCGGGCATACCAGTTGGATATTTAGCCCACACACAACCACTTTTTATTATTTTTATTCATTAAATACTTATATCCTTTATTGTAAACTTAACTATTATAAAAAAAAGTTTATGTAATTTTTGTTTTTAATATACTTTTTTTCTAATATTTAAACAAGTTAATTATTTTTATTCGTTCAATTTTTTTAAAAGGGGTATTATTTTTTTAATATTCATTGGAATTATTTTTATGAAGCCTATGAGAAAACAATGTGAGTTTGATTTCAGCAATGAATTAACTTTTCTAGCAAATGATTCCTTCTATGAGGGAAATGAATAAACTGAATAGCAAAAGACTATCCCATTTACCCTCCTGTTCTCAATAGATTTTAGAAATTGAATAAATGAAGCATAATACGGCAACTTTATTAATTAATATTTTTTTTTTGCGAAAAACATAAACTACATTTCATGGGCATTGTCTTGCCTCTCGTGGTAGTATTTAGTAACAGAAAATATTTTTTATTTTTTACGGTTAAAAATTCAAAAGCATAAATAAAAATCAAAGTATCTCTCATTTTAAAAAGTACTTCTATAATTAGTGAAAAGAAGAGAAAGTATGACCAAAAAAAAAAAAAAACTTCACTATTTTTGACACGATCAAACACCTTGCACTATTTATGATAATGTTTAATTTCACCAATCTTGACAATTCATTATCAAATATTCAACGTTATGTTCGCTAAAGACTCTGCGAGTGCAAGAGAGCGATTGGAAGGCTTGGAGTGTCTACGCTCCCAAACCCTATGCATGAATCATGATTATTTAAAGTCCTTTTGCGTTGCGTTACCTCCCCTTCGGTAAAATACACTAACCTCGGCATATGTTTAATTCAAAAACCCTAGGCGTGAATAGTGATTATTTAAAGCCCTTTTGCGGTAACTCCCCTTGGGTAAAATATATTGACCTCCGCAAATATTTGAATCAATTATGCATGGTTTCAATAATCGATATTTATTACATTGCGTATCCCTATTAGTATCGAAAACACACACCTATAACCGATATTTATTATATAGAATACTCCTATCACCCCGGCGATAATATCAATATTTATTTGTTTGATATTTATTACATCAAGTACCCCTATCATCCCACGATACACATTAACATTTGTTTGTTTGAGTTAAAATTTTGGAGTGATGACACGTAAGTATTAAACAAATCCTATAAACGCAACTGGATGCTCGAGATCCACCGCATGCTTTTTCGATCACGCAATGGGAAAACTTTTACTCCGAATACAAGCTCTTAAAGAAATTTTCCTCCTATTTCTTTTCGAAGGGATGATGGAACTTTGATAGTTCAAATTGTCGCACTCCATTCTTAAGTGACTATGGTTTTTATTTTATTAAATACTTCATACGATCATTTAAATATACAAATTCAAAATTGTATAAAGCATACATTACAAAATCAGTCCAATCCTCAATTATGAGGTCAGATTATTGATTTCGATCAATATTAGAATGCTTTTGCAATATAAAAGTGATAAAAAGGACATGACTAAATCCACTTAATTCTGTTTCGTTTCAAAAGGCATAACAGATTTTTTTTTAGCCTTGCTTCTTTTTATTTTGTTGTGATTACAAAAAGCTGCTGCTTCCGGGAGACACATTCCTTTAAAGGAAGCTGGTTGTTGCAATTGCTTATGTCAAATTGCATATAATATAAGTACTTTTGTGTACCAAATAATTGAGTGTGCATTTTTCACAAAAATAAATAAATAAAAGGATGTGATATTTATCAAATGAACAATATCACAATTTCAATATGTTATATTATATCCTCATATGCATTTTCTTTTAATTTATTCAAGCATGCAATACATCTTTGCTAACATAATACAATACTCTTCCATCCTTTCTTTCACCCGTAAGCACGAAAATTTATTAATCATAAAGATTCTACATGCCGTTGGGTTGAAATGGTCGGCTTGATAAAGATGAGGTTTTGTAGTTCAGAGCATATAGAGGGTTTGAGTGAACATCATACATATAGTTTGTTAATTTTCACTCTATATCTCTATACTACTAATAGAACTGTAATTTTTAAAAAAATTGTTCTATTAATTTTTTCTTTTGTTCAACTGTTTTAATGAACTTTCTTTTTTAAAATTCAGAGATCAAATAGTCCCACATCGATTAAATACTCAATAACACATACCTTAATAGTAAACTAAGTTAGAGGTTGTGATTGCCGAGCCCCGTAGCGTGGGCTTGTGACCAAGCGGGGCATTAAGGTGGCTGGTTGTTGTGGACTAGGTCCAGTGTGGGTGGGTGGTCCATCATCCAACTTCCATACAACAAATTCAGCACGTACCCGGGCACCCTCCGGGTTAGTGAGGGCCCAACCCACCATGGGTTGGCAAGCAAACCCAACAATTGGAAATGGAGGGGCTCCACAACCATTAGGGTCAATTTGGCCCATTGGTTGCAAAGGGGTGAATGGGCATCATACCTGGCGTGCCAACTGGATAATAGCCACACACACAACCACTTTTTATTAATTTTGACCAAAATATTACTGTGTTTTCTCTGTACTTTTATTAGGTATCCATTTTCTAATAATATATAATTATTTTTCTTTTTACACAACCACTTTTTATTAATTTTGACAAAAATATTACTGTTTTACTTTGTACTTTTATTAGGTATCCATTTTCTGATAATATATAATTAATTTTCTTTTTATAAAGTATTCCTATGATTATCGAATAGAAGAGAAAGTATTTGGAAAATTAGGTTTTAATTTTTAATAAAAACACAAATTTAAATAAACAAAATTTGTATGTCTTGGTTTTAAATTTTTTTTTTTTTTAAATAATTTATAATAACTAAAGGTGATTTTATTTTACATTTCGCACTGAAAAACAATAATGAATTGTACCCACAACTTGCACACTGTAAGGCCTTCATTTCATTCACAAACTGGTTGATATCAAACACCTTGCATTATGTTTGAATGTTTATTTTCGCCAAACTTAACGATCCACTACCAACATTTACCATTATGAGGCTTGGAGTGTGTGCGAGCTCCAAAACCCTATGCGTGAATCGTGATTATTTAAATTCTTTTTGCGGTAACTTCCCTCAAGTAAAATACATTGACCTCCATATATGTTTGAGTCAAAAACCCTGTGCGTGAATCATGATTATTTAAAGCGCTTTCGCGTTAACTCTCTTTAGGTAAAATACATCAATTTTTCTTTGTTTTATATTTATTACATCAATTGTCCTATCATCTGTAAGGTGTGACGAAATTTAAGTGATATTATGATTAGTGGTGTTAGCATTGATGAAGAGAATTGGAGCAAAAGAAGTCCAAAAGAAAAGTTGTAGTGAAGAACCACCGAGTACTTGATGGGTTCTTCACCGAGTACTCGGTAGGTACGCAATTGTGCGAACTTGCGCATTTGAAGAAAAATGGTCAAAGGCTTGTGCATTCATCGAGTACTCGGTGGCCCAGTTTCGGGTTTTTTAGTTTTCCATTTTTAATTAGGAGATTACAATCTTAGAGACTTCTTTTTAGGGTTGGCTTGTTCACCACTCTGTTTTCCTATATATATTGGAGTATGGTGGGTAGGGTTTTGTGTGAAGAAATACAGAGCAACAAAAGTGTGAGAATAGAAAGATAGAGAGAGACAGTAAAATTGGTAGATTTGTGAGTGATAATTTATTACTGATTGTTTTTTATTATTTAATAAAAGAGTTGTTGTTTTTGTGTGTATGATCTTGGGCGGGATTAATTCTTAAGTAGTGGAAAAAAAAAATAATTCCCAACAAGTGGTATTAGAGATATGACGACAACTTCTGATGTCAAGTTTAAGGTGGATAAATTTGATGGAAGAAAGAACTCCAGTCTCTTTCAAATTTGGATACATGACTTGTTAGTTCAACAAGGTTTGGATGATGCGCTGGACCAGAAGCCTGCAGATATGGATGCAGTAAAGTGGAGTAGAATCAACTCGAAGGCAGTGAGTACCATTCGGTTGACTCTGACAAATGATGTTGTATATGATGTAGTCGATGAAAAATCTGCAGCAGATTTATGGAGAAAATTGAAAGATCTCCATATGGGAAAAAATGTTATGAATCGGTTAATCTTAAAGAAAGAGTTGTATTCTTTTCGTAGGAAATAAGGTGTGGACTTGCATACTCATCTTGGTGAGTTCAATAAAATTATCTGTGATTTATCTAATCTTGGTGTACAAGTTAGTGACGAGGATAAATCAGTTATTTTATTGACATCGTTCGCTCAACTCATAAACATCTGTTTAATACTTTGCTTTATGGAAGAGATACCGTGACAGTGGAGCAAGTGAAGAGTGCTTTATTTTCCAGTGAGAAATAAATAGAGAAGATGAAGGAAGTATCCGAGATGATCACGCTCTTGTTACTGAGAGTAGAAGAAAGTTTGAAAGAAGACAAGGAGGACATGATAGATGGCAAGGTGGAGTTTCATGGAACAAGAAGCCATTTATGGAGCAACCATGCTATTATTGCGGAGAAAAATGATATTACATATGGGAGAGTCCAGAAAGAAAAGAAAGTGGGTACAACACCACTGCAGTTGTCAAGACAAGAGAAGAAGATGATGACGTGCTTGAAGCCCTATCAATTACTGACAAAGAAGATGAAACAAATAAGTGGATTCTTGATTCTGCTAGCTCCCATCATGTGTGTCATCATAAAGAATGATTTAACTTTGACAAACCATTTGTTGGTAAAAAATTTATGGGGAATAATTCTTCTTGTGAAGTCATAGGAATTGGAACAATTAATATCAAGACAACAAATGGATTGGTAAGAACTTTGACAGATGTGTATCATGTTCCAAGTGTTAGAAGAAACGTGATTTCTTTAGGTGCATTGGTGTCAAAAGATTGTTGGTTTAAAGCAAATTATGGATGGCTGAAAGTAGGAAGAGGACCATGTATTATGCTAATTGGAAAGAAGGTCGGCAATTTGTGTGTGTTGTTAAGAAATACACTATTAGGTGGAGCAATTCCAAAGATGGTGTATAAACCCGTTTTAAAATATTAAGTCAATGTGGAGAAATTTTGCCAATATGGAGATTGTTTAGGTGCGGCGAAATTTAAGTGATGTTATGATTAGTGGTGTTAGTATTGATGAAGAGAATTGGAGCAAAAGAAGTCCAAAAGAAAAGTTGCAGTGAAGAACCACCGAGTACTCGGTAGGTACGCAATTGTGCGAACTTGCGCATTTAAAGAAAAATGGTCAGAGGCTTGTGCATTTACTGAGTACTCGGTGGGAGTGTCACCGAGTACTCGGTGACCCAGTTTCGGGTTTTTTAGTTTTCCTTTTTTAATTAGGAGATCACAATCTTAAAGACTTATTTTTAGGATTGGCTTGTTCACCATTCTGTTTTCCTATATATATTGGAGTATGGTGGCTAGGGTTTTGTGTGAAGAAATACAGAGCAGCAAAAGTGTGAGAATAGAGAGGGAGAGAGACAGTAAAATTGGTAGATTTGTGAGTAATAATTTCTTGTTAAGTGTTTTTTATTATTTAATAAAAGAGTTGTTGTTTTTGTGTGTATAATCTTGGACGGGGTTAATTTTTAAGCAATGAAAAGAGAATTAATTCCCAATGTCATCCTGCGATAGCATCAATATTGATTTGTTTGGCTTAACATTTCTGAGTGATAACACGTAAGTGTCAAACAATCCCTATAAACACGATTGGATGCCCGAGATCCACCAAACACTTTTTCAATTAGGCAATAGGAAAACTTTTACTTCGAATAGAAGCTCTTAGAAAAACTTTTAACTCCTTATTCGTTTTGATGTGATGATGGAGCTTTGATAGTTTAAATTGTCGCACTCAGGGGAAAAAAATTTTGTCACACTCCATTGTTAAGTGATTATGAATTTTTTATTTTTATTAAATTCCTCATATGATAATTCAAAATCGGGTAAAGCACATAACAAAATTAGTCGAGACTTGAATTTTACCGATCCAATCCTAGACTATGAGGTCAGATTATTGATTTAGATCAATACTAGAATGTTTTCTGCAATATAAAAAGGATAAAAAGGCCATGACTAAATCCACTTAATTCTGTTTCATTTCAAAAGGCATATATAACAGATTTTTGAACTTTACTTCCTTCTATTTTGTTGTGATTAGAAAAGGCTGCTGCATCTTGGGGCAAATATCCTTTAAAGGAAAGCTGGTGGTTGCATGTCAACTTGCATATAGTACTTTTGTGTACCAAATAATAGTGTAATTTTTTCACAAAAAATAAAGAAGGATGTGATATTATCAAATGTATAATATCATATTATCAAGTATGATAATATGACATGTTACTATCTTCATCATTGTATTGTCGGGGTACGTTACATGCTGTCCAATTTGTAACATTTTTTAAAAAGCATCAATACCATTACGCAGTATCGATACTCGTTAGGTACTCGCTTTTGAAGTTGATGTTGGTAATAAGATATTTTATTACTTTTATCATGGTTCGGACGATACAACATGTTATCCATTTTTTAACTTTTGAAAAAGTACTAATCACATTATGTTAAATCAATACTTGTCTAATATTTGCTTTTGAAATTGATATTACTCGAGTATGTTACAACTTACATTGTTACAGCGACCGACCGTAACAAATACCACAGCCGAGAGTCATTATCTTGGTATAAATTGTATTTGAATTTATTCAAGCACACAATACTTCTCTCCTACCATAATACAAATTTCAATACTCTCTCATCCTTCCTATTTACGAAAATGATCTATCAACCGAATTATTAGCCCAACATATTCCAAGATACAATATAGAAATGGAAATAATTCTGTTATATACTCTTTTTTTCATATTTAGACATCATCTGCCACTGTTAAAACAATCTCACATCAGTCAAAAATTGTATAACACATAATTTAATAATAAACTAAATTGGTGATTGTCAATTCCGAGCCGAGTAGCGTGGACTTGTGACCAAGTGAGGCATTAAGGCATTAAGGTGGATGGTTGTGTGGGCTAGGGTCCAATGTTGGTTGGTGTACAATCATCCAACTTTCATAAAGCAAATTGGTGTGCACCCGGGCTCCCTCCGGATTAGTGATCGGGTCCAACCCACGATGGGTTTGCAAGCAAACCAACAATTGAGTTCAAGGGGTTAAATGGAGGGGCTCCACAATCATATGGGTCGGGTCAACTTGGCTCATTGGTTGCAAAGGGGTGAATGGAGATTATATCTGGTGTGCCAGCTGGATATTTAGCCCCACACACAATCATTTTTTATTCATTTTAATCAATATATTTATTTTTATTCATTAAAATACTTATATTGTTTATTGTAAACTTAACCGTTTTAATTTTTTCTATTTAATTTTTGTTTTTATATACTTTTTGAAATAATTAAACAAGATAATTATTTTTATTCGTTCAACAATTTTTTTTTGAAACGGTATTATTTTTCAAGCTTTATTGGAATTATTTTTATGAAGTCTATAAGAAAACAATATGAGTTTGATTTCAGCAATTTATGAAGTTTTGTTGCAAATGATTACTTCTATAAGGCAATGATTGAACTGAATAGCAAAAGAGTATCCCATTTACGCTGCTGTTCTCGATAGATATTAGAAATTGAATAAATGAAGCATATAATGTCAGCTTCACAATTAATAATTTTTCCTGCCAAAAAACAAGTCAATTTACATTTCATGGGCATTGTCCTGCCTCAGTGCCTCTAGTACCATTTGTATTTACTAACAGAAAATATTTTTTACATTTTACTTTTTACTTTTTACTTTTTACAGTCAAATATTGAAAAGTGTAAATAAAGATTAAAGTATCTCCCGCTTTATTAAGTACTTCTATCATTAGTGAATAGAAGAAAAAGTATGAAAAAAATACATTCTCTATTTTTGACACTATACTTTCTTACCAAAACTTCATCTGCAAAAAATAAAAAATGAAAAATAAATAACTGAACAAAAATATAAGGAAAAAGATAATATTGTTTCAAATAAATTTCTTTTATTTTCGTTAATTTTTTGTTCTAATTTTATTGGAAATTTGTTTTAATTTTTAATAAAAACACAAATTTAAATAAACACACCTTCTTGTGTAGCATTGTTAAGAATAAACAAGGTGAGGGCCCAACCCGATATGGGTTGGCAAGCAAACCCAACAATTGGGAATTAGCGGTTAAATCTAGGCTGTCAAAATTGGGAGTCTAGGTAAGATCGTTTTGGGCCCGTAAAATCGTAAGTATAATCGTAAAATTCTACCAATTTATCATAAAAATAATTCAATTTCACTTCATAAACAATAATATCTCTATAATATAACAAAAAATACTCAAAATAATTTATATAAATAAAAACATCACCTTAAAGTCATAGCAATGTGCAAATATTTGAATTATATCACGTTACTGCTTGCTTAAAAGCTTTAAAACTAATTAAAATTAAAACACAATTTCTAGAAACTTAAACAAATATCATTTAACAAACTTACTATAAATTTCATCAATGTATTAAACTAACTCAAAATAATAAATAACTACTAACTTAGAACAAAAAGTTACTCGTACACAATATCACTGCTAAATAAGATCATTATTATAGTCAAAGTCTTCATCCAATTCACAACCACCGTCAAAATCATCATCGCCAACATCACTACTACTATCTTCCTCATTATCAACACCATAGATGTTCATCTTACCAAATTCTTCATCATCATCTATTTCATGAATTTCCTTCACTAAAGCATACAAATAAACAAAGAAAAATATTATAATTCATATGATAAAACTACAAATTTAAATAAAAAATTTGAAATTAATTGGAACATATAATTTATTTAATGTAGTTCATTTCTGATTTTTTTTACATAATAGTCAAATATTTATTTTGAAATTTTAAATCATATTAAAAATTTTGTTTTCAATATATTGGACCTTTAATTATTTTTTTCATAAATTTGGCTACATATTGAAATATTTGACTAAATCATTAACGTTTTAGGCCTCATATGGATGAATCAACCCTAAAACTATTATTTTAGCAAAAAAAATACCAAAAATATATGTGAATACAAAGTGGTGTGTGTATGAAAAGCTTACCTTTTACAAAAACAAATTAAAAAAAATTGTAGAATCTTACGATTCTACTAGTATGATTCTACCCGTTTCTACTTATTTTAGCTCAAAACTTTCCTAAAATAGCAAAATCGTGTAGAATCGGTAGAATAGTACGATTCTACCCAATTCTACTCCGATTCTACCTATATGAAAGATTTTGGTGCGATTTGAATCGTTTTGGAGTCATAGGATCGTAGAATAGTTCATGATTTTGACTACTTTGGGTTAAATAAATGGAAGGATCTATTTGACTCATTGGTTGCAAAGGGGTGAATGGGCATCACACCTGGCGTGGCAGCTGGATATTTAGCCCCACACACAACCACTTTTTATTGAATAGGGTTCGTAAAATATTCGGAGGAATTTTTTTTATATATATATGATCAAGCTTTGTATGGAGTAAGGTTATATAGATTCAAGGAAAAAATTTGTTAAGGTCCATTGTGAGCATGTAACATTACACCACTGCCATTTCTTTGCTGAATCAAATGGTATATATGCTCTGCAAAGGTAGAACCAAACCAGTATATACTCTGGCCATGGTGACCACCATTTAAAAAACATTACACCATTGTCATTTCTATAACTTCTTTGCCAAATAAAGAATGTGACGACCATCAAATGTACAATATCAAATTCTCAATCTGATATATTACATATTTCATTCATAGTTCATTTCGATACGTTACGTATAATCTGATTTGTAATATTCGGTACGCAATATTGATACTTGTTCGATACTCTCTTTTGAGATTAATATTGACCTAATCCGTTAAATCATTACCGCAATCGAACCATGATCTTCATATAATTTGTATTAGAATTTATTCTATCTCATACAACATATCAATCATCTGGAGCTGAATTTTCCCACAACATATACATTCTGAGATACAAAATACAAATGAATATAATTTGGTGCGTTAATTCTCTCTAAATTTATATTTGTTATGAAGTGTGAATTTTTATTTTTTTATTTTCTCTATACAGTTTTTATTCTTTTTTATAGATACTTGTTGAAGATTTAGAGATGCCGACACAATCCCACATCGGCTAAATACCATATAATATATATTTTAATAATAAACTGAGTTGGGTGTTGAGAATGCCGAGCCCAATAGCGTGGGCTTGTGACCAAGCGGGGCATTAAGGTGGTTGGTTGTTGTGGACTAAGGTCCAGTGTGTGGGTACATTGAGCCACATCCAACTTCCATTTAGCGCGCACCCGGGCTCCTTCCGGATTAGTGAGGGCCCAACCAACCATGGGTTGGCTAGCAAACTGACAGTTGATTAATTTCAAGGGGTTAAATGGAGGGGCTCCACAATCATACGGGTCAGACTTGGCCCAATGGTTTTCAAGGGATGAATATGGAACATCATACCCAGCGTGTCAGTTGGATATTTAGCCACACACACAACCACATTTTATTAATTTTAACCAAAATATTTAATTTAGTTTTACTCATTAATTTAAGAAGTATCTATTTTTAATAACAAATAGTTTTTTTTTCATTTTTTTATTACCAAATATCAAGCAAAAAAAAAGAATAAGTATCTCTTTTTTTTTATAAAGTACTTCTATAATTAGTGAATAGGATGAAAGTATTTGGAATATTATGCTTTAATTTTTAATAAAAACGTAAATTTATATAAACACACTTTGTATGCCTTGGTTTTTATTTTTTAAAGAATAATTTAAAATTATTAGACGTGATTTTTTTATTATTATTTTGCACTAAAACAAAATTATGAATTGTACACAACTTACACATGTTATTCAAAACATGCTTCTGTTATATATATAAATAAATCTATCATGCATACAACTGTATATATATATATATATATATATATATATATATATATTGCAATAAACAGGAAACTGACCCGAAAATACAAGAATGCAAGAAGGAACATAAATAATCTGAGCACTGTGTGATACCACAGTTTTCTTAAGGCAATATTGTTCCCTTTACGGTGCTCAAGGAATCCGAACAAATGCCTCCCAAGATAGAACGGATTTCGCCTTCACAGTTGCAGCACTGCAATGGTGACCGGCGAACTCAAACTTTGTGCTTGCACTCGAACCCAAACCATACAGTATGTATTTCTGGGAATAAATAGAAAATATAAAGTGTATATCTGAATGAAATGCAACAACCTATGTATAGAGAATGGAGAGACACTTAAACCGTGTATGCATCCACTCCAATAGGCATTCAAACTGTATAGGCGCTGGTTGCAAATAAAACTGTGTACGTAACTCTTCAAAAGAGACATTTACAGTTTTTTCCAAAAAAGAAATGGGTAGAACCGATGACCCACCCCACCCCACCGTACCACAGATCGAGCGGGCGGGCGGCGCACGTGTGTGGTTAGTTTAAGACTAGCATAGTTCATGCATGGTCTAGCTCTCCTCCTATGCCTTTAGATATTCAAATCACCCATCCAAATCAACCATATATAAAAACCTTTAAAGTTTACTTTATTTCCAATGTGGGACAATATTATTACTCAAGTTCAAATGGGTCTCTTTGAGAGATAATTTCTCATTCAATAATTAATAGTTTTGAACATGTAATTATACCAACTTGATCTCCTCACCAAGGAGAACACATTAGTGCTTGGTCCCGTTAAATTCAGAGTTCGGGTCCCATAATTATTTAAGCTTAAAGTTGGGTTTAATTACTTGTGTTTCTAACTATTTCAAACAACACACACATGTAATTAGGGCTATAAATGAGCCGAGCCGAACTTGACAATGTTCAAGCTTGTTTATTTATTAAACGAGCCTAAAAATTGTGTTCAAACTTGGTTTATTTGTTAAACGAACGAGCCCGAGCCGAGTGTTAGTTTTAGTTTTTATTTTTGAAATACATTTTTTAATTCAAAGAATATCTATTTTATTCATTCAATATTTGTATTCTTAGTAATAAATTTATTCAAGGAAAAAAAAAATGTAAGAAAGATATGATCAAGCTTTGTAAGGAGTAAGGCTATAAGATTGGAGTAAAAAGTTTGTTTTCACGATAGAGGTAAACTCTTATTGGTAGATGTTGGATTGTGAGCTGAATTAAGAATTTCATTGGACTTTTTCACATATACTGACCAGTGTTTGAAAAGATTTCATGAATCTGAAAGGAGAAGACTATTGAATCATATATATACTTGATGTGACAATTATCAAATGTGCAATATCAGATTCTCAATATGATGTCTTAATCTTCATCATGGTAGGTTTCAATACGATATGTATCTTCTAATTCATAATATTTTTGAAAGATATCGATATTGTTACGCAATATAGATACTCCTCTTAATTATATTTGAATTTATTCAAGGCTTACAATACAATTCTCCAAACATAACACAATACTCTTATCAAATTTTTTATTTATTTTTAATCACGAAAACATATCAATTTACAAAGCGGAATCATTCACCCAACACCTTCCCAGATACATGATATAAATGAAAATAATTGGTATGCTAATCAATGTATATTTATAGAAGTGTGATTTTTATTTTATTTTTATAAAAATTTCACTCTACATTTTTTTCATTCTTTTTATGTACTGTGTTTTTGAGATTTAGAGACCACCTGCACATCCAAAATAGTCCCACATTGATTATATATTGTATAACACATATTTAAATAATAAAGTAAGTTGCATGTTGAGAATGCCGAGCCCAATAGCATGGGCTTTTTTTTTAATCACGAAAACATATCAATTTACAGAGCCGAATCATTCACCCAACACCTTCCCAGATACATGATATAAATGAAAATAATTGGTATGCTAATCAGTGTATATTTATAGAAGTGTGATTTATTTATTTTTATAAAAATTTCACTCTACATTTTTTTCCTTCTTTTTATATACTATGTTTTTGAGATTTAGAGACCACCTGCACGTCCAAAATAGTCCCACATCGATTATATATTGTATAACACATATTTAAATAATAAAGTAAGTTGCATGTTGAGAATGCCGAGCCCAGTAGCATGGGCTTTTTTTTAATCACAAAAACATATCAATTTACAGAGCCGAATCATTCACCCAACACCTTCCCAGATACATGATATAAATGAAAATAATTGGTATGTTAATCAGTGTATATTTATAGAAGTGTGATTTTTTATTTTTTTATATAAAAATTTCACTCTACGCTTTTTTCATTCTTTTTATATACTATGTTTTTTAGATTTAGAGACCACCTGCACATCCAAAATAGTCCCACATCAATTATATATTGTATAACACATATTTAAATAATAAAGTAAGTTGCATCTTGAGAATGCCGAGCCCAGTAGCATGGGCTTTGTGACCAAGCGGGGCATTAAGGTGGCTGGTTGTGTGGACTAGGGTCCAGTGTGGGTTAGTGAACCATCATCCAACTTCCATAAAACAAATTTGGCGCGCACCCGGGCTCCCTCCAGGTTAATGAGGGCCCAACCTACCATGGGTTGGCAAGCAAACCAACAAATTGAGTTCAGTGGGTTAAACGGAGGGGCTCCACAATCATATGGGTCGGATCAACTTGGCCCATTGGTTGCAAAGGGGTGAATGATCATCATGCCTGGAAAAAAAACCACCGCTACCTCTACACAACCCCTCTAAAACTTATAGAGCCACAATGCTCGAATAAAAATGCAAAGAAACAACTAATTCCTTTTCTATTTCTATTTCTATTTCGAGGTCTATTTTTTCTTTGTTGGAAGCTAATTCCTTTTCTACTTCAAGATTGGTTTCTTTATTATTGCATGCCAGCTGGATATTTAGACACACACACAATCATTTTTTATTAATTTCAACCAAAATATTTAATTTATTTTTATTCATTAGCAATTTTTTATATTTTTTATATTTTTTTTGTCCCACATCGGCTAAATAGTGTATAAGATATATTCTAATAATAAACTAAGTTTGTTGTTGAGAATGCCGAGCCCAGTAGCGTGGGCTTATGACCAAGCGGGGCATTAAGGTTGTTGGTTGTGAGGGCTAGAGTCTAGTGTGGGTTTGGTGAACGATCATCCAACTTTCATAAAACAAATTTGGCGCGTACCCAAAGACCCTCTGGGTTAGTGAGGGCCCAACCCACCATGGGTTGGAAAGCAAACCAACAAATTGGGAATTAGGGGTTAAATGGAGGGGCTCCACAATCATATGGGCCAAAAATTCGGGCCGCCCATTGGTTACAAAAGGGTGAATGGACATCATACCTAGCGTGCCAACTGGATATCTAGGCCACACAAACAACCACTTTTTTATATCATAATATTACAAAATATTTTTTTTCATTTAATATGTATTATATATCATATATCTATAGTTCTCATAATAGTACGACAATATTGTGTTTTTTATATACTATTTATATACTTTCGTTTTTAATATTTAAACAAAATAATTATTTTATTAAATATTTTTATCCCTTATAATAATTTTAACCATTACAACTTTTCTCTATATATTTTATGTTTCTTTATGTACTTTCTTTCTTAATATTTAAACAAGATACATGTATAGTAAATTTATTAGTTACAAATCTTTCAACTGCAATAATTAAGAGTTTCTATCTATCATTGTAGAGATTGTTTCTCTACGTTTATATTGCATTTTTATTTTTGAAATACATTTTTTAATTTAAAGAATATCTATTTTATTCATTCAATATTTGTATCCTTCGTAATAAATTTATTCAAGGAAAAAAAAATGTAAGATAGATATGATCAAGCTTTGTAAGGAGTAAGGCTATAAGATTGAAGTAAAAAGTTTGTTTTCATGATAGTGGTAAACTCTTATTGGTAGATGTTGGATTGTGAGCTGAATTAAGAATTTCATTGGACTTTTTCACATATACTGACCAGTGTTTGAAAAGATTTCAAGAATCTGAAAGGAGAAGACTATTGAATCATATATATACTTGATGTGACAATTATCAAATGTGCAATATCAGATTCTCAATATGATGTCTTATATCTTCATAATGTTTGGTTTCAATGCCGTTACAAAATATTGACACTCATTTTATAATTCTTTTTTGAAATTGTTATTGTCCAAATTCATTATGTTGTTACTGCAACTGTAATAGATATGCATGCGATCGATCGTGAACCATGATCTTCATATGAATTGTATTTGAATTTATTTTATGCATACAATAAAATTCTCCTAACATAACACAATACTCTCTCTTCTTCTTTTTTTATCACAAAAACGTATCAATTTACGGAACGGAATCATTCACCCAACACCTTCCCAGATACAAGATAATAATTGGTATGCTAATCACTGTATATTTATAAAAGTGTAACTTTTTTATATATAAAAGTACACTCTACATTTTTTTCATTATTTGTATGTATTGTGTTTTTGAGATTTAGACATCGTCTACATGTCCTGCACAGCCAAACTAGTCCCACATCGACTAAATACTGTATAATATATATTTTAATAATAAACTAACTTGGGTGTTGAGATTGCCAAGCCTAGTAGCGTGGGCTTGTGACCAAGAGGGGCAATAAGGTGGCTGGTTGTGTAGGCTAGGTGGTTATATCGTCACTATCAGCAATAAGATACCCCTTTCACTAAAATACCCCTAGAGGCGGATAAGCTAAGCGACACGAGGTTTGTGAACTCATAAGTCATTCTTTGATATTGATAAATGATCACTATGAGTCAGACTCGATAAAATTTGATCAATCCTTTTTTCTTCTTAGAACGTATTGATTTGACCCCATAAACGGGACCACCACCCAATAGCATGTTGCCGCCAAAAGCGGAAGCCCTTATTTCTTCTAGAGAATCTCCTAATTGTTCCAGAACAACCAAAAATAGATTTTTTTAACCAGAAAGAATTCGGTTCAGATGTAGGATACCTATAAAGAAGTTTTCGCAACTCAATCATAGATGATGGAATCATCAAAGATTTGACCCTTTCGAACTCTGTCTGTAACTCACTAGAGGCCCGGGAAACAAAGAGAAGATGTGTACAAACGAGATATCCATCAACAAGAATAAGGAAAAGAGGAACTCCTGAACATTTGGCGATCTCAAATGTGTCGATATCAGTGGCGACTCATTATTTCGATGAATCATTTCTTCGAACAGAAGAAGATTATGTAAGCACTCACTTGAAATCTCACTTATCTGATTCCATTATGGAAGACACAATTTTTTCTGAAGAATTCACCATTATATATCTAATCCATGCATAATATCATGAAAAATGGATACAAATTTTTTATTGTTACTTAGTATCGGCAATAGGTCTGAAAAAGTATCTAAAAATATCAAATTTAGATATTTGTACCCTGTCGAAGTAAGGAACCATGGCATATATGTTTGGAATAGATTCCATTTTGAGATAGTTGAAAAAGCACTATCTCATTGAAAGTTTTTATACATCTGTCCTTTCTCAACGTATTTCTTTAGACAAAGACTCCGTTTTTTCCTTTTTCCGGATGGTAAATATTTCTCAGAACATGGAGTGTGAATCAAACCCATGTTTGAATTGAAATTGAGATACTAATGCAAGTTCTTCCCTTCTGAATCAAATAGATTCATATCTGAAAGAGGTTGACAATAAGTTCTTTCAAAATTGACTATTTGTCCCTTTGTTAGAGGTGTTCCAGAAATGTCTACGATTGAGTAAATAGCTCTACGAACGAATGGATCGGATCGAATTGGCAAATGGAAAGATTTGTACAAGTTATATGTTTTGTCTCCACTTTGTGGAAAATCATTAGGTATGAATATGTTAGAAACCTGTGACTTGATTGGTGGAATAGTATCTCTCCCCCAAAAAGCATTTTTTTTTTTTACCGACACACAACGAAAATATTTTGTTGCGAATGAACAAGATATTGAGGAATTGTCCATACGTAAAATCATAATTACCGATACGGGCCTTTTCCACATAAAAAGGGAATCTTTTGTTACAATAAAAGCAAAAGTGATGTGGATTATTCAAGAATCGAAGTTGATTTGCTTTATAAAAAGAAGATATCAATGAACTTCTATGAAATAGTTTCACGGGATTCAACCAATTGTCTTGATCGTGGGATATAATTGAGAAATAGGAATCCATGTTATCAAAGGATTTCCTGCGATTATTTCGAGTATGGAATGAATCAATCATCCACTTTGGTATCTTATTAAACAAAAATGGTGATATTCTTCCTCCATTGATCAAGAATTTCAATTTTGGGGAAGTATCATGATCATCCAATAAGAAGGGTTTCCATTTTTTCAAATGAATGATTTGAAGACCTATTGATTTTAACAACTGATTGCAGAGTTGATATTTCGGACCTTTCAATTCATAGACGTAGATCTCAAACCTATGAATGGGGATATTCCCGAAACTCACAAAGAAAAAAGGAAGTGAGTTAGACAAAAAGAAAATCAACTTGGACAAAAAAAGAAATGACTTGGACAAAAAGAAACGAAGTGGCTTAGACAAATCTTTTTTGTCGATAACCTCAGACCAATCAATCGAATATTGCTTAATACGTAATCTCGGTCAAAAACTACTTAAAAACAGCTCTTCTGCTCAGAAACGAAATGTTTCAAATGTTCATGGAAATTCTTGCTCCCATTGGACCATTTGTATCTATATGCATTAGGATCCCGATTCATGGATCTCTCGGTTCGAGAAATAAAAATAAGAGGATCAAACCATTTCTTCTGACTCTTTTTCAAATTTGATAAATGTCGATTGATCGTATATTTCATTATAGGTCTATGATTCAGAGTATCATTTCCTATTTGATCCCTTTGAATTCCATATTCGAAGTTGCGATCGGATCTATTCATTAAAAAAAATCGATTATATACATTTCTTATGCCCCCATAGATGCTATATTGGATTTGAATAAGATTTCAGATCAATCTATATTGATTGTCTGCTTCCATTATGTTGTTGCTAGCAAATACCACTATTTTTGGTTTTGGATCTTCCAAATCATTCTTGCAGGAGATTCGGACCCATTTTTTTCTTATCCTTCGATAAAAACATTCATTCTCTTCATAAAAAATAGGAGGTAAAACCAATAAAGATTTCTTTTTCGATTCATCCTTGGAGTTGAATACCTCATTCAAGAATTGTTTTTGATCCAATCAGTAGGAATCAATAGAAAAGGCAAATCCCTTATGATACACCAGATCCGGCTTGGTTATTGATATAGTGAATAGATCTGCCATTTCTTGAAATCTCTCTTATGATTCAAAATCGTGGTGTAACATGTATCCTCCCCTGTTCTGGTCATGGAATAGATGAAATAAATCAAAAAATGGATTTTTGTTCAAGAATGAAATCTTATTGGAACTGTCTAGATCCGGTTCATCCTTCGGAACCATATCACATCCCGGATATGATGAAATATGATGAATTGAAATGGTATTTTGTAAATACGTAATTATCTTGAATATATTAACCATTTCTAGATTTTCCAATCGCCTGGAAAGGACAAAAGAAAGATCTTGTTGTTTCTTCAACAATTTCTGATCTCTAGTGGACCTCTCAATAGGATTTGAACCCAGACCATCTGTCATAGAAAAAAGAACGAATGGATCATGTAGGATTCCCAAGAAATTCTTCGATTTCTTCCAGAAGCAGATGATTCTCACATTCCGTGAATAGCCGGGACATTGAGGAATATCCAGAAAAGCATTTCGGGAATCGGTATGATTCTATCTTTGTTCGTTCCATTTGAAGAAATGAAGGATCCCAAAGAATCGATCTTTTTTTTAGTTGTTGAATCTCTCTTTGATCAATGTGTAATATTCCAAATCCTCATTACTAATGGAATCAAAATGATCTCTGGATTGATCAAAAGATCCTATCAATTGGCTAGAATCCGTTACTTGAACGAAACTAGATCTTGTGGAATCATATTGAATATTTGATGATACATTCCGTACCTTGCAAAAAAATCGATCCTTGTTTACCAACCGCACATTGTCTAACCAAAACCAAATCCAATTCTCTCGCGATACAATCCTTAAAAAATTTGATTCGTGCGGATTCTTCCCCCAACTAACGAAGAGATCTTGGCGGAATTGCCACATATGAAATTGAGCACAATTTTGCAAAGAAATAGCCCACTTGTTTCTCAAGAAGAGATGGAAAACATGTTCAATATCATTTGATTGAATAGTTGACCCAGCCCCTTGTTGTTTGAAGAAACCCTCCACTTCAATTGGTATTTTTTCACGAAAAGTAGACATGAGATAACAAATTCAGTGTTTCACTAAGATTTTGAATAGTGGTCCCGAATTCAAGTTGATTATATTTCGTTTATTCCTCAGAGAAAGACAATCAAACAATTCCCAATCATGGTCCTTGCGGATCGGATCATCCATATAATATACAAAATGAAACTCCAGATATTTGATATCTTTCTCTTTAAATAAGATCTCAATTCCAGCGACGGTTTCATTAGATATCTTCCAACTAGAATCCCTTTTTTTCCGATCCAGTTCCTCCACCACCGCGAACCCCAGTTAGATTCAGGCATGATACATTTTTTAGTACTTGGGAGAACCCAAGTTTCGGATCTAGGAAACAACTCTCAGAGATATTTTTTCCTTTTGGAAGATACAAGAGCGAAACAATCAACCTATTGATATTGGAAGACCCAAAGGATTCTTCAAATGTATCATTTCTGGGTCCAATGAAATTCATAGGTATAAGAAGAAGCCCTATCAAATAGAGATTTTTTATTTCGACCATATTTCGATTATTAATACGATATAGAAGGACCGCTACTACAAAGAGTATTACACCCTTGATCGTGAAATATCAATTACTTGTTGAACCCTGTGAATTGCGTGAAAGTAGGATACTCCAAATTCGGGGGTCAAAGAGTTTTATAAAACGTTCTTGGTGAAAAAAAATGTGAATGAAAGATCCCGCTGAATTGAATTAGGTCCATGAATATAAGAAATAGTGAGAATTTTTTATCTCTCTCAATTCCAAAATCTAGGATTTGAATTGATGTCCTTTCATTGATTCCTCCTAAATTGCATTGATTTATCCCAGAGATTTTATTGCAATTAGAATTTGGTTATTCACCATGTACGAGGATCCCCGCTAAGCATCCATGGCTGAATGGTTAAAGCGTCCAACTTATAATTGGCGAATTCGTAGGTTCAATTCCTACTGGATGCACGCCAATGGGACCCTCCAATAAGTCTATTGGAATTGACTATGTATCAATGGAATCTCATCATCCATACATAACGAATTGGTATGGTATATTCATATCATAACATATGAACAATAAGAACTAGCATTCTTATTGAAACTAGAACTCATGAGGAAGAAAATAGATTTATGAATGGAATCAAATATGCAGTATTTACAGACAAAAGTATTCAGTTATTGGGGAAAAATCAATATACTTATAATGTCGAATCAGGATCAACTAAGACAGAAATAAAGCATTGGGTCGAACTCTTCTTTGGTGTCAAGGAAATAGCTATGAATAGTCATCGACTCCCGGGAAAGGGTAGAAGAATGGAACCTATTATGGGACATACAATGCATTACAGACGTATGATCATTATGCTTCAACCAGGTTATTCTATTCCACCTCTTAGAAAGAAAATAACTTAAATCAAAATACTTAATAGCATGGCGATACATTTATACAAAACTTGCACCCCAAGCATATGCAATGGAGCCAGAGACAGTCGAGTGAAATTCAAGCCACGAAATAATTTGATCTATGGACAACATCATTGTGGTAAAGGTCATAATGCCAGGGGAATCATTACCGCAGGGCATAGAGGGGGAGGTCATAAGCGTCTATACCGTAAAATCGATTTTCGACATAATGAAAAAGACATATATGGTAGAATCGTAACCATAGAATACGACCCTAATCGAAATGCATACATTTATCTCATACACTATGGGGATGGTGATAAGAGATATATTTTACATCCCAGAGGGGCTATAATTGGAGATACCATTGTTTCTGGTACAGAAGTTCCTATAAAAATGGGAAATGCCCTACCTTTGAGTGCGGTTTGAACTATTGATTTACGTAATTGGAAGTAACTAATTAGGTTTATGACGAAACCTAGAAATCGATCACTGATCCAATTTGAGTACCTTTACAAGATAAACCTCAACAAAAAAACTAATAGTAACGGCAGCAAGTGATTGAGTTCAATAGTTCCTCATATAAAATTATTGACTCTAGAGATATAGTAATATAGAGAAGACAAAATTGTTTCAAGCACCGACAGAACCGGAAGCACCTCTTGTTTCAAAGAGAGGAGGACAGGTTATTCACATTTCATTTGATGGTCAGAGACGAATTGAAAGCTAAGCAGTGGTAATTCTAAAGATTCCCCGAGGGAAAAATAGAGATGTCTCCTACATTACCCATAATATGTGAAAGTATCGATGTAATTTCATAAAGTCATTCGGTCTGAATGCTACATGAAGATAATAAGCCAGATGACGGAACAGGAAGACATAGGATGTAGAAGATCATAACATGAGTGATTCGGTAGATTTGGATTCCTATATATCCACTCGTGTGGTACTTCATTATACGATATATAGAAGATCCATCTGCATAGATATCATCATCTACATCCAGAAAGTCGTATGCTTTGGAAGAAGCTTGTACAGTTTGGGAAGGGGTTTTGATTGATCAAAAAGAAGAATCTACTTCAACTGGTATGCCCTTAGTCACGGCCATACATAACATAGAAATCACACTTGGAAAGGGTGGACAATTAGCAAGAGCAACGGGTGTTGTAGCGAAACTGATTGCAAAAGAGGGTAAATTGGGCATATTAAAATTACATTCTGGGGGGGTCCGTTTGATTTCCAAAAACTGCTCAGCAACAGTCGGACAAGTGGGAAATGTTGGGGTGAACCAGATTGGGTAGAGCCGAATCTAAACGTTGGCTCGGTAAGCATCTTGTAGTAAGAGGAGTAGTTATGAACCCTATAGACCATCCCCATGGGGGCGGTGAAGGGAGGACCCCAATTGGTAGAAAAAAACCCACAACCCCTTGGGGTTATCCTACAATTGGAAGAAGAAGTAGAAAAAGGAATAAATATAGTGATAATTTGATTCTTTGTCGCCATAGTAAGTAGTAAATAAAATAATAGAAAAAAAAATAGGAGTAAGCTGTGACACGTTCACTAAAAAAAACCCTTTTGTAGCAAATCATTTATTAAAAAAAATTGATAAGCTTAACACAAAAGTAGAAAAAGAAATAATAGTAACTTGGTCGGGCATCTACCATTATACCTACAATGATCGGACATACTATCGTTATACATAATGGAAAGGAACATTTGCCTATTTATATAACAGATCGTATGGTTGGACACAAATTAGGAGAATTCGCACCTACTTTAAATTTCCGAGGACATGCAAAAAGCGATAATAGATCTCGTCGTTAATAAAATAAATAGAAACGCTTATCATTCATTCGTAGGGATTAGTAGGAGGAAACCCTTATGCTAAAGAAGATAAAAACAGAAGCATACGTTTTAGGTCAACATATATCTATGTTTGCTCACAAAGCGCAACGAGTAATTGATCAAATTCATGGGCGTTCATATGAAGAAGCACTTATGATACTAGAATTCATGCCTTATCGATCATGTTATCCCATTTTTAAATTGGTTTATTCTGCAGCAGCAAATGCCAGTTACAACCTGGATTCCAATGAAACAAATTTAGTCATTAGTAAAGTCAAAGTCAACGAGGGTACTACTGTTAAGAAATTAAAACCTAGAGCTCGAGGACATAGTTATCCAATAAAAAGGCCTATTTGTCATATAACTATTGTAGTAAAAGATATATCCTTAGATGAATATGTAGAGATAGACTATCTCAAGGATTTAATAAAAAAAAATAAGTAGATAGATATGACATATAATGATATATATAGTAAGAGGGAGTATGGGACAAAAAATAAATCCACTTGGTTTCAAACTTAGTATAACCCAAGGTCATCATTCCCTTTGGTTTGCACAACCAAAAAATTATTCTGAGGGTCTCCAAAAAGATAACAAAATACGAGATTTTATTAAAAATTATGTACAAAAAAATATGCAACTATCCTCTGGTGTCGAGGGAATTGCACGTATAGAGATTCAAAAAAGAATCAATCTGATCTAGGTCATAATTTATATGGGATTCCCAAAGTTATTAATAGAAAGCCAACCACGAGGAATCAAAGAATTATAGATGAATCTACAAAAAGAATTTAACTGTGTGAACCGAAAACTCAACATTGTTATCACAAGAATTACAAAACCTTACAAAAACCCTAATATTCTTGCATAATTTATAGCCAGGCAATTAAAGAATAGAGCTTCATTTCGCAAAGCAATGAAAAAGGCTTTTAAATTAATAGAACAAGAAGATACAAAAGGAATTCAAGTGCAAATTGCAAGGCGTATCGACGGAAAAGAAATTGCACGTGTCGAATGGGTTAGAGAAGGCAGGGTTCCACTACAAACCATTCGAGCCAAAATCGATTATTGTTCTTATACAGTTCGAACTATCTATGGGGTATTAGGCATCAAATTTTGGATATTTATAGACGAGGAATAATAAAAATTTCCTTGTCTTTCCCTTCTATCCACTAATAGAACAAAAAATGATAAACTCGTCAATTCCTTTTTTGTTCAATCAAAACAAAAATGAGTAATTCTATAAGGTTGAATAAAAAAAAATTCAATTGACCATATAATTGCTATGCTTATATCAGGCTAGGTCCATTGCGGGTTGGTGATCCATCATCCAACTTCCATCAAAAAAGGTCAACTTGGCCCATTGGTTGCAAAGGGGTGATATTTTAGACTTCGTTAACATTTTTTTATATTTAATTTTTTTAATAACAGATAATATTTTTCTATTTTTTACTACCAAATATCAACAAAAATAAGAATAAAAGTATCTCTCTTTTTATGAAGTACTTCTATAATTAGTGAATAGAAGAGAAAGTATTTGGAAAATTATGTTTTAATTTCTAATAAAAACGCAAATTTGAATGAACACACTTTGTACGTCTTTGTTTTTATTTTTTAAAAATAATTTGTAATTATTAAACGGATTTTATTTTTTATTTTGCACTGAGACAAAATTATGCATTGTACACAACTTACACATATATTTAACGAAAAAAAAAATAAAAAAAGAACTCACACATATTCTCATATACACATTGTAAAGCCTCTATTTCATTCACAAACTGGTCAATTTCGCCAAACTTGATGATGCACTGTCAATGTTCGATAATATGTCTCAGACACACCCTCTTCCTCTAATAGTCCATTTCACTCAATTGTTACTGTGAACTTTGAAGCTTGGTTATGACGTGAACTGTAAAGTGCTCACCACTTTCATATATATATCAATCTTCCATATACAGAGTTATCAAAATAATTGTATTCAGTTATAGAGTCTGAAATTTTTTTTGAAAACTATATTGGGTTAATTCTGGTTCCATTAGGGTGTCATTCATTGAAGAAAGAAACAATGAATCATAAGTTCATGTACAAAGGATCTTGATTGTCCTGGCTCTCATGAACTAAGTAGAAAGTTATTCGTTCCACATATATAGAAATATATATTTCTTTGTTTCTGCAGTCATAGAAAAAGCTCCAGATCCACTGCTAGCTATTTTACTAAATCATGGATGAGAAGTGCTATGGTATGGAACTATTTGAAACTTGATAAACTATATGATAATAGTTTTATCCAGTATAAACCATATGTGAGAGAAATTTTCTACAGAGAAGAGTTGAAAAGGACTTCAAGTAAATAGTAAACATTATCATACTTGATTCTATATTACCTTTCACATGAGCTCCAGATTCAGCTTAGAGATTGAATTAAAGGGTAAAAAAAACACACACACAGAAACACACTCACATAAGGATTGCACCAAGTAATACCAATATCAGACCACCATTAATGATACAAAATAGTTTAGAATTGGAGAACACTAGTACAAAAAATCATCCAATTTCACAAAGAAATTTTTTGTCTGGAAAAATACAGGAATAGGCGAATGAACACAGCCAGCTTTAGAAACTCTTTATTTAAGGGAGGAAGTTGCTCCCAATATCACAATCAGAAGATAATTACTAAATTATACGAAGAAGAAATCACACGCAGGAATAGAGAAGTGAAGCACACCTTCTTGTGTAGCATTGCTAAGAATAAACAAGGTGATGCCAAAAAATCACAGAAAAGAACCAGGACGATGCTCTTCTCTTCAGTCGGCTCTGGATTGTCCAGCTCGGGAAGAGAGGATGATACCGACAATGAGGCCATACAGCGCCAACGCCTCGGCAAAGATGAGAATCAGAATCATTCCAACAAAAAGCTTTGGCTGCTGAGCATTGGCTCTACAACGATACAATCATATTTAAGATATAAACATAAGTAAAATCCAACATGGCAATAACCAGTCCTATATAAGATAAAGAAAATGAGTGAACCAACGCTGCTCATCACCCAAAGAAATTCAATGAATGGCTGCAAATTAACTAAACAAGAAATGGTGTGGAAAAATAAAAACAGAGAATCTATAAGACGCAAGTATAAAGGATGTAATTTTAAGCACGTGCATATGAATTTAAGCTAAACCAAGGAAGAAGATCTATATGCGGCAATTGTTTTACAGTGTTACCTGACACCAGCATCACCAACAATTCCAATAGCCATTCCAGCCGAAAGCCCGGCAAGACCACAAGAGAGACCAGATGAAAGGTGTGCATAACCATCGAAGAGGTAATAAGATTTGGCCTTGGGGTTAATCCCTGTACTGATGATAACAGCAATAATCAAGCCATATATACCCAACACTCCAGCCATAACAACTGGCACAATTGACTTCATCACCAGCTCAGGCCTCATAACCCCCATTGACGCCACACCCACACCGCTCTTTGCCGTCCCATATGCAGCTCCCATACCTACAACAACCAATTCACATTGTAAGCCTGAATTGACTCAAAATGATAATACCCATTTGGTTGAGAACGAATCAAATTGAGAGGTAGATTTAGATTAGGGTTCTGCTACAATTTACACTGGAAGCCTCAAAATATTAAAAAATTTGGTCCTCATTTATATTCCAGCACTTTCTATGAAACGAACAACTTAGAATCAAATTAAGATGTAAATTTATATCAGGGTTCTGCTATAGTTCACATTGTAGGCCTCATAAGAATAAAAAGTTTGATAAGCATTTTGTTTTCCACCACTTTCCAGGAAACCAAACAGAAAGAATCGAACAGAAACACAGTACTACCAAAAAGTCATCCTAGATCAAGTAATGACTAATTTTGGGATAGCTGTGAATAAGCTAGGAAAGAGGGAATCGGTTCAAGAGTGGATTTCCCCCACTACTATTAAAATGGCGTCATGAAATTTGCCCAGGGTTGTGCTATGATCCACATCTAAAACCTCAAAGGTTTCAAATTTTTGACACACATTTTGTTTTCCAGCATTTTCTCGAAATCATATAGAGAATTCAATGAGATGTAGATTTACATTGTAAGCCTCAAAAGATTCAAAATTGTGATACCCATTTTGTTTTCCAGCACTTTCTAGGAAACCAAACAGCAAAAATCAAATTGAGATTTAAAATTAGGTTGTTAGCCCCAAAAGATTCGAAATTTCAATACCCATTTCACAGACCTTATTCTCTCAGCCACCCTAGGTAAAAGGGATCAGTCTCAGCCCTCGATTAAAAAGAAGTAAACTTATCCAGCATTTTCAGGGACACCAAACAGAGGATCCAAATGGGACGTAGATTCAAGTTAGGGTTTTCAATAATCCCCAATTGTAAGCCTCAGAAAAGATTCAAAAATTAAATACCCATTTCGTTTTCAAGCAATTTCAGTGAAACCCAACAGAACAAGTCGAATCACGAGTTATATTTACGTTAAAGTTTTGCCATAATTCACATTGTAACCCTCAAAAGATCCAAAATTTTGGTACCCATTTTGTTTTCCAGCACTTTCTATGAAACCAAACAAAAAAGAACCGAACAAGGATGCAAATTTAAGTTATGGTTTTGCCACAATCCACATGCTAATCCTCAAAAACTACAAATTTTTCACATCCATTATGCTTTACAGCACTTTCTATGGAACCAAACAGAGAGAATGGAATTGAAACGTAGATATACATTATGATTCAGCTGTAATTCACATTGCAATCCTCAAAACACTAAAAAAATTTATACCCATTTCGATTCTGGTAAATAAAAGGAAAGAATCGAATTGAGATGTGGATTTAGATTAGGGTTAGGGTTTGGCTTACATGAGAAAACGAGAGCAGCTGCAGCGCCGAGGAAGCCGAAGAATGGGGCGGTTTCATCGCCGCTGAATGAAGATGATGACATTATGTTTCGATTTCTAGGGTTGATTCAATTTGGGGATAATAAAAGAAATTGAATGATTTGATCTGATTTTCCGATCAGCGAAGTTGTTCGCGTAGAGATAGGGGTGTGTGTGTGAGAGACAGAGAGATTGGAGGAGAAAATATGTGGAGGGTTAATTGGGCTGGGCTTTTAAAAGCGTAATATATTTGTTAATGGGCTTTGGGGTGTGGTTAGATATCACTACCAACTCTTGGGGTGGGTTGGACTCCTTTGATGAAAAGGAAGTGGGCTTGGTTTCAATTCGTGTTTATATTATCCTTTATAAAAAAAAGCTAATTTCAAATTACCCATTATTTTACTAGTAAAGCTTACTCATTAATCGAATATGTGTAATGCTAACGGTATGAGATGATATATTTTAGTTATAAGGCTATGCCACATCATCAATAATGGCATGCACATTTTGGTCAAAAGATTAATTTTATTTTTAGTGGACCATTGACACCTACTTCATCAAATAAAAGAAAACTGAGTGGGATTCGAGGAAATATTTAGTTGAATGACTTGAATCGATCACAAGAAATATTCCTATTTTGACTTGCATACAACTTAACTTTAATCTTATTAAGATAAATTTCTAATAATAAGGGAGATTGATTTCATTCAAATGGTGTTGACTAAAAGGTGAGGTCACAATCTAGCATCTGCCTTAGCCTATGAAATAAGACATTCCAAGGCTAATAAAAAAAAATGGGGCAAAATGGGCAAAAGATGAGGAGCTCCTCAGTAATGAGGGATATATTGCTTCATTTGGTATGCAATAATGGGATGGAATGAAATGCATATTCCAACTATTTATTTGTTTGACATGTATTTCAAAATAGGAATAGTTATTTTCATGGAATAAAATCCATTTCAGAGAATGAAAAATCATTTCATAAGTAACCTATGAAATGAATATTTCATTCTCTAACTAAAAAATTGAATAAATAAGAATGATCATTATATTCTCATTTCATTCTCACATTCATTCCATTGCATTATATTCATATATATGTACCAAATAGAACATAAGTCTCTCTCACACTTCATCAAAGGGAACTTGTTCACATTACCATCTTCTTTCTCTCTAACACACACGTAAGTATGTCTGAACTTCCAACTCTCTTTGTCCGCCTTAAATTCTACATATTATTTTTAAGAGAAATGTTAAATATCGTGAATGATGTGGATGCATATATAAATTGACACATTTCTACTATAAAAAAAAATAAGTAAAAGTATATTAGAGCGATTTTAAATATACACGAAAATAATCTACTTTAAATAAATAGTATGGGTTCAATAAATATTTAGGAAATCTCATATTTATTAGTAAAGAATACAAAATAATCTAAAATCTATCTAAATACAAACCAGGTGTTAAATTACAAAAAACATGTATTATAGAAGTATTTATTTGGGCATCATTTAGTACAAATACAATAGTTATAGATCTAATTCATGTTGAAGAAGATTCCAAATATAGTAGTATAATTTGTTTTCACTAACTATTATTTGATCTTGTCTTCCCTAAAATTTAAAATAGGAATTCAATCTAAGAAATTCTCTAATAGCCTAATTATGTATATAAATATTTCATAATTGCATTAAATAATTTTGTTATTATTTCTGAATATCTTAATTAATTAATTATATGTTAAATCATTATATTTTATGTATCTAAAGCATAAAGACAATTCTGAAAATAAAATTTATTTTCTTTTCCATTTCATGCTATCCAAACTAACAAAATAAAAATTTTCCATATATTTCTTCAAACTTTTCAAACCCTCCAAACGGGTTTCCAAGTCCAAAAAGTCCGTTTAATAAAACTGCATTTGTTTGGTGAAAACATTCAAACGCACTTTCATGAAAATTTGAAACTTTTAAAGCTCGTTTAGTAAAAGCAAGTAATAGTTGTTTTTCCAATTCACGTACCCCTATTTTAGGAATAGTGGATGTTATAAAAAAGTAAATTCCTATATTATCCTCATACTTATCTCTTATTACTTTTTATCCTTTTCCATTCTAAAGTCTTTAAACTCTATTATTTTTACCGTAATTAATGAAAAATAGTCATATTTTCATTCATCAATTTTTTATTTGTAAATTTTTTTTTGCACTATGTATTAATTTTATCCCATAAAATTCATGGACATTCTACATTATTTTCACCGCGACCTACTTTCATTCATCACTTTTTTGTTTGTAAAAATTACTATATTATATATTAATTTTATCATATACAACTCATAGGCATTCCGTATATGATAATTAACATTCCATTCGTTGATATTTCTAATAGAAATAAAAAATAGAAAACAAAAGAAAATTGAGAGATAAATGAAGGATGAAGAATTCAACTAGTTTGATTTCGCGAGATTCCAATGATACGTGTTTCACAAATTAATGATCTTATTGGTTATTCAAGGTAATATTGTAAATTATTAATTTATTTAACAATATTAATTATTAAATGAGTTGTGAAGTAGATAGGTTCACCAAACAACTTTTTATTTTAAAACATAATTATCAAACTTATTTTTATAAAAAGTCATTCTTAAAAATAGGACTTCTCTTCTCGAGAAGCTTCTCCAAACGCTATGTTTCTTTCTAATCAAATGCACTCTGGAAAATGATTTTTCTTTTCTTTTCTTTTCACTTTCTTTCACTTTCATTTTCCATCTCATTTATGTCTAACCAAACGAACCCTTAAACTATTAGATGAGATTAACATCGAACTCATTTATCATCAATCACTTTCTCATTCCAACCCAATATAAGACAAGACCCATGATCAATTACTTATAACTAATTTCTTCTCAAATCCATCTTAGCATGCCTCTTTGTCCGTCATTATACTTCAAGAACTATAATTAAAGAATTACAATCCTAATCCTCATCCCACATGATAACCAAACTTGAATGGTTCACCATCACATCCAGCTTTAACGATTTATCTACTATCATCCACTAGGACTCCTTTGTCACTTCAAAAATGCATCTTAATTATTCAATAAAATTGTTTCCAACTAAATCCGTTCTTATGCCGTAGAAGAAATTAAACAAGCGTATACCATTATGACTTTCCAAATCATTCTTCAATAATGAATAAAATGTCTGATTAGTCTATCAAACTGGATTTATTACATGGATCACGGCAGGGCCGTCCTTGAGGCCAGGCGGCCTAGGCCCTAGAGTCCCAGCCCAATAGGGGCTCCAAAATATATATATTTTTTCTTTAAGTAATATAGGTCCAAAATAAAATTTATAATTAAAAGTTCAAATAAAATGAACCCAACAGATTAACCTAATTTTGAGTAACATAGGCCCAAAAAACACAATATATCCAAATTATATATTTATTTTGGGGGCCCTATTGGGTTTCATATAGTTGTTGTAAGTGTGGAAATCCTCATGCCCACCAGGCTGAAGCCCATCAGGTTGGAGCCCATCAAGCATCAGACTCATCAGGTTGATGGCCCAATAGGGTTATTAAAAGTCCGAAGACAAGGCCCATTTCAACTTGTATTCCTTTTAAAATAGAGATGATGATGTAAACAAAGTGTGTTGCCCTAATGGGCTAAAGGCCCAAAAAGGAAATGTATATAAAGAAAAAGTAAAATTTGAATAAAGCATTGAATTATGGTGTTTATGCATTTTTAGGCATTTACACATTGGCGCCGTCTGTGGGAAATCAAGGAGTTCTTGAAATTTTCAGTCTGTCCTTCGGGATTCGAAAACCATCTCCTATTTCCCATCTCGTTAAGCTGAGTTTATTTTTTCAATATGAAGATCTGAGAGTTATCTCCGTTCTTCACCACCTTCTAAAAAATCTCCGTTCGTAGTCCCCAACAAATATGTCGGTCACCCGTTCGCAGGCGGACGTTCCGACCACCGCTGACAGCCGTGAAGAAGGTTCCCAATCCATAAAGCGAATCATGCAACGTCTGATAGCTGCTGAGGAACATAGCTTGGCTCTCGAGAAGTAGAACGCAGAGCTCATGACGAGATTAGCTCCACCACCGCCTGCCCCTTCGGTAGCGGCGCTCGACCCCTCCGAGAACCAGCAAGACGTCAACAGGCTTGAAGAGCACGCTGAGTCTTCCCAACGCTCAGGAAAGGCTCATTTCACTGATGAAGCCCTGACCCCCTAGAAGCTTTAGGCAATGATGGCCGAGTTCTAGAAGAAAATCCTCGGGGATTTGAGAGCCCGATCCATCAATGACCTAGCCATTCAGGCGTCAACCGAGCTAATACAATCACCCTTCGTCCCGGAGATAACCCGGGAACCCTTTTCAAAGAAGTTCATTATGCCCCGGTTCACCCCCTACGATGGCACCAAAGACCCCGAGGAGCACATTTATCAGATCCATCAGAAGATGACCATGTACGCAGAGAACGAGTCCTTGCTCTGCAAAGTATTTTCCACTAGTCTTGTTGATGCGGCCCTATTATGGTTCAGGAAACAGCCACCTCAGTCCATCGACAGCTAGCAGCAGTTGATCAGGCTCTTCATTGCCCAATACTATGGGAACAAGAGACAAAAGAAGACCATATCCTACCTCTTCATTATGATTCAGGAAAAAGGGGAATCACTGAAGAGCTTCATGTCCCGATTCAACATCGAATCTTTTTCTGTCAACAACTGTGACCAGCACTATGCTGTGGAGGCCTTCAGGATGGCCCTCATTCTAGGGACCAAGTTCCACCAATCTCTGGTGAAGCGCCCCCCCATCGAACATTGGGGAGTTAAACTCCAGAGCCTAGGGATATTTAAGGATTGAAGAGGAGGAAACCGTCAGGCAGAGGAGGGCGGCCTTGGTCAGCATTGAAGCCCCATCAAAGGATCGGGCAATCGATCGAAAGCATCCAGCTTCATCAGGATCGCCGGCTCCTTCGGGATCATCAGCCCCGAAACCGTCCAAATGCTCCAAATTTGAAGATAGAACGACCACCTGAGGGTCAGCCTTGCCAAACTCTACCAAGAAAACAAGATTAAAGGGATTTTCCAGTAACCCCCAACCATCAGACAGCCACTTGACCGAAGGGATAAGTCGAAGCATTGCGCTTTCCACGGGGATTTCGGGCATGTCACAAACGAATACCGTAATCTGAGGTAGTAGGTCGAGGCACTGTTGCTTCGTGGAAAGCTCCGGGATTACGTCCAACAGGACAGACCGAGGGGCCATCAACGTGCTCCTAGCACCCCCAGGAATCCCACTGTCGCACAGCCGGTCCGGATAATCAATATTATTCTTGGCGGACCCGCCTCCAAGAATACCGAAGGATCCAGCCGGAGCCAGCTGCGAAGGGCCTGCAAGATAAGAAAAGTCAACAAAATCAATGATGTCCACCACAAGACAGGAGAAACACATATCATTTTTTATGCATCAGACCTTCGGAGCATCCAGACCCCACATGATGACCCTCTGGTTATGACCCTGATGGTAGCCAACTGCCTTGTGAAGAGAGTCATGATCGATCCCGGGAGCAGCGCAAACGTCATCACCAAATGGGCTTTCGAAAAGCTTGAAATTGACCCGAATGAAATTGTGACGTCCCGATGCCCTATTGTAGGATTCGATGGAAAACAAATCAAACCAATCGAGGAGGTCCAGTTGTCGATATCTGCTGCTCAAAAAACCCTGACCGAGACGTTTGTTATAGTGGATGTGAAGCCTTCATTCAATCTGCTCATGGGAAGGGGATGGATTCACCGGATGCGGGGTGTGCCTTCAACCCTTCACCAAATGATGAGATGCATAAGCCCGAATGGCTTTGGCACCATTGACATCAGAGGTGACCAGGTGGCCGCCAATGAGTGTTATGCGGTCACACTAAAGGAGATCCGGAAGGGAAAAGGTCCAGCGGTGCCCCATTCCAAGGAACATAATCCATACCCCAATTAGCAATCAAAGGAAAGGGATCCGAGTACCCCGATCATGATCAAGCCATTAAAGTCAGTCTCTGTTGTACCCGATAGCCCGAAAAAAGTTATTTTTGTAGGTACAAACCTTACCAACTCTGAATTGAGAGAATTGACACAGTTATTGCATGACAATGTCGATGTATTCGTATGGGAACACACAGACATGCCTGGCATCGACCCTCTTGTTGCCTAGCACTCGTTAAACGTCGACCCTAATGTGAGACCGATAAGGCAAAAATAGAGGCACATGGGAGCGCATCGAAACTAGATCATAGCAGACGAAGTGTCCAAATTGCTTCAGGCTAGTTTTATCAGGGAAATCAAATATCCCGAATGGCTCACCAACGTAGTGGTCTTCTAGAAGAAGAATGGTAAATGGAGGGTTTGTGTTGATTTTACCGACCTGAACAGGGCATGCCCGAAGGACAACTTTCCACTGCCAAAGATTGACCAGATGGTTGATGCTACCGCTGGCTATGATCGTCTAACTTTTCTGGATGCTTATTCGGGATACAACCAAATAAAAATGAACCCGATGGACGAGGAAAAGACCTCCTTCATTACTGAAACATGTACTTATTGTTTTAAAGTTATGCTCTTTGGACTGAAAAATGCAGGTGCCACTTTCCAGAGGTTGGTCAACAGGATCTTTAAGGGGATGATGGGTACAATAATAGAGACTTATATTGATGACACTGTGGTCAAGAGCAGGAAAAAGGAAGACCATCTCACCCACTTGCGACAAGTGTTTGACACCCTCAGGATGCATGGCATGAAACTTAACCCAGATAAATGCTCATTTGGTGTATCATCCGGACAGTTCTTGGGACACATCGTGGAGAGAACCGAGATCCAGTCCAGCCTGACTCAAGTCAAGGCCCTGATAGAGATGAGGGATCCCCGGACACATAAAGACATTCAAGTCTTGACGGGAAGAGTGGTGGCACTTAGCAGGTTCATTTCACGACTCACTGATCGATGCAGACCGTTCTTTCAGGCAATCAAGGCAAAGAAGGGGGAAGTCTGGGGGCCTGAGAAATCTGAAGCTCTGATAAGGTTAAAAGAGTACATGACCATACCCCCGATCTTATCCACACCGGGTCCCGATAAAGTCTTGCATCTGTACTTAGAAGTATCCTCTGTGTCGACCAGTACATCCCTCATCAGATAGGATGGAAACCTTTAGATGCCAGTCTTCTACACCAGCAAATCCTTGGATGAAGCAGAAACCCGGTACAACAGGCAAGAAAAACTGGTTATATCACTGATGAATGCGAAAAGATGACTAAGGCAATACTTCGAAGCTTATCCAATCATTGTCCCGACTGCCACGCCTCTCCGAGTCATTATGTCGAAACCTGATCTTTCGGGGAGAATTTCCAAATGGGCCATTGAATTGGGCATATATGACTTGACTTACATATCTCGGGTTTCCATCAAAGGTTAAGCTGTGGCAGATTTCCTTCTCGAAGACGAAACTGAAGAACCCGACCAGATGATTAAGCCAGACACTTAGAAGCTTTTCATGGATGGCTCAGCCGCCCCTGCCGGATCAGGAATCGGTTTAGAAATCCTGACACCTGATGGTACGCACCTCCACATATTAGTGCAACTACAATTCCCAACCACCAATAATGAGGCAGATTATGAAGCGGTCATATCTGGCTTGAGGTTAGCCCGAAGCCTCCAAATCCAGGCCCTAGCAGTGCACAACGATTCTCAACTAGTCGTTTGACAAATTAAAGGGGAATACGAGACAAAAGATTCGAAAATGGAGTCTTACCGGGAAATTGTGTTAAAAGAAACAGAAAGCTTTCAAAAAATAACTTTTACTCAGATCCCGAGAAGTAAAAACTCTGTAGCTGACCACCTAGCCAGCCAGGCATCCTTAGCCAGAGAGAACCCTGGCCCGGGTTGTGCCGGTTGATTTTATAATCAGACCAAGTATTCAGGAGCCCAAACAAGTGATGCTTATCCCATGGGATCCCAGCTGGATGGATCCCCTGATGGATTACCTAAGAAGTGGAACACTCCCAGAGAACAAAACTGAAGCTCACAAGATCAGGAGGAATTCAGCCCGATATTCAGTTATAAACGGGGAACTTTATCGAAAATCCTTCTCAGGTCCTTACTTGAAATGTATTACGCCATCGGAATCAAGAGCAGTGATGCAGGAGATTCACAGTGGATCTTGCGGGAACCACTCCAGAGGTAGATCCCTTGCTCATAAGATACTCTCCCAAGGATACTTTTGGCCCTATCTGTCACGAGATGCTGAAGAGTATGTCCGAAAGTGCAAGCCATGCCAGATGCACGGAGACGCTATCCATCGGCCACTTGAGTTCTTGCATCCCACCATAGTACCACACTCGTTTGCCCGATGGGGAATGGATATCGTGGGACCTCTCCCGAAGGAAATTCGATCAAATGCCTATGTCCTTCTGGCAACTGATTACTTCACCAAATGGGTAGAAGCTGAAGCCTATCCCACCATCAAGAGTGGCCACATCATCAAATTCATATGGACCCACATAATATGCAGATTTGGGCTACCAAGGACAATCATGATGGATAATGGGACAAATCTTGACAATAAAGAAGTGAAAGTGTTATTTGCCGAGCATGGTATCAACCAGAGTACGTCTTCTGTCGGGTACCCATAAGGGAACGGACATGCGGAATGGACAAATCAAACTATATTCAACACCTTGGCCAAAAAGCTTGAGGAAGCCGGAGGGGCCTGACTCGAGAAACTACCTGAAGTGCCCTGGTCATACAGAATGACTCCCAGACAACCCACTGGGGAGACCCCCTTTTCCATGGCATACGACGCTGAGGTTGTGATCCCAACGGAGGTCAGGGTTCCAACCCTCCGAAGTCAGGCCTGGGTTGAATGGCCAAATAACCAGCACTTGGCTCACGACTTTAATCTACTAGATGAAATAAAGGAGGCTGTCGGGATCAGGCTGGCCGCCTACCAACAACGCGTCCAGAACACTTCAACCAAAAGGTCAAAAGAAGATAGTTCCAGGTCAGGGACATGGTCCTTAGGCGAAAAATTGGGCTCGTAGGCAAGCTCATGGAGCCTTGGGAGGGCCCGTACACCATTATCAAAGTCATTGGGCATGGATCATACCGCGTTCGAAGGAATATGGACGGCGGAATGGAACCAAACTCCCAGAACGCCTCTCGCCTGAAGAGGTACTACCCGTAAAAGGTCAAGTTTTGCTTTTACTTTGATCTTTTTGTAAAAAAGGTTATAGCACTTGATCAATAAAAAATAATTTTTATGGAAAATTAGCTTATAAATATCTACTAATACAAAAATAAACCAAGTGTTGCAATGTCTATCGCATGACCTAAAGTACCCGAAAGACACAACACTGATTCTGAAGAGATCAAAGTTTGCAAAAGTAAACCAAGTGTTGCATTGTCAATCGCATGGCCTGAAGTGTCCGAAAGACACAACACTGATCTTGAAGAGATCAAAATTTGCAAAAAAAATAAACCAAGTGTTACAATGTCTATCGCATGGCCTGAAGTGCCCGAAATACACAACACTAATCCTGAAGATTCCAAAAATAAACCAAGTGTTGCATTGTCTATCGCATGCCCTGAAGTGCCCGAAAGACACAACACTAGTCCTGAAGAGATCAAAAAGTGTTGCAATGTCTATCGCATGGCCTGAAGTGCCCGAAAGACACAACACTGATCCTGAAGAGATCAAAGTTGGTAAAACTAAACCAAGTGTTGCATTGTCTATCGCATGGCCTGAAGTGCCCGAAAGACACAACATTGATCCTGAAGAGATCAAAGTTTGCAAAAAAATAAACCAAGTATTGCAATGTCTATCGCATGGCCTGAAGTGCCCGAAAGACACAACATTGATCCTGAAGAGATCAAAGTTTGCAAAAATAAAACCAAGTGTTGCATTGTCTATCGCATGGCCTGAAGTGCCCGAAAGACACAACACTGATCCTGAAGAGATCAAAGTTTGCAAAAAATAAACCAAGTGTTGTATTCTCTATCGCATGGCCTGAAGTACCCGAAAGACACAACACTGATCCTGAAGAGATCAAAAATTGCAAAAAAATAAACCAAGTGTTGCAATGTCTATCGCATGGCCTGAAGTGCCCGAAAAACACTACACTGATCCTGAAAAGATCAAAGTTTTCAAAAATAAACCAAGTGTTGCATTGTCTATCGCATGACCTGAAGTGCCCGAAAGACACAACACTGGTCCTGAAGAGATCAAAAAGTGTTGCATTGTCTATCGCATGCCCTGAAGTGCCCGAAAGATACAACATTGATCTTGAAGAGATCAAAGTTTGCAAAAATAAACCAAGTGTTGCAATGTCTATCACATGGCCTGAAGTGCCCAAAAGACATAACACAGATCCTGAAGAAATCAAAGTTTGCAAAAAATAAACCAAGTGTTGCATTGTCTATCGCATGTCCCGAAGTGCTCGAAAGACACAACACTGATCCTGAAGAGACCAAAGTTTGCAAAAATAAACTAAGTGTTGTTTTGTCTTTCACATGCCTGAAGCGCCCGAAAGACACAACACAAATCCTGAAGAGATCAAAGTTTGCAAAAATTAATGTAATGGTCTGAAGTGCCCGAAATACACGACACTGATCCTGAAAAGATCACAAATTGCAAAACAAAATAAAGTGTTGTCTTCTCCATTGCATGACTTGAAGTGCCCGAAAGACAATACTTTTTTGGATTAAATAATCTAATTACTGAAAAGGTAAATTGGACAAGAACAATGATTTTTCATTCAAAAATGGGACCCAATGGCAAATGATTAAAAAATGCTCTACAAAATGAAGAATCATATCCTAAGTGCTAGCATCAATGCCCCATGCGTCTGAGCTAACAGGAACAATAGTCCCATCAGGGACAGAAGAAGAAAAGTTGGACGTGGACCCTGGAAAAGGCTTGGTGAGGAATTCACAGAAGCGAATGTCATTGGGACCTCCAACCGGATCATCATACGGCGGAGCAATGCCAAGAGACTCTTCTAGCTCCTCCACTGAGGAGGATTCCCTCTCCTCAACAGGTTTCTGGATGTCCTTGAAGCAAGTCCTCCATCTGTACCCCATCATATGCTGGGCAGTGTCGCAGAGGCGTTTGTATATCTGATTACCACCCCCGATGACACATTTCCACCATTGACCTCTCCACTACCAGGAGATGCTCAGTTTCTATTTTCTCTTCCAGAAGCTTTGCTTTGGAAGTCTTCAGGCCCTCATTATCAACCTTCAGGCCCTCGTTCTCAGTCTTCAGGGCCTCCTTTTCAGCGAATAGGGCCCGTCGTACCGCCTCCATCTCCTGGATCTGATCACTGGCAGCCTGAAGCTGTTAATCCGCAGTGATTGCCCTCGTTGTCTGAACCTCCAATTTTTCATTGGCTATTAATAACAAGGAGGCAACCTTTTGCCTTGCATCTTCCTTCATCTTGAGGAGCTCATTAGATTTGCTGAGCAACCTTGTGTCCTTTTCCATCTTGGCGTTATAGGTTTGGGTTAAGTAGAGCATCTGCCAAAATGCAAGTGTTAGACAGATCAATAAATAATGTGAAGAATTACAAAGTATGATTGAAGGAACATCGTGTCAAAAACGTACCTTCATAGCAATCTCCGGACCAGACATGGCCAAATCCGTCCGATCAACCTGCTTCAGCTTCTTTCGATCTGCAGGGGTCCGGATATGGAAACCCATTGCCGAAGGGCAACATCATTGTCAATGGTTTCAAACCCCCTGACCAAGAAGTCGCCACCCGAAAGTATTATCTTCGCTGCCCATGGGACTGGTCACTCCTCATTAGTTGCAGCCGCAGTCTCAGTCTCTGCCACTATACTTGGCAAAGACGTTGTAGTCAGGCGGGGCCTAATCGATCGATCAGGGACTGTGGCCAGATCCTCAGATCGGGGATGATGTGTCCTCGTCAGATTTGACCCTCCCCCCTCAATTTGTCGTGATCTAGGAATAGGTATTTCTCCCGAAGAAAGGACAATGAGTGATCTGGCAGTACTTACTCCCGAAGGAGGAGGTCGAGCAGCTGGAACATTTCCCATCAGTGTTGGTGCAACTGCCCCAGAGGAAGCAGCCAGAGTACTCTGAGGCTGCTGATCGTCTCGGGCCCTTTCTGGTGTTTGAGGGTTTGATTGAGTGCCCGTTGCTCGCTTGGCCTTCCTCTTGAGGACAGGCGTCGGGATCCTCAACATGGTATTATGTCATTCTGTTAATAATGCCTGCAAATTAGAACCCGTCAGGTAATTACTACACATCCCCAGGGGCTGCCCCCAAATTTTAGATTTAAGGAGATCAAACCGGGATCTGATATAAGTTGGAGTTTTAAAGCGGTCGGGTGCTCCCAGAAACTCAAGCACATGAAGGCCCAACTTATCATTACACTGTTCGCAATAGCCCGACCCCCTATGAAATGGTTTCAAAAAAATGGAATAAGGGTTTATCGAATTCACTAGGGACCTTGAATCCGGATGAGCCAGGAAGCCTCTAATTCCCGCTTACCAGGATCATTTTTTCTTTACACCCTTTGTTACACTTCTCAGTGCCGTCATAAATATTTCTCCCACTTAAAGGAAAAAGATTGTACCGACCCCTACAGTCCTTCTAGTTCTGTATCTTGTAATAGAATAAGAGCTCAGCTAGACCCAGATCAAGACCCAGCTCCCGATTGATTATCAGGAGCATGGCCATGATCCTGAAAAAGTTAGGCCCCACTTGAAGCGGAGCCAGACCCAAGGTAGCCAGGGTATAAATAAAGAAAAGGTGGATCGGGAACCTAAGAACCTGAAGGTGGAAGACTGACAACAAAATCTGATGATCCATGACCCCCTCACCTTTCCTGAAATCGTATTTTTTAGGATATTTTTTAATGATCACCCCATCGGGTATCCAACACTTAACCCTCAGCCTTTTCAGTACCTTTCTACCCTATGAGCAGAAAGGAGAGGATCGGCATAAAATTGATCTCCCGCTCTCCCTGCAGCTGGATTCCCACCTGCTGCAACATTTTGGTTAACCTCGGGAGGACTAGATTCGACCGTTCTAACCACCTCTACCGATGGGGAGCTAAGGGAAGCTTCAGGATCCACAGAAGAGGGGAGACGGTCGCTACCCGACCGGGTGTCGTCATTATCAGACATTTTGACAGAAAGGTAGGAAGACTGAAAGAAGAAAACTTACTCTAGGATGAATCCCAACGAGATTTTGTGAGTTTTCCTGGAAGAATGACCGGATTCTGGCAATGATAAACGAAGAACTCAAGTTGCAGAGAGTTTTCTGAGAGCTATTGGCTTTGAAGTGAAATGAGTATTCAACAAATGAATTAGGGAATTTATAGAGGTCACCAAAACCCTTGAAAAGCCGTGCGCACGTGAAACAAAGCGTCACACCGCCTCCTCATCCCCCTTCTCGCCAATCGAGGCCACCCGAGCCATGAGTTTCAAACATGCGAATGATGATACAGCCATCATATTAAATACATTTGCCACGTCACCCCGATAGGGGTAATGTACCTCACTTTCCACCCTACCTTCTTAGTAATGGGCCTAACCGCCCGAAAGCCCACTACCAAGAAGAGGGCATGTGTAGGTGTGGAAATCCTCAGGCCCACCAGGCTAAAGCCCATCAGGTTGGAGCCCATCAAACATCAGGCCCATCAGGCTGATGGCCCAATAGGGTTATTAAAAGCCCGAAGACAAGGCCCATTTCAACTTGTATTCCTTTTAAAATAGAGATGATGATGTAAGCAAGCAAAGTGTGTTGCCCTAATGGGCTAAAGGCCCAAAAAGGAAATGTATATAAAGAAAAATTAAAAATTGAATAAAGCATTAAATTATAGTGTTTATGCATTTTTAGGCATTTACAGTTGCATATCGTGGCATACAGAAATTGAAAATCACCGACCTCCAAGCTCCCAGTCTCAACCCAACCCCCCATTTTATCTCTCAAATTTCCAAAAAAAAATTCCTCCACTGCTCCCTCTTCCAATTCTACCACACCCACCTAACCGTAAAACTCAATCATAGATTCACAACAATCATCTCTCAAGATCAGTACTCTAAACTTTGTCTACCATTTTCTTGGTCTTGTATTGAATATACAAGTTTAATCAAGTCTCAAATTATCAAGGTCACTAGTGTAACCTAAATTTTGAACAATTAGTAGATTATTTTGGGGTTTAATTTGGTTTTATAATTAGAAATTTCAGTTGTGTAATCTTTTCTTCCTATACCAATTTATATAATTGTACATGCCAAACTTTATAGGTTTTGCTCAATTAGTCTTTCAATTTTGATGTGAGAATTATATTTTAGATGTTAGTTGATAGCATTAATATATTTATCTGTTTGTTGAGTTGCTAGAATTTATTTGAATATAAAGTATTGTACTTATGAAAATGGTCTAGGGTTTGGAATTATGATGCTCAGTCAAATTCGAGAAAGCGGTCAGCTTAAATTTTGTTCTTTAAATTCGAGGAAGTCTTCCCCTATAATATAGAATTTTTAAATAGATTCACAATATTATAATTTTTGAAGATTTTAAAAATACCATTAGGTTGCTTTTTGGTAGGGGTCCAAAAAAAATTTAGTCTTTAATCTCGCCTAGGGTCTCAAAATATTTTTAAACTCTCAGGACCGGTCCTGGATCACAGGCAGTATGTCCTATATATATAATAGTAATAATTGTTTTACTCAGAAATGAATAATATAATTCATTCACATCAAGAAAATTATAACCGCCTAACCATTAAATGAAATTGTTGTGTTTTTTTATATAGTTTCTTTTTTTATATTTTCTTTTCAACTGTTAATATATTAGTTTTCTGTTAATTAAGAAGCTCTAGTGAAATAATTTAAAGGAATTATATTTATAAGGCTCCCTTTTGTTATGGAACAAATAATATTCAAGAGTCACTATTGTCTAACCAATAAGAAGTTTTAATAAGGTTGATATTATAATTTTTGTCATCTGTCTCCTAAAACAGCAAACACGTACTATAATTTATTAAAGTCGCCGTGCAGACAAACGTATGATTCTCAATACCCAAACAACAAATTCAACAGTATTTCATTGATTTTTTTAATTTTTTTTCAAAATATAGAATATTGGATAAACTTAGGCTTTGTTTGATATGAGTGATTTGAAAGGATTTGGAAAGAAAAGAAAAAAAAGAAAGGATAGTAGTATATGTACGTGTTTGAGTTGATATTTTGAAGAGAAAAGAAAGAGTTTAGAGAGATTTGGAGGGATAAGCCTATAACTACAAAACCCTTGATTGTTATCCCTCCTAAAATGAGAAGATTTGAAGAGAAATGATAACAACTTAAATAATAATTTTAAAATGACAAATAAATACTTAAAAGAACAATTTTATTAATTAAAATATATAATAGTAATTTGATTATTATCCAAACAAGAATGATATCATTTCTTTTCTTTTCCTTCATAATCTATCCAAACATAAATTTAAAATATTGTTACTCTTTTTTTCTTTTTCTTTTCTCTCATAGCGAATGTTATCCTTTCTTTTCTTTTCTTTTCTTTTTTGCCCATCCAAACGAAGCCTTAGAGAAAAAATATTGAGTACTAAATTATTGGGTATTCTATGAATACAATTTAATATATACCTTGGTATTATTATTATTATTTGATAATCGTGATATCCGGGATAGTTTACGCGCACTTCGACTAATTCACGGGACTCGTGTAAGGCGACCCCCCACACGAATCGAGTAAGACTCAGACTATGTTTGCGGTCGTGGCTCTAACGAATTGTTTGCAACTAGTAAAAATCAAACATGAGACCTCATACTTCTTGAGATACTAAATTCCAAATATTTTTCAACTAGGTCAATCCGCTCGCGTTACTTTGGTATTATTGTTGGAGTAGGTGCATTAGATATGGAATTTATCACTAATGTATTTCTTCTTATGATTGACAAAGAATATTACAATTATATATATTTTTGGAGTACTCAATTAAGTTGTCCTCAAATTAGTTATAAATAAAATAATCTCATAAAAATTTAAATACATCTGCTGGATCGCATTTTACCTACAAACATGAATGGGCCTCGCGTTCATTTAATTGATTTGCTTGGGATAGAAAATAAAAAATCTCTTATATATCAAGTCAAATTAGACAAATAAGAAATGGGGACACAAGGAGATGTGAAACAGTGAAAGGAAACCCATACAGGTGTCAGCAAAAAAGTAATTTGGTAGTGGCGGGATGATATGTACGCCTCAATGAAATTGATTGCATTATTCCTTTTCCCATAAGGTCGTTGTCTACGTGTTTTTCTTATTTACAAAACTATTTTTACATGTAAATGATGTAATAAAATAACACTAGATTTAATGCATTTCCACTTCTTTTAATTGAACCCATTTTGTAGCAAGATAATCATTTGTTACCGGCAATTTGTGAAATTTTCAAAGTTTAAGTTTTTCATGTTAGGGAATATGTTTTCGTGGGCAAAATAGTCACTCATTGCAAGTGATTTTAAAGGTGAATTAGATTTTGTTTGGATTGACTTTTTAAACGTTGTTTTCGATTTTCTAGAGAGAAAAATTATTTTAAATAGCGTTTAACAAAAATTTTAAAAGAACTTCTAGGCATTGGAATAATATTTTAAAGAAGTTGGCAATATCAACTTCTCAAAACAACTTATACTTTTCTTTTTCTTTTACGAAAAATCAGAATAAAAAACTATGCCAAACATGGTCTTAGTCGTTTTGCACAAGATATTATGATTATCGGAAAAAAAAAGTATTGTGACTATTGTCTTGATCAAGTTATAGGAGTAAATTTTTTGTTTTTAACAATAAAAACAACAACAATAATAAAAATATTAACAATGACATAACATTTTGAAAGTGAATTTGTTGAGGATTCAAAAAATTGTTTACATAATTTTAATGTTAGAAAATTTTCCAAATTTGGAAGATAGTCTTAATTAATTATTTTTTTTGCTTCTTATAATTTTAATAATTATTTTTCCCAAACATGATTTAATAGGCCTCGACATAAAAAATTCCAATTGGACGTTAGCAAATATCTCCAACAATATGACAAAAACATCATGTGATAATTCAATTAATGTGACAATGTAATCCAAATATTCAAAGAAAGCAACTTAATTATATTCATAACATCAAAAAATAAAGAGAAAAAGGCAATGAAGGATAGAACATACCTTTTGACAAACCAGCACAAACAACTAATTTGCTAATCAGTACCAAATTTTGACATGCTTACGTTGCACTCTAAGCAGCCTATTCAAAGGACGTTATATTATTGATGGACATTTGGATCCCTCCAACAAATCTGTGGCGGCAAAAAAGACCAATTAACGAAAAAATTATGTTCTTCGACTATATCACTTAAATAATTGCAATTTGTTGTGTGAATAATTATATTATATATGTGCATGCTGGAATGTGATTGTCCTGGTTATGGAAAAAAATTTTGATTATCCTGAACCATATGGTTATGAATCGTGCAATAATTTTCTCCGAAAACGACACAAAAATCAATTAATCCCAGACACTATTGTTTTCTCTCAGCTCATATGTGACCATCACATATAGCAACTGAATTATTATTTTTTCGTTCTATCTCAATCAATGACCAACCTCCCACTGATTCATGGTGCTGTTCAAATATCAAATACATATCAATATCACACACTTAAGATCAATTCAAAGATCCTATAAAGTGATTTGGGGCATTCTTCATGATGTTTTGTTTTAACACTATTATATTGGGTTTGGTACACCATGAATACAATGGATTGAGATTTTTAAGAATGATAATGAAAATGGAATGTATGGTCATTCTTATTCCAATGTTTGATTAAAGCATCATTATATGGAGAATGAAATATGTTTTTTAGTTTTATTGTTCATTCCATAAGTAGTTTTTTTTGGATAACGTAAACCTTCAGTGGCCCAGACGAAAATATAGTTGGGAGAATTTGAACCTAGGACCTCATAATCAAGGATCCAGGAACTCTTCCGTCTCATCCACTCATTCGGGTTTTCATTCCATTCTATAAGTTTAACTAGCTCTAGAATGGATTTTTATTTTTTGAAATGAATCTTCCCACTTTAAAATACATTCCAAACAAAGGAATTAATGATTGGAAGGAACATTTATGTTAGAATATATAAGGGTCCATGCCCATCTAGATAGCTAGACTCAACACATTTTATATTGTCTTGTTCTCCACTCTTCTACCTAAATTAATATTGACTTGTCCCCCCACACAAAGTTTACTTATTCTTCACACATTCTCCCTTATATATAGGGGTCATCTGTATTGTAAAAATTATACTTCAATATACAGAATACAATATATTCTTTATCTTTATTATATTTATCTGTTAACACAATATCATAATATCTTTTCTTCTAACAATTTCATTCCATTCTATTCTTACCTATCTACCAAACAAAGCATTACTATGTCCAATAATTTAAGCCTAGATCATTTGTCAAATGTCCTTAGATTGTTTTCAACTGGACCACTTGAAATATCTCTATCAGCAAACAAGCCTTTAGCTTATCCTTTAGTTCTAAAGTATAGTTTCAAATATAAATTTCACTTTTTTATTTTTTATTTTATGCTACTTGATATATTTTCTGCAAATTTGCTGATTGTAGAAAATTGATGCTTTAATTGTTGTTTATTATTTTCCTTTGCTTTTAAATTCTAACAGTATTCATGTTTATTATTACACCTTATAAAGATTTGAGATCTTTTTTTTATTTTTTATTTTTAGTCTCCAACTATTTTAATATTATCCCAATAGGCAGCCATTTAGGAAGTACTTTACATTCCAAACTTCCACTGAATAACTAGATTGTGTTTGATACAAGATAAAAGTATTAAAATTTCAAATGATTTATTTAAGAGTAGGGGTCTAAAAGAGTTATTTTCAATCATTGTTTTTGTTTGGAGAGGGGTTAATGTCCAAGGATTGAGGTTTTGATAGGACCTTCAAAGGATGCCCTTTTGCTCGTTTACGCCAAGGCCTTTGTCACATACTTTCTGTATTTGAAATGTTATATTGTTGACAGTGTTTAATAATCCTAAGAATATGCTTATAAATAATATTATACATAATGAGGAATTATTTGTAAAAATAACATAAAAAATATGATTCCCTAATATGATTCCTTAACTTTCAACTAAATAAGAAAAAAGTGGTATTAAATTTTTTGTTTGTATCTTTCGTTTTATTCAACCAAATAAAAAGTGAGAAAAACACAATCTCTTCTATAAGGATGGCTCATTCATGCCTCCATCTCCCTTACATATTCGTGATAAAACATATGTATACATTTTCATGATAAAAAATATATATATGCATTCCAACCAGACAAATTCTTATATGATAAATGAAAGAAATGCGTGCAATGGCATGGTGGAGGATTTAGGGTAAAAAATCGCATCCTTTCATATTATAAGAACATTTATATATGTAATGACATTATTCTGATCAAAAATTATGTTGAGAGTTTTTGTGTTTTAGATTGAGTTGTTAAGTATTAAATGTGTGTACAAAGTGATGAAGATACAAAGGATATTCAGTGGAACAATGACTGGAAGTGGCAGTGTAATGGAGAAACAAGTTCAAAGAAATTTGTATTTTGTTCCACCGAGTACTCGGTAAAGTACAAACTTGCGTCCGTTTGTGCAAAAGTGTTGAAAACCACCAGAGTGTTTTTGCAAACTTGCGCACGAAAAGGTTCACCAAGTACTCGGTAAAACAGCCACCGAGTACTCGGTCAGTGGCTACGATGAATTATTTTTGAGAATGTTTATTCTACTATGTAATTGATTCCTAATCACTTTGGGACGTGATTAGAAGCTATTATCAGTGTATTGGACTATCATTGACATATTTATTTATATTTGAAATATTTAAATGGTGAAAATACGAATCCTAATTGGAAAAGAATTCTTACCATTAATTGAAGACTCTTCTCTATATATGAGTTAAACTTAAGAGAATTGTGTGACTTTTGAGAGATCTCTGCAATTCTTCTACAAAGATATTTAGAGAGAGAAAATTATTAAGTGATTATATATTTTCTAGTTCTCTCTTGGTTTGAGATTTTCCAATTGTTCTTTTACACCGAAGATCGTTATGCACAATTGGATGATCTAGTTGCTGAAAAATTATCACACCACCTTTATCGAAGCAGGAGGCTTCATAGTTCTTTGATCTGCTGAGAAGCGAAGCTGTCAGAGTACGAAGATCGGAGCGAGAGTTTCGTGGAGCGCGAGTGATTCAAAACTATTAGACGTCTAGTGGAGAAAGGCAGATCAGAGTGATTTGTAAGTCTAAAACTTCATAGAGTCTTGTAATTCTTGATTCATAATGCATCGATACCCGAGCATATCCGTGGTTTTTTACTTTGAGTATTTTCAAGGTTTTTCCACATAAAAATATTTATTTTCTATGATTTATTTTCTGCACTTATATTTATTATTGTGTAGTTTATTTTGTGATATAATTGAATTAAAATTAACTATTCCACAATTAAAATTTTAATTTATCAATTAATTCATAAAAAGACTATTCACCCCCCCTCCTCTTCTAGGCTTATTTCACTGTCTTCTAAGTATTTGCACCTATATATAGTTAGAGAAGGAAAAAAGGACAATTTTATATACATGGGCAGGGGTTTATTTGAACCCGTCCATCCCCATAACCCATGGCCGGTTCAATGGTTCATAACAAACCTGCCCTATAAAAGAAAATGAATTCTCACGCCCTTATTAGTGGTTATCCTAAGATAAATTACAACAATTTTACTTAACTTAAGCAAATTATACTCTAACAACCTTAATTAAGACGTTTATTACTTTGACATTTTCATAAATGTTACCCCTTAATTGTTTCTTTCTGACAGATGTATTAATCAAATTTGATCAAATGACAATTTTATCTTCTTTTTTGGGTAAATAAATGAACTATATAAATGAAAGAGAATAAAATACATTCCCATGGGCAAAATAGGCAGCCCAAAAGAGAGTGAAAGACAATTTTATCTTTCTCTTGTATAAAATGCAATTTACCTTATTATCACAATAAAAACACAATATGGACTTTTACAAGTTAATGTTGCTTTGTACAGTTGACAAACGTGTTTAAGAGATGCATGAGTTTACTCTTTATCTTAGATGTCTCATTCTTTGTAATTGCTATTTATTCGAAAATACCCACTATATTTCTTCTCTAAAAATTTCAAAATAAATAAATTATAACTAATTTTTTCTCAAATCAATTAACTCCTTGCAAGTTCAAAGTTTATCGAGGTTCTCTTAACTTGGAAATGAAAAGATAAATAATGACAATATTTTAAGAAAATATTTTATAATACTATGGTTTTTATTTTGAAGAATCAACTTTTAATAATTCGGATAAGATGTCACTGCTAGTGTTTATACTAGGGTAAAACGCATTAAACCCCTCAACTCCTCTCTCTCTCTCTCAAAAGAAACTCTCCCAAACTTTGAAAATGAGAGAAAACCCTCCCATACTATTTTAAAAATTGTAAATAAACCCCATGAACTATCATTATGCAATAAATTCCCTAAATTATTAAAAAACTGAAAAATAGATGCCCTGGTCTTCAATATTTTTCATAAATGACTAAAATGCCCCTTTCTTAGTGATTTATACTTTATATACTTTTGTTATCAACAAAAAAAAATATAAAATAATTGATGCAAATTTGATGACATAATTTTTATTAAAATTTGTATAAATTAACACATGAATTTTATAGTTAATAAAAAAATAACTCTTTTAGCTTTTTTTATTGAATTGAGTATAAAGTTTAAAAGAATTAAACAATTATTCAAGACTATTTAAATACATAACATGAGAAAAAAAAAGTTTTTATTATGAAAACAATTCAAATTCATTAGGAATATACATCGTATTAGAAGAAACTTTTTGGTGAATATAATGGGACATCCTGTAATAAAATGTGATAGTTTAGGGAGTTAGTTGCACAAATTATAGTTTAGGGAGCTTTTTTGAGAGAGAGTAAAGTTCGAGGAATTAATGCATTTTACTCTTTTTTAATAGTCTTGAGAACTTATTGCATGTAGTTTAGGGTGTTATTTGCAATTTTGAACATATATGGTATAGGAGGGCTTTCTCTCATTTTCAAAGTTTGAGAGGATTTTTGGGAAAAGAGAGTAAAGTTCAGGTGGTTTAATGCATGTTACCCTTAATACTATCACTGATTACCGGTACCCACACTGACACACACATATACGAGTCTATATCGATTAAAACCCTTGCAACAAAAACGAGGCCTACGTACGTAAATATTGGTTGCCATGGGATTTTGTCTGCTAGCTTCTTCCTTGGTTTATCTTCTACGTAAAGCAGTAGAGCATATATATATATATATATATATATATATATATATAGTCTATCACTGTTCTCCATAACCTAAGCTTCCTCTACTTTTTCAATGCTTCCTTTTCCAGTACTATGAGTCATGACACATAGGTCATGTTTGATTTTTGTTTGCGTTTGTTATTGTGCAATTTAAAAAAATACAAATATATATTTGTGTTTATGGAGTGTTGGAGTCTAAAACAAAAACATATTTAATATTAATATTTTTGCTCTAAATATATACATATGCATATGTGGTGATTTGGAGCAAAAGAAAGTAATGGTGGTGGTATTTCGGGATAAAGTAAAGTGGTGGTGGTGTTCGGAGGCGGCGGTGATCATTGTCGTGATGGCCGTAGTTGTGATGTAAATATATACATATTTAATTTGAGTGAATAGTAAAAAAACAAACAAGCTACAGTAACAAACAAACAAAAAAAAAAATGATCAAATAAAAATAAAAACCAAACGGGGCCATAATTGTTGAGAATGATATTTTTATTATGCTGATTTAAATGTGATCGTTGAACAAATTGTTATATTTATTCATATATACAGGTTAGGACTCCTATAACAACTTATATTTTGTTTTTGGTATTAATTGTTTGTTCTATTCGGTTATTGACAAATGGGGAAAGAGAGAAGTCAAGAACTTGAGGGATACAATCCTACAAATATCCAAAGGTAGCTCTAACAGAAACAATTTTTTGTTTTTGGTAAATCTAACGGAAACAATTTTCAGACAAAGATTGATGAAGTTAATATTGAGAAGACACGTAGGAAAATTAAATATTAATTTTTCGAAGATCTTATAAATAGTATTAGTAATAATAGGTTAATACTGCTGTAGAAAGAACAGTGTTTATTCAAGTTGATTAGAATTTTAGGAAACTAATCTAGCTAGGAACTTCTATACCTTTAAAAGAAATTAATACGGTCTCACTTAAAACATATTACATTAAAATAAGTCTAATCAAAAAGATCTGGACGCTAGGACTTCCACTTTCTTTTATTTTCTTATTTATTTTTTTTCACGTACAAATCCTAAAATTAAAGGTATTTTATTCGAAACTCTCCTTAATTAATTTTGTTTATATTATTCAGCTTCATTTTAAGTTGTAAATAAATTTTAGTGCTATATAAAGAAAAATGATTTCTAACACAAGTAAGAAATTTTATCCAAACTAATTACACTGGCATATGCACAGCTGTATATTTGTTAATTTTAAAAGCGAACATATTAAATCATTATCATTATATTATTCTATTTGAATTTGAATTTGAATTCTTTTTTATTAAATATCATTCCGTAAATAAGAAAGTCTTTATTTCATAACTAGTCTTTCAAATTTAAAATACATTATGGAGTCATTAAAAAACAATACAAGATTTAAGAAAATAAAAAGTAAGAAACATTAAACTCGTTGAAGGTAAATAGTGATAAACTATATATTCAAAATAATCATTGACTTATATGTCATTATATCATGTATTAACGTTATTGGTCAAACAAAGGAAACCTGAAAAACTGTTGATGTCAAAAAATAGGCAAGTTCTATCTTAGTATAGAGAATAATAGATTCATATTATAGGGGGTGTCACTTTAATTATGACTATAAATGTTCGCTCTTCCTGATTTAAGTGTTATTTTGAAAACCAACCATTAAAGACTTTAAGATGAAGAATGTTGATGCATGTCAAATAAATGATTAAATTTATTCAAAAATTGTCCACAGTAATTTCATGCTTATAATTGAATAGTTTTATAATTTTAGCTAAAAAAATTAATTGAAAGTATTATAAAATAAGTACACCAACATTTCAATCAGAACTGACAACATTAAATAAATAAATAAATAATGAACAGTTATATATGTATATATTTTTTCCCGGTAAATATGTTCATTAACAGTTATATATGATGAGGTAATTAGTACATGTATAGTTTTTAGCATGGTTCGCTGTCCATTATGTTACTTATCGTTTAATTTATAATATTTTTGGAAAGTGTCGTTATCATTATTTATCACCGATACTTATTTAATATTCATTTTTAAGATCGATATTGTTCGGAATTATTATCGTAACTGATACCGGGCAACCATGATGTGTAGTGACTTTTAAAATTTATTTTAATTTAATTTTAAAAAAGCTTGGGAGTGACGTTAATTAGCTGGGGACTACCATCGACTCGTGCGATTGAGGGGTCCCCTCCCTCTCTTCCTTTTATAAATTTATACTTCTATTCCATCTCTTTTTCACACACACTTCTTCTTCTTCATTTCTCCACTCTCAGTGTTAACTGGCTTAACTCTTGAAGCCAAGCTACCCACCTCATCAGGTCAACATTAATTTCATTTATTTTTCTTTTTTCAGTAAGTTTAATTTCTTGATCTCTAGACAGTTATACATCGTTTAATTTTGAGTTTTTTTTTTCTTTTTTCCGATAACTTTAATTTTGAGATGTTCATTGTTATTTATAATGATTTTAATCTACAACTTATAAATCTTGCCTGTGATATAGTTGGTTTTCAATTTAATTGGGAGTCTATATCGGTTACTTATACTACAACAGAAAGTGTTTAATCCATTCATGCACTTCCATGCATTAATTTAAAGGGTTTTTATATAACTCCTCATATAATTTCATAAAAAAAAATACTAGAAAACGTAAATTACTTCACACACATTCAAAATACATCAGTAGTCTACTTGCACAAATTTCCTTTTACTGCGCACATACATGCATTCATGCCATCTATTTGCACTCTATATACATATATATATATATACATATATATATATATATATATGTGTGTGTGTATATTAACCCCCTATCCGTATGTATCGCTCTTCTCGCAAACTTCTATCCGATCAAATGGTGCTCTTTTTATCACACATATGATCTCTTGTATTTTTTTTCAAATGAAATCCCTAACACATATATCTTGCAAGTTCTTTTTGTAAGAACACTTGTTAGTGTTGTTTATTTGTGGCATGTTCTAGACAATAATTATATTGAGTGAATTGTGAGGTCGGGTAAGTTTAGAAAAATTAAAGTGGTCAAACAAAGATATCGACAAGCTTCGTCAAATTCAAATCAAGATTACAGTATCGAATAATACAAGAGATATGAAGAGAAAGCATGTTTGGACCACGAAAATGCATATCGGAGGCAAAACATATATTTTTCAAGCCCGAAATTTTGGAAAACATGTTAGAGGAATGAACGAGGTTCAAATGGAAGAAAAGTTGAAAAAAGTAATTTTCATCATTTTTATTACGCCCACCTACGTATACAACAACCAAAAGATGACCAGAAAGTTGAATTTTACACTTACTTACGCACATGGGTACGCCCATGCCTACACATAGGTGTAGGCTGAGCTACGCATAGGCGTAGTGGTGGGCGTACACGACCTGCAGATTAACCAATTCTACTTGTTATGAACTACAATGACTTGGTTTATACTCCAAGACATCATAACATGTGTATAAGGTATATTTACACAAAAATTGGGTAGATTCACTTCTAATTATAAGAGGATTACACAAGGGAAGAATCCTAGTCCAAGAAGGAAACAAGTCTACTCAAAATATGATTCTTCTCTCTATAAATAGGAAGATTCTATATAGATTTTGGTGTGACTTTTGTGAGATCTCTGCAATACTTTTATAGATCAGATCCATCTATGGAGAGAGAAAAAAAGATTACTTGATCATTCCATATCAAAGGGTTTTATAATTTTTGGCGGTTATTCAATTATGCTTCAACGTTTGACGTCTTTGTGCACAATTGAATGATCTGATTGTTGAAAAATTATCACACCACTTATTGCAACGTGGTTGCATCGATCTGTTGAGAAACGGAGCCGTCAGAGTACGGAGATCGGATAGGAGGTTTCGTGGTTATTTGATCTGTTGAGAAGTGGAGCCGTCAAAATACGGAAATCGAAGTGAGAGCTTCGTGGTAGCACGAGTGATTCAAGACTTTCAGACGTCGAGTGAAAAATGGCAGATCAAAGTTATTTGTACGTCCTAACTTCATAGAGTCTGTAAACTTCTTTAATTTATAGTGCATCGATACCCGAGTGTATCAGTGATTTTTACTTGGAACGTTTCCAAGATTTTTTACGTAAAAATATCGCGTGTCATCTCTTGCTTTATCTTTGCACTTAGATTAACCTTTACATGATTTAGCTTGTTAAAGAATTGGATTAAAATTGACTAATCCGTAATTAAATTTTAATTTGTCAATAAATTCATAAAAAACCTGTTCACCCCCCTATAGACTTATTTTCCTTATTCGCTTAGGTAATTTCACCTTTTTGTTTTTCACAGATCTAGATGTAGCTACACTCTAGTATTTGTATATATATATATATATATATATATATATATATATAATATTGTACTTACTCCGTTCAAAATTAGTTATTCACATTTGATTTTTCAATAATTTTTTTGATATTTTGTGTCTTTTATTTTGCCCTTTAATAATGGACTGTAATTGTAGTTTTTAATAAGATATATTATTTTTTGAAGTTAATAAAGAGAGATAATTTAAAAAATTATATGATAATATTGTATTGAGATTCAAAATTAAATAATTAATTTAAAACAAATAAAATAAGTAAAATGAATAACTAATTTGAAACGTTGAAAGTAATAGCTTTGGCTCCTAAAAAACATGTTTGGCATGGACTATATACATATTAAATTCCTATATAATAATTTCTTCTATATATAAAAGTTGGATGAAAATGCATCATTTCGACCATTCACCAACACAAGACAACATCATTAGCACTAATTCCACTTGTCAGTTTCTTCAAACCTGCCACAGCACAAAAAGCTCAGCTTCAGCTTCTCTTGATTGGTTTTCATCATCATTCGGTTTTCTTATCCTTTTCATCATCACTTTAGTATTACCCCCTATAACAATAATTGTGTGTGAAAATTGGCTTTGTTTATACAACACGCGGTAATATATATATATGCTAGTGTTACTTATCAGTAATAACCAAATGAGCTGATTATAATATCTCATACCACTTGTCACCTTTTCATTTATATCTTTCATTACTCCCCCTACGTGTCACTAACTAATTATATTTTGTCACAGAAGTAAGAATTTTTTTCATTAACGTAGATCTGTCACTATGTGTCGATGTTTTATTTGTCAATTATTATTACTTCCTCTGTATCGATTTAGTTTTTCATATTTTAATTTTTAACAATTTATTTGATATTTTGTCATTGTATAATTATAATTTTTAGTGGAATTCATTTATTTTTGAAGTTAATAAAGATGAATAATTTTAAAAAATATAAAATAATATTTAGAGGTGGTAAACGGATGGGTTTGAGTCGGGTCATTAACGGGCGAATCATTAATGGGTTAGTGACCTGTTATGACTGGTTGATAACATATCGGGTAGTAAATGGGTTGGATCAACCCGCGAGTCAACCATATCCACATATATATATATATATATATATATATATATATGACTTTTAGAATAATTATATGTATATATTTATTGAAAAAAAAACTTCAATTAAAAAAATATATATATATGATTGAACAAAAAAACCCCAAAGATAATAAAAATAATAAAAACCAAATAAAGAGAGACATTCTTATTTAATTAAATTTTTTATTTTTATTATTTTATATTTTTACCAAATTGGAATACTGAAGTTAAAGCAGTAACATCATCAACACAGTTTTTCCTGGAAAAGAAAAAGGATGGAAAATGGAAAATTACAGCAGTGACCAAAAACATTTCCAGGAAAATCCAAGAAAATGCAAAGTGGATATAGCAATTGGACCTTAAAGCAGCTTTAGGGAGTAAATTGGTGTCAGATTCCAGCGAAAGTTAGGGACTTGATGTCAGATTCCGGCAAAATTAGGGTGCAGAAGAGGGTTTTGGAGGCGATTGCTAGAAATGGTGACGACAATAGCAAAGGGTGAGAGTGAAGGTGTGGGGGTACAGTTTCTAGAGAGAGAAAGAGAGAGGTATGGAGGCGGAGAAATCTATAGAAGACTGACTTAGATTCTTGAGGTGTGTGTGTGTTTTTTTTTTTCCTGCATGAGAGAGAAAAACAAAACTGTGAAAAAGCTATGAGGTAAAGATAGGTCATTAACGATTTGACACGGGTATTCTCAATTCATCCGTTAACAATTCGCATGTTAAATTACTCATTCATTATCCAATCTATTAGCAATGTACATGTTAAACCCACTCACTCATTACCCAATTTTAGCGGGCGGGTTGATGAATTTGGATAATTTTTGCCATCTCTAATAATATTATATTGAGATTCGAAATTGGACAACTAATTTAAAAAAAATAAAATAGGTAAAGTAAATTGGGACGGAGGGAGTACTATTGTGCTGGCACTCAACCATTTTTCCATTTCTTTTATCTTCTTAATCTTACCTTTCTATATACGTTTTATCTTCTATCTCCATTACTTTTACTTCTCTCTCTCTCTCTCTCTCTCTCTATATATATATATATATATATAGTAATGAAGTAAAGATGATGATGGAGTATGTGAATTGATAAAAGTTGTGGTGGTGATTTTGATGTAGTAGCAGCAGCTACCTATAGATTCCGATGGACCAAACGGAGCCAAGCATACCGCCTGGATTTCGTTTTCATCCAACGGATGAGGAGCTCGTAGGGTACTATCTAAAGAAGAAGATTGCCTCACAGAAGATTGATCTAGATGTTATCAGAGACATTGATTTGTACAAAATTGAACCATGGGATCTCCAAGGTAATTCCTCCATTCATTTCTAGTCTAGTTATTAGGGTTTTGCTCATATTATATATTCGTCCTCAAAACAAGCTAGGCTAACATGAACTAAATTTAGCTTGGTTATATCTAACTCATGAAGTACAAAAATATAGAAAAGCTACCTAGTTTTGATTTTAAGGGATCAAGTCAATGGTGTACTAGCCAGGCACCGAGGCAAGGCACATAGCCCCCTATGGGGCAACTGTCCCCAATCAATTTTTTTTTGGTTTTTTTAACGGTAATTTAAGTATTTTAAAAACAATATAGGCAAAAAATGAGATTTTTCATCATTTAATTTTGAAAAATTTAGGCTTATTGCCCTTAATTGTCCCTAATGTCATGGATTGTTCACAATTAAAAAACTTTCTAGCGCAGACCCTAGCACAATGATAATTATTAAGATAATTACAGTGACACATAAGCAATTATGTCAATTTTATAAAAACATTTACTTAGATGTTTATTAGTTTTAGGATCATACAATAATTTAAGTTTCTTGTGGGCTTCTACTGTCCACTTCGAAGCTCGATTAAATTTTAAAAATATTACTCAATTTAGATGTTTATAATTTTTTCGATTCATTAAGGAATTTTTTCGTTGGCAATTAACACGAGTGATATGAATGATACTTATTGTGCAGATAGATGTCGAATAGGGTACGGAGAGCAAAATGAATGGTATTTCTTCAGCCACAAGGATAAGAAGTATCCGAGTGGGACAAGGACCAACAGAGCGACTATGGCTGGGTTTTGGAAGGCGACCGGGAGAGACAAAGCTGTGTATGACAAGTCCAAACTCATTGGAATGAGGAAAACCCTAGTGTTCTATAGAGGGCGAGCACCAAATGGACAGAAAACGGATTGGATCATGCATGAGTACCGGTTTGAATCCGAAGAGAATAACCTTCCACAAGTAAGCATTATCTTTTACTTAGACCCTGTTTGATATAACTTCTAATTTTGGCTTTACGCAGAAGAAAAAGAGAAACAAAAACTGTTTTGAGCCAACTTCTTCAAAAAGCCAAAAGTCAGCGTTTGAAAAAAACCAATCCAAAGATTCCAAATGAGCCTAATTATTGAAGACACTAGATATTACTCTGTTGGAAATAGTGGCCTAGAGTTTAGGAAGAGAAGTGTATGAAGAAGAATTAGAGAAAATACTTTATTCCTCTTATTCAACTTGATTAAAACATGTAAAGTACATAACCTTATATAGGCCTCAAAATACATATATTACTCTCATATCTAAATGCAAATAAAGACTCACTAACCCACTAACATAATACTTAATAGGGTAATTCCCACTAACATTCCTATTAATTTCATAGTTTTATTGCCTACCACTAACACCCCCATTAACACACACATTAAAACACACAATATAACTTATGTAACTCCTAAAACACATAATCAAGTTTATTATTTTCAACATACTCTTCTCTGAAGACACTAGATATTACTCTTCTCTAACTTTTTTTTTTTTCTTGAGCAATTTTCTTTTTCCCTCTTTTAGTAAAACATGCATGCGAGGGAGAGATATACAGGAAGGGTCTCTCTTGACTAAACAAAGTGAAATTCTTTTATGTATGGTGCATAAAGTTCAATCCTATCATCTAGGAACTTTTTCAAATTGTCATAGAAAAGATTAATTCCATTTCAAATCATCACTAATTTCTGTATGAACAGAAGAAAGAGAAGGTGCTCAAATTCTTCAGAAAAAACTAAAAAGAAATTCTGTAAAAAATAAGTATTGACACTAATCATCACTAATTTTTATTTCTCTCCAGGGCCTATTTTTCAACTTGCTAGGAATTGAAGCACTTGTGCATTTCATGCATGTTTAAATATTACCTCTAATATGTCACTTTGTTTTTCAGGAAGAAAGTTAACTTTTTTTCTCCAAGTCAAAAGTTAGTACTTTTAGGTAAAATATTTCCTAGCTTCTCTGATCAAATCCTTTTTGGATTGGTCCATCTCCGCCTCCTACATTCTATTTAACCAAAAGAGAAAGAAGACTAACAAAAAGGAAAAAAATAAAATAAAAAAAAGAGTATTTTATTTTTTCTAGTTCAACTTCGACCATCTAAAAAATTTCAACTTAATTCCTACTTCCTACCCAAACCAAAAAAAGAGGAAATGGATATGAACATTTTGTCTAAATTGATAATTAGACCATTAATATTGTCTTGTTATTTTTTTTGTCACTCAAACTTTGACATTTCATAAAGTGACTGCTCTGAAACTTGAACTCGTACAGAGATGACACAAACATTCAAATGTAAAATATTTAAATTTCTTTTTCATCTATAGTTGACTTGGGCAATCTCTTGTTTCAGGAAGAAGGATGGGTAGTGTGTCGCGCATTCAAGAAGCGACTACCAAACCAAACCAAGTGCATTGAAAGGAGGGATTCAACTTATTTTTATGACAAACCAAATCGTGTCAGCTCACTAGTCAACACGACTCAATGCAATATTGAAATGCAATATCCGAACCATTTTGCTCACAATGTCGCATGCAAGCGAGAGATAGAAGCAGAGAATTCGAATCTCGTGCACTCGGATCGATTTGTGCAACTTCCTCACCTTGACAGCCCATCTATATCACTACCATTAACAAAGAATCCGAGCTCGTTATCTTTATTATCAGAAAATAATGAGGAAGAAGAGCAAATTAGAGGGTGCAACAACGCGACGAAAGGGACAGATTGGAGGGCCCTTGACAAGTTTGTTGCTTCACAATTGAGTCAAGAGGAAATATATGAAGGTGGTGGATTGTCAAGTAGTTTTGGAATGCAAAGTAATTCAGATATGATGTTGCTATTAATGCAGAATGGTAGAGAAAATGGGATCAACTTAGATGGTTTATTTAGCTCTAGCTCTGATTGTGACATTGGCACTTCTCTAGCTATTCCATGAATGAAGAGAGTGAGGTGATGAGGTTTAATGTGGTTGTACCGATATTGCTTTTGATATATATGTCTATAAGGTAAAGTACCTTGAAGATATATATATATATATATATATATATATGTTATGTAAAAATATGGTTGTAATATGATTGAAGGAAAGGAACTCATTCAGTTACCTAAAAAGAAGGAACTCATTCTCTCTCTCACTCTCTCTCCCTCTCACACACACACAATGATACGAACATTCACAAAGAGAGGTACAGAAGAGCTAACAAGAATAAGAGATGATAGTCTCGATGTTGCAGTAGAGGATGCGATACTGCACTCGACTCTTCGGATCACTTACCTATGCATGGTGTAATAGTTCAGTTGAGGGACGGAGCCGGAATTTTTTTCAATAGGGTCAATCATGACATTAGGGATAATTAGGGGTAATAAGCATAAATTTTTCAAATTTTAATGGGTCAAATCTCAATTTTTGCCTATATTTTCTTTAAAATTCTTAAATTAGCATTAAAAAAATACAAAAAAAAATATAAATTGATTGGGGCACTTGCCCCATTGAGGCCTCTTTCCCTCGGTGCCTGGTTTAGTTGTAGTGACTCCAACCATGCAACTATTACACTATACTCCCTAATGAATCCTCAATCCCTTCAAAGATTGAAAGAAAGTTGACAACACATGCATTGTTAAAAAGAGAGAGAGAAAAAATTGTAACCAAATTGTTGGACTATATTGTCCGAGATAGCTGCACAAATGTTACATTGTGTTCTAATCATGGTTCGTAGTATCATTTTATATGTGATTCATCATTCGGTACGTTCATAATATTTTTGAAAAGTATCAATACAGTTAATTAGCACTAATATATGCAATCATGTCCGAGTTCATTACACCGTCATCGCAATTGCGACAAAATTAATACCGCATGCAACTGCAAACTATGAGCCTAATATCATTCTTTGTTGGAAACCCTTCTTTTGAACATTTATGAAAATTTTAAAATCTTAGAATAGTTGTTTTTTGTTTTTTTTGGAAAGATACAATAATTTTGAATATTGTAACTCACTGGTAAACATTGCCGAGGCTTGAATCCTGACCTTCCATTTGAGATACTGCTCCACCATTTTGTTTTTTTTTTGGTTGGTAAATTTATACCATTACGGGAACAAAAGATTTTGTTCAACTTTTACGAACCATTTACCAAAGAAAAGTTTGATTTTGATTAAATTGTAAGAACAAGTTTTAGTGAAGTTGTTGGTGGGTTTGGTGGGACCATAGGCTGTCTAGCATGCTGAGTGAACCGTGGCTTCTGCTGGCATGCTTGTCCATCCAACTCCATACACAATTTGACCAACCCTAGCTTCATATGTCCTCCTACTGCGCCCACCGCCCCAACAACACAACAGTACTCTTGTTTAATTTATAATTATTATTATCATTATTTTTATTATTTTATATATATATATATATATATATATATATATATATATATTGCCAGCTTAATTTTAACTTAATTGTTGGCCATTCACATGGCTTTTTTTTCTGTTTGTGGTAAATGATATTTCTATGAGAAGAACAGGCCTAAAAAAAGGTTCCAAAATTAAGCGAAGCTATGAATCTTGCCGTAGGTGTCCATTTCTCTTTAGTTATATATTTTCTGTAATTTTCTTCATTTTATCCAAACATTGTATATGAAGTATCATCAAGTGAATTTTTATTTTTTATTTTTTATTTTTGGCAACTTATAAGATAATGTCTCCTATATATTTTCGCTTGAATTTAAATAGAATAGAATATCAAAATATTAAGCCTTCATTCAAATTAATTATTCAATAATTCAGGATCAATGGTCAATTTATCCCCAGTCTAAAGAATAGTACAACGTTTTGTTTGGTTGGTGTTTTTATTTCATCATTTTATGTTGGTACACTTATTACAAAATATGTTTTTTAGTACCAGTCTGACTGTCTGAGTATTTTAATGTATATGAGTGCCAAAATGTATTTAAAATTTGAGTCAAAATAGAAAACATCATTTGAATATTTCTGTATATTTTAATAGTTTATAGCTCAAAATTCTACTGTAATATATATATAACAAATATATGTTATCAACTCTAAACAATTTAGAACACAACATTTTTGTTATATATTTTGACTAACAGCAAAACTCTGAAATCAAATAGCGGTCTAATTCATCATTCATGAATCTCTTGAGAAAGTTATGACATGAGTGACCAAGCCAAAAAGCTAAGATACGTTGCTATATTGTTTTATAATGACCATATATAATCACTTGTGTAAATCACTTGTGTATATCAATTATTTTAAAAAAATCTTGTCACCACATAATAGATTTTCCCCTAGCGAACAGTTATTATTTAGTATTAATAATTCATAGAGAATTTTTATTTCAGAGACATGATGACTCCCCCCTAAACCACCATAACTTTTTGATTATATATAGCCACACACACAATACACACATACACATACACACACATATATATATATATCATTTTGTAGGGCTAACGCTTATTCAGGGACCATAGGGTGTTCAACCAATCACGTTGCTTCAAATGAGTGCAGTGAAATCATAGTGAAACAATCACTAGTGCAAAAGAATTTACTAATCAATCCGATTGTCATTGTTAGCAACACTTGAAGCTCACGAGCATACAATTTATGCATGTGCGCGTATATATAGGAGTAGGGAATATAAATTTTCAAGCTTTATGGGCTCGAGAAAAGTTTGCAAGTGCTGTTCTTACTGTTTGGCATGTGAGAAAATTGTGGGATAGACAAGACTGATCAGAGGAGATGAACGTGGAGAGCAATCAATAGAAAGGTTGAACAAAATTTTTTTACCTTTTGAGATAAAAATTTACGATTCCTATCCAGATATATATATATATTATTTATAGAAGTACGAAGTACTTTTTTATTTTCAATTTTTTATATATATTTTTTAAATAAAAAATAAAATAAAATATTGAGTAGATGTGTCTTTTAACTTAAATTAAATAGGTATATTTTTTAACTAAAATTAAGTGAGTGTATACTTTATGTCTTTTTAATTTATATTTATTTAATTATTTTGATAATCTATTTCCCTAATACTCACATACTAAATTCTATCTATATCCATCTATATCTATACTACTTATAAAAGCACTAAGGACTTTTTTTATTATCAATTTTTTTTTATATATTTTAAATCAAAAATAAAATAAAAAAATTGAATAAATGTGTCTTTTAATTTAAATTAAATAGGTGTGTCTTCTAACTAAAATTAAATGGGTGTGTCCTTTATATCTTTTTAATTATATTTATTTAATTATTTTGATATTTTATCTCCCAAATACTCACATACTAAATTCTAATAGGCAATACGGAAACCCCTATAAATCCCTTATATTTTGTATCAATGGCACATCTTCAACACGTTGCTTCACTTCCAATCGTCTTGTTATTTCATACCCAATGGACACCTCTCAAAACCTTCCAAATCACACCGGCCCCTTCATCAGTACTATATATATTCCACATCATTTTTCATGCAAAAACCCATAACTACACACACAACTCAACACCATACATGACTTTTCCTTTATTAATATTCTTGTCATGTTCATTGTTTTTCTTCTCCCTTTCATTGAAATTATAATATATATTTAGTAATTTATATTTGTACTTCATTCATTCACTATAAATCTTACACCATGTGCAGAGCACATGATTATACCTAGGATATATATATATATATATATATATTTGTGAGCGATGGCACCAAACTATTCTCCTAGCCCATCCTTGATAGGGATGGCATAAAAACCCTTACCCGTCGGGAACCGCCCCATTTTTAAAAGTTTTTAACCGCCCTATTTATAAATGGGGTAATTATGGGGTATAAAACAAAAAATTGATGGTGATAGGGCAGGGGACGGTTTGAGGGGTTCCCCTATTGAAGAACCGTTCTTCCCCAAATCGCATAATAATTATTTAATTTTTTATATTAAAATTACACTAATATCCTTATATAAATATTTTTAATATCTCGATGGTGAGCTTGTTAGTTTTTGTTATTGAGTCGACTAGTAGTTTTTATTATGGAGTTGTACTTGACTAATGATTTATGAGTTTATTGTGGACTAAAATTTTATATTGTTTGTCTTATGTTGTTAAAATTGGAGAATTTTATTAAAGTTTGTTTATCTAGATTTGAATTATTTGTTTTAAATTAATTTTTGTGTTAGAAATTATTCTAATTAAATTAATTAGATAATTGGTTGTTTCCTATATGGATCATAATGTTGCTCTTAGGAGGGAAAAAATTAGTTCAATGGGGCGATTTGGGGCATTTTGGGGGACATGGGAGATGGTTTGGGACGATTATGGGGGTAAGGGTAAAATTTTTAAACAATTATGGTTGATATGTATTTTTACAGTTTTAGTTGTGGGGATTGACAAAACCGCCGAAATTGCTCCATTGCCATCCTTAATCCTTGATGAGCTTTTCATGCATATTAAGGCTTAGAAAAAAAAATGAAAAATAAGTCACCTTCGTACCTGAAATTAAATTAAAATTTCTCCCATGTGATTAGAATTCAACAAAGTATAATCAGATAGTAACAATTTCATCGGTGAGAGAATCCACAAGAGAAGATTGCATCTTTTTTTGGTAATTGTGGTATTCGGGCCACCTTACGTGTACCTCAACTAATTTTCGGGGCTTTAAAATTAATCACTTGGTAAACCTCCAGTGGCCTAAACAGAATCGTAGATTGTATCTTCAAAGACAATAAACAGGTTATAACAGGAACGAGTAGTTCAGTTGGGGAAATACCGAGACCTAGTGCCTCAAAAAACATTAGATTTCAGGCAGGGGCGAAGGGGGCATGACCTCCCCAGGAGTTTTTTTTTTTACTACTACTTATTAAAAATTAAAACTATATTTATATATAGGTATAAATCCTTTCCGGCCCTACAAGTTTATAAAAGGCCCATAGTTTATAAAAGACCCAAAATTATAAAAGGTCCATAGTTTATGAAAGACTTTTGGCCCATAGTTTATAAAAGGCCCAAAATTTATAAAAGGCCCATACTTCATTAAGTTATATTGCAAAACAAAAAATATATTACTATAGTCTATACAGAAACAGCAGTTGCCAGTCTGTTTCAGCGGAAAAAAAGAAAAGAAAATTTGTGTCTCAAAACCTAAGGCAGTGAACGAAGAACATGATGAACATCAACACCGCTTCTCTTTCTCAGCTTCTCCGATTCTTTTCTCTTGCCTATTTCTTTAAGGCGAATGCAATTTGTAAGTAATTTTATCACTTGTTATTTTTAGTATTATGTAATTTGTAAGTAATTTTATCACCTGTTATTTTTAGTATTATGTAATTGCATCGTATGATTGGTTCACATGTTCATTTTTATAGGTATTTGATTCTCTTGTCTTGCCTATTTATTGTCGATTCTCATCTATTGCCTCATCTCTGATATGAATGCCCCTTATAGCAAAAAAATAAAGGGTAAATCACGTCATCAACAAAAAAATATCACACTTGAACATCACTATAGGATTGATATATTCTATGGCGCAATTGATTCACAGTTGCAAGAGTTGAATAATAGATTTAGTGAAAAGGCAATGGAGTTTATTATTCTTAGCTCGACTTTGGATCCTAGAGATGGTTACAAGTTCTTTAAAATTGATGACACTTGCAAGCTTGCAAAGAAGTTTTATCCCGAAGATTTCACGGACCAAGATATTGATCTTTTGAAATATCAGTTGCAACATTATGAGGTTGACATACCTAAGCATCCAGTTCTACAAAATATGCCAACAATTTCTGAACTTTGCAAAGGATTGGTAGAAACAGAGAAGTCAAAGATCTATAATTTGATTGACAGATTAATTCGACTTGTCTTGACTCTTCCCGTTTCCACGACAACCACAGAAATGGCATTTTCGACAATGAAACTTGTCGAAACACAGCTTCGCAATAGGATGGGGTATGGTTTTCTTGCCGACTACCTAATTAAGTCTCAATATTGAAAAGGAAATTGGTCAGACTTTCAGCCAGATTCTATTATAGATGATTTTTATTCTTTGAAAAATCATTGAGCTTAATTTTTGTAGAAGATTTAGCGAGCTCAACTTTTGCAAGAGATTTTGGCTAATTAAAGTAATTTTGTGAGATTTATTCTATTAAAGTAATTAAACTTCAATTTATAGGAGATTTATTCTACTGATTTTTTTTTTGTGAGCAGGTTTGGCCTCCTCTATATGTTGGCATCCTGGCTCCGCCCCTGACCGGAGGATTGAACCGATCTTAACTCCAGGGCCTCGGAAATTAGTCAAAGTGTATGTAAGCTGACCCTGATACAACTGTTACCTAAAAAAAAAGAGGATATAGTAGTCTACAACCTTTTATGGTTGGTCGCAAATAATTTGATCACAAAAGGAGTGATTTGTTGTGGAATTTCCAACGGATAAATGTGAAATTATAATTTTATACTCTTGCTTTGTTTTTACCTGTGATTACTATTAAAAATAATGAAATTTGTGGTGGTACGTTGTAGTTATAATATTTAGTGGCATCTTAGCAATAATGTGAAAATTGTCATCAAATTATATATTGTCCTTAATTTTTTTAAGTTATATATATAGTGGCGGTAAAAATAATTGTTACGTCTTAAATTTCTCAATTGAAAAAACTAGTGATATTAATATACTGATTAGTCTTGATGAGTATTTGCATGTATTTTTTTTTCTTTATGAAAGGTAAGATTATATTGCACAAATCGAGAAGTATGTGCAAGTATTATTCCTCGATATCTAATCCTATAATAATATATGGATCCGCAAAATATGGTATCATAATATAAAGTGTCATGCAACCTTAGTATCAACCACAACCTTCAACTTTATTAAACATTTATTTGTATTGAAATGTTACTAACAAGCACCATCTTAGATCCTTATTCAAACTCATCCCAGCATATATAGCGGGAGATGACAAAGAGGGCTTACATATTCACAATAATAACCCCTTTATTCATGTAAATACACATAGCCTGAACATTATATATATATATGAATGAACTTGGTTGGACTACATTTACTTCCTTCCCTTAAGCTTCTCAGTCCCAGTTCTTCTAGTTCCAGAATCAGGTAACTTGTATGTCCCTTGAATTTTCATGAGCTTCCCCATTGCAGTATTGTGCAGATAACCAATTCTAAACGAAAAAACACACACAATTGACACAAGATATTATAGTGGTTCCCAAAAATTACGGGTACGTCCACTTTGAGAGTTGTTCCAATATATTTTGGTTTGAAAACAAAGGTGTTCGAGAGGAGGATACAAATTCGGGTATCAACTCGACTCAACCGTACACACTCTCACTCACAAAAACTCACAAGGTTTCTATATCTCTCTCTCTCGTGTATATCTCTCAAGTATATCACTCTCTGTATATATTATCACATATATCACACACTTAACATATATCAATCACCCTCTGCCATATATATAGGCAGAGAGTATAGAAGAAACAAGGATCAACTTGAGCTGCCAAACATGGGACGGTGCAGCCTTTGAAGACTTCATGCATCATGGATGGTGATGGATACAAGTTGGTGATGTTGATGGTTGATGTTGAGATAGCCCATAGTTTGAGAGAGGTGGCATGCAGCAGTGAATGATTTTTGCATGCCTTGCCTGTATGGAATGTAACTGACAATTCTCCCCCTTCCATACCAATCGGAGGAGAACATTTCCCGCTGCGCTTCAGTTGATGTCCATCCGGGCTATGTCTCTGCATAGCTCCAGCTTATCTGGAGTAACAACTTTAGTCAACATATCAGCAGGGTTCTTGTCTGTATTGATCTTAACAATCTTAAGTAATTGTTGTTCCATCACTTCGCGTATCCAGTGATAGCGAATGTCAATATGTTTCGTACGGGAATGGTACATTGAATTTTTGCTCAAGTCCAGAGCACTCTGACTATCACAATGTACTTTGTATTCTTTCTAAATAATACCCAGTTCTTAGAGAAACCGTTTCACCCATAACATTTCCTTGCCAGCTTCCATTGCAGCAATGTATTCTGCTTCTGTTGTAGATAAGGCAACACACTTCTGCAATTTGGACTGCCATGACATAGCTCCCCCTGCAAAAGTAAATAGAAATCCCGAAGTAGATTTCATGTTGTCAATGTCGTCAGCCATATCTGAATCTGTATAGCCTTCCAAGATTGGTTCTGCTCCCCCATAGCACAAGCATAGTTTAGATGTACTCTTCAGGTATCTCAGAATCCACTAGACTGCTTCCCAATGGTCTTTGCCTGGATTTGAGAGAAATCTGCTCATAACGCCTACAGCGTGAGCGATATCCGGTCTGGTGCAGACCATTGCATACATCAAGCTTCCAACTACTGAAGAGTAAGGAATTGATTCCATCTCTTCCTTTTCTTTCGTAGAAGAGGGACACGATCTCTTGCTCAGGTTGAAGTGATTAGCCAGCGGAATACTGACATGGCTTGGCATTTCCCATGTTGAACTTTGCAATCACCTGTTCAACGTACTTTTCTTGTGACAACCACAGTTTCTTGGCTTTCCTGTCACGAACAATCTTCATGCCCAAAATTTGCTGAGATGGGCCTAGGTCCTTCATATCAAAGGACTTGGAAAGTTCTTGCTTCAGCTTGCTAATCATATTAGCATTCTGTCCAACTATCAATATGTCGTCAACATACAACAATAGAATAACGAAATTACCATCCGGGAATTTCTGAATGTAGACGCATTGATCTGCAGAAGTTCTCTTGTACCCATGACCCACCATGAATGAGTCGAACTTGATGTACAATTGCCTCGAAGCTTGTTTGAGGCCGTAGAGACTCTTCTTCAGTTTGCAGACCATATGTTATTTCCCTGTAACATGAAAACCTTCTGCTTGGTCCATGTAAATTTCCTCCTGTAGATCTCCATGGAGGAATGTTGTCTTGACGTCTATCTGTTCAAGCTTAAGATTCAGACTAGCTGTCAATCCGAGTATCACTCTAATTGAGGTCATTTTCACAACTGGTGAAAATATCTCGTCAAAGTCAATGACTTTCTTCTATTGGAATCCTTTGACGACCAATCGGGCTTTGTGCTTTATCGTCTTTCCGTTGGAGTCTTTCTTTAGCTTGAACACCCATCTGTTCTTCAATGCTTTCTTGCCTTTAGGAAGTCTCACCAAATCATAAGTTTGGTTCTTCTGCAAGGAATTCATCTCTTTTTGCATAGCTTCTACCCATTTACTTTTGTCTGTATGGGTAGTTACTTCCTGAAATCATTCTGGCTATCCTTCATCAGTAAGCAAAATGTAATCTGACTCCGGATATCTCGTCGACGGAATCAGAGGTCGACCTCTTTCATATCTCCTTATCTGAGGCTCTGGAGGAGCTATTTCTGGTTCTGTAGCTTATGGTGGAGGGGTTAGTGGCTCCCCCCGCTCAACACCTTCAGGTTCCTCCCCTGTTTCTGGAATTTCATCATGCAATTCTTCATTTTCGGGGATGAATTGTACTGGTACAGGATCTGGGATGATATCTATAACACTGGAACTCGCACCACTGGACTATGTGGTTTCTCCAGTGTCTTTGTATATCTGGTTCTCTTGGAACACAACATCCTTGTTTCTGATGACTTTCTTCGCTTCTGGATCCCATAATCTGTATCTGAATTCTTCGTCTCCATATCCGATGAAGATGCATGGAGTTGATTTCAGATCGAGCTTCTGTCTTTGCTCCTTGGATATATGTGCAAATGTCTTGCACCCAAATACTCTCAGGTGAAAATATGAGGGATCTCTTCCAGTCCATACCTTTTCCGGTACTTCGAACTGGAGCGGTACTGATGGTGATCTGTTGATCAGGTAAACGGTGGCTCTAACGGCTTCACCCCAGAATGGCTTTGACAATTTAGCTATACTGATCATACTTCTGGCTCTGTCCATAATGGTCCGATTCATTCTTTCGGCTATACCATTATGTTGCGGGGTATATGGGACCGTCTTCTCATGGCGAATACCGTGTTCAACGCAGTATGCTCGGAACTCATTAAAAGTGTACTCGCCTCCATTGTCTGATCGGAGGCACTTCAGCTTCTTTCCAGTTTCCCGCTCAACCATGGCGTGGAATGCTTTAAAGTAATCGAGTACTTGGTCCTTTGTTTTCAGAACATATCCACACCTTCCGTGAAGCATCATCAATGAAGGTGAGAAAATATTTTCTACCGCCTAAAGAATCCACTTCTAAAGGACCACACACATCAGTGTGAATCAAACTCAACAACTCTGATCTTCTTTTAGTAGTTGAGTTGAAAGAGACTCTATGTTGCTTTCCAAATAAACAGTGATCGCAAGGGTTTAATTGGATACCTTTTGATACTGTGATTAGCTTTTTCCGAGCTAATGTAAGCAAACCTTTCTCTCCCATGTGACCGAGTCTTTTGTGCCACAAATTTGGTGAAGTCTCATCTTCAACTGTATTGATACTGTCATAAATCACCTTCACATGAGTAGTGTATAATGTACCGTGTATCTTTCCTCGGGCAAAAATCATGGCTCCTTTTGTCATCTTCCAGATGACATTACTGAAGTAATGGCCGTAGCCTTCCCGATCCAAAGTTGTATCGGAAATAAGATTGAGACGCAGATCTGGCACATGTCTCACATCTTTTAAGACCATACTGCAGTCAATACAGGTCATGATCTAGATATCGTCGATACCCACGATCTTCGAGAAACTTATATTTCCCATTCTAACTGTACCAAAGTCTCCTGCTTTGTACCTAGTGAAGAAATCACTGTGGGGAGTGGCGTGATAAGATGTTGATGTGTCAATCACCCACTCGGCTTCATTGCTTCCAGCGTGAAGGCATACCTCTTCATCGACTGAGCATATAATGATATCTCCTGCAACAATGAACAGTGTGTTGCCATCTTCATTCTGTGTCTGGTGGCTGCTTTGACCTTGCTCCCTTTGGAGTTTGCGACAATTCTTTTTCAAATGTCCTGCAATACCACAATGATAACAAACATAGTTACCCTTTTGTGGATTTTTTTCGTTGCTGGGTCGGCCGCGGTTTTGGGACCTTCCTCTACTTCTGCCTCTGTTTTTGCCTATACCAGTTCCGTAAGATCATCCTTGACCTTCGGTGACAAACGCATGTGTTTGATTCATGCCGGTTTCCTTTATTCGGGCTTCTTCACTGAATATGGCATTCTTGACTGTCGCCATAAAGAGTTTGGGGGCTAAGTTACCGAGGGAAACCACCAGTGTCTCCTAATTGGGAGGTAAGGAATTGAGCAGAAGTAGTGCCTGAGTTTCATCACCAATATTTAACTCTATAGATGCAAACTGGTTCACCAGGCTCTGAAATTTGCTGGTGTGTTCGACTGCAGAAGCTCTGTTCTTCAGCTTCAAATTGACTAGTCGCATCATAAGAATCGCTTTGTTTCGAGCTGTCTTGGCCTGATACATATCCTCGAGCTTTTTCCATAGCTCGTAGGCGTTTGTCTCTTGAGCAACATGGTGGAATACACTGTGGTCAATCCACTGTCTGATTTAGCCAATCGTCTTTCTGTGAATCTTGGTTCAATCTCTTACCGCGATTAACAGTGTTTTTTCGCCTTCGTTTTCTAACGGGTTTGCCTAATCCTTGCAATTTAGCAGATCCTCCATACGGGGTTTCCATATGGAGTAGTTCGACGCCGATAATTTAATCATGGCACCGAATCCTGAATCTTCCATCGAACCATATCAAATTTAAGCTCTCCTTGGCTTGTTTGATATGTTCGGAGTAGAATCACGCAAAATGGAGTATACCGTTACGTCCGGAACGGTCGAAAACCTTAAGATCGCTTCTGACTGCGCTCAAATCCGAGTTCGGATGAGTCCGGAACAGTTAAAACAATGGCGAGGGGAAAATTGTAATTTTGCAAAGTTGAGGGGCAAAACTGTAATTTTGCAAAACTGAGGGGCAAAACTATAATTTTGCAAAGTTGAGGGGCAAAACTGTAATTTTGAAAAGCTGAGGGGCAAAACTATAATTTTGCAATTTGGTGATGACGTGGCAGTAACACGTGTCAGTGGTGACACGTGGCGCTGATGTGGCACGCGTCAAGTGATGACACGTGGCCCTGCTGACGTGCGCGCGTGTTGCGTGTGGGCTTCACGCGCGTTGCAGGGTGGCGGCGCGTGGTGCGCGTGGGCCTCACGCGCGCTGGAGTTTGAAGACGCGTGAGGCGCATGACGCCGAGGACTGCGACGCGCGTGGCGGCGCGTCCGACTGTTCTCGACGGGGATAGATTCCTCCGGAGATGGGTCAGCCGAATATATGGGTGGTGTAGTGTTTTGCGTAGAATTGAGCTTCGAAATAAAGGATGAAAATCGACTCTGTTTTTTGAAATAATGGCTCTAATACCACTTTGTTGTGCGGATAACCTATTCTAAACGAAAAAACACACACAATTGACACAAGATATTATAGTGGTTCCCCAAAAACACGGGTACGTCTACTTTGAGAGTTGTTCCAATATATTTTGGTTTGAAAACAAAGGTGTTCGGGAGGAGGATACAAATTCGGGTATCAACTCGACTCAACCGTACACACTCTCACTCACAAAAACTCACAAGGTTTCTATATCTCTCTCTCTTGTGTGTATCTCTCAAGTATATCACTCTCTGTATATATTATCACATATATCACACACTTAACATATATCAATCACCCTCTGCCATATATATAGGCAGAGAGTATAGAAGAAACAAGGATCAACTTGAGCTGCCAAACATGGGACGGTGCAGCCTTTGAAGACTTCATGCATCATGGATGGTGATGGATACAAGTTGGTGATGTTGATTGTTGATGTTGAGATAGCCCATAGTTTGAGAGAGGTGGTATGCAGCAGTGAATGGTTTTTGCATGCCTTGCATGTATGGAATATAACTGACATGCAGCATAGTTGCTCATTTTCAATACCAGAATTTCACGAAAATTCCCCGGTAAGCCCTCATTGTGCTCATTTTCAATGTACTTTGCAATGTCATATGCGGTTGATCCCTTCTTCTCATCCAGCGACAACAGTGTCTCCTTGATCAACTTTATCCAAAAAAAAGAAACAAAGAAAAAAAAAATTACATATCTCAGAAGCAACGGAAAACAAAAAAGATGCATGGAATAAAATCAGGTTAATTTCAAGAAACCCCTATGATATTTAATTTAATCAACTAACCCCTACTGTATTCACTTTGCCCTCTATATTATCTAATTCCATCACTATGCCCCTTCCTCCTCACATTTAGAGTCAAAATGTCTAAATTATCCCCCTTTAATAATATAACGCGGTTTAGTGAAATCAACCCTTAAAAAAATTATTTTTCAAAAATAAATTATATTTTTCGTACAAACTATAAATTTTAAAATATATATATTATGTTCCAAAATATGATTTTTTTCCGAAAAATATTTTTTTTTTCGAAAAAGTATATATTATGTTCCAAAATATGAATTTTTTCCGAAAAATATATATTATATTCCAAAAAATGATATTTTTCCGAAAAATATATATTAGGTTCCAAAATATTATTTTTTCTGAAAAATATTTTTTTTTTGCGAAAAATTATTTATTATGTTCCAAAATATGATTTTTTTTTCCGAAAAATATTGTTTTTGCAAAAAATATATATTATTTATTCCGAAATAATTCATATTTTGGAAAATAATATACTCCCTCCGAAAAATATATTTTTTGCATAAAATATATATATATTTTTGAATTTATAATTTTTGCGAAAAATATAATTGATTTTCGAAAAATAATTTTTTTAAATGGTTGATTTCACTAAACCCCCTTATATTATTGAGGGTAGTTTAGGCATTTTGACTCAAAATGTGAGGTGAGGGAGCATAATGATGAAATTGAATAGTATATGGGGCAAAGTGGACACAGTGGGGGTTAGTTGATTAAACTGGATAGTATAAGGGGGTTTCTTGAAATTAACCCATAAAATAATAACTGAAAACGTAAATTGGAACTTAAATATTCATACAAGAAATTGTGGCCATGGGTTTTGTAACTCATGCTTGGTGCTTTTGAATATTTTACAACTGTAGCAAAGTAAAAATAAATTAAAATTACAAAATGAATGACTTATAATTTCAATTTCAACAAAAAATATATATATATATGATACCAAACATGTCTCCGTTTTCGACTCATAGAACTCTATCGTTAGCTTCTGTTTTAGTTAAAAGTATAACGTACAGTGCAATCCAATTACGACCCTTAGTATTAGAAAACAAATCCACCTAAAACTCATTTTTCAAACAAAATCAAGTCGTAGAGTGACCCGAATAAAAATAAAATTTAGGCCATAACAATCACTACATACACAATTCGTTGACCCTCTCAGTTACAAATTTTCCTTCTCAAATCCACCTCGCGGATCCCTCTCTGCGAAACCAAATTATGAGTCATTCTCGCAAGCTAGTGCTCTCGAGCCCTTCTTGTGAGTCTGTTCTCACAAGCCTTCTTGTGAGTCCTTTCTCACAAGCCTATCTTTGAGAGCCATTTTACCTTAGACATTCCATGTCCTCTGCTATTGAGCATTTTTGCTCTCCTTATATATTTGTGCCATGGACATATTGTCCCCTGATGACATAGGATGTGCCTGAGTCATGACCTTTTGCATGCATACCTTCTCATGACTTCTGAGTCATGTCAGGCCCTTTAAAGTGCCATTTTCAATGATGCTAAGTGATGTCGCGACTATCACTTGTCCTTTTGAAAAGGTTCCCTTAAAGCCCCATTTCAGGACCCCCATTGTGATGCAACACATAGGGGCGTGACTATCGGTGAGCCTATGTCTCTCATCGGGCCCTCACGCGCACCTCTGTGTAACGTTCACTTCATATTGGTATGCTTGTGTAGTGTTCCGATTCTGGACCAAATTGGTGTGCTTCACTCAGGCACCTTCATTAACTTCATGGTTCACGAACCATTCTTTCAACAGATGTACTTAGACTTGTTGACTAATATATTCTTGTCTCTGGATACCATACTTGTTAAAGATTTGAATCTTGCGATCATTCAATGTATTCTCGCACGAATCCTGGATTGGCAGTACGTCTGCCTGAGAATATCATGACTAGAACGTCATTTGAATGTCGTCACGGAAATTCAGAGGTACCATAATTTTAAAGCAGATGCTTATGCCATACTATGTGATAATGAACTACGGATTGCAAAAGCCCGCGACCATATTTCCACCCTCGAACAAAAAATTGCCATTATGAAGAAGAATGTTGCTCGCTTATCCCGTATTCGAGAGAATAAAGAGCAAGTGGAAGGCCTTGGATTAACAAATCTTATTTTTAAAGCACCTTTGTGAACTCTTTGTAACTAATCCTCTTTTGATAAGATATGTACAATCAATCATCACTTTAATGAAATAACTTCTTTTGTTTTTGTTATCTTTTTGCCAGTCACCCTTTCCAAGAATGCCTTATGTCTCATTTTTTCTAAGGCTTCAACTTCAAATAACTTTCACCAAAAACTAGAGTATACAGCAACCCTTCTATTGTCGTTTGGTATAAAATTATAAACGGTATTCCATCACCAAACCCTATAATCAACTGATATGTTCCATCATAAATAAAAACACAATTTTTGCCATTGTGTGCCTTAATAGAATAATGCCCCCAAGTAAAAAAAAGTTAGGGGGGAGAGACATGCAACTCAGTTACCAGTGCATGAAAACAATCTCCACAATCGTGACATATTTGACATGTTCTCCAGCACCCCCTTCCATGAGTTTCTGATAGCCTTTCTTCTTCCCCCAGTGTGCAAACTCATGCACTCGTCACCATCATGAACAATGAAAACCATGGTTCTTTTTCTGGAATCGCGAGACGTCCTTCTTTGATAAAAAAAACTTGTCCTTAAATACGCCAAGTGCTCTCTTTTCTATTTCAACGTCTTTCACAAAACTTCCTTCACTCGTGGATAAGAGAGAATTGCAATTTCAACACAACCTGCAAGATTTATAGCCCTTCCTCCACCATTATACATCGGGCCCTTTGTGATACAACATCACTCTCCATGATCTGAAAACCATGATTCAGCCTTAAGATTTCATCATTGGCTTCCTCTAGTCCTTTTTGTGATTATAAATCTAGTGTGATTCGGCCTCGATTGATTGTTCTGGCAAGTTGTCATCGTCACAACTTGTTATGTCAACACATTTGATCAGATTGGCTATTTCAGGATCTCATCTAGTCCCCGAACACTATTAGCCATTGCAAAAAAAAAACCTTGAAGTCACGATTCTCAGGAAGCATCATGGACTTTACAAAGAAGCTTCGCAAAACCTTTGTGCATAGGTCGCAACCCCTTCCTCCAACTGCTACTTCAAGTGCACGCCATGCAAGCCAAAGACTTAGAAAATTCTTGTTGCATCGAACACTCGCCATTACAATTAAGACCAAAAGCTTCACTGAACCTCGAGATGTGATCTCGTACCTTCTTTCAGGATAAGTTACCATCATAATGCTTGAATGATATGGCGGAGATCTCTCCACTTCCTCAAAATTAATCTTCTTGCAGGGATCTGTGAAGATCTTAGAAACATCACTTTCCATAAATATCGCCCTATACGCCTCTTGAATATCGAACAACGTCTGCAACAGAACTGAAGACAAATCTTACAAGTCTTCTGGCAGATCTGTTGCTAGATAAGCTCATGCGCACGTAGTCATACGACGTTGTTGCCTTGGCGCCAATAGTCTTTGTTCGGGCTATTGACTTCGTTTCCCACCTACTCCCTAGTACAACTCCATGAGAGGATCTTCTGATATAGCTGGCCGACCTCTCTAGCAAGATCGGCGAAGATTGGCTAGCAAATAAGACATTCCAGTCCCCAGCAGAGTCGCCTTTAATGTAGGGCGTTCGTGATGTGAATGATGCTGGAATAGTTTCTCAACTAGTCAACCCGCCATCAACCAGATTTTATTGATGTTCAGAAGATAAATATAGAGTACATAAAATATAGAGAACAAAGAGACAATAAGAGCCTTACAAGATACTGCATATTTCTCCCTCCCTTACTCTTTCTCTATCTAGATCTGAAGTTGAACCAGAGTAGAACCGAAGCAGAATTTGGAGTCCCCTAAACCATAGCCTTGCCTTGGTATTTATAGATGTCAAACCGAGCACTGATCTTAAGACCCCTCTTGTGCCACGTCATTTTTATCGCAACCCTCTCAGTTGTGACCCTACTTGTCGCGACCCTCTCGGCCGCGATCCTCCTTGTCGCGACCTTCTCCATCGCGAAATCAGTTGCGACCCTCTCAGTCATGAATTTTCCTTCGCGAATCCACCTCGAGGATCCCTCTTCGCGAAACCAAATTATGAGCCATTCTCGCAAGTCAGTGCTCTCGAGCCCTTCTTGTGAGCCTATTCTCACAAGCCTTCTTGTGAGCCCTTTCTCATAAGCCTATCTTTGAGAGCCATTTTACCTTAGACATTCCATGTCCTCTGCCATTGAGCATTTTTGCTTTCCTTATATATTCGTGCCATGGACATATTGTCCCCTGATGACATAGGATGTGTTTGAGTCATGACCTTTTGCATGCATACCTTCTCATGACTCATGAGTCCTGCCAGGCCATTTAAAGTGCCATTTTCAATAATGCCAAGTGATGTCGCGACTATCATTTGTGCTTTTGAAAAGGTCCCCTTAAAGCCTCATTTCAGGACCCCCATTGTGATACAACACATAGAGGCGTGAGTATTGGTGAGCCTCACTTCACAATCCCTGATGCATTTCCCCCAAGCCTTATACCTTGGGCCTATCGCATCGCATCCCAAGCCTTATATCTTGGGCTTGTTTAGCTGAACCTCCCTTGATGCCTAATACTTAGCCAAGTACTAGAGTCACGAGCCATTTCACGCGATACCCTCTTTTGAATCTTGGTACTTAGCCAAATACTAGAATGCCAAGTCATGGGACAGTTCCCGTGACTAACCAAAATGCCAGGTCGCGGGCCTGTTCTCACGACTTACCAAATTTCTAAGTCTCGGGCATGTTTCGCGACTTACCAAATTACCATGTCGCGGACCTGTTCCTGCGACTTACCAAATTTCCAAGTCGCGGGCATGTTTCCGCAACTTACCAAATTACCATGTCGCAGGTCGGTTCCTGCGACCCTATTACAGGGACCAAAGTAAATTAATTAGTTAATGGGATTTCAAATTAGGCCAAAAATCAGTGTAGTAATGTGAATCAAGACAATCACAATTATGATAGGCCATTCATTGTTATTGTTATGTAATGAATTGAGATTCAATAATAAATAATGTCCTGTATATATTTTGGGGAAAATCTGTCTTTTTCTCTCAACAAAACGATATGAATTCAATTATATAATAAAACTCGGGTATGGGAGGAAACTAAAAGAGGATAGTTATCTGGGGTGTTCTCCAAATTCATGATATGACCGAAGCACTGGCCCTCGCCACCTTTTTTGATTCCTATGATTGTGTTATAGAAATAGGAACTTCAGTTTAGAATCAATCAACTTAGAATCAGATAAAGTACTTCAGTTCTCAGCAATACTTCAACCAACTTCATGGGTTCGAAAAGCAAAGGTAAGGCATCTCTTGATAGAGGTCCCTCTATGGAACCTCCTCATCCTGCTCTTGAAAGGGGAGGAGGCAATGGAGGTCGTCATGGTGGTAGAGGTCATGGGCCAACGATGGCCCTTATCCCTGAAGTGTTTCCCACGGCTGGCTCCAGCAGCACGGCGGCGCATGAAGGTTCATTTCTAGAGGTGCACAAACCCCAACTTGTTTATCCTGAAGCTAGTGATGGTCATGTTTTGGGTCGGCTTCCCAACGTGGGTGATGTACCCCATCTTCTGGACCATGTGGGAGATGAGTTGGAAAGTGTCTTGGAACAACAGTTGGACACATCAAAAGTAGTGTCTGAACCCGGATGTCATGGGAAAAGTTGAATCTAGAATCTTGTGAATCTTTTCCTCACCTATCTAGTACGGATGTCAGAGGTAATGTGCATGGTGGAGAGGAGCTTCCTTCAGGCAAGGTTGTCAATGGTGGATGAGGCGATGCACCCTCATCTTGGGCCAGTCTTCTTAAAAAACCAAAGAAATGACGTAAGAATCTGCAGTTTCACCCACCCAGCTCCTCAGGTACCGTGTCTCCTCTTATGGATGTGGCTTCTAGTGGTGGAACAGAGTGGGAAAATTGTTTGGTAGGGTATTTTTTGGACAGGAAATTACCTTTTTTTTTACAGTTGAATCTATTGCAAAGAAATTGCGGGCTAATGATGGGCTTAATGGAGTCTTTGGTACAGAGAATGGGTTCTTCTTCTTTAGATTTGATTCTGAGCAAGGGAGAACTCCATTATCGAGAGGGGGCCTTGGCATTTTGCTAACCACCTTATGGTGCTGCAGAAATGGAGAAGGGGCATGTCTCTGATAAAGGAGGCTATCATGAGAGTTCCATTGTGGGTGAAATTCTCCAACGTTCCTCTTGAATATTGGAACGAGCAAGGCCTTAGTTATGTTGCTAGTATGGTGGGACAACCTTTGTATGATGATGCCTTGACTGAAGAGAAGAAAAGACTTAGTTTTGCTCGCATCTGTGTGGAGATTGATGTTGACTCTGATCTTGTTAAAGAGTTTAAGTTAGTTTTTCCTGGTGGAGGGTTTGTTCCTATCTACGTTGACTACCAATGGACACCATTGAGATGTACTCATTGCAAAGTTTTTGGGCATTCTAATAACAAGTGCAGTGCCTTGATTATGAAGAACTCTCAGAAGGAAACTAGTGGAGCTCACGGAGTTGCCAAACATACCTAGGTTCAAGTGAACAAAAAAAGCAAGGCATCTCATGAGGATGGGCCTAACACTACTTCTATTTCTGTTCCAATAGCGAACCTGCAACAACGTGAGAATGAAGTTGTTCCTATTGCTGAGGTCACATTCATTGAAGCTATTAAGGAAACTACTGGGATTACTGATGAATTTACTGATCGTGGGATTTCTCCTAACAAGTTTAGCTGCTTGGAAGAGGTTGAAAACTTGGAGGATGAGGCTTTGCAAGGTGACATTGTGGTTCATGATGCTGAGACTACTCATGTTCCTCCTGTTAAAGCCATGGAGGTGAGCATTGTTATTCCTATAGAGGGCAATGGGTTTAAAGCAAAAATCTCAAATCCAGCTATCAAAAGCTCTACCAGATCTAAGAGAGGAAAGAAAAACCCCAAAGGCAATGGGGGCTCTCCTTCCTCATGATCTGTTCATGGAATGTGAGAGGCCTAAATGGTCTGGTCAAGCAAAGAGATTGTAAGATGTTCATCAAGTCTTTCAATATTTCTTTAATTGCTTTTATTGAAACAAGAGTTCAAGTTTTTAACATGCACAAAGTGATCAGAGTTGTTTGCCCAGGCTGGGAGTTTTTGGAGAACTATCAATTTGCTGAGCTCGGTTGGATTTGGGTGTGTTGGAACCCTCTTGAATGGAATGTGTATTTGGAAGGTGCAAGTGCTCAAGTTATCCATTGCTCTGTCATTGCTAAGCTCTTTCCTTTTAAATCCAAGATTAGTTTTGTCTATGGTGATAATAATGCCTACACCAGAAGGATTCTTTGGCATGATTTAGCCTCAAAATAAAGTTTGTGGCTTAATGAGCCTTGGTGTGTCTTGGGGGATCTAAATGCTATTAGACATATGTCTAAAAGAATTGGGGGGTCTGGAAGCTGGTCCTCTCTTTTGCAAGAATGTGCCACTGAGCTTGATTTTGCAGGTCGTTTTGATTTAAAGTATTCTGGAATGAAATTCACTTGGAACAATGGGCATGTCTTCAGCAAAATGGATAGGTGTCTAGCCAATGAATTTTGGATTAAAGCTTATCCCACCTATGATGTTTTCTTTGGAGCTCAGGTCTTGTTTGACCACTCTTTTATTTTGTTAAAGCCTTTTGTTGACAGTGGTAAGGTCAAGAAACCTTTTAGGTTCAACAATTTCTTGATAAATCATGAAGGTTTTTTTCCTCTTGTTCAGTCCAACTGGAATTGTTATGTTAGGGGTACCAAGGTGTATTGTGTAATGAAGAGGTTAAAGTTGATCAAGGAGGGGCTTAAGACCCTCAACATAACCCACTTTCATAACCTTTCTAATCAAGTTGGGGAAGCTAGGAAGAAGGTTCAAAGCATTCAAATGCTTATTGATGCTGACCCTATGAATGACCAGCTCAAGCATGAATGAAATGAAGTTCATATGCATTTTTTTCACCTTGCCAAGGCTGAAGAATGCTTTTTTAGGCAGTTGTCCATAATCTAGTGGCTCAAGCTAGGGGATCAAAATACTTCTTATTTTCATAAGCTTGTTATGCAAAAAAGTGCTCTCAACAGGATTCATTTCTTGACCAAATCTTATGAAACTATTTCTAGGAATCATTGTGATATTAAGGATTTGATTATTAAATCTTACAAAAACCTATTTGCTAAATCTGTTGAAGAGGAGAGCATTGAGGATGTTAATCAATTTATCAAGCCTTTTTCTGATCAACAAAGGGAATGGATGCAAAGGCCTGTTTTAGCTGAAGAAATCAAGCATGTTATTCTACACATGAGTGATGATAGAAGCCCAAGTCCAGACAAATTGAATGTAGCCTTTTTCAAGGCAACTTAGGACATCATTGGTTCTGATCTCACTGTTGTTATTCTTAATTTTTTTGAAACTGGCCAAATGCTGAAGGAGGTAAATGCTACTAACATTACTTTAGTTCCAAAAACTGAAAATCCTTCTAAGATAGAAGACTATAAACCCATTTCTGTTTGTAATCTTATCTATAAATGTATAGCTAAAGTCCTTGATAATAGACTTAAGCCAACCTTGAATGAGTGTCTTAGTCATAATCAAACAGCTTTCATACTAGGTAGGAGTATAACTGAAAATGTTTTATTAGTTCAAGAGATCATACTCCACTACCATAAAGACAACAAGCCCAATAGACTGTCCATGAAAATTGACCTCAGGAAAACCTTTGACACCCTCTCTTGGAAGTTTCTTGAATCTGTTCTTAGAGCTTTTGGAGTTCCTTTTATGACCCTCAAGCTTATTATGACATGCATTTCTTCTCCCTTGTTTTCTGTAAGCATTAATGGTCAAATGGAAGGGTTCTTTGCTAGTGAAAGAGGTTTGAGACAAGGGGACCCTCTCTTCCCTTATATTTTTGTCATGGTTATAGATGTTCTCTCTGGTATGCTTAACAAGCTTCAATTTTTTGAAGGTTTTAAGTACCATTGGAGATGTGACAAGCTGAAAATTAACCACCTCATGTTTGTAGACGACTTGCTTATTTCAGTAATGGTGATCAGTTCTCTCTTGATGCCATCATGAATGTGGTTAATCAGTTTAGCAAAGCTTCTGGTCTTCTGCCCAATCCTTCCAAAAGCCAATTATTCATGTCTGGTTTGAGTGCTGATTTGAAGGCTTCCATCCAAAGAACCACCCAATTTTCTGTTGGTGATCTCCCTATCAGATACTTGGGGGTGCCTATGATATCAACTAGGCTTAAAGCTGAAGATTGTCAGAGCTTGATTCTCAGAATCACTAAGAGTGTTCAAGCCTTCAGCTGCAGATTGCTTTCTTTTGCTGGGAGGATGCAGTTGATCAGATCAGTTTTGTTTTCCCTTCAAGTCTATTGGTCTTCTTCTTTTATTCTACCAAAAGCCATCATGAAAGATATTTCTGGCATTATGAGGAAATTCCTCTGGAAGGTCCTAATCTTTCTACTGGTGGAAAGAAGTTAGCTTGAAGATATGTCTGCATGCCTAAACAAGACGGAGGTTTAGGCATCAAAGAACTTGTCATTTGGAACTATGCTACTACAACTAAGCATTTTTGGAACCTCTTGCAACCCTTTCCCTCATCCTTATGGGCTTGCTGGGCCAAAGCTGCCATCATTAAAAACAAGAACTTCTGGCTTCTCAAATCTTCCCAAAACAGGTCTTGGGCTTGGAGGAAAATCCTAGGTCTCAGGGACAAGCTCAAAGGCAAATTCAAGTTCAAAATTGTAAATGGTAGACAAGTTTTTCTATGGTATGATTGTTGGCTTTTTGATAAGCCTATTGTTGAGATAATTGGTGAAGAAGTGATTGCTCTTTCCGGTCTTGGCAAAAATGCTAGGGTTTCCTCTATTATATCTGGTAATGATTGGGTTTGGCCTACCAGAATCTCCACAGTCTTCACTTTTTTGAATTTTGGAACTCTTAATTTCTATCATCCTTTTCCCTCTGTTAATGACAAGTTGCTCTGGCTTGACTCCCCCTCATTTTCCATTGTTTATGCTTGGGACTTGCTAAGGTATAGGGGCCAGGTTCTACCTTGGACTTCTTCAGTTTGGTTTAAGCATGCCATCTCAAGACACTCATTTATTATGTGGACTGCTTTTCACAAAAGATTGCTTACTCAGGATAGGCTCAAGCTCATGGGCCTCCTTTCTGTTAACAAATGTGTCTTCTGGCTTGGTGAAGAGACATGCAATCACTTTTTCTTTGAGTGCCCAGTCACTGCAAGAGGATGGAACTTTGTCAAAACTAAAGGTGCCTTGAGCACTGCTTCTACCTGGGATGACATCTCTCAATGGTGCACTTATCTTAAAGGTCCTAACTTACTTACTACCCTTTCCAAATGGTGCCTAGCTACTACAATCTACATTTTTTGGTGTGAAATGAGTAGAAGGTTCTACACTGGTATTATTAGGTCAGAAAACCAGCTGCACAATGAGATTATGGATACTGTAAAGTTCAAAGCTTTCTCCCTCTCTAAAATTAAGCAATCTTCATTAGATGTCCAGCTTGCCATTGCTTGGAATCTTCCTGACTCCATTTTCTCTCATGAAGCTAATAGCATTCAAGGCCTCTAGTTCTACATGTAGGGGTAGCTTCAGTTTGAATTCATCTGTTATGATAAGTGTCTTGCTTTCTAGGTTCAAAATCTGATCTTTTTTCCATCTTTTTGTATATAGGTGTGAGATGAATGAATGTCTCTCTCCTATTTCTTTTGTTACCAGAAAGTTTGAGAGTAGTTTTAGCTATGTGAGTTCTTGGATGCCTTTTATCTGGTGGCCCCTCCTGCTTTGGTGGATGTGGGGGGTTTCTATAAGCTTTGTGACCACCTTGTAAGGGTTTGCCTCTCCTTTTCTTTTCTTTATTCTAATACATGCTGATTTCATCAAAAAAAAAAATTCAGTTAAGAATTCTGTACAGGCCAATGTTTAGTCGAATAATGGGTGTAATTTAAGACAGTGACAACGATGCATGAAAGACAATAGTACAATGTAATTTAATAATATTAAGATTAAACAATACTCCATCTGTTCTAAAATAGGTGTCCACATTTGACTTTTCAAAAAAAATTGGGGTATTTTGTATTTTTAATTTTGCCCTTTGAAAATATAGTATATTTTTAGTTTTTACTAAGACCAATTATTTTTTGAAGTTAATAAAAAGGGATAAGTTGAAAAAATATAATATTATACTGTATTGAGATTCTAAATTGGACACTTATTTTAGGACGGATAATTTATGAAAGTGAACACTTATTTTGGGACGGAGAGAGTAATAAATAATGCAATGTACCTATATAGGTTGTATTGTTTGAAAAACTATGTAGTTATATGATTATTTAATAATGAATCTTGGAGACTTGAAAGAAAGAAAAAGAAATGCATATTTCATACTAATTAAAACAATAATGGAACGTATACTAGTTTGCATTTTTATTAGTTGTTTTGGCCTTTCGAAAAAAAATAATGGAACATACACTTTCATATATTCTTTTGGTGAGCCACTTTCATTTATGTGTTTAATTATAGGCATTTATGTATAGGCAAAAGTGCAAAAAAACTCCCAGAATTTTTCCAAGTGAGCAGAATACCTCCGTGAACTTTAAAAGTGAACAAACTTTCCCCTAAACTTTTCCAAAGTACCAAAATACCCTTCTGAACTTTAAAAGTGAGCACATTGCCCCATTCACTCAATTGTGTGTTTACTCATTTACCCTTTTAGTATTTTTCTTATTTCATTCATCTATGTATTTATTCATTTATCCTTAGTAATAAACAAAAACTTAAAAAAAAAAAACTAAACTATTTTTTTGAGAAGTAAAATTAAATTATTAATTAATTATAATTATTATTATACATATATATATATATATATATATATTTATATTATACTTTAACTCCAAACTTGTTTTACTTATTTTAGTTTTTGGAATTGTATATTTTATATGTTATGTTTTATATTTTACTTGAAATACTATTAATACAATTCACTTACAATAAGACTAATTGTATTTATAACCTAAAAAATAAATTAGTATTTAATAAGACTGATTATATTTATTACATTTTTAACTGATTTTCATTTTATATAATTCAAATTAGTATTAGGTTTTAGTGATGGAATTTTAATACAAGTTGTATATAATCCAAATTGTATATTTTATATGTTATGTTTTAGATTTTACTTAAAATACTATTAATACAATTCAATTATAATAAGATTAATTTTATTTATAACATAAAATTAAAATTAGTTTTTAATAAGACTAATTTTATTTATTATATTTTTAATATAATCCAAATTAGTATTAGGTTTTAGTGATGGAGTTTGAATACAATTAGGCTTATTTCAATTGAATTGTAAGTGTTAAGTAAAATTTAAAACATAACAAATAAAATATAAAATTCTAAAAAATAAAATAAATAAAACAAGTTTGGAGTTAAAATATATATAGAATGAAAATTAAAAAATATATAAAATAATTAAATTATAATTACTTAATTAGCAAATTAATTTAATTTTACTTCTCAAAAAAATAGTTTAACTTTTTTAAGTTTTTGTTTAATTAGTACTAAGGATAAATGAATAAATACACAAATGAATGAAATGAGGAAAATACTAAAAGGATAAATGAGTAAATGCATAATTGAGTGAATGGGCATAATGCTCACTTTTAAAGTTCAACGGGTATTTTGCTACTTTGAGAAAGTTCAGGAAAAGTTTGCTCACTTTTAAAGTTCAAGGGGTATTGTGCTCACTTTGAAAAAGTTCAAGTTTTTTTTTTAATTTGCACTTTTACCTTTATGTATATTAGTATAAACGTGAAGTGAATGTTGAAGTCTAATAAATGCATACATGTAATAGTAGGAACAAGACATGCTCACTCTCTTTTCCTCTCGTCTTCACCTTTCCTTCGTCGATCTTTCAATTTTATTTATTGACTTGTGCTTTTGTTTGTATCACATTAATGTCTCAATTTGCAGTCTCTTAAACGTTAGAATATCTTGATGTAATAAATGAGATAGTTACACAGTGACATGCTCACATTCTTTCCTTCACGGAAAAAAATTGATTTTTTTTTAATTATAGTGAAATAAAAAAGAATATGACCATTAATATTGGAGAGAAGGGACGATCCGTACGGAATAAAAATTATAATTTTAATAAAAAAATTTGTTTAGGAAATTAATTTTGATTAATATTTGCTTATAATATGGTTCTGTCAATATTGAATGATGTTGGCCCCAAGTCCATAAATACATATCAGTAATACACATTTCCAACAAGTTCAAAACTCTCCATAGAGACTTTCTTTTATTTGTTTCTTTTTGGAAAAAAATAAAACCCTAATATTAAGAGGAACCCCTATCATTTTGGTCAATTTCATTTTCGTTCCTTTAAGTGAGGACCTTAATGTTTGGCAACCGGAACGGTGTTGGTTTTTGGTTTTGATTTTGTTTGGTTGGGTTTAGTGTGATTTTATTCTGAACTGAAACTATGTTTGGTGTAAATGATTTTGGTGTGAGAAAAAGTAAATCTGAAAAACCAAACCATGTTTGGTAGAGTTGGTATGGGCTGAAATTCTGAAACCAAACCATGTTTGGTAACTTGAAATGGTTTGACATTTTATTTATTTATAATAATATTTTGTAAATATATATGTTTTAAAAAATGAAATATATAAATAAAAGTACATATAAGGATAAAAAAATTTTACAAAAAATATTAATATTGGATAATAATATTTCACCATATTGCAAGAAATATTCAATTGCTTCATATATGTAGTTTAAAAATTTATAATCTTATTCCATTTGGAATTTCAATGTTTTTTTACAATTTAAATGAGACATAATACAACACCCAATGAAATTTCAACTTGCTAGTGTAGAATCATAGATAAAAGATTTTGTATAAGATATTTCAAAAAAATAAAATATTTCTGGAAAAATAAAAGATTCCAGGAAAAACATATATATTGTATATTTTTCAAAAAATAATAAATATTTTATTTTTCCAGAAATATTTGTTTTCCCGAATATTTTATTTTTTTCGAAATATATTTTCTCCTCATATTTTTTCGAAATATTTTATTTTTCCATAAATATTTTATTTTTTTGAAATATTTTATTTTTTCAAAATATTTTCATTTTTTGAATTTATATATATATATTAAAAAATGGATTGGTTTGGGTTAAACAACGATACACCAAATTGAATTGGTTTGGGTTAAAGAATGGTTTTGGTTTCTATCACACAAAACCAAACCATCTATTAAGATGGTATGGAAAATGGAGTATTTGGTACACCATGGTTTGTCATTATTAACCCAAACCATACTAGCCAAACATGGATTGGATCATATTTTATTACTCAAAATCAAAATTTTCACACTAACTCCATGTACCAAACAAGCACTTAGTAGTACTTCTTCTTTGAATGTGAGAAAAAATGATACTACAAAATATACCAAATTAATTACTTAAAAGTATATGTTCTTTCACACACCTACCCAGATTCAATAAGACTCATTTGGTATCGATGTGATTAGATTTAAAGAAGCACTTCCTTTAAGAGAGCTATAAAAAAAATTAATGGGAGTAAATACCATGTTAGGTGTTTGATAATTCATTTAGATCAAATATATTTTACAATTAATTTTTTTGAAAGTGTATCTTAAAAATACTTCTGTAAATATCATTTAGTGCCAGCCACGCCGCACATTAAAAAGTCAAAAGAGACACTAAGACCTTGTTTGGATCGGATTTTAAAAAGCTAATTTTGGCTAAATTGAGGAAAATCCGTTTTGAATAGTATTTGACAAAAAATTTAGAAGAGTTTTTGAATCTTGGAAGAGCGTTTAGAATAATTTAGGAGGTACAAACTTTTCAAAACGGTTTATGCTTCTCTTTTGCTTATGTATAAAGCTAGAAATCAAAGCTCTGCCAAATGAGACCTAAACAACAATATAATTTAACTTACATGCCCAATACCAACTTATTTACACAAGATTAGAATATATAGCACATACAATAAATTCATTTTTATTAGAATACTTTTGTTCCCACCACCATCCTAACATTTTTTTGTCCTCAATACTTCCAAACCCTAATGTTTATACACCACATTTATATAAGCTTGTAGAACCACAATACATACAGAAGATTTCCTTATTCATAGTAGATATATATAATCACTTTATTCATATCTATACTTGGCGTCAACCTTCTTGGCTTTATTAGCTATAAGTTACTTGATGAAGGTGGTTTCACTTGGTCTTTACTTCTTAGTCTTAATCTTATTTGCATTGCCCTTCTTGGCCTCAAGTTTTGTAGTTCCTTCACCATTCTTATCAAACTTGGGTATATTGTATGTAGCCTGGATCTTGCTGAGCTTCCCCATTGCAGCAGAATTGTTCAATTTCAGCCCTAAAATTTCTCGAAAATTCGAGGGAAGAAGACCCTTGTATTCATCTTCCAAGTACTTTGCAATGGCAAGTGCATTTGAACCACTCTTCTCATTGAGAGACAATATAGCCTCCTTGATCATCTGCATCATAACATCACCCAGGAAATATGTTACATATATCAATAGAAAAACAAATAGTAACACGAACTTACCCGCCAAAAAATGGACAAACAAATAATAGGTATACATATATATAAACAAACAATATATATATATACTACATCTTATTATTTATCTAATAATTCTCATATATATACAAAAATAAATAGTTATGTAGTGATCAATAGTCGTTTAAGTTATGTTTAGGAATACCGAATCAGTGCTATAAATTAGTAAAATTAACCTCGTATTATTTTGAATAATTAATTTGTGAAAATTAAACCTGAAAGTAGGGAGGATGATAGACATTCTTGGTCATTTTGAGCTTTTTTTCCTTGGCACACTTGTTTGCTAGCTGCAATTGATTTGCAACTCCAGACTCTTGTGAATCTGAAACCTCTTCTGCATTTGTGCCCTTCAAATTTAGTCCAATTGATGCCGATATGTCCAATAGTCCATCCGACATTTTTAAAAATAACCAAAATAAAATTTGAATAATACAAATGATATTCTAAATAGTAATAGAACTGTTGATTCAATACACTACTTAGTTTGAGAATGTTTGTATATACATAGAGGTATTTATACACTTCATAATAAGAAAATGCATGTGGGATGTGTATTCAATAAATGATTTATGATGGCCTTGATGTCACAAACATTAAATTCTAGCAAATGGTGAGGACGTGCATTTTTACAAGCATTGGTGTTTGTTATAAATTTAAAAGGGACAGCTAATTTCGTCCCCAACTCTCTCAACTTTTTACAATTATTATGGTTGGGACAAGTACCTATCAAGACATCATCACTAGAAAGGCATAAACAAAAAAATATTAGTTGCACCGAATTGTTAGGGGATACTTAAAAGATAATAATAGTTAAATAAATAAATAAATATAAAGATGATTGGAAGCCACATCTGGACATATCTTCGGTCAACCAAATCGATGCAAGTATCAATGCTTAAAATTATATCATGTACTTTCACGTAAGCAAAAGGTTTGAAAAAAAGTACTATCAAATAAAAAATATTTATCTTATTATGTTTTGAGTTTTTTGTATATATAATATTGGATTGGAAAATGATTCTTTCGATAAAATTATGATAGTGAATGCATATTCACTGTTGGATGGATAATTATAGATATGTTTGGATACCACGATACTTCATCAAGTAGATATGTATTCACTGTACTACTTCCGCTCAACAATTCACTGCAAGTCACCCAATCAATTGTTGAATACGAACTGAAATATAGAGTCTAAGAATTGTTCTATTTCTCCATCTTATTATATCGCATTTACAATACAATTTTTTTTATAACATAACATTTATTCGAACTTACACAACCACATTGAGACATATGGTGTTTCCATATTCACATCAGTAACACCTTTATTTATTTATTTTTGAAAATTCAGCATAAATTAGAAACAAGGGAAGCCAAAGGCATACACAGTAACACCTTTATTTGTCTCTAATACTTTATTTAGGCCTTAAACTTGGCTTTATTTATCATATATATATATATATATATATGGTGCTTTCTGAACTGCATTGGCTTGACTAGTCTTAATTTACTTCTTAGTCTTGACCTTATTTGCATCAGATTTCTTGGCCTCAGGTTTTGCAGTTAGCTTGTATGTAGCCTGGATTTTGTTGAGCTTCCCCACTGCAGTAGAGTTGTACAATTTCAGTACCAGAATTTGTCGAAATTTTGGCGGGAGAAGCCCCATGTATTCATCTTCCAAGTACTTTGCAATGGCGATTGCGCTCGATCCGTTCTTCTCATTGAGAGACAACAGAGCCTCCTTGATCATCTGCATCAATCCATCACAAAAACAAAAAACAAAAAAACTCACATATAGTTATTGGATAGTCTCAACAAATCCCGAAAATGATAGCAAACAAGCTCGGGATTATAATTGCATAAACACGCGTGTTGTACTGCAGAAGAAACTTAACAATAATAAACATATGAAAGAAAATCATACACAAGAAAAAAATTTAAGCATAGAATAATTTAAAGTAGAGACAACTTTTTGGTACATGAGACAGCGTAAATCTAAGCATCATAGCATTACTCTTTATTTAGGGCCTGTTTGGTTAAAGTTTTTGTTTTTCATTTTGTGTTTTTTTTTTTCATTATTCACACAAAAACATGTTTGGCACCAAAGTTTTGTTTCCCATAAAGCAAATAGTGTCATTTTTAGGAAGTATCAAAATAATATTTTTTTGTACTGTTTAAAAAAATACCATCATAGCGGAGGAAATAAGTGACTAAAACAAAAAATAAAATTCCACAGCATGAAAAGAAAAGTACGAACCAAACGGATCCAAATGGGGCAAATTTCATAAAACCCCTCTCAAAATAAATTAAGTAATAAATAAAATTACCATAAAAACTCGCTTGAACTATCAAGTTCTTGTAACTCATGTTATAATGACAAAAATGTTCCTTCAATACAATATTTGAGAAAATAATACTTCTTAATGTAAGATTACCATTAATACAAAAAACTCATTTTGCATGGTATATCTAGAAATTAATTTTGAAGAAAAACAGTGGCGCGTCTTAAAAGTAAATTTTTTTGAAGTTATATTTAAGTCATTTTGGCCTTTATAACATCACTTTAACTAACTAAAATGAATTGTGTAGGCTAAATATGAGGGTTGGTCCATCATATATATATATATATATATATATGCAAAACTATAATCATCATGTACACAGTACATCAATAGTTATTGGGAGTATAATGAATATGATTATATATATATATATATAGTTCATTAATTACTTGGAAGTATGAAGGATGATACACAACATTCTTGACCATTTTGGGGTTCTCCTTGCCAGACTTGTTTGCCAACTTCAATTGATCTGCATTTCCAGATTCTTCTGGCTGGGAGACCTCTTGTGTCACTACAACAAATTAAGCAATTTACTACAAAATTTTTCGTAGCAAAATAACAATTTTTTGTAGCAAAAGACTTTTAGAGACAAAAAAAAAATTGTCACCAATTTGTAGCAAGAAGTGGCGTAGCAAAAAGTCATTCGCTACAAATTTTGAATTTTGTAGCAAATATAATTCTATTACTACCACTCAATTTTGTAGCAAATGGTAATCTTTTTGCTACAAAATTTAAGTTATTTGATACAAGATTAGTTTGTAGCAATTCACCTAAGAATTGTCTACAAAAATGCTACAATACAATTTCGTTGTAAATATCTTGAATTCACAATAATAATAGTAATAATATTAAATATATAAATAAATAAATCTGTTAACAATAAAAATCAGCTGTAATAAAAAAGAAAAGCAAATAAAACATATGGAACAACAATACAAAAGCAAAATATGGCACTCCAAACTTCAACTTTCCAGTAAATTGCTAGTCAACACAACAATACTCAAACATGTCAAATGTTCATTATTCATCTCCCAGCCTACTTGGTTATGCACATACACAGTGAAATATCTAATTTGTAAGTGTCAACTGTACACAACAATATGATTCCAGAAAATTGCAAAAAATATTAAAAAATAAGAGTAGTGCACCACAATACTCAAATTGAACAATGATTCCCGAAAGTTGCAAACATAACCCGGACCCTCTCATCTATCAAAGTGCCGACCCTCTCCTCAATCTTTTGCTCAAATTGAACTAACACATGTGTTAGTTCCTCCCATAAGATCAACTTCTGCTGAGATCATAATCGGCCCTATATCTACATTTACATCTGCATCAATTAAGCCCATTACAAATATTTATAGAGAGTGGACAAAATTAAATGAATATATAATATAACTGCTGTTTTAATACAATACTTGTTCTGATAATGTTTGTAGACGCATACAAGTATTTATAGTAAGAGTGATTCAATTGGCGACGAGTACATCAAATATGATTGATCATATATCTTGTGGTCACAGTCACACACAGGAAATCCTCTATAAGGGTACATTTTTTTATATATATTTTTTTATATTGATTTAATTAGATTGCCTGAGAATTGAGATTTGGATGAGAAAAGTTAAGTCGAATAATGGGATTAAGACCATGACTAAAGTGAGAGACAATTAAAATGTACTTATTTTTTTATTTTAAAAAATAATGGTATTTGGTATGCATAGGAGAGGGATGATCGCACTTAAGACATATTTAGTTTGTAATTCTGAAAATAATTTAATTTTTTTGTTTTTCTTTTTTGTTTGCTAAACAATAAATAAATAAAAACTCAAAGGAAAAAATAGTTTGGGAATGTAATCAAGTGTCATATACGTCCAGAAGTATCAACATTTTAAAAAAAAAAAATATTTTACCGGAAAAAATAACATTTTAAAATTTTTAATTTCTGTTTTTTTTTTTTAAAACAAAGACAACAAATAGTAAGGATACAATGGATAAAAAGACACGGTTTGGTTCAAAGACTTATCTGGGTATACAAGTTTTTTTTAAACCATGGACCCCATATCGATACATTTTAAAATTATAATGGGGTAAAAAAAATAGGCTTAATAAGTAAAAACATAACACAATATATGTAGGTTTAAATCCGAATAGGTGGCACAGTTAGGTAATCTAGTGCCTCAAAAAATATTGAGTCCACCCAAAAAAAACATATGTTATTATTAAAATTCTAAGATTCTTATGGATAAATTGCAATTTGATTCCCTTAAGATATGATATATTACACATATACTTTTATTTTTTAAATATTTATAATTTCACCACTTCTAGTTAATTATAAAATTACTTATATACTCATGCTTATTTTTTCATTTGAAAGATATCTTTACAAACAAGTAAGGGAATTATTAGTCATTTACGCTTGGTCAACTGTTAACATAAGTATTGACCATGACGAAAGTTCGCTGAAAGGAAATTTTTGTTACTATTTATAAATTAGAGGGGGTCAAATTATAATTTATCAAACAATAAAAAATGCATGTGTAATATATCATATCTTAATAGAGTCAAACTGTAATTTACCCTAAATTTATCTACTTTTTCGGATCCAATAACAAACTTTTGTTTAAATTTGTGAAAATATATGTCTTGCACATGAATTTATTTTTAGAGGTCTATTTTGGTGGATAAAAACTTCGTGTGTGTTACAAAAGTGTAGTTATTACTTTTCCTTTTTTTTATATGGCGTAGGATTTTAAATAATTTGAGTTGTCTATGCTATAAATTATAATATGCATTTGACTATCCATCAATTAATTTTTCTAACACATAACTAATTAATGATAAGAAGAACCTGACATGTTTTCTGCCTTCAAGCATACAACTTTCCAAAAAAATTTCACTTAATTTTTCTTATTTCATTTGTATGGGCATTAATCAATTGTATAGGCATTAATTTCGACTAGCTATTATTGGTACACATTAAAGTAGCAGTTAATTTCATTTCTAGTGCAACTAGGTGCAATTTCAATAATATTGATGTCACATCCATGAAAATAACACATAGGCAAACATGACTAGTATGCAACTAGAATGTAATAGAACGGTCATTACCGTTTTATTATTTAATGGGTTAAGTACTCCAACTATGGGTTAATACTCCAACACTCTGTAATATAGATAGTGTCTATGGCAATCATTAATTTCAAAATATGTATACATGCATCTAATTTTTTGGAATAAGTGCTTAAAACATCCCTTGTAATATAGATATTATATGTCACCCGTTAATTTTAAAATATGTGTTTTGATGCATATTTTTTTTGGATAAGTACTTAAAATATTCCTATAATATAAATATTGTGCTTATAACACTCATTAGTTTTAAAATGTGTATTTTTTTAAGAAATAAGCTTTATATATAATATCAAAGAAAATATCTAAGTCATACAAATAAAAATGTGTATTGACACCTAAATTATTATGAATCATTCAAATTGTATATATTTATTATTTTGAATGAGCATTTCAAGATGGAAGTAAACCCAGGTGCAGGAAGCGTTGTAAGTTCGAAAAGTAATGAGTGGAATGTGTAGCTCTTCCGCAACATCAATGGCAACGGTGGACATGGTTCCATCGGCTATTATGCAGGTGGGTGGAGTTTCTCCTTGAGCAAGCGAGAGCATCAGGTCCTTGAACTTGGGCTTGGACGCCGATTCAATAGAGGAAAACAATTCGAGGGCTTGTGCACCAGAGCGTGGATGCTCGGGTGGTAGCCCATCTGGGATGACCTCAAAACGGATTGTAGGAAAAAGGGTCTTGAAGTTGGTTTTGTTTATCAATTTGAGGATACGATTGTGATTGTGATGTGTGTTGACAAAGGTGATACAGAAATTGGCATGGCATAGAAGCTGTGCTAGCATTAGCATGGGCTTGATGTGGCCTTGTGCAGGCAAAGGCAAGATCACTACATGAGGCTGAGGTGCATCCATACCCCTCGCCTTATTGTTCTACGGTGTGCGTAAATACTTTTTCGCAAAAATATATTTTTCAAAAAAAAATTATATTTTGGAACATAATATATAGTTTTCGCAAAAAAAAAATTATATTTTGGAACATAATGTATATTTTTCCCAAAAAATTATTTTTCGGAAAAATTTCATATTTTGGAACAAAATATATATTTTTCGCAAAAAAATTATTTTTTGAACATAATATATATTTTTCGCAAAAAAATTATTTTTCAAAAAAAAAATCATATTTTGGAACATAATATATACTTTTTCACAAAAGAATTATTTTTTGAAAAAAAAGTCATGTTTTGAAACATAATATATATTTTTTGTAAAAAATTATTTTTCGCAAAAAATTCATATTTTGGAACATAATATATACTTTTTCGCAAAAAAAATATTTATCAGAAAAAAATCATATTTTGGAACATAATATATATTTTTTTGCAAAATAATTATTTTTCAGAAAAAATCATATTTTCCGAAATATATATATATATTTTGAAATTTATAGTTTTTACGAAAAATATAATTTATTTTTGAAAAATAATTTTTTTAAGGGTTGATTTTACTAAACCCCTTATATTATTAAGGGGGTAATTTAGACATTTTGATTCAAAATGTGAGGAGGAAGGGACATAATGATAAAATTGGATAGTATATGTAACAAAACGGACAGAATAAGAATTAATTTATTAAATTGAATAGCATAATGGTATTTCTTAAAGTAAACCCTTTAAAAATTGCTATCATTTCATTTATCTGGTGTCTATCCAAATGAAGCCTAAAGGGGTAAGTGTAATTTACCTTTACTATGTTATTATGTATGAAAACACTGTTGAGTCAATTTTGCCCCTGCCCAGTCCTCCATCTCTACCTGAACTTGAAAGCGAGCAGAAAACCTAAAGATCCACCACCGCCACCGCCACCGCCACCGTATGGGTGCATCGGAGTCAACACTCTCTAGCTCCCAGGTAAACACTTCACAACTCAATCCACAAAATTCTTGTATATTTCTCATACAATTTATCATTTTTAACGGTGTATCTATATATATATATATATATTTGCGTATATATATAGAGACTTGGCGATGAAATCACCACCGTTTCGGAGAAATCAGAAGGCGTAGATCTTATCCTAGAGAGGCTCAGATCTCTGAAAATCGTCAGTCTTTCTTTCTCTCTCTTTGCTCAGCTTCTTCTAGGGCTTAATTTTCAATTTCGTTATATATATATATATATATATGTAAGTTGTGTAATTGTGAATGCAGACAACTCCGATACTGACATCGCCGCCGGCGGAGACTAGTTTGACGGACATTCTAGTGAGAAAACCATCTTCTTCTTCAGCTTCTGGTATTAATTTTGCTTGCTTTATTTCTCTCTATATATGTTTATATATTTGTGTATGACAATTGATTTTGGAGCTGAAAGACAGTAGATCACATATATATATATATATTTTTTATTTTTGTTTACGACATTTTTAGTCAGTTTACATGCTATAAAAATTTTGCATTGTCGAAAGCCCTAGCTTAAAAGCTTATGGGTTTTGGATACGTTTTGCTGTGTAATCAAATGAAGCATTATAGAATTTAAAATGGATAGAACTTATATATGAAAGGAATGAGAGAAAGGAAGAAAATTTTACGATTTGGAATTGAGCAACTTCTAATGGTTAGTGCAATTGCCTCTGATGAATTAACTGCCTGTGTGGTTCTGTAATGTTATTTTCCTTGTGTGGTGGGGAAGAGAGGAAAATAGAGGAGTACAAATAGCAAAAGCATAAAAATTGGAATCGAGCAGAGGTGATTGAAGAGGACGAATAGACACATTATGAGTTTGTTCGTGAATCTAAGAGCATAAAAAAATGGTAAAAATTGAGAGACAGATTACTTATTCGTCTTTCTCTCCCGCAATTGCTGTATAAATTGGAAGTTTGCAATTGCTGAAATAGGATTCGAGGTATTTTCAAGTTGGGTACTAGGGTGGCCCTAAATTAGTTCTCAAATTGTCAAACCTGATAGAATATATGATGAACATAGAATTTTCTCTTTCTACAAACTATGTTGGATAGAGTTACTATTGTATTCTCAAGAGGTGACTATCACCGGAGTCGGGCCTAGTAATTTTATAACAATGAAATGTGACATCAAAATCTTTGGAGCACGTTCCTACAGGAACAGTTAGGCTATTATCAGGATTGAGAAAAGCAGTGCCTTTAGTTCAGTCATCATGGACAACACCCCACAGTTTTTTCAACTACGAGTTCCCGACTCGGTCATAGAGTTGAAAAATGCAAAGCCAATAACTATTTTTCCGGAAATAAAAATTCTGTTTTTTAATAAATCTGCCTAGAGGACTGCAACTCACAAATCTAAACAGATTTCTTAACATGTAGGACCAATGAAAACGAATTTGTGAAGTTTTCAGCTCTTTGGGAAATAGACGTAGAAAGAAACTTAGTGAATATATGCTACTTCATCATAATGAAGTTGTGCTTCACTGCAGAAGTTTTACTGTTGGCGTCAATTGCTCAAATAGAATCATAGTCCTGAGTTGAAGTTCATAGATCCCATCTCTCCTCTGTGTTCATGTGTGTTTCAAATGCACAAACCTTGTTGCTCTTCAATGTAAATCTCTTTGCTTCAGCACAATTATCTTTCGCTTATATTTGTATGAGCATGCATCAATCGAACAATCTCCTTCTTTCCCCTGTGCATAATATCGGGATTCAGCTAAGGTTATAACCTGTTTGTTTTGGCTTTACTGGTGCGTTTCTGGTCCCGGTGGTGGTATTGTTGTATTCTTGCTTTCTTTTCACTATTTTTTTTGTTTATGATACCTTAAATAGAAAAGAATTGTGAGACTAGTCAAATATTTGTTTTCCTGCATTGAAATAGGTACAGTAAATCCACAGGTGCTTCTGGAACTCTTCTCCATGTACCGTGATTGGCAAGAGGCAAAGGCCCAAAAGATTAGTAAGAATCAGGTTTGCCTTGACAATTGCAGAGATCATGTTTTACACTTTAGTCAGTATATATATGATATTTTTCTTTTTCTTTTTTCATTTGTGGGGTTAGAATTTTGAAGTTATTTTGTGTTTGATACCCTTCTGAGGTTTGTACTCGTATCAAAGAAACTTCTTTTGGTCCTGACATGATCTGCCATCCAGTTCTCATCTTAAAAAATTTGCTAACCTAGTAGTAATTGTTGCAGGAAGAGGTAGAAAACAAAATAGAAGTAGCTGATGCTCTGGCTGCTAAACTAATGCAACGTTTTAATTACTCAGTCTCGGCTATGAAATCTACTTCACGTCATCTATCAGGAGGTGACCTAATTCTTCTATCTGGACTCTCCAAATAAAATATTAAGCTCTTCTTTCTTCTGTTTTAGTGTACAATCAATTGGCTATTATATCTGTTGTTCACCTACAAAAAATGATTGAATCGGTTAATGGGTAAACATTAGTGTTTCCTATTATGAATTTCCGACTCTGTAGATTTTATTGAAAACTCGAAAAATGGGTGATCTCAGTAGATCAGTGATGTATAAGTAGCCTCTGATGTTACTTAACAGTATGCCCCAAAATTTGCATGCAGTCCATGCATTGCAGGTGGAGCTCGGAGAGTTGAAGGGAAGATTGACCGAGGTAATTAGTAATTGTGATGCATTATGCAAGAGAATCGAGACAGAGGGACCAGAACCGCTTCGCTCATCCATCAAGCCATTTGCAGTAGCGTCTGCAGGTCCCGAAATCAGCTGCAGTTCACTTTCTCAACAAAGAGCGTTACAAAGTCGCCCATCTGCCACGGAAGCCAAGCTAGACAACTAACTTCCACATTCTTGTATACAGAGAAGCCAAGTTATCAACATGTTAACATGTTTTTCTTCATTCTTGTATACAGAGAAGCCAAGTTAGATTAACATCCACATTTGTTTCTTCTTGCTTGTATAATTCTTCTTTTGGTAACTTCGACTCATGCTGTGTAGAAATTGAGGGTATATGCACATAGCCTTAAACTTGTGGACACTCAATTTATACAACATGACTTTCTTTATAAATCACACACTTCAAATTTATACAACGAAATAATTTACAATAATAAAAAGGGTAAATAACAGTATCATCCCCTGTTGATAGTGTAAATTACACCGCACCCCCTCGATTTTTGCTAATTATAGTTTCACCCCTTGAATCCCATATCCGGCGACCGGATATGTGCAATTACTCTTATATTCCCGTTTTTATATTTATTTTAAATAATTAAATATTCTTTTATGTTAAATTACCTATCTACCCTTCCATCATCTTCTTTATCTCACCCCTACTCTCTCTTAAACCCCTCAAATCAAACTCTAACCCTAAAATGAACTACCAATTATCAAACATCAATTCCTACCCATACTCAATTAATTGTCCATTTTCAATTACAGAAAAATCAAAACAAAATGACATATATATCTATATATATATACGCACATATATATCTATATCTATATATATACACGCACATATATATACATATATAACTATATAGATAGATATACATCAATCTATATATATACACGCACATATATATACATATATAACTATATAGATAGATATACACCAATCTATATATATACACGCACATATATATACATATATAACTATATATATCTATCTATATATATATACGCACATATATATCTACATACATATGAAATGGGTGTGTTGATTTTTTGATATTTTTGGTCTAAATCATGCTTCTTATAGGACGTATTTGTTGATCTTGGACCCAATTTATGTTTCTATGATATAGATTGAATTTGCCCAATACCCAATTCATACATATACATATATGTAAAGACAAAAAAAATGCTCAATACTATTTCGAATCCCTTTATATACATTTTCTAAATGGGCTTTATTACTGGATTCATAGGAAACTTGCTGGCCCAGAAGCTTGATGGGCCTGATGACAAATGGGCTCTGATGGGCCTGATGACATATGGGCTCTGATGGGCTTGATGACAGATGGACTCTGATGGGCCTGATGACGGATGGGCTCTGATGGGCCTGATGACAGATGAGCTCAGCTGGGCTGGACATTTTCACTCTTACACAGGCCCTATCTTTTGTGATGGGTCGTCGATCTTCCCGGCCCATTAAAAAGGATACAGAGTGGGGATGAGATGCATCACCCCTGACCGGGGTGACGTGACTGACGCAATTAATATGACGGTTGTACAATCATTGCAACGTTTGAAATTCGTGGTCCGGGTGGCCTCGGTAGGCGAAAAGGGAGGCTGTGGAGGCGCACGTGAAGTGAGATGACGCTTCGGTTCCCAAGCGCACGGCTTTTCAGGCCCCCCTGAGATTTCTATAAATAATGACTGCAGTGCTATGGATTCATTCTGTTTCACAATTTAAAAAAAATCTAGAGAACTCCCTGCACTTGAGATCTTGACTTATCGTTGCCAGAGTCCACCTTCTCTCTCAGGAAAACGTCATAAATCCTTCGGGATTCATCTTAGAGTAAGTTATTTCTTTCCATCTCAACGTCTTTCTTTTCGAAATGTCTGATAGTGATGATACCCGGTCGGGTAGCGACCGTTTACCTTCCCCTGTAGACCCGGACGTATCCCTCAGTTCACCCTCAGTTGAGGTGGTTAGGACAACTGTGCCTAGCCTACCGGAAGTTAACCGGAACGTCGCAGCAGCCGGAAATCCGGTTGCGGGGGTTTCGGGAGATCAGTTTTATGCCGATCCCATTCCCCCTATGAACAGGGTAGAGTCGGTATTAAAAAGGTTGAGGGTTAAATGCGGGGTACCCGATCGGGTGATTATTAAAAATTATCCTAAAAAGTATGATTTTAGGAAGGGTGAGGGGGTTTTGGATAACCAGATTTTGTTGTCGGCCTTTCACCTCCAGGTCATTAGATTCCCGATCCAGCCCTTTTTCCTTTATGTCTTAGCTACCTTAGGTTTGGCCCCACTTCAGGTGGGACCTAACTTCTTCCGGGTCTTGGCCATGATCTTGATGATCAATCGGGATCTAGGACTTGACCTTGGTCTGGCGGAACTTCTGTTATGTTACAAAATACAGGTCCAGAAGGAGTGCAGGGGCCGGTACAACCTTTTTCCCCTTAGTGGGAGGAAAATTTGTGAAGGTACTGAAAAATCCAATAAAGGGTGGAAAGAAAGGATGGTCCTTGTGAGTGGGAGTTGGAGACTCCCCAGCTCATCCAGATTCAAAGTCCCCAACGAGTTTGACCAACACCTTTTCCCTTTTTTCAAGTCATTCCATAGGGGGGCGTGCAATTGTGATCAGTGCAATGATAAGTTAGGCCTCCATGTGCTTGAGTTTCTGGGGGCGCCCGACGAATATAAAACCTCAAATTATATCAGAACTCGTTTTGAATTGCTTAAATCGAAAATTTGGGGACAGCCTTTGAGGATGTGTACCAGTTTCTTGACAGGTTCCAATTTGCAGGCCCTATCTACAGAAATGCTGAGGATCCCGCAGGCGGTGTTGAGGAAGAAGTCTAAGCGGGCAGTTGGACCTCAGGCCTCAAATTCAGCCTCCGGTGAGATCCAGATCGGGCAGGGATCACAAAGTGTTCTAACCCCTCCGGCTGATCCTGTTCTCTCGCCTCCTGTAGAGAATAGCCCGGTAACTCCATCTCCACCAATGGGAAATGTGCAAACCGGACAGACTCCTCCTCAAGGATCAGAGGAGGTTGCTCCATCCTCAGGGGATGTTCCCGTCCCTGAATTCCGGTTGGTTGAAGGGGAAACGAGCCTGATGGGGGCGCGACATCCCCGATCGGAGGAGAATCTACCCGAACGGTCAGTAAGGGCCCGAACGGAGACACAATCATCTCCCATCGTACTGGATGACAGTGGGGCCGCAACTGAAAAGGAGCTACCCGTGCCCTGGGCGCCGAAGATTACACTCCCGGGCGGCGACTTTCTGGTTGCGGGGCATGCGACGATTGACAATGACACTGCCCTACGGGCTATGGGATCTCAGATCTGGACACCCATAGACCGAAAGAGGCTGAGAACCATCGATCGGGAGGAATTGGCTCTGACATGTCCAGAGATTGCTATGAAGGTAGTGCTTGAATCTGCTGATTTCCCAACTGCATTTAATATTTTATTTAATTTCTTATCAGGCTAACACTTAACCTTTTGGCAGATGCTCTACCTGACACAGGCCTATAATGCAAAAATGGAGGAGGACACTAAGTTGCTCAAGAACTCCAACGAGCTCCTGAGATTGAAGGAGGAATCCCGGATGAAGGTCGCCAACCAACTGTCCATATCCAATGAAAAATTGGATGTCCAGACCCGAAGGGCAGTCGCTGCAGAGCAACAGCTTCGGGCGGCTCAAGAAAAAATTAAGGAAATGGAGGCAGTTCGGCGGGCCCTCTTTGCTGAGACGGAGGCCTTGAAGGCTGAGAATGGGAATCTGAAAGCTAATAATGAAAGCTTGACGGTTTCCAATTCGAAGCTCCTGGAGGAGAGGGCTGAGATGGAGAATCTCCTTGCCACGGAGAGGTCGGTGGTGGAGATGTGTCACCGGGGTGGAAACGAAGTGTATAAGCATTTCTGCGAAACCTCCCAATACCGGATCGGGTTTGGTTGGAGGTCATGCTTTAATGACATGCAGAAACCCGTCGAAGAAAGGACTTTCGCCTCGGTGGAAGAGCTGGATGAGAGTCTGGGCATCTCCCCTCCGTACGACGATCCGGTTGGTGGTCCAGACGACGTTCGTTTCTGCGAGTTCCAGACCAAGCCTCTCCCAGGAATGAGCATAACCGCCCCTCCTGATCCTCCGGCTCCCGATGGGGCCATCGTTTCAGTGAACCCAAATGTACCGGGCACCAGCGTTGACCTTTAGTATTTACTGTTTATGAAATGCATTGTAAGCCTTGGCCACAGGGGCCCATTTTGAATGAGATATAATAGGTTTTGTCCATTTCACTTTTGACTTTTACAGTTATAACGATTCTTGGTTACTTTGTTTATTTTTTACAGTTATATCTCTTCAGGGTCTGTGTTGTGACTTCGGGCTTTTCAGGCCATGCGAAAGTCAATGCAACACTTAGTTTATTTTTGGAACAACGATCTCTTCAGGATCTGTGTTGTGACTTCGGGCTCTTCAGGCCATGCGAAAGTCAATGCAACACTTAGTTTATTTTTGGAACAATGATCTCTTCAGGATCTGTGTTGTGACTTCGGGCTCTTCAGGCCATGCGAAAGTCAATGCAACACTTAGTTTATTTTTGGAACAATGATCTCTTCAGGATATGTGTTGTGACTTCGGGCTCTTCAGGCCATGCGAAAGTCAATGCAACACTTAGTTTATTTTTGGAACAATGATCTCTTCAGGATCTGTGTTGTGACTTCGGGCTCTTCAGCAGATTTTATAATAATCATAATAATGATTTTTACCGACCAGTTGTTGTAGCCTTTTTACAAAAAGATCCAAGTGGAAACAGGACCTGGCCCATCAAGGGTAGTACCTCTTGAGGCGAGAGGCGTTCTGGGAGTTTGGTTCCATTCCGCCATCAGCATTCCTTCGGACTCGGTATGCTCCGCGACCGATGACTTCAGAGATGGTGTACAGGCCCTCCCAAGGCTCCCTGAGCTTGCCTACAAGCCCGATTTTGCGCCTAATGACCATGTCTCCGATCTGGAACTCTCTTCTTTTGACTCTTTGATTGAAGTGGTTCCGGACTTGCTGTTGGTAAGCGGCCAGCCTGATCCCGGCGGCCTCCCTTCTTTCATCCAGAAGATCAAGGTTCTGAGCCAAATGCTGGTTACTTGGTCATTCGACCCAGGCCTCGCTCCGGAGGGTTGGAACCCGGATCTCAGTCGGAATCACAACTTCAGCACCGTACGCCATGGCAAAAGGGGTCTCTCCAGTGGGTTGTCTGGGGGTCGTTCTGTATGACCAGATAACTTCGGGCAGTTTCTCTAACCAAGCCCCTTTGGCCTCCTCAAGTTTCTTGGCCAGAGTGTTAAATATAGTTCGATTTGTCCTTTCCGCCTGCCCATTCCCTTGCGGGTAGCCGACGGAAGACGTGTTCTGGTTGATACCATGTTCGGCAAAGAATGCTCTAACCTCCTTGTTGTCCAGGTTTGTTCCGTTATCCATCATGATCGTTCTTGGTAGCCCAAATCTGCATATAATGTTGGTCCATACGAATTTGACGACGTGACTCCCTTTGACGATGGGATAGGCTTCGGCTTCCACCCATTTGGTGAAATAGTCGGTTGCCAGAAGGACGTACGCATTCGACCGGATTGCTTTCGGTAAGGGTCCCACTATATCCATTCCCCACCGGGCGAATGGGTGCGGTACTATAGTGGGATGCAGGAACTCAGGTGGGCGATGGATAGCATCCCAGTGCATTTGACAGGGCTTGCACCTTCGGACATATTCCTCGGCATCCCGAGACAGGTAGGGCCAGAAGTACCCTTGAGACAGTACCTTATGGGCAAGGGACCTGCTACCGGAGTGGTTTCCACAAGCCCCACTGTGAATCTCGTGCATCACTGCTCTAGATTCTGACGGTGTGATACATCTCAGGTAGGGACCGGAAAAGGACTTTCGGTAGAGTTGCCCGTTTATGATTGAGTACCGGGCCGAATTCCTCCTGACCTTGTGAGCTTCAGCTTTATTCTCGGGAAGAGTTCCACTACGTAAGTAATCTATCAGGGGATCAATCCAACTGGGCTCCCATGGGATGAGCATTACTCGTTCGGGCTCTTGAATGCTGGGCCTCTGAATAAAATCCAACAGTGCCACCCGGGTTAGATCCTCTCCGGCTGAGGAAGCCTGATTGGCCAGGTGGTCAGCTTCAGAGTTTTCATCCCTGGGGATTTGGGTAAAGGTGATTCTGTGAAAACTTTCTGTCTCCTTCAAAACTAGCGCTCGATACAACTTCATTGTCGGGTCCTTTGTTTCGTATTCTCCGTTGATCTGACGGACGACAAGTTGAGAATCACTGTGTACTGCTAAGGACTGGATCTTAAGGCTTCGGGCTATCCTCAAACCGGATACGATGGCCTCATACTCTGCCTCATTGTTTGTGGCCGGAAACTGCAACTGCACCGACATATGAAGGCGTGTTCCATCAGGTGTTAAAACTTCTAGGCCAATTCCTGAGCCGGAAGAGTTGGCTGACCCATCCACAAAGATCTTCCATGTATCCAGTTCACTGTTCTGGTCTGGCTCCTCAGTCTCACTCTCGAGCAAAAAGTCCGCTACAGCCTGTCCTTTGATGGAAACCCGAGGTATGTATGTCAAATCATATATGCCCAATTCGATGGCCCACTTAGAGATTCGTCCTGAGAGGTCGGGCTTCGACATAATAACCCGTAGGGGTGTAGCTGTTGGGACGACGATCGGGTGGGCCTCAAAGTAATGCCTTAGCCTTCTTTTGGCGTTCACCAGTGACAGAATCAGTTTTTCCTGCCTGTTGTATCTAGTTTCTGCCTCAGCCAAGGATTTGCTGGTGTAGAATACTGGCATTTGAAGGTTCCCGTCCTCTCTGATGAGGGCGGCGCTGGTTGAAGCGGAGGATACTGCTAAATAAAGGTATAAGACTTCATCGGGGGTTGGTGTAGACAAGATGGGGGGCATGGTCAGGTACTCTTTTAACCCCGCCAGGGCCTCCGATTGTTCATGACCCCAGATCTCTCCCTTCTTCACCTTTATTGCTTGAAAGAATGGTCGGCACCGATCAGTGAGTCGTGAGATGAATCTGCTAAGTGCTACCACTCTTCCCGTCAGGACTTGAACGTCTTTATGTGTTCGGGGCTCCTTCATTTCTATGAGAGCTTTGACCTGTGTCGGGCTGGCTTGGATACCAGTCCGGTCCACGATGTGCCCTAGGAACTGTCCAGATGATACACAAAAAGAACACTTTGCCGGATTAAGCTTCATGCCATGGGACCTGAGGGTAGCGAACACTTGGCGTAGGTGAGTGATGTGGTCCTCCTTCTTTCTGCTCTTGACTACAGTATCGTCGATGTAGGCTTTGATTACTGTGCCCATCATACCTTTAAAGATCTTGTTGACTAATCTCTGGAAGGTAGCACCTGCATTTTTCAGTCCGAAAGGCATAACTTTAAAGCAGTATGTACCTGTTTCAGTAATGAAGGAAGTTTTTTCCTCATCCTTCGGGTTCATTTTTATTTGGTTGTAACCTGAATAGGCATCCAGGAAAGTTAGACGGTCATAGCCCGAGGTAGCATCAACCATCTGGTCGATCTTTGGGAGTGGAAAACTGTCCTTTGGGCATGCCTTGTTCAGGTCGGTAAAATCGACGCAAACCCTCCATTTGCCGTTTTTCTTTTGAACAACCACGACGTTGGCAAGCCATTCGGGATATCTGACTTCGCGGATGAAGCCGGCCTGGAGCAGTCTGGATACCTCATCTGCTATAATTAGGTTCCGATGTGCCCCCATGCGTCTTTGCTTTTGCCTGATTAGCCTGACGTTTGGGTCAACATGCAATGAGTGCTGTGAAACGTCAGGATCTATTCCCGGCATGTCTGTATGCTCCCATGCAAAGACGTCAGAGTTGTCCTGCAGCAATTGTGTTAGTTCCTCAAATTCATAATCGGTCAGGGTTGTACCTGCAAAAGTAACTTTTTCCGGGTTGTCGGGCACGACACAGACCGATTGTAGTGGTTCAACCACAATTGGGGAGCCCGGCTCCCCATTATTTAATTGCTATTTGGAGCATGAACTTTGCTCCTTCGATCGGGGTACCCCTGGGGCCTGAGCCTTCCGGATCTCCTTCAGAGTGACCGAATAACATTCCTTGGCGGCCACTTGGTCGCCCTTCACATCAATGGTGCCAGTACCGTCAGGGCCCAAGCATCTCATGACCTGGTGAAGAGTCGAAGGCACACCTTGCATTCGGTGAATCCATCCCCTTCCCATAAGCAGATTGTATGAAGGTTTGGCGTCCACCACAACAAATGTCTCGGTCAGGGTCCTATGAGCGGCAGACACAGGTAACTGAATTTCACCGATCGGCTCGATTTGCCTGCCGTCAAAACCTGCGATGGGGCATCGGGATGTCATAATTTCAGATGGATTGATTTTGAGCTTTTCGAAAGCCCATTTGGTGATGATGTTGGCACTGCTCCCTGGATCGATCACGACTCTTTTCACAAGGCAGTTGGCCACCATTAGGGTCACAACCAGAGGGTCTTCATGCGGGGTTTGGACTCCCCGGAGGTCCGACACCGAGAAAGTGATGTGAGTTTCTTCAGCCTTGTATCGGGCTTCACTAATTTCGTTGACTTTTCTCATTTTGTGGGTTTTCCGTAGATAGCTTCGGCGCGATCCTTCGGTCTCTTTGGGTGGGGGGCCACCATGAATCATGTTGATGATTTTAACCGGCTGTGCATCCGAGGGGTTTCGAGGGACGCCGGGGGTGCGCTGATCGGTTCTTGGCCTGTCTTGTTGGACGTAATCCCGGAGTACTCCGCGAAGTAGTAATGCCTCCACCTGTTGCCTTAGATTGCGACATTCGTTCGTGATGTGCCCGAAATCACCATGGAAAGCGCAGTGTTTTGTCTTGTCTCTCTGGTCAAATGGTTGTCGCATGGTAGGGGGTTGCTGGAAAATTCCTTTGGCTTTGTTCTCCTGGTAAAGTTTTGCAAGGCTAACCTTCAGGGGTGTTATCCTTTCTTCTAACCTGGGTCGTTTAGATGGCTTTGTGACTGATACTCCCGTTGGGGCTGACGATCCCGGTGGAATTAATCACTTCCGATCGATCAATCGATCCTTGGACTGGATTTCAAGGCCGACAAAGGCTGATCTCCTTTGCCTGATAGTTTCCTCCTCCTCAATTCTCAAGTATCCCTGGGCCCTAGAGTTTAGTTCCCCAATGCCCGATGGAGGGCGCTTCACCAAGGATTGATGGAATTTTGTTCCAGGAATGAGGGCCATCCTGAATGCCTCAACCGCAGAATGCTGGTCACAGTTATCCACAGAAGAGGACTCTATGTTGAATCGGGATAGAAAACTTTTCAGTGACTCTCCTTTCTCCTGGATCATGGTGAAGAGGCAGGATATGGTCTTCTTCTGTCTCTTGTTTCCATAATACTGGGCGATGAAGAGCCTGGTCAACTGTTGCCAGCTACCAATGGATCGGGGTGGCTGCTTCCTAAACCATAATAGGGCGGCCTCAGCGAGGCTTGTGGAGAACACTTTACACAGCAGGGAGTCGTTCTCGGCGTACATGGTCATTTTCTGATGAATCTGGTATATGTGTTCTTCGGGATCCCTTGTGCCATCATAAGGGGTGAATTGTGGCATCACGAACTTCTTTGGGAAAGGTTCTTGGGTTATTTCCTGAATGAAGGGCGACTGTATCAATTCAGTGGACGCCTGGATGGCCATGTCGTCCGTAGATCGGGACCTCAAGTCCCTGAGAACTTTCCTTTGGAACTCGTCCATCATTGCTTGAAGTTTCTGGGGGGTTATAGACTCGTCGGCCGCCGGAGCCTTTCTTGAGCGCTGAGAAGATTCGGCGTGCTCTTCAGGTTGGTTTAGAGAATGGTCGATCGCCGCCACCGGAGGGTTGGGCGTAACTGCCGGTAAGGCAGCTGCTGGTGGAGCCAACCTCTCCCTGAGCTCTGCATTCTGTTTCTCCAAGGCCACGCTACGTTCCTCAGCAGCCGCCAAGCGTTGAAGAATTTGCTCCATGGTCTGGGAATCCTCTGCACGATTGTCCTCAGCGGGCAGAATGCCTGCCTGTGAACGAGTGACCGGCATTCTCGTCCGGGGAGGTAGTGAGTGGAAGTTTTTGGAGGTGGAGGGTCTTTTGCCTATCAAACAGACTTAGCTTTTTGAGATGGGAAGAAGGAGGCGATTTTACAGGTACTGAAGGGCATTTGAAAAATCAGGAACTCCTCCTTCGTTCCCACAGACGGCGCCAATGTGTAAAGACATAAAAAATGCTCAATACTATTTCGAATCCCTTTATATACATTTTCTAAATGGGCTTTATTACTGGATTCATAGGAAACTTGCTGACCCAGAAGCTTGATGGGCCTGATGACAGATGGGCTCTGATGGGCTTGATGACAGATGGGCTCTGATGGGCCTAATGACGGATGGGCTCTGATGGGCCTGATGACGGATGGGCTCTGATGGGCTTGATGACGGATGGGCTCTGATGGGCCTGATGACGGATGGGCTCTGATGGGCCTGATGACGGATGGGCTCTGATGGGCTGGACATTTCCACTCTTACAATATATGTATATGGGTATATACATATATTTATGCACACATATATATATAAGTGATGAGGGTAGTTTAGGCATTTCACATCATTTTAGATGGGCAAACAAGTCTTCACACATATAAGGGTAATTTGGTCATTTCGCATCTCAGATTTTGGTTGACCCGGTTTGACCTCGCCGGAGAATGAGTTGAGGGGATGAAAGTGAAACAAATGCCTAAATTAGAGGGGGTGAAATTGTAATTAGTAAAAATAAAAAGGATGCGGGTGTAATTTATACTATCAACAAGGGTGAAACTATTATTTACCCTAATAAAAATACACGAAAAAAACAAGCCCATTTGATAAAATGAAAAGTCAATCTTTTGATATGTATGTTACTATCTAGAGTAGAATCAAATGATGGGGAAGTTATTACTTTTAGATATAATCAATTTGAAGATTCAAATCACACACTTTTTCTACAATTTTTTTTTATCTACACCAAGCAGATTTAACATCCCTCACTCAGTTCAGTTCCTGAGTTACTCTCTTCCAAGAAGAATATTTCAGTACACCATCACTGCCAGTGGCAGGGACAGGAAGAGACTGTTGAAGAGAAAGATAAGAAAAAGGTTTTATTGAATTTTATTTATGTTTCTGGGCACATAAAGATAATTTACTCTAAAATGACGTCATGTGCAGGCGGGACAGCTGTTCATCTCACTCATTCAAGGCAAACACTTTAATCACTTCATAGGGAGGGTCCCTCTGCGTCCTTCGTTGTATGTTTTTGAAAGAAAATTAATATTTTTATAAGCCCTAAATATAATAATTTTCTCAATCCAATTCAAAACGAAGCATAATATAATTACAGAATTCTGGGCCTTAATTTATCTAAAAAATAGAAAATTAATTTGTTTAATAGCCCATAATCCAATTTCATAATTTAGGGTATGCAAAATTTACATTTTGCATACTGTTACTATAGATTCAGAAAAATAATAATAATAAATTATTAACCCAATGAAATTAAAGTACAATCCAAATCTAACAATTATTTTAATTAGGGCTAGAAGAGTTTTATCCAAAACGGTAAGAGACTACACTTAGGACTCTCGTAATTGCTGCACTCACACGACGACAACAATTTTTCATGCGACTATACTTGGGGGTTTGTAACTACCGCACTCACACTATAATAAATTTCCAAGACAACACCAAGATAAAATTTATTTTTAATTTTTTACATGATATTAATATATTTAATATATTATTTTTTTATAATTATAATTTTTAAGCTCATGAAGCATCATGTACAAAGGGCCTCAAATTTGATATCGCATAGGATCTCAACATATTTTTAGAATTTCATGGCGGCCTGGCCGAAGGTACCCTCACAATATCCCATCCCACCTTGATCCAAGAATAGATGATGTGTTTTAAAATATTACTCGCAAGCGTACGAATTAATTGTAATTTAGGTTATGCGAGAACGAGGTCGAACTCAAGAGAATGTTTTAAAGAGAACTAATTAAACTCAAATTAATCTAAAACTAACCTAATTTCTCAAAGTTTTGTTTGTTAAAGGGATTTTATACTAAACATGCAATAGCGAAATACAAATAATGAAAACGAGATTAATAGGGAGAAAATACTAAGGTATCGGAATCCACCACCACTAATCCATAAAATTATAATTATTCCTTTATCAATTCCAATTTTAGAGTAGTAATTAGAAATCAATCTTATTACTTTCTCAAGATTTAACAATAACGCACTAATGAAATATATTTTCAAGAGATAGATTTTCCTTCGCTTTAAAGTGTAAAATTCTAAGCATCCTATGTATCCAATTTTATGGATAACATAAGATCAAAGATTTTTACTTATAAAATTCTCAAATCCAAGCATGATTAATTGTGATAAAAATTCTTAACTACTATAAATACATGATATTTATAGTGAAAGGAATTTAAAATAATTAATACTATGAAGCAAAAATCATAAAGATTTAAACAATACACATGGAAATTAATAAAAGAGTAAAAGAAATTTATTTCATAAATGGTGGTTTCATCCTTGACCTTAGTTGAGGATTTAGTTACCCCCCCCCCCCCCCCCCCCCCCCCCTCCCCTTCTCCTTTCATCTGATTTATAATTGTATATGTAGAGACTTTCCATACCCACTTGCCATTCGCATTTAATGCTCCTTCAATTGCCAGTTTTGCACTACATTAAATGTTTCACCCACCACAGCTCTGGCATGTGCATTGTATTAAATGACTTCAGCAATTTCTCTTATATTTTCCTTATCTAACATTGGACTCGCATACATTTTTTTCTTTCATATCATCATTAATCACTACACACGCACACATATCTTTGCATATATGCATTTATTGCATTCTCCCCCACTAACTTTGAACTTCTTTTGCAAAGTAACCACTGCATGAAATAAAAATATATACTTATGAGGACATTATGCTAGGTAAATTATTCTATTTAGTGAACTTATCACTTATCCTTATTACACTTCTAAATGAGTTAAAACAAATAGTTTTACCTACTAACAAATATGAATTTTGAGATAAAATATGTATGTAAAATGGACTTATCAAAGGACCTCTTTGGTCTCGAGATGTGGTCCCCGAATCTCTTATGATAGCTTGGAGCTCCACTCAAGCACTAATTTCAGTGTTTTCAGCTTTAATGGGATAATCTCCTCACCATTCCAAGAACCAAGATCGTATTATTATGAAATTATATAAATGCCACATATTTAATGAGAAATTGGTCATGTGCGACTTTTATTGTCCAATAAAAATGAGAATATGGTCTAATATTTTCAGGTTCAAATCATCTCAAGTGAGGCCATCAAGTGCGGGTCCCATCATCATTTAATGGTGTGAATTCACTAATCACTTATCTAGAGATTCACATTTTTTTATGGATAAATATATGCCATTGGATGAGTGTGGGACCACCCTCACTTGGTGTCAAGTACTTGAAAGGATTTTTCCCCAACATTTTCACCCACTTTAGCAGGGAGAGTTTAATTTTCCTTATAACAAACATATTACTAAAATTTAAAATTATCGTAAAAAATTAAGAAAAAATAAATATAACAAATAAAAGATACTTTTCTTTATAGATATATTACTTAAAGTAACAACTTTGGGGCTTGATAGCTTCTAAAATCTGTAAACTATCCCTATAAATGCGTATTTTTGCACACACTCAAGAATAATCCTTATTGAGGCTTAATGTCCTTATTTATACAAAAAAACAATGGGCTTTTGGGCCCGTCTTGATCATGATCAGATCCCCTAATTATATGGATCTGATTTACGGTGCATATCGGTCTCAATTATCCCACACAAATTAGAACTTTAACTTGCACACAAAGAAATTCTAGAATATTCCTTTTAATGGGTTGGGCTTTAATGTCGATAGTCTTGACATTCTTCGCTGGGCCTATCTCTTAGTTGGGCCTGAATTTCGGCCATTACAACCCCTAGTTGTATTGAGCAAAACTCAAAGTGGGAGATATAATAAGAAATTAAAAACTTAACCAAAATGAAGGCATGTTTAACAACAACATTATTTATCATCTTAAACATGCCATAATATGGGAGGTAGAAATTGTTGGAGCGAGTTAAATTGTTATCCTTAATGGCACATTTGGTACGGTTGAATGAAATTAAATGAATGTGGGAACGGAATGAGAATGTGAATGGAATGGAATAACAATTCTCATTATATTGTGTGGTTGTAAATATGAAGCACATTGAGAATGAAATGAACTTGAATTTTTTTTCTCCACCCCTAATCGTATTGAACAGAACTTAAAGTGGGAGACAGAATAAGAAATTAAAAACTTAACCAAAATGAAGGCATGTTTAACAATAACATTATCTATCATCTTAAACATGCCACAATATGGGAGGTAGAGATCGTTGGAGCGAGTTAAATTGTTATCCTTAATGACACGTTTCGTACGGTTGAATGAAATTTAATAAATGTGGGAATGGAATGAGAATGAGAATGGAATGGAATAATCATTCTCATTCTATTGTTTTGTTGTAAATATGAAGCACATTGAAAATGAAATGAACTTGAATTTTTTTTCTCAAAAATACATTTCTTAATATTAAATATAAAATAAAATAAAATAATACTATTAAAATTTTTTTTTAAAAAAATTTGGAAAACGTAACGGAAATAGTAATGACAGACAATAAAGATGGCGGCGGTGGTGGCGAAATGATGGTGGCTTATTTTTTTGAAATGTGAGAGGGTTATTTAAGTAATTTTATGTTTTAAAAGTATTTCTAAAGGAATGGAATGACCATTCCATATCTTTAGTAATGGAATAAAAATTCATTCCCAATAATAAATTTTCATTCCATGAGAATGATCATTCTCATTCATTATGTTGTACCAAATCAATGAATGAAATGAATGTGCATTCCATTCCATTCCAACATACCAAACATGCACTAAATATTTTTAAAAATGACAAGCAAACAAAGTAATTATAAAACGACATTCAATTAAATTTTTATTATTTATCCCCACATCAACCCAACCTTCAAACTCTAAATTATGTTTCTATTGCATATATGTTAGGAAAATGATATAATCATAATTCATAAGTCATATATGTAACCAAATATTTCTAAAAAGTGAAATGTGTAACTTTAGCAAATGAGATTGGGTGGAGTTTATCAAGCCCCATCCCCTCTAGGAATTACATTTATAAATTTAGATCTTACAGCTTAACGTGTTACTTTTAAATTGAGATGACATTTGAAGTTATTTTTATTTTTACATATCATATAATTCTCTAGATCTAATTATTGCTAATTTTTTAATTAGTTTCTCATTTATTAGATATATACAATTATACATTAAATGTGTGTATATATATATATATATACGAAAATAATCTCTTGCTTCCTGATGAGTAAGAAATTCATACTCACTTTTAATAATAACCGCTGAATGTGATTGATATAAATAAAAGAGTTATCATATGAAATTTGAAAATCATACCTAACGGGATTGTGATCGGTGAATATGAATTTTCTTGCTAACATTACTTTCTCTATATATATTATATTATATAAGTATATAGTCTGTATAGAAATCAATACCCTTATTAATTTCCACACATACGAAGTATACAGATTGGTTATATATTATTCAATTAAAAGTTTAATATAATTAATTGCATTGACTTCGTTAATATAATAATTAATTAACACTAATGAAACATTCTTTTGCTGTTAAGACTTTTTGAAGAATCAATCTCAGATTACATGAGAAATTTAAAAATAAAAAGAGGGACACACATATTTATGAAAATTAAAGGTGGGACACACATATCCACCTGTTAGCAGTATTTATTAAAGATTCCGAGATAATCAGCGGATTCAGAAAAACCGCGGCCTAGTCACTATAAATTACACACACTACTTCACACACAAACAATCTATGGGTAATTATAATTTCACGCCTTAAAAAATTACATTTTAATTTTCTCTAGTTGGTAAGTGATAATAAAAATTCCATTCGATAAATTTTTGGCATAATCAATGCTTATGTCTGTCATTGCTCTGAATGAAATGACTATAATACTCCTCATATTTATATGCAAAAATAGTTTTTAAATGCAAAATAATTATAATTTAAATGCTGATCAAATTTGAGAAAATGGAACTATCATTTTTCAAAAAAATAGAGTAATGGAGATGTAATATACTCCATCTGTCCCAATTTATAAGTCTCTTTTAAGGAATCCAACCTTTTGAGATGTTACATTATTAATGAATGAAATATTAATTTTATCATTGGTCCCACCATAATGATATGATAGTTTATTGTGCAGATGATTTATAATTTCAATGCATGAAGGGTAAATTAGTAAAATTATATGATAAAGTGTTTTGACTTTTCAAATGAGACGCTTATTTTGGGATCAAGATAAGAGCAAAAGTGAACACTTATTTTGGGAGGATGGAGTATATTTCGAGAGAATAAAACTATAATTATTTCAAAAATCTGTATTGATTATATATATTATTTATGTATATATATGCACACACAGTGATACACACAATATTACACACACAATTAATACATGTAGATTACAGTCTCACCCACATTTAATTAAACGGTGACACCTGCGCTGTTACGCGCCCAAAATCTGCAGAAAACGACATTTGGTGAGGCAAGAATAGAAGCTTTATATAGAGATTACCGACACAGTCTTCTAGGGTTTCATACAATACCAAATCACCTAGGGTTTCGAGTTTCTGCGAATTCTCTAGTTCGATCGTTGATTTATGATCAAGCTGTTACTCTGAGAAGCTCAGTGTTCGATTGTGGCCTCTGTGTTTCTGTGAACGAGCTCTGATTGATCATGGAGATGAAGGATTTGAATAGGGTTTCTGGGGCTCAAAGTGGTGGGCTTTTTCAGGTATAACTTGCATTCACTTGATCAAACGCTTATTTTTGTAATTTTGATTCTCATTTTCAGTTCTTTGCATTGAACTTTACTTCTGTATATAGTTATATATATATATGTGTGTGTGTGTGTGTCTGTAAAGACACAAACTTGGCTGATGGTTTGTTTACTTATTTGTTTTTGCCTTTGGTTGTTAGGGTTTTTATACATTTAGGTTTATTGTTCCATTCATGATTTTTTCCACCAATTGTTTAGTTGTGTTTATGTGGTGTAACATTTTTTGTTTGCTAGAAAATTTGTAACCACAAAGAATAATAATTTAAACAAAAGGAAGAGGAGAAGAAGAAGATAGTTTTGATTTAGAAATCAATTGCTTTTTTTATATATCTAAACCAAAAAGAATATCTAAACCCCAAATAATATATCTAAACCAAAAAGAATAATAATTTAAACAAAAGGAAGAGGAGAGAAGAAGAAGATAGTTTTGATTAGACATGAAATGCTTTTTTATATATCTAAACCAAACAGAATAATAGTTTTTTAAAAAAAGGAAGAGGAGAAGAAGAAGAAGATAGTTTTGATTTCAATATCAGTTGCTTTTTTTATATATCTAAAATTAAAAAAAAAAAAAAAATCTGAAATAAGCTATAGTTTCCACTGGTTGAGTTGCAATGGTGATGAGGGATGATCAATGTCAAAAATCAAAATTTAGTTTGGTTCTGATTGTCGCATTGGTTTGGTAACAAACAGAGTTCAATTTAAAATGGGAATAAAATATGGATATTTAAATGGAACTTCAGAAGAGAAAGCTTGGAACACTGTAAGCCCTAACGTTAATCATCTTGAACGGCTTTAGCAATGTGCTTAGTACGAGAAAGTTGTGGAAATGCTAGTTTGTTGAAGTCATCGAGTCGGTAGCAACGGTATGGTCATAAGGGTCTATTCCAGTGGTAGTCGTCGTATAATCGTAAAATCAGAAACCGGGAATGCTAGCACTCTTTGAAGATATAATCTAGAAAAATCAACCATGCTTCAACTAATAATAGCTCTTATTGACATTGCATGCAAATTATAAACTTGGTAAAGAGATTTCTTAATGAATAATAGTTGTAACAAGGAAAATCATTAAATGGTTCTTTGCATGAAAACCATGATTAAATGGCGGCGAAGAATCTTTTGACTTGTCGTATGTATGAAACTTCCGATTTCGCCAAAAGACGTCAACTGTGCTTCAAAGTCAAAGGTTCCATAACGGCTCGCCAATAAACACTTGGAAGAGTTTTGGGAACTAAAGGCTTCCAGCTACTTGGACGTGGAGAATAATGACAAGAATGATAAATGGTGAAATTCCAACCACACGAGGGCTTATATTGTTTATGTTTTTTGTATATATAAAAGATGCCACGTGTTTTTCCTTTAAAAGGAATTCTACGTCTATAACTAGCGAGTTCAAAATTTACTGATTCGTTATTATAGATACAGGGAGCATCCTATTTGGGTGGTGAATTTAATCTTGCTTCATCATGCAAGTGCTTATGAGGAACCTGATAAATGTACTAGGGGATTTTATTCATTTATTATGTAGTTTAGATACACATATATTCCGATGAATGAAAAAAAATCTCTTACATGAAAGGAAGAAGGGAGCTTACTCATGTTCTTTTGATTTAAAGTCAATTCCTCTCCTATTTACACCTTTCCTTGCAGATGGATAGTTTATAATTCAAGCCTAATTAAATATCATCTGGATATCAATTGCTTTCAAGACCTACAATGACCGTTCGAACGTGGCAAAATCAGAAGCAACTTAGAATTTATTTATATCTATGACCTTTATAAAAGGAATTGGCACAAAAAGAATATTTTACTTTTGTGATGGTATATTTCTTAAGTTTGAAAAGATATGGTTGTTGAGATACGTTGACGAAGGTTTTAGTTTGCGGAGATAGGTAATGGAGAGTGTGATAGATGGAAAGTTGATTGCTTGTCTTAAATGTGGTCTGATTTCTATGATGTTACATGCGGTAATATTGGAGTAGATTATTTCATGTTGTGGAAGGGAGGCAAATCTTATTTTTATTTTTAATTTGATTTATTGTCCAAGCCGTGAAAGAAGCCCTAGATAAAGTGTTGTGGAGTCCTTGGTTTGTGAGACATGCAGGACTACTAGAGGCTTTGTTTGAGGTGATTTATTCGCTGTGTGGAGGAACTGAGGTTTACGTGAAAATTGGCTTCAAAGAGAGATAAATTAAGTGTTTGGAAAGACCTTTACTGTATATAATTTGGTTATAAGAAATTTTCCTCAATTGGTGTTTATATGTAAATGATATGCAGTGACAGCAAAGCACTTGTTGATACATTGCTGAGGTCTGGTGTTTATATGTTTTGCTCTTGTTCTTTGTTGAATGAACAGCTAGTGATTCATACTTCACAATTACAGCATAGATTGTGCATAAAGTTTTATTGGTTAACATGTCTTTTCTTAGGAGTGCCCCATTTTTCTTCTCTTGTCCTTTGAATGACATATCTTCTTGCTGGTGCAGTCAGTGGTATATCAATTGCCACAGTGAGATTTCAAAACACAAAGATACTCATGTAGATATGGATCTATATTCAGAACAAATCTTGTTTTCAAGAAAGTTAGGATATCAGTTGTAGGAAAGTCGATATATTTGATTAAATGTGCTGGTTTTTAACAGAAACAATTGTGGTGCCAAGGAGTGGTAGATTCTTATTCCTTATTCTTATATATTTTTATGCATGTCTGAAAGATCATTTCCTCATCTTTAATTTTGCTTTGATTGTTTCCTGCTTTTAGGTTTTGATTTATATCATCGTTATAATGCATCTCTTGGGAAAATTTATTTTTCGGCATCACATTTTTCTGTGGTCTATAGTTATAGCTTTTCCAGGTTAATGATAAATGGTGCTATAGTTCTATAACTGTTTCCACTTTGTGCAGACTAATCTTTGTCAGGAGATAAGATTGTTTCCACCGGACAACGGCCCTTCAAGAGTAGGTCCGAGTGCTCAAAATCAACTTCAACCAAAGACGTCCTGGACTTCGGCTTCGAATTATATGGACTCCGACTGTCATCCCTCTAGGCTTCAAGGCAGTCATGACATGAACTTGTTGAAGGGAAACCTCCCCCACATACCCCAGATCAGATGGAAATGCCCTCCCAAAGTAAGATAATTTAGATTATTTTCAGAATATTTAAATTTCGACCTAGTACCCCAAGTCACTAACACAAACCCTACAAAAGATATTATTATTTGTCAGGCAAAGTGGTTTAAGTGTCTGCTTAAATGTGAATGTTAATTGGTTTCCATCTTTTTCAAGCAGTTCGGTTTCAATGAAAATTGGCGTGTGGTTGCTGCTGATGAAAGTAAGGAGGCAGAGGCTCAAAAGCAAAGGGAAATGAGAGTGCCTGAAGTCGTTTATCATCATCGTTTAGCCATTCCTCCTTGGTAAATTATCTTCCTTGAGTGTTCTTTTAGGTCTCTATCTTCTCTTTGGTTCAATATTTTTACTATTCTCCAATTTCCGTATAGCCCCTCTACATCTTTGGATATGGAAGAATCTAATAATGGTGATAGCATCACCCCCATCATTCCTGAAGAAGACGTTGATGCAACAAATATGCATCAAGGTATGTTTACATCTAAAAATCCTAATTCACCTGATAGTGTCGCATCTCCTCTAAAGCCCTCTGCCAATGAAAATCCCACGCCTGAGATGGTATCTTGTCCACAACCTGATGTGGTTGTCGCTGCTGCGGCTACGGCAGTTGCTATTGCAAACATCAAAGAGCAGGGAAGCATGATCGATGCGGATATGCTAATCGAAATTTTTAGGAACCCGGAAATGGTGCGGAGTCTGTTAAATGATGCTAAAGCTCGTAGCAACGTCCAATCTGGATCATCTTTGTTAAAAGCAGTGGTACCATCGGTACCAATATCCATGGAACCAGTTTCACCGGATGCTGGTTCCGTAGCGTCTTCCTCCGCAATGACTTTTAGGAGAACGTTAAACGGATATGGAAGAAGCGAACACGTGACTTTACCATTAACGGCATTGTTCTCAGCGTCTTCCTCCGCAGTGACTTTTAGGAGAACGTTAAACGGATATGGAAGAAGCGAACACGTGACTTTACCATTAACGGCATTGTTCTCAGTGCCTAGTCCCAAAGTGGTTACAAGTCCGCTACCTCCAAGCCCGCCGCCATTCCCAAATGTTGTTACGCAAAGCCTACCAATGGAGCCGGTCTCACCTGATTTTGTTTCAGCTTCCTCTTTTATGCCACCCTTGGAGCCGGTTTCACCTGATTTTCCTTCACATTCCTCTTCCTCAGCCACGACTATCAAGAGAATGATTAACGAATATGGAGGACCTGACTTGACAGGAACGGAACCCAGGATGGGATATAAGGTACCAAGTCCAGCGGTTCCGTTGTCTGGTCCAACACCTGATGTGTCAAAATTGCGCCTGGCACCAGTTGTGGCGCAACCTTTCCCACCCATTAGGCAGCTTTCAGTGGGTAATGACCCCAGATTCTCAGCCATGACTGCCCCTCTGGTTAAGGATGCGGAGTACAACCAGAACCTAATGAAGCACCACGGAGAAAATCACCAAACTCAATTTGGCAACCCACACACTCATGTCCAGGGCTATACACGGGCACAATATCAGAAGCCGTGCATGTACTTCAACAGCTCCAAGGGCTGTCGCAATGGCTCTAGGTGCCTGTACCAGCACCGGACATTGGATAGGACGCGCCCTGGCAGCGTACTGGAGGCGCCAACTTCAAAGCTGATGAAACTAGGCGGGGGAAGTACAGGGAGGATACAGAAGGAATGATATAGTTGTCTGTTGCTCTTTGTTTTTCCTTTTCTTTTTCGTTTTTCCCAAACGGACAATGTCACCATAGGCTTGGATACTAGTATCTCATTTTCGCCGCAAGGTTGATACATAGTCTATCATACACAACCTACTGCTGTTCGTTCTTTCCTCTGAGCTGTTTCTTGAGGTTTTTCGGGGATTTGAAGTTTATTTTCTGGGACTAAAGTTTTACTGAGAATATGACATCTCCGATGAAATCTGAGATATTTGGTTATGGAAATTATATACATTGGATATGATGCTTTGGTGCATTGAGCTGTATATGGAATGGCAATGGGCCTTCGTACGTTTCTTTTTTACGTGACGAAAATTGGCTGCGTACAGTGGTTGTTGAAGGTCTATCAAGCAGTAGAATTAGAATGCTGTAAAGAAAATTTTGAAGGCATTGATAAAAATATCACAACCAAATAGTTACCATTTAGAAGCTCATGTGCTTGAACTCTCTTAATGACCCTAAGTAAGATTCAAAAACTAAATTATGTAAACTGTAACAACTAAATTAAAAATAAATACTTGCCCAGAAAAATATATATCTAAAAATAACAGACAAAAGGTGAATCTTTACTTGCCCCTTCTTACATCCTCCTTTCTCCTCCTTTTGACCTGGGACTGGGTTGATTAGGGTACTCTGTACAGCAATTCGATCCTAAACCAGACTTGGTCCCCACTAATCCAATCTCAATAGCCCCGAAGTCTGAAATTAGATAATCCCGAAATTAAACAAATCAGGTCTTCCGATGATCCATTTCTGATCATCCTTTGTTAGTCTTCGTTCTTTCCTTATTTTTCATTTATCTAAAAACGAAAATGATACACGATCTGCTTTATCTTCACTTCGACTTTGACTTATGAGGACTGCCGGTTCTCTGATTTCGACTTTAGAGGACAATCGGTTCTGCCTTAGCTCCGAATTCGGCTAATTTATTTCGACTTTGGAGGACGATCACCTCTACTTTTACTCCAACATCGATAGATCTACCTTTACTTCAACTTTGGAGTACGATTGGCTCTAAGTTTTACTCCAACTTCGATAGATCTACCTTTCTACCTTTACTTTAACTCTGGAGGACGATCGGCTCTACTTTTACTCAGACTTTGATAGATCTACCTTTACTTTGACTTCATACGACGATCTACTCTACCTTTACCTACTTCGACAGATTTACCTTTGTCTACTTTTACTCTGACTTCGATAGATCTAAATTTGAATTCAGACTACCTTTGTTTACTTTTACTCCGACTTCGTTAGATCTACCTTTGAATTCAAACGACGATCCGATCTACCTTTACTCCGACTTCAATAGATCTACCTTTACTTCGACCATTGGCTATACCTTTACTCCGACTTCGAGTTGGGGGAACGTATTTGAAAATAATATACCATCAGAGTAAATGTATACTACGCCTCCATTGGAAATGACCAACCTTTTTCTCTTCTAAAGAACAAAATATCAGAACCAAATTTTATTTCCTAAAAAGATAAAAATAACTAACACAAAAAAATTAGATCCAAACCAATTACAATTTCCTAAAGAAGACAATAATAAATAAATGGAACAACTTTTCTGCAAATTATCATAATCTAAATTGGATCTCAAAATCTCGACCTGGTTTTATATTTAGTTGGAGTGACTAAATCATTCAATTAAGTACCAAAACAACATTATATTGTTTATACAACTTAAAACACCAGTTATAGGTAGCATGACAACAATGTCATTTTACATAAATAAAAATAAAAAAAGGGGGGGGGGGGGGGGGGGGGGAATTGATATAGCAGTAAAATGATTGCATCATTAGACTTCAAGATTGTTGATCTCTATATATCAAGCTGTTCTGAGGATGATGTGAACACCACTGTCAGTCTCCACAATGTCGCTTATATCTCCAACCTTCAGTGCATAAGTGGCTTCTTCAAAAGGCTTTTGCATCTGACCCCTCCCAAATGAACCTGAATGTGTATATACATACAGGTATATATATACAAGAAAGTTCGGTTAGTATGGTGCATTCGGAATAATACCATGATAATGCATCTTGAAATCAATCTTCATTCAAAATTCCTAGAAATAAAACGTTGAGGAACATTTGCATCAAAATTCATATTTCATAAAAATATAATTTTAAAACCATTATATATGTGTGTGTTTGTGCGTGATTTAAAGAAGAAGAAACAGGGGTGTAATTCATACGAGTAAGAGTGATGCAATTGATATTCAATCAATTTGATTTCAAATTGATTTGCTTCTAAATTACAGAAACACATAAATAGTTCTTGAATGCAAGTAACTCTGGCTTTATAAAGATATTTGCAGCCAATAACTTTTGCCCTGAATTCGAGACTAAAAAACAATTGCTTGCATTGCATTTTTTTTTAAAACTTGGCTCGACTTTACTGTCATTGTTTGCAAAACTATGAAATCCACATATCTCTAATTTGTAACTTTCAGTGTAGATATAAAAGATGGCAGAAGTAAATTCTTCAATTACTTGGTGAGAAAATTAAGACGTGATTAATGAATTAGAAAAACAGAGCATAGCATAACCCCAGAAAAACTGCAGTTAATGCTGATTAATGAAAATTTTCAACGCTAAAGATGGAACAAAGCTATACTACAACCACATTCACTATGCACTCACTTTGAAAGCTTGAACCTCATAGAGTGTTCACAGAGTTTGATATAAGCCAATTCTTTATGGCAACACTACAAACAGAATGAAGATCCACTCAACTAGAACTTACTTGCCATAAAACAAAAGTAGAGAGTAAGAAATGCCTATCATGATCTGTAATCACGGTAAAGGTGTTCCGGCACCGGATTTGGACAATAGGACAATATCATTGTTAAATACTAATATTGCTTGCGGTAATGGACCGGCTAATACGATGGTTTGATAGGACGAACCTTGATGCCTATTATGTGTTCAATGGCCAAATTGATAAAGCTCACTTGGGAATGTGAAAGGTTTCATGAACTCCTAATTCATACTGGGAAAAACACACAAACTGCTTAAAGACTAGTTTACTAATGCATACTGAACAACTCGAGTGGCATAAAATGCTCAATTGGTAGAGGCCTAGAAATTATCAAAAGATATATGTGTGTGCGCATATATATATATATATATATATATATCCCTTAATCTTGGTTTTCAAGTAATATGTTGATGAACCATTTCACCTGTTTTTTGTAAATCGCCTCCATCGGCAAGATACCCAGAACCTCAGCAAACAAAGATCTCTCTAACCCATTAATTTTCATAAGAATAGCAAGTGAACCAAGATCAGCAAACAAACTAGCAACAGTATTTTTTTTTCATGCAAAATGTTGCTATGCACTTCTCCCAACCTGCTCTCCGGGATGAAAGAGGTGGTCTGAGTTTTGGGCACCACTAGGATAACACGGGAGCAACAACAGAAATGAGCAGAAAAGAGGGTAGAAACAATGGTTACAATGCCGTGGAATATTGTCCGACTACATACATATATAGGTAAAAACCAAATCGAGAGTATAAAATTTCCTTGGTGCCGCCTTGAAAAGCATTAGACCTCATGTCCTATTCATCGTGAGAAAACAATTCTTTGGTGCGGGGTTGTGCAATTATCAACTAGAAGAAATAATCTCATCATACCATAGTATGCTCATCCATTCCTAGTATCTTAATTTTGTTAGGATGTGTTAGACCATAGCTTTGTGTTCTAGCTTAGAAACATTATGACATTGCTAAGTCATATTGGCATGTCCTTCAAAATCAAAATTAACTAAGACAGGAGATATAGCAACTAGTGTCTAATTCAAGTGCAATGCAGGTGAATAGAAAGTGGCAATGCAAATATTCGTATATCAGCAAGTATAAACTTCATCAAAAGTTCTACTCGAAGCTTGTATATCCATAATTGAATAAAAGGATATGATTTCGAGTGTAGAAGGCCTTAATGATATGTTTCATCTCACTTTTGCAGGCATGAAGAAGATTTAATCCCATGTCAAAAGCTTACCAAAATCCAAGAACACCATTTCTAGGAAAATAAATACACACACACACACACACGTGTGATGTACATGTTTTCAGAATGAAGTTGAGAGATAGAAATGTTTCAGAAATACCCAGTCTTACTCATTCAATGCAGAAACTGAAACTGGCATTTCATCGTATTCTTATTCTTATTTTAGGACGTAACATCTTAAAAACTCAGAGAAACTTGCATCAACCTGCACCTTCCCAATTATATGAACTGCACTTTCACTACCCAAATAACCACCTTTGCCACTATTACTACTCCACAATACTATACTATATACAAAGTCTAACATAATCAATTGTCTTTGAGATGCTACTAAACAAACAACCATCAGTCACATATGATGCACAAAATTCTAACAACATACATATTGGGTAAAACACAATTCGGATACTAAAATTCATCATTCACTTTGGTTGCTGAAAAATCTAAAATTTGGTCACTGAACGATTGAGTGCTTTTTTATGTATATATTCACTTACTTATCAAAAAAAAAAAAAAATACTAGACAAGTCCCATTATCATCAATTAACTTTATTTTCAATGCTACTAAACAAACACCCATCAATTAATGAACAAGAGAAGCAACCAAAGATAGAGCTATTTCGGGTAAAAAAAACCCCATATAGATTAGAAATTTCATCTTACCCTTTCCTTGTTGGAAAATTCAAAAAATTAGTCTTTGAACCCTTGATTTTTCATAAGTTGAAAAAATCAACCAAATCTCACTCTATCCACATCCGCAAAACAACTACCTCTCTGCTTGGTAATCAAAATTACCCACATTTTAGAATAAATAATAACATAATCGATTAAGAGATATATATACACATACATATGTATCTATATCTATATATATATATATTCAGACTTCCAATTTTTTCCAGCAATTAAAGAGGTGTTAGTAACGTCAAGCAACAAATCCAAATCAGAATCATCAAATTTTCTATTTCTTTTCACTTTAATTATCAAATCAGCAGAATCAAACTTTACAGTCAAACACAAAAAGCTAAGATCTCAACAGCATAAACTTGGGGAAAAGCAAAGCCCTAGATGACTGACCGAGATCGCCGCCGCGCTTGGCGGAGCTGCAATCGGAGCACCGCGAGGCCACATCGGCGAACTTGGCCTTGCCGGAGACGACGTCATCACGGAGGGCCTTGAGCTGCTCGACGGCGGCGTCTCTGGTGGTGGCGGAGATTACGCGCCCTTCTGGATCCTTCCACGACGCCTTCCTCCGAGAGCCCTCGTGCTTGATCAGAATGTGCGAAGCCCTAACTTTCTCCGACGACGACATCTTGCTCCTCCTCTTGCTGCTCTTCTCCGCCCGATCAGACGACACGATCGGAGTCTTCTTCCTCTTCCGATCTGACTCTATCTTTTCAGGTTTATGCATATATATGTATAAATATATTTTTAGGAATATGTGTGCGTGGAGAGAGAGGAAAATTGGGATTTATATGTATATGTATATTTGTGTATATGTATGTGTATATATATGTTTGTGGTTAGTGCCTGAGCTTTATACACAGGAACAACCCGCACTGCTTTGTTTGTCTGGTTAACAGGAAAGTGTAAATAAAATATTGATCATGTATTTGATTAACAGAAGTTATTTCATAAGATATTTATTGAAAAATTATATATTTTTTTCGAGATAAAGAGTATAATTGTACATAAATTATTTTTTTAATTCATATATAGTAGAATTCGCAGTCGTGGTATTAATATAACATATTCGCTGCTATTAAAAATGAGTATTAGTATCATGTAACAATATCAATATTTATTAGAAAAAAATATTATTATAATTATTTTTAGAAATAAAGAGTATAATTATATGTAAATTATTTTTTTAATGTATATATAATAAGATTCACAGTCGTAGTAATAATATAACATATTCGTCTGATATTAATATTAAAAATAAGTATTGATATTATGTAACTACATCAGTATTTTAAAAAAATATTATGAACAGAATGATACGGTAACTCACGATCATAGTTTTCAAACTCCGCTGGTTCATAACGGAACCGACCTGTTCGCAACAGGAAACGGCTGAGCTAAATCAATACCAGTTCGACCCAGTATATCGGGGTGAGTCACGGTTGACGCTAGAACCGATCAGTTCGCAATGAACCCACCAATACGGAGGCAACTCAAGCAATTTTTCTACATACTGGTTCAACAAAACCGGTCCACTACCAACACTGTAGTTTAAATATATATATATATTGAAGCACGTTTTGAGAGAGAGATACAAGTTGAACTATAGAGTATATATATACTTGGAAAGAGCATGTGCTTCGCATATGGCTTAAAATGTGATCTATAAGTTGTCTCGTAAAATTTGTCAAAAAAATAATACTTCCTCCGCCCCAATTTAAGTGTCCACGTTCACTATTCAACTCATTCCAAAATAAGAAAAGTCAATGTCACTTTATATGATCAATTTACCAATTTACCCTTCAATCATTCAAATTATAAAATATCTAAACTACAAATATCACATTACTTGATGGGACCAAGGATAAAATTGATTTTTCATTCACTATCACACCAATAAAGTCATCATCTAAAAAAGTTAGATTCCCCAAAATGAACACTTAAATTAGGACGGAGTGAGTAATTGTTTTTATACTTAATCGTGCAAAATGATTTAAAAAAATATCTACTCCTTTTTGATAATTCTGAAACACTAATTTTACAAGAAAAAAATAACACTACACAAAAATTAAGTGCGTGTTTGGCAGAAGGGTTTGGTGCCAATTTTTTGGTTTTTGGTGGAAAAGTTAGCCCAACCCATGTTTGGTGGCTTTGGTTCTGGTACAACAATGTCAACTCATTGACACCAAATGAAGCAAATTAGGAACCATTTGAAGACATGATTTTGGATGGTGCGGTTACTATTCACAACCCATAACCATCAAATTAAAACCAACTCACAATCTCAAATTCATCATTGGTGTACAATTTTATTCTCAACAAAAGTCAATATTGTCATGTTTGTCATTTAATAAATAAATAAAATAGAATTAAGTAAAATCAAATAAAAATTAAACAAAATTAATAATTAATAATAAATAAATAAAAAATGAGTAAAATATTAAATAAATAATATAGAAATAATTAACAATTAATAATTAATAATAAATAAATAAATATGATAAATAGAATATAATTAATAATTAATTAATAATAAATAAATAAATAAAAATTGAGTAATAAAAATTTTAAAATAATAAATAAAGTAAAACCAAATAAATAATAAACAAAAATAAAATGAATAAATAATTAATAATAAATAGTTAAATATTAAATAAATTTGTACGAAAAAATAAATATTTAAATATACATATATATTTATTTAATTAAAATTTTAATTTAATTAATATAATAATAAATATTGTAAAACCAAATAAATAATAAACAAAAATAATATGAATAAATAATTAATAATAAATTAATAAAAATTGAGTAATAAATATTTAAAAATAATAAATTGGTAAAAGAACATTGAAATTTCAAATGGAAAAAGATTATAAATTTTCAAACTACATATACGAATCAATTGAATAATTCTTGCAATATGGTGAAATATTATTATCCAATATTAATATTTTTTGTAAAAAAAAAATTCATCCTTAATGTATTTTTATTTTTTAAAACATATATATTTAGAAAATGTTATTATAAATAAATAAAATGTCAAACCATTCCAAGTTACCAAACATGGTTTGGTTTCAAAATTTCAGCCCATACCAACTCTACCAAATATGGTTTAATTTTTCAGTTTCACTTTTTCTCACACCAAAACCATCTGCACCAAACATGATTTCAGTTCAAAATAAAACCACACCAAATCCAAACTAAAACCAAAAAACCAACACCGCACCAATTACCAAACAAGCACTAAATGAATGGATATTTAAGAACACTATCGTTGTAGGGCTCTAATAGATAGTGATGATGAAACTTACTTAAATTGGTATAGATAATCAAATTAATAAGAAGTCCGAAAATAATATAAAGATATAGTTTGTTTCTTTAAACTACTATAGGAGTCTTAACGGACTTAAAGTCTAACAAAATACTTTTATTTGATTACTACATTGGTAAAAAAATATATATAAAAAATAAAATTAAGAGAAAAATAGTCTGTTATTGAAGTAGTATGGAAGGAAATTCTGTAGAAAGATTTAAAGACTTAAAAATTAAATATAAAATATAGTTTAAAATCCCGAGTTATAAGTACAATTATGTTTTAATATTAGTATAAATTTAGATATGGATCTATATATATATTATAGAGTGAAAGACCTACCAATTAGTTGTTTTGGTCTTAATGGTGAGTGGAGAGATTGTGTGTAGAATAGTACTATTGTGTTGATCGACCAGTACACAATAAGGATTGGACAAAAAGTCGGCATCATTACAACCCCTAGTTCTATCTGGAAACGGATTATGGATTCTGGGTTATTGTCGCATTTATAGATGAGGTTGAGACTAATTCAGATTAAAGGGTGAACAGATGTGACCAATACAACTCTTCATATGTATGTGACTCTTTGAATAGACATCTTCAAATAAAGAAACATGACCAATACAAATGCTATGAAACCTATATATTTATTTATACGGACATGTATATACACCAAATGCTATGCAACTAAACGAAATCAAGGAAACAATGTGTCTTTAAAAAAAAAAAATAGATACTAAGTGAAAAGGCACATTGTATTTTATTTTATTTTTGATTTAAATTTTTTTAAAAAAATTGTTTGGAAATATTAAAAGCCCTTCGTACATTTAATAGTAGTATATATATTGTAATAGAGAATAGGAACAACACGTAAATAATTGTATCTATAGTTTTTTTGTATCATGATCCACTGCAAAATTCATTTTCGTGGTGAACCATATACTTATTTTAATTATTTTGTATTAATTTGGAAGTAAAGTATATCTTTTATGATTTGAATATTTATTTGTTTAAAATTAAAATTATGGAATAGTCTCATAAGAAGATCAACGACACATTTAAATTCATTAATAAATCATTTATTATACTAAATGTCTTTAATAAATAAGTAAATTTCACTTAAAATTATCAAAAAATCATAAAACCTCAGTTTCGTTGTCAAAAGTACCATATCCGTACATTTTGATCACCATGTGCAAGATTTTCAAAAATTCACGATTGCGATAACCGAAACCGTTACGTAATCCCGATACTGACTCGATTCCGTTACACCGATATCGCAACCGAAACCGTTTTTGCGAACCATGCTCACGATGTATAGAAAAAAAGTGACGTTACATAAAAATTAATTTTGCTTCGATATAGATTATAATTTATAAATCGGACAATAATAATACAACGAATAATATTTGTAAAAACATTCCATTATTATGAAAATTGATTTTGTTCACGTATAGTGTCAAAATAATTTAAAATTTTCGTTTTGAATTTTAGATTTTGTCACTAATGATTTAGTGCAACTTACATCATTCAAAGACGCAATCATATTACAAAACTAGTGCAAAAATATAACATAAATGTAACTCATTCGGTGGATACCGAAAATACATTTTAATAGTTGTTGCATTATTCATTGCAAATTATTGGTGAATTGAATGACTGAGCTTTTAAGTAACATGAATAAATGCAAGTAATATAACATTTATTTTTTTATTTTTTTCGAGAAGATTAAGTTAATTATTAAAAGGTATTTACGGCTTGGGCCTTTTTAGCAGGCCTATTTGATCGACTGAAAGATGGAATTATGGGCTCAATTCAAAAATAAAAGATTCAAACAGCCCATCAAGTAATTTATTTCTATTGAGGATATACACATACCAATCTATACATATATTCATTCTACATATTTAATTGAGTATTTCCCATCTTTGATTATTCGTCTTTAAATTTTGGCATTGAAGGTGGTTTATGATCTGCAGAAGAATAACTCAATTGAAATTCTTCATTTAAAGATTAATGTGATTGAGTTGCAAATTCGTTTCCTAATAGGGCTCTCTAGCAATAAGAGAGTTTTGCAAAAAAAAATCTCCCCAACAAGCTTATTATGACGACTAATTATCTAAATTAAATAACTTTAGTATTAAATAATTTACATTTAGCACTAGAATCTTGTGTTTTAATATTTCCATTTTCACAATGTAGAATCACAATCTTATATGAAAATAAATAAATAAATTATTGTGAAGAAACATATCAAGATTTGATTAGAGACGGTTCAAAAGATAATAGCAACATGTTAGAGTTTAAGTCACATGAATAAATGTGAAGATAACACTCCCTTATTTATTATTTATATATTCTTTTGGGAAGTTTAAGCTAATTATTAAAAGGTATTTGCAGCTTGGGCCTTTCTAGCAGGCCTATTTGAGTGTATTATGGGCTCAATTAAAAAATAAAAGACTCAAACAGCCCATTCTTTTGAACAGAAATTACGAAAGTAAAGTGTTAACTACTCGTTAATTCGAAAAGTTTAAGTTGTTAGAAATTGTGTACCCATAACACCCGCATTCATTTGATTTAGTAAATAAAATAATATTTTTATGAGAATAACGGTTAAATTTAAACAAAGGACTTTCATTTTTGGTACATGTTAACCACCGGTCTAATTTAATAGTTTAAAATATTAGTGAGTATATAATTTAAGTATTTTATATGCTTAATAATTTAAAATTTTAGAGAGTATATAATTCAAGTATTTTATATGCTTCAAAACATGCATCCGTATGATATTCTTTTTTTTTTAGATATTATATTAATCACTTATTTTTCTTTTCTTTTTTTATTACCGAAAGTATATGCATTTTACAACTTTACCAGTTAATCAACCGTATGAGTTTTTCGAAACATGTGTAACATTCAATTATATTCATTATAGAATTACACGTGTCCATCAACAAAGAAGAAGAAAGAAACATACAGACACCTGGTTAGAGATGGTGAGAAAGATAATAGCAACCTGTTATTCTTATGTTAAAAAAGTCATGAAAGCTCTGCTAAGGTGCCTTGGTTTCGACACATCTTCAAAAACTCGATCCTCTTCAGATGATAGTTCTCCACAAGAAGAAACTGAAATGAAATCCAAGATAAAATATGTCCCTCTCTTCTATATATATATATATATAGATGGAGAGAAAGTGGAAGTTTGAAATATGTTATAATTTTGTATATTTGTGTGTATATGTAGTGTTGAGTTGCAGTTCTATGTAATATAAAAACCGCCTTACTGGTCCAAGCAGTTATGTTTAACTAGGAAGATCTCAGTTTTAATTTTATTAGTTATTTAATTTCAAAAATTTGTCACAAGAATTGTACTCATCTCTGTATATTTCAAGCTATCTCCCTGTCTCTATTATTTATTTTATTGAAGAGTAAAGCTATATATTGGAGAGACCACCTTTATACGCACTAAAATATTTCAACTCGATACTGTTATATAAATGTTTGAACATATTTTTTGGTCAAATGTATATGAAACTTGCGGTGAATATAAATAATAGTATTTTATTGGAATTTGCGAGAAATAACATTAGTAAAATCACAAACCTCAATTGCTACACCCTTCTGAATTTTTTTTTCTTTCGAATTCTATATCATTTCAGATGTCTGCTTGTTCAACATTTCACAACATAATACTGGATTAAAATTATTCATCTGGTGATTAATTAATATTTTAAATGAATAACTCACATACTCCCGGCCTAATTAATCTCTCCAGCATTTTTTGGAGCATAATTTAACGATTTTGGATATAACCATATCATCTAAGAATTCTAGGTGCACTGAAATTCTAAATGATTTGGGTTGGAATGAAGATCTTAAACTTATCAAGTGATTTGATATAATAGAAATAATTATAAATGTTCACCGTCACGATTTATATCGGTTTATCATTTATTAGGTAATAGACTCCATATTTATAGGGCAATCTATATTGATAACTAGTTTTACCATTTTTTAGAGGTTTTGAACAGAGAAATATATATTTATAGAACAATCTATATTGATACCTAGTTTTACTATTTTTTAGAGGCTTTGAACAGAGAAATAGCAAGTCCATTATAGCCAAAAACACATGATTGCATACAATTAAAAGGGACGGTCATACACAATTTATGAACAAGTTCATAGAGGACAGTAGTAAGATAAGGCTGATGTAGGGCCTGGATTTTCAGGCCCAATTAACTAAATTGGGCTTGTAATTTGGTAGATAAATTCAAATAAAATAAATATTTATCAATATATAGGGTAAATTGCAATGTATCAATCACTTATTTATTTTATTTTTTTTCCCCCTAAAAGAAGTGTTTTTAGTGTTAAATATCCAAAACATTACTGAAGGCATCTTGGTGAACTTTATCATTTAATCAGATCAGCCCTTGTATGATCGAAAAAACATTCAATTATATTTAGAGATGGTGCGAAACATAATAGCAACATATTATTCATATATGGAAAAGGTCGTCAACATCTTGGTTTCGATACATCTAAAAAAACTCAAGATTTGCCAGATGATGAAACAGAAATAAAATCTACGGCCCCTCGTTTTCTTATCTATATATATATATATATATCTATTTTTAATGATAAACGGGATCTAGGAAGAAGAACATGAACACATGTCCACAACCGCAAAGTCAACGGCCTCTAGAAAGCTGGTAACTCCTCCAAAACCACCTATAAGGTTTGGGAAAGGTCCACAAACAAACTCCGTTAAATTTTAATTATTCCAGTAGTTTCATAAAGGCATGGAGGTCACTACAGTTCAAAATTTTCAAAAGGGCTTTTCTTAATACTAGTATGAAATATGTTATAATTATAATATATATATATATATATATGTGTGTGTGTGTGTAGTGTTGAGTTGCAGTTATGTGTAATCTACAAACTGGTTCCTTTTAAATTGGTTATGTCAACCGATTATGTCGATTTGCGCGGACATGCCAAGAACTTTGACCTCGGCTCCAGAGGTTGATCGGAAAGCAAAATAGTCTCTTTGAATTTGACTTCTTAGGCGATGTGTAGGAGAGGGAGAACATGAAAGTCCTACTTTGGGTACTTTTTTGTGCCTCAATTAAGAAGACTTAAATCAGTTGAGAATGTAACATTGGAAATCATAAATCTCATGCAAAACATGTTTGAATGAAAAGTGATGAATGTAAAATGAACAAAAAATAATGGCTTGAATGAAGAACTTGAATTATTGAAATTGCAATGCCGAATTTAAAATAAAGATTTGAAGAAAATAAATGGTGCTTGAATTGAAAAGAGCTTTGGAATTGAAATGGCTTAAAATAACAATTTTTGCAAGAAAGCAATGATTGAAAAATGAATTAATTGACTGAAATGTAAATAATAAGGAGAGTTTGGAATAAAATGACAATTGAAGTAATTGTAGTGTTTGATTGATTGGTGTGAGACCCTTTGCACAGTTGCATAAATGTCATTATTTATAGGATATTACAATAACCACTTTCCTAAAAAAGTGTAAAGACAAATACCCTATCTAAATTTGAATTAAAGATAAACAATATTGAATTTGAAATACAATCTTCTCATGTTTTGAATTCAAACAATAGCTTTTTCTCTTTGCATCAGTCTGCTGATGTGAAAGTCCATCCCTTTTTGGAATCCCCATGCTCATCTTTGATAGTCACCATCTTTGTAGGATCATTATCTATAAACAATATTATATATGCAAGTCTTTGAAACACTATTTAACTCCATGCACTAATCCAAATCCCCTCAATGTAGGTCTGACCACCAAATGGTTATCCACATAACCAACTTCCCCTTTAATTGGACTGTCTTAATGATAATCTATCTAACTATATCATCTCCAACGAAATTTCATGTTCCAATTCAAAGAGTCCTGTATCAACATTCCATGTTTGTTAAGTGCTATTTGGTTTGCCAACTTATGATCCTTTTGCCACGTCAACCTAGAATTTCCACCTCAAAATTGATTTCTTCTTTGGAACCCATTGCCACATAGGTGTTAAAATGGGGTGTCAACACAAACGGACTTTCTAGTAGTAATTTAGGGATATTCGCTAATTTTTGTTCCAAGTTTTTTTCTTTTTTTTTTAAGAACAAAGATATATAATGGAGAAAGCCCATTTAAACTAAACAAAAATTCAACTCGATACAACTGTTATACGTCATAAATGTTTGACTATACTTTTTGCTCAAATATGTATATGAAACTAGTTGGTGAATATATATAATAGTAGAATTTGGGAGGGTCAAATATGTATATGAAACTAGAAACTAGTTGGTGAATATAAATAATAGTAGAATTTGGGAGAAATAATATTAGTAAAATCACAAATATCAATTGCTACACCCTTCTGGATCTAATTATATTTCATGGTAATCTTTAAATGCATTTTTTTTCTTCCTGACAAAAAAAGAACAAACAAAAAAGAGTCATACAGACTCATACTCTTCACGCACTACATCACCCAACCATAAAGGGATACAATCAATAAACTCCATATTTCTCTTTCATTTTAACGCTTCTTTAGCCAGCTTGTCAGCTACTCCATTACATTCCCTTGGAGTAAATGTGACAGAAGAGACTTCAAAACTTCCGAGAAGAGATCGGATATCCCCCACAATAGTGTTCCATCTATAATCAGTAATTCCTTGACCACATGAAGCTCTCACAATTTGTAAGACATCCCCTTCAAAAATTGTTTTTTTGCAACCCCATGACAAAGCATGAACCATGGTTTGTCTTAGCGTCAAAGCTTCTGCTATGGAAGCATCAAGAGCATTGGGAAAGAAGAAAATAAACACCACTAAAACACACCCCATAGCATCCCGAAATACTGCACCACCTCTAGCCTCGCCCGATCCAGCAGAAAATGATGCATCAAAATTAATTTTAATTACACCTGAAACTGGAGGACACCACGAACACCCACTGTGGTCACTTCTCTTCGAATGGATGCCAATTTGAGTTCTTGTTTGTGCCTGGCTAAAGTTAAAGTATTGGGATACAGCTTGTTGGACAATGCTCAATTCGGACCACTCCTTATCTTTGAAGATCAAATCATTATGAGACTTCCAAATATACCATAGAGTCGAAGTTGCAATTCCCAATTTTTTTTTTTTTTGATTTGGTTCTTGCTTCCACAACTCTAATAGAGCAGCCCACCATTCCACCAAAGAATTAAGGGAGTGATGAGTCATATCAAGTCTCAAAGGACACAATTTCCAAACTCGAACAGACTTTGGACAAAAAAAGAATACGTGCGTCAGATCTTCAATTTCACCTTAGCATGATTTGCAAATTAAATTTACTTGAACTCTTCTTTGGACCAAAGATGAAGCCACTGCAATTCGATTCCAACAAACTCTCCATAGAAAGTGTTTAATTTTTGGCCTAATGTTAAGAGCCCAAATTGATTTCCAAATATAAGAACCCACTGGAGCATTACTAGAACAGGAAGCAATAAAACCCATTAGTCAATTTTGATGTTTAATTTCTAATCCCAAATAATATGCTGATTTCACAGAAAAACAACCATTATTAGTAAGCCTCCAAAATAATTTATCATCCCCTCCAATAATACTCAAAGGCACTTTGATGATACAATCTGCTACATGAGACTGGAACAATTGTCGAATCAAATCTTCTTTCCAACATCCCAAATCCATATCAATTAGTTGAGCAACCCACTGAATATGTTCGTCGGTCATATTAGGGGAAGAAAATTTTCCCTCTTTAAGACCCGATACCCATCGATCCTCCCATATACGAATGTTAAGTCCGTTTCCCACCACCCACTTAGTTCCTTCTTCCAATAAATATTTAGCCCCAACAAAACTCCTCCACGCCTAAGAAGGGTTGGAACCCACTCGAGCCTCTAGAAAACTAGAATAAGGAAAGTATCTTGCTTTAAACACTTGATAAAATAGACTATCCTTTTCAGTATGTAATCTACATCATTGTTTGGTAAGCATAGCCTCGTTGAACACATTGATCTCCCTAAATCCTAGTCCGCCTTTAATTTTTGGAAGACATAATTTCTCCCATGCCACCAAAGCTAAGTTTCTCTTCTCGAAAGCTCCCGACCACCAGAATTGCGTAATCAATCTGCATAATGTTTGACACACCATCTTAGGAATTCGAAAACAGGCCATGGTGAAGGAAGGAATAACCGTCAGCACCATTTTAATCATAATCTCTCCCACCTGTTGATAAAAATGAGCCCTTCCACCCCTTAATTCACTTTTCAACCTACTCAATCAAATACTTAAAACACATGCCTTTTAGATTTACTAATGAAATGAGGCAAACCAAGATATTTCTCTTGCGAACTAGTGGAATTAATGCCAAGAAGGGATGAAAGAATTTGTGGATCCTTATTCGGAGTATTGCTGCTGAAAAAAGCCCCAGATTTATCAAAATTAATTGTTTGACCATATGCCAACTCATATCTCAACAAGAGTTGTTTCACCCGCATTACCTTTTCCTCGTGAGCTTTACAAAATAAGAGGGAATCATCTGCAAAAAGTAAATGAGATAGCGTAGGACTTCCTCTACAAATTTTTAATCCAGAAATCTCCCCCTGTTGAACAACTTTTGACAAAAGCCTCAACATTCCTTCCGCACAAATTAAAAAAAGATAAGGAGATAAAGGATCACCTTGCCTAATGCCTCTTGAAGATTTCAAAAATCCACGAGCTTCACCGTTAATCACAAAAGAGTATGAGACAGTAGTTACACACTGCATGATTACCTTAATAAAATTTTGATGAAAACCCAATTGTTCCAGTATTGCCTGCAAGTAGTTCCATTCGACTCTATCGTAAGCTTTACTAATATCCAACTTGATCGCCATAAATCTCTTCTTATTCGACTTCTTACTTCTCAAAAAATGAATCATTTCGTGGGCAATCAAAATATTATCAAAACTCAGATGGTTAGGAATAAAAGCACTTTGTCAATCACCGATGAAAAGTCAACATTCCCTAAAGTATGAAAAATCTCCGAGAAATACTTCTGGATCAAGTTTGCAATGCTTGGCATATCCACCACCCAATTTCTGTGTTGATTCTCTAGCCCCGATATATTATTCCTCTGTCTCCTATGCATAGTTTTCTGGTGGAAAATTTTTGAATTTTTGTCACCAAATTTCAGCCACTTAGTTCTGGATTTTTGAAGCCAAAATTTCTCCTCTTCATCCCAAAGCCTTTTGAGTTGATTTTCTAAATGGAAAATGGCTGAATAGTCATAACTAGACTGGGACTCCTTCAAATCCTTGATCTGGTTTTCATATTAGTAATTTCCGCCTTTGAATTCTTATGTGTTCTCAATCCCCATGACTTAAGCTCTCTTTTACAATCCTGTAAACGACTCTTTAATTTAAACATGAAAGAGCCCCGCGTATCTCTTGACCATACATTCTTCACAATCTCTTGACATTCTTGTTTCTCCACCCATCTCGCATAAAAAAGAATTGTTTTTTCTTCTTAGTCTATTTTATTTTCGTATTTATCATTACTGCACTATGATCTGAGCCCACCATATGAAGATGATATACCATTGCATTAGGAAACATGGACATCCAATTAGCACTACAAAATACTCTGTCTAGTCTCTCCCAAATGTTAGCCTTGTTGTTTTGATGATTATTCCAAGTATACGGGTAGCCATTGAACCCAATTTCCAATAAATTGCAATCATCGACAAATTGTTTGAATGGTGTGGTATGGTAGAGCCCCCCAACTTATCCCCGACATGAAGAATATCATTAAAATCTCCCATTATTAACCACCGATCTCCCCAAACATGAAATTTTCTACACAATTCCTCCCACTGTTGTTTTCTTCGAGCATCATTAAATGCTGCATATAAACCCGTAAAAAACCACTCTTCATTGTTTGAGTCATTTTTTATTTTCACTGTAATGAAAAAATCACTCTGCTCCACAACCGTCAAGCTAACTGAATTCATCCAAAGAATTGCAAGACCTCCAGCTGTACCTCTTGGATCTTGGACTCGCATGCAATCGTAGTGAAGTTGTCGTTGAATCTTTTCTAGCACCACACCTTTGTTTTTTTGTCTCCATTAAGAATAAAACAACTGATGGGGAATGTAATTTAAAAAATTCCTTCAACTGGGAAACTGTCAGAGGTTCCCCACACCCTGACAGTTCCACACCATGATCTTCATTGGGGGGGTTTGATGACCATTTCTGGCTGGTCACCTCCACTTCATTCTCACTTGAATTGAAATCAAGCTTTTGTGATTTACTTTGCCTTCCATCATTAATTTTATTGGAAATTATTGTGCATTATTGTATATGAGTGGACTATTAGTAGGGATGGCAATGGGGCGGGTCGGGGCGGGTATCATATTCCCCATCCTTGAACCCGGTTTAATTTTCCCGCCTCGTACCCGCCCCGTACCCGATTTATTTATTTATTTTCACCCCGCCCCGCCCCGTGACCCGGTTATCTTTGCCCCCCCCCCCCCCCCCCCCCCGCCCCGCCCCCCGTATCCATCTTCGCTAACTCCATCTCCATTTCCATTTCCTGTCACTGTATCCATCTTCGCCAACTCCACTAATTGTTTATACATCACATTCTTGTACACAGAACTATGACTAGAATTGTTGGAATTGTGAGTTTGTAAATAGAATCCCCAAACTAAAGCGAGCTTGAGCGCCGAGGGACAACTGGAGAAGTCCTGGACAGGGTCGCGGCGGTGGAGGGGGGAGTCGGAGTAGAGGACGAGATTGTCGGTGCAGCATCGGACAGATACCGGTTCAGATCTGCAGTTGTCGCATATCTGAGAACGGAGGTGCTTGAGAGAGAGAGCATTTGCGGAGTGGATGTGTTGGTCGTAGAACAAGCAAAGCTTGGCCGAGTCAGCTCGGCAGTAGAGAACCGCCGTGCGTTCGTTACATAAATCGCAGGGGATGAACATAGCCGGTGTTCCAGATTTGGAATTCTTATCCATATATGTGTATGTGTATGTTTATATATACATGTAATATTATTAATAATTAAAGGAATATACAAGTTATTCGGGGCGGGTTCGGGGCGGGGTGGGGGTGACCCATACCCGCCCCGTTTATATATGGGTAATTTTTTTTTGTCCCATACCCGCCCCGATTAGTTTAACGGGGCAGGGCGGGTTTTTTTGCCATCCCTAACTATTAGTGCATTGTTCACTAATTTGTTAATGCATGTCCACTACATTTATTTTATTTCATTACTAGGTTAATAATGGAATAAATAACAATATGCATCCACCAAGAAAAGATAGGATGCTATCTTTATATACCTTAGGATGCTATCTTTATATACCTTCATTTGTGAAGGAAAGAAAGGAGGGCATAAGAAGAATTCTAAAGAGAAATTCTCTCTCCATTTAGTATTCTCTCTCTTTCTCCCTAATAGATCTCTTTGGTAGCCATCAACCAAGGTCTTGGATTGTGAAACATATATAGACGACTCTAGTAGCCGATTTATCCAACGAGGTAGAAAGGTCGTGACACAAACGGTGATTGTATTCAAAGCTTCCGCAAAGTTCGGCTCTTCAAGAGGTAACCGAATTTACTATTTATATATGTTGATATATACATGGAAATTTATATATATGTGTGCATATTCGAAGTAAATTTTCATTTTCATCAAATTTCAAGCTCAATGCCCAAACCATCTGCCATATGAGTTGCCTTCCTTTTAGATGAGGATTCCACTGGAAAAACTCCCTACTAAAATTAATGTTAGAGGAAGGGAAATGATTGGAATGGGGTAAAACAACTGCTAAGTTCAGAGAAGGAATGACTTAGTCTTGAAGTTGAATTTGGATGGACCATACCGGAGGAAGATGTTGCAAAGGATGGATTCTTAACTTCTTTTGTACCACTTCTGTACCATGTGCAACATTTCACATGTTCAAATCTATGCTTAAAGATGACATTTTAAATTAATTAAAATTATTTATCTGATGATTAATTCTTATTCTAAATGATTTGGGTTCAAATGAAAGTCTATACATCACTCACACAAGTGTATACACATAACAAAAACTGCTTAGGCGCCTTGAATGTGGTCTGTGAGTTGCATAAGAATAAACCCAATTGAATTTCTTAATATAAAGATTAATGTGGTCTATGAGTTGCAATTTCTCTAAGAGAGGAAAGAATTAAACATCTGAAGACTTGGTTAGAGATGATCCAAAAGATAATAGCAACATGTTATTCTTATGGTGAAGAAGTCATGAAAAGCTGTTCTAAGGTGATCATGATCTTCTCCTCAGAGAGAAACAGAAATTGTAGGGACTCCTTATTTATAAGGCAATGTATATTGATAATTAATTTTGTCATTTTTAAGAGGCTTTGAACAGAGAAAGCCCAAGCCCATTATAGCCCAAAACATATATGCATGACGTGAAGGAGTGGGTTGTGATTGGATAAAAATATCATTCCTATATGATTTGCATACAAGAAAAAGGACGGTCATACAAAATTTATCACCAAATTCAATTATATTCTACGAATAATCATAAAATGTTTGAGCAGCCAAATTTGATAAACTTAGAATTGTTTGATATACGAAAATAAACGAAATATGAGGCGAAAAATATTAAATCCATATTAAATCCAAATGGAGCAGTGATGTACATTAATGTTGTGCACGCTTGCAAGTTGCAAGTATAACGTCCCAATTAAGATAGGAGTGATATATATATATATGGGTTTTTGTTTTTTTTTTCAATGGTAGTGATGAACAACCTTCAAATGTTCTTCGGATCTTGAAATTCATATCTTTCAAAGCACAACAATGGTTTTGAGATGGTGAACGAATCATTAACGATAACTCCAATGCTATATCATGTAACAATCATTTTATTATAATTTAACCCTAAATTAGACTGAAATAAAAGATAGTTGAATATCTATAAAGAAAATTTTAATATTGTATTATGGTTAGGGATGACAATGTGGCGGGTACGAAACGGGCTTGCCTATATTCATATCCGCCCCATTAATTTTTTTTAAATAGCATACCCTTTACGTGTTTGTCACAATTTGTCTTTTTCTAAACCATACCCGCCCCATTAAAATTTTACTAAATCGTTACCCGCCCCGCCCCATTAATGCAAATTATTTCAGTATCTGTTTCGAATCAATAAACAAATTTACTAATTGCATAACATAAGTCTATTGTCTAAATAATATAGCATACAAACTAAAATGAATTATAAAATAATATCAACTCAAAATTTAAATTTAGAAATTCAAATAGAGCCAATATAAGCCAACACGGTGCATGAACAATATGTAGTTTGAATAGATACTATACTAATATTTCAAAATGTTAAACTTTAGTTTGATGATGATCCATTATTTATTTCCATTTGACAACATTTGTTCCCATCTCTTCGTCTTAGACATAATACACAACCACATTTTTGACAGAATACAATTTGACAATATGTTTATGCTACGCCTATGCAGTTAGTAAAGTTATTATTGATTAGAAGAGAAAACAAATAAGCAATACATAATACACAACACCCAATTTAACAATATCTTATTCACAAAACTAATTCAAGCAAATAAGCAATACATAATACACAATCTTATATATATATATATATATTAATATATACATTAGTAAACAAATAAGGTAAATTTATATAAATGAGGTGAGGCGGGGTGGGGCTCCAACGGGTATCTATTAAAATTCGTACTCCCCCCACAACCCATGACGAGTTCAATTTTTTTTACCATACGAAATTAAAAACATTCCCAAACCCTTTAATAAAGGGGCGGGGCTCCAATGGGCAGTACAAATTGTCATCCCTAATTATGGTTAGTAGTATCATTCAATACGTTACGTATTATCAACTTTGTAACATTTTTAGATGGTGTCGATATTATTACAAAAAATTAATATTTATTCGATACTCATTTTCAAGAATAATATTGACTGAATCTGTTACACTCATGATTAATCTTATTACCCGATATATTACTTATCATTTGGTTCAGATCGCTTTTGGAATGTACCGATTATAGTTCGATATTCATATGACAAGCACTATTAAGACTGATATTATCCAAAAAATTTATACATGGGTACACCGCGACCAAATTCAACATTATGTTAGAAAAGTGGAAAAAAAATATAATATATATATATATATATATATATATATATATATATATACATACATATACATACATATATATCCTATCACAATATGGCTTATGCCATGTCACAGGCTATTGAAGAATTTCACACGCAAAGCCAATTCAACAATATTGCACGTAGCCAGATAAAGTTTGCCCGCATCATGCACCATTAGCTCACACCAGTTGGCCATTGCCAAGTCTTGTTTAGGAATTCTCTGCACTCCTACATATATATAGATATATATACCATGACAAATTGACAATACAACACAAGTACGTCACAAAAATGTAATATTCATGTATAATTAAAATAATAAGTCATGCAACACATTTACATAAAAGTAACATTCTTACAAAATATTACATCATGTGTAAAGCATTTACGTGTATATAAAAAACAAATCATGTTTTAATTCACACATTAAATTTAAAGTTATTATAGTCACCATCTAAAGTTCGTTGGGCACAAGACAAAAATAACAGGAGAATCCTAGTTCTTACACCTTCTTCTTTCATGTTGTTGGTACTTACTATAATGCCATATAGACCATTTTACTCATAAAGTTTAACCACTCGAGTCTTATTCGAGAAGGACATATATATATATATATATAAAAGTCTTGTTCACCTACGTACGAATGAGAATGCTTTGTCTATAGCTTATAGTGTATAATACTTCATCCGTCCCAATTTAGTTATTCACTTTATCTACTTTACATGTTTTAAATTAACTGTTCAGTTTCGAATCCCAATACAAAATTATCATATACTTTCCCAAATTACCCCTTTCCACTAAATTCAAAATGTTTTGATTTTTCCAACACGGACAACTAAAATGGACAAAATTGAAAAGAAAAGAAAATTAAAAAATCATTGATGTTTCCAACATGGATAAGTAAAAAGGGAGTATCAAATTTTCAGTTACTAATTTTAACATATATGAACAAGTTCATCGCCGTTCATTTTAATACTTGAGTAATGTAGTTGACACAAAAAAATCATAAACATCCAATTATCTATTCATGTTTAGCTAGCATGTAGATAAGAATAATATATATATATATACACACACACATTTACATGGTAATATGGCATGCAAGATTTGCACGTGCATGGATGACCTCAATACTGCCGTGTGGTGTGGTATATATATATATCAAGGTTTTTATCTTAATTCAGCCGACAAATTAAACGTAAAACTGAACCATCTCTCTCACACAATGACACAAACAAATACCTTAATTTTCCTAAATAACAGATTTTTTTTTTCCGATATAATTGTTAATCGATTATTGAAATTGCACAAACATGAAAATAACGATCCATCTTTTAACCGTCACACTTGAAAATAATATTAGATATTCAAAGGGTGCAAGCAAACCATACAAAAAATTGTTATATATATATTTGAACTCTACATAAGAAATCTCATCTTTTTTTTTTTTTTTTGGGTAAATAAGAAATCTCATCTTTGTTATATTAATTCTCAAGAAATTAATTAGTACCCTATGAACACTTGTTGATCGATACACAACCCTAATTAATCAAATTTGGACGTTAATTAGAGAGCAAAAAACACATTCTTCACAAGGAATAGTGAGTCCCATGTCATGACTAAAGCCAAACTCTTCTTCAGCTCTCTGAAGCAAGTACTGAAACTGTGGATGATCCAACCATGAAATAGGGATGATATATCTTCTTCGATTCTCTCCCACGTAGACCGCGAAATGACCTTTCGGGACATCGTTGGGAAGCCCTTCCTGGTGCTTCCCGAAGCTCGAGAGTCGTCTCAGAAGTTGCTTCAGAGCTGCTTTTTGAGGAAGCACTTTGTGTGGTTTCTTCAAAGCCATTGGAGAAGTACTTGTGGTCGCTCTCTAAGTGTGTGTGTGTGTGGGAGAGAGAGAGAGGGGAATGGTGGGGGAGGGATGAGGGGGTAGGGAGGTTATATATATATGTGTATGTATATATATATATATATATATATATGGGAGGAGAGGGAGTAACAAAAGGCATGTGCATTGTTGGGGGAAGGGACTAAGCATGGGGTATTATGGGGCCATCAGTTTTTTCATGGTTGATGTATATCTAATCGGGCATATACATATATATACTAGTTTGTATTGTATTTTTTGAAGGGTCATGCCCTACCTTGGTGGCCCTTCCTAAAGACATCATGGACCCCTCTCTATCAATCTCTCTCTCTCTATCAATTTCTGATTTTCTAATATTTTGCGTGTACTCTAGTATTTCTACCTAAGCCTCCATTGGTACAGAATTGTCCTATAATGTGCTATAGTGTTTCAGCGCCAATCAGATTCAGGTGACTAATTCATCTGTAGTTGTTATATTATCATTAGAATTATTAATTAAAGAGTAGTTGTTATATTATCATTAAAATTATTAATTAAAGAGTAGTTGTTATATTATCATTAGAATTATTAATTAAAAACGAGACCTAAGATGGACTCAGTCGTAAACTAGGTGAACCCGATTTTATGTATTACTTATCTGTAGGAGTTTGAAATATTAATTACATGAGCAATATCATTAGAAGATGTGTTTGAATAAAATGTGATATTGATACTTTCAAATCACATGCTCTTTTGTTTTGAGAGTGATGAGTATTTTAAATTGATCATCTATTGGATTTTCTGTTTTTTCTAACCTCGCTTCATGACATGGAATACTAACACTTAACATGAATATTCGAACCAGAATAATTAAGCAATAAAGAAAACTTGGCTCAGTTTTTCCTTTCACTCGTGATCAGAGACTATATTTTTCTATATATTTTTTAAAAAATTAACTGCAAAATATCAGTATATTATCACATAAATATGATGATTACAATTGAAAAAGAGACAAATGACAATCTTTTGTTTCTGCTGAAATATTTTGATTGAAGTTAAGACTGTTTGCTGCCTATATATATATATATATATATATATATATATATTCACAACACAATATTGATTTTTAAGTTAGTAGAGGGTGATGGTAATCTTACAAATTTTGGACCACACGTACCAAACCAGAGACATACAGACCGACAATATACAAATCAAACTGGTGGTTGAGTTGTGCGAGTTCGTAGTTCCTACTTTTGTCGAACAAAGAGATAGACATGTACCTCAGGGTTGTCATTGTGAGTATTTATCTTCAAATTTCAAACAACTTATCACAAAATTAAATCTTTAATGAAATAAAAAATGGAGCAAGTATAATTTGAACTCAGGTGTTGTTGCACCCTATGATAGTCAAACTCAGATCGTTCGAGCGAGTAACACATTGGTGGTTTGGCAAGAGCCATTTGATTATGGTGAAAATAGATTAGTGTCATCGAAAACGTTAAGCTGCTAACACTCCATCCATTTATACGCTGGACCTTTTTCATCCGGATCCAACATGGTACAAGATTCGTCATATTCTCCCCCACTCAAACTCACAACGCCCTCGTTGCGGTTGGTCCACCTTGCCTGCCTATCCACCCTAACAGCAGGAGGACCCGGACACCTCTGTGTGGGCGCTAGACGTGACACCAGATCAAGGTTTAGGCCCGCTCTAATACCACTTGTAATGGGCTGAGTGTTTCGCTATCTGACCCAAAAGTTGAAGCGGTTAAGTGGGACTAACACCCAATCCATTATATCCAAGACCTTTCTCATCCGGACCGATGCAGGACAAGATTCGTCACATAAGGCTAAAGATTGAAATCTTAGTGATGAACACTATATGAGCAATAGAAATCACAAATATTTATCAAAAACTCATATTCTGGGTCTCAAATATTTTATCTCAAAAAAATTAGCTATACAACATTACAGGATTCACATCTCCTATAGACTAACTTATTTTCAACCATCAAGTACAATGACAGATTATCATGATGTATTTTAAATCATCTTCACTTTTTAAATCTAGTATCCTAATTCACCCTGACTAATGAGTACACTCAAAACCTAGCCTATGTATGTTATGTATAATGATATATCATATATTTCTATGCATACATGAACCTATACAAAAATACAAATGTAGAAGGCATTATGAGGAAGTTTGTGTTTGTGCTAGTCTTTCACTTGCAAACTATGAATAATGTCTCAACATCAAAGGACTTCCCATGTGGCCTTGATAGAGCCTAAAACCAGCATAGTAAGAAATATAGGAATATAAGAGACATTGCAAGACATATTCCTAACTAAAATGAACACCAACACCACTGGTACCTCTGGTCTCTGCCCTAATAATACCCCTGTCTCCCATGTTCTAAGGTCCATGAGAGAAAGCACAAATACATATATATATATATATACCTAGTGAAAATGAGCACAAACACCACTAGTTTCTTACCATATCAGGTCAATGCACTGAAGACACAGCACCTATCTCCCATGTTCTGAGGTCCAACAAAGCCATCTTCAAAAGGGTATCACTATTTTCAGTCCTTCTGTACTTTCAAAAACTCCAATGAGAGCTCTGCTGACATCGCAACGCGTATTGAGCGGAAAAAATCTTCTTTGCCATATAAAACCATATAGATGAAGCAGAGTGGAATGTAAAGGAGAGACAAAAGGCTATACTAGTTTCTGTAAGCCAGCAAGAGCAGTAGTCAAAAGCTGAGGGTTAGAGAAGTGGTGGATAGAGCATCATTGTCACTAGTAGGCAAAGAACAACAAGGCTAATCAACAGAAGGCAACTTTTCATGGTTGATACTGACCTGGTTTTGAGGTATAGCATGTGAAGCCATGTTACTCTTGCCTTCAAAACCTTCCAAAAAGACAAAAAATCAAATAGCAGCAAGATCAACTCAATGTCACAATCCTAAAATCATCTTCAGATTTGCCAAATTAAACATCACAACTGTTAATCTTTTCATAATCTCATTTAAAATAATAATAATCATATTTGGACAAAGAACAAACTGAACTTTTACAACTACTCTTGTAACTTTCATTATGAACTTGTACAATACCTTTTACAGCTAAGCAAATTAGTATTAACCTGATTCCTCTAATAATAAAGTATAACCTAATTCGAAAAGAAGTTAAGAAGAGCCAGTGGTACCTTTTGGCCTCCAACATTTAGGGGTGCCTTAAATTCCAACAAAATTAATTAATTCAGGATTTAATGAGTGACATATATAATACCGAATAAGAGATCAATAAACTATAGTTCTAGCCACAACCATTACATTAAATAAAATCCACCCTACCATTGCTTCCAAACAACCTCCAAGTATAAGGCTTCAAATGAACCAAGTTGTTCATAAGAACTCAGACTCAGCTTTGTTCGTTTATTATATAGCCAAAAAAAATCTCATATAAATAGGGTATGCCACTCAGCCTCTAACAGCTCATTTTTAACGAGTCAAGCTTGAACAATGTCTCTACGAGCTCCTTTAGAATATGTAGCGCTTCAGCAAGGGTACTCGTAAAACACATGCCAATTAAGAATTTTATTTTTTAATACTAGTTTATCAATTTGAACTAAATATAATAATAAATGAGCTAAAATGAAGCATCTGAACTCATCCTAGACTTGTTACAAGCATAATGGACTTGCTTAAACATACATGTATACATCTAAAATTGAGAATCATTGTGATGTACAGATAAGGATTCCAACCTAACTGAATGACATGGACAAGAGAGACATCATCAAACTACAAGATATGACAATGTAAACACATCTGAGTACTCAAAAACATAGCCCTTCAATTTCCAAATCAACATTATACAAAATTCATATAATAGCAGCAAAAGGACTTGGGACTGGATAACGTTGAGCTACTTTTAGAAAAGAATGATTGTTAGGGAATAATGCCATGTTAGTTCCCATGGATGCTAATGTCACTAGGCATTGCATCAGAGATGTCGTATGGTTTCAGCTTTGAAGACTATGAAGGACACAAATACCGACAAATACTAGCACTAAATCATGAAATTTAGAACATATATGATTATATCAAGCGAAAAGTTGAAGATTTGCTATTAGATTATCAAGCAGAACATAGAGAAGAATTAGCCACCAAATTTAAACACATAAAACTGGAGAAGAAGTATATAGAAATATTTTATTCTTCAATTTGATTTAATGTTGCAACCAATTGCCCATCCACAACCTTCAGTCATTCAGCTCTTACAAAAGAAGGCCATCATCCCCTGTTCCCCACACAACCCCAACTCGAAGGGGAAAAAAGCAAAAAGAGAATAAGGGAGCGCAAATATAGACAAAACAGGGAGCATATAGAACAAGAACAAGAAGGCAATGGTTTCAGGACTTGGCTAATTACATATAGGCCTTTTACTATGTATATCAGTTGTCCTTCACTTTCTATGATGAGGAATTACAAAAAACTGGTCAAGATCATGTACACTCATCAAGCAGGCTCTTGTTTTAGTGGCTGAGGCGGTCCATCAATCATGCTCAACTGTTTCCTCAGCTTAACAGTACGATCCTGCACCTATGACATTGCAAACAGATACAGTCAACATCCTTTGACCAACTTGTTTTCAGAGGTTACAATTCAAAAATTCAAACACTAGATTTAAGTAAAAAAGGACTGAGCATAAGAGGCCATAGAATGTCACAAATGTGTTTAGTAATGGGGTGATTCAGGAGAGATTTAGAGGGGTGGTAGCTTATAGGGTGCTCCTCACTAATCCATATCCAGCATGCTGGGAGACGAAGAAGACGTATAGCCAAGATGATTCAATGAGCACCACAAAAAAACAGAGAAATAATATTTTTGCCTTGTCTGAATATCTTCATTTTTTTTTCCCACTGAACGAAAGGCTTTAAAATAGCATACTCTATTTTCCTTTGAAACCGTTGAAATGGAGAGAAAAGGATTTGAATTCATAATAAACAAAAAAGTAATGGTAGAACAAAGCATTTGGTTCACTGGACCACCTCCTACCATCCATGAAATAGGTCAACAACTAGACATCTTTGAGAGATCAAAAAATGTCCGTACAACTTATTTCCTTAGTATGATGACAGTAATTGAATTAATAGAGAGGCTTAGCAGGAAGAGTGCAAATAGACAGCAATAGAAGCATTATAGGAAATCAAGAGGGAATAAAATATGTAGGAAATTCTCAAAATTAAGCACTTTCTCCCCACAAATATTTCTAATATGTAAATCTAGAAATGCCATATCATAGTAAAAACAATAAACGGAAGTTTAAGTCTAAAAAATTTACAAGGTGCATGGGAATGCTTTAAAAACCCTTGGACCAAATTGAGCACCATGTGTGCTAATATTCATAGAATGCCAAAGGTTCTGGATTTCCTTCAGAAACGTTCAATCACTCGTGTTAAGATCCTAAAACGCCAAATTGCCAGATGCACCCTTTCCGAATCATGCATATTATATCCTACTCTTGCACCCGTTATTTATATTACCACTCGAATTATCATAACTATCAATATTGGAAAAACGAGTGATAGTAAGGAAGGGTCATTTCATCATTGTTATATTTTCATCAAAGAAAAACAACTTCCATTATTATGCATTGTTAACGTAATGAACATTTTCGCGTGCAGATAAGATCACCAATCCTATAACCAGATTCTCCAGACAACAGTTTAATCCTTCTATATATAACCACACTTTTTTTAAGACAAACATCACACTTGCCCTTCGAAAATCTACCACATAGATGTGAAACAGTATATTTCTTTTTCCTGAGAAAAATACAACATGGCAATGGAAACAAGAAACTATCTGCACAAGTAAGCTCCAAGGAACAAATGGATTGTCAACTAAAACCTAGTTAAGTAAATAGGGAAGGCAGCCAAACCATTCTGACCTGTTTACGTGCTGCTGAAAGTCTCCATAGCTCATTTATCTCTGAAAATGTCGTGAACCAGTGAGTAAGAGGATGATCTTTGGTATTGCCTCCATTCTCCTCATTCATGTCTTCAAGCGGTACTGCAAAAAAACATCCAGTAGGAAATCCAACCTCAAACGAATCATACTAACATAAACCCTACAACTTGCGCAGTAAGAAATTTTACCAGGAGGCAAATCCAAAGTGGCAGGAACCCACGGCACAGCCACAGCTGGATGATTCCGTACACGAGCAAAAAATCTCTCAGACGGATCAGAAAAAACGATTTCATCATAAGATTCCACAACAACAGGTTTCTTGGTCGACTGAGGACCAGATCCATCTTCAGGGTACAATTTCAAAAAGTGAAACCTGAAAATGGTTATGACCATTAATAATAGACTCAGTTAAAGCAGTAAAAAATACTAACAAAGTGAAACTCACAAATCCACTTTCTTGTCACACACATCATCGTGGAAAAACAGGGTGACGGCAATTTCAAATTCACCCCAACCACATTCTGTCAACTCAAACGGAGGTGATTCAACCACTCTCTGAGGGTTTTGAAAACTGGGATGCAACTGAAATACAGCACGCTTGACCACCACACCAAGATCTTCATTGTTGGCACCACGCACAAAAACTGTCCATTTATGCGACTGGGATCTAAGTGATGAGAAAAACAGTTTTGGAACTAGATTAAACTTTGGGAGAAAAATGTAACAATTATTTAACCATAATAGGGTGGTAAGAGCCTAAGAGGGGAAAAAAAGGAGATGCATATACTCTGACTTACCCGGTGGCCTTTCTACCAAGCCAAAATGCAATGGTTCCGTACGCTATTGGAACAGATATTTCCACACCTTTTAGTGTCTTGTTTGCATCCTACACAAAACCCACAAGCCATATATTTGAAACTGAGAAGCAACAAAATAATTTCTTAGTTACCTCAGAACTTGGGCTATGAGATTCAAATACTAACTTTTAACTGACAAAAAATATGAAATAATCATGTTACAACCAATACTTTTGTCTTTATGAATGCCAATAAGCTTGCAAATTTTAACATATGCATTCTTATCTCACTACAAAACAAAACAGAGAGAGAGAAGAACCCAAATTCTAGATTTATGTGATCAAAACAAACAAAAGGTACATATTGCAAAGAATGAAAATGCTTACATTTAGTATGCAAACTTAATTCTGTAAGTGTTCACACAACCCACAAACTAAAACCCAAAAAATGCATAGAATTTTAGAAAATGGTTAACCACAAACTAGGGTTTCAGATGAACACAAATTGTGGCTTTTAATGATCAAAAGATACATATTTTGACCATATAATAAAAATGCTTCCATTTAGTATTGTAACCTATTTCTGAATATGTTCACACAAAAACACACAAAGAGCCACAAACAAAAACCCAAAAACGAAATAATCTAACAAGATGGTTAACCACAAATTAGGGTTTGAGATGAGCACAAACTATAGGTTTCAAGTGATCAAAACAAGCAACAGTTACATATTGCGACCACATAGTAGAAATGCTTACATTTAGTATTCAAACCAACTTCTAAATAACTTAACACAAAAATATACAATGACCCACAAACTAAAACCCAAAAATTGAGCAAATTAATGAAGATAGTTATCCAAAAACTAAGGTTTGCCATGAATTCAACACTTCCATATTGCCACCACATGATAGAAATGCTTTTATTTAGTATCGTAACCAATTTCTGAATACTTTCACACAAAGACCCACAAACTAAAACCCAAAAATGAGTAAATTAATCCAGATGTTATACAAAAACTAGGGTTTGCCATGAACACAAGAATTCTGAAACATTAGCAACTGAAAAATGAACAAAACGTCCACACAATGAAAGGGTACCTGTGAGTTGTTGGCGCCAATTTCAGAATACTTTCACACAACAACACTCTAAACCCACAAACTAAAACCCAAAAATGTGCAAATTAATGATGATGGTTATCTAAAAACTAGGGTTTGCCATGACTCAACAGTTTCATATCGCCACCACATGATAGAAATGCTTATATTTAGTATTGTAAGTTGTAACCAATGTCTCAATAATTTTACACAAAGTCCCACAAACTAAAACCCAAAAATGAGCAAATTAATCAAGATGGTTAACCAAAACTAGGGTTTGCCATGAACTGCGATAGCACTTGAATTCTGAAAAATTAGCAACTAAAAAATGAACCAAACGTAAAAACAACGAAAAGGGTTTTGATACCTGTGAGTTGTTGGCGCCAATTTCAGAAGCTTTCCCAAATGGAAACAGCCTTGGCATTGGAACCATTACTACAGGTCCATGTTTCTCATTTTCGCTTTTTGGTGTTTGTTCAGAGAACGTGAGGGACATTGTTTTTTTGTAGTATTGGAAACCCAGAAATGAGCAAATATGAAGAAATAAATAGAAAGTGAAATGAATGGAAATTACGTATTGGGTAGCCTCTGTTTGGTTCGAGGGAAAGTAACCGTGAAAGTGAAAAAGAAAGTGAATGAAGACAAAATAAAATTTTCCTGTGTAGATAATTGAAAGAATATGATTTTGAATATATATAATAAAGTGATATTCTATTTGCAAGGGACAAGGAATATATTCGAGATAAAATAAAAGAAGCGATAATATTTGTAATTATTAAAAAAGGAATAATGGCTACCCAATACGTAATTTCCACTTTCTTTTTCACTCTCACGGTGAAATAAATTGTTAAAAGAAATAAAATGATAATGTTGTTTGAGAAAGTGAGGAGAGAAATACAAAGAATTTTTTACTGACTAATTTAATATCCTACGTTAGTATTTAAATGGGAACCTATTGTCTTGTATTTTTTTTTTAGAAATACATTAAATGATTTTTGGTATAATGAAAGTTATATTTAAGTTGTTATTCATTTCTATCTATTTTTATGCATTTTTTAAACGATAGAAATTAATAGATTTGGAGGACTGAGGAGTGACTTAACCCTTCAAATCTTTTTTTCTATAGTCATTAACAAACAAATATGAAGATCACTATTTCTTTTTTTCTTTTTCTTTTTCTTTTTTCCTACTTTTCCTTCCAATTCTATTAATTTAAATACAGCCTAAATGGATTATATTTACATGAAGAACCAATAATATAGTATATACATTATGAAAAAAAAATGGATTCTATAAACTATTAATTTTTTATCAAGATAAATAATATTAACCCCATTTTGAAAAACAAGAAACAAATAAATTGTTGAATGTTTGTTACTCTTAAAATTTGGTGCATAAACTCTTGAATGTTTGTTACTTATGACACGACTATGATAAATTTATAAACCAAATTTATGATTTTTTTTAAAGAATTTTAAAGTTGCATTGCCCGATAAACTTATAAACCAATTTTATGATTTTTTTTTTTAAAGAATTTTGAAATTACATTATTCAATTAATTCATAGGATTCGTGCAATGTGCAAAATGACCCCTTATATGTCGATCTTAGCCCAACGAATTGTTTGCACTCACTCTAATGCTTCATTTAGTATGAAGGTCTACAAATAAATAACCTGGTACATGAACTCTTGAATGTTTATTACTCGTGACATGTCTATGATAAATGTATAAACCAGATTTATGAAGAATTTTAAAGCTACATTCCCCCATTAAATTTCTAAACTAATTTTATGAATTTTTTTAAAGCATTTTTGAAGCTGCATTCCCCGCCTATTGAAATTGTTTTAAAGCATTTTTGAAGAACTTTTGAACCTGCATTCCCCGACTAATTCACAGACCCGCGTATTTATGTCATTCTGCAATCATAGTTCTAACAAATTGTTTGCACCGACTGTGATGCTGCATTTATGAAGCTCTACAAATAAATAACAATTCTCCACTAAGCATCTTAGACTTATTTCTCTCTATTCCATCCCTAATGTTAATCTAATAACTCTGCTTAAAGTTGTGATGTGCCATGAATAAATTGGAAAAAAATCAAACCACCCAACTCAAATTGCTGAGAAGTTGGATTCAGAAGAAAGTGAATGCTTAGCAAATCATGGAATCAGAGTAAGCTCAGATCAAAAACAGTTTCACTAAATTTACAGCAACAATGTAAACATCTCCTCAATAATAGCAATAGCTTGACAGATTCCTCTCAATGGTACATTCCAGGGGGGAAAAAAATTCCTACACAGATCTGCCAATCCGATTTTGCTCACGACTTTGGTGGAAAACGCTAGCAAGTGAATTCAGCCGATAAATCATGGAGGTGATATGTAATGAAAGACCCGAGACTAGGTATTGAATGCACTCAAGGCCATTACCTTGCACTGTTCATTCATGGCCAAGAGTTGGGCCTCTTTCTTGTCAAGAAGAGCACTCAGCCTCACATTTTCTTCCATAAGTTTCTGGACTTCGGTTTCTTTCTGCACCTTCTCAGTCTCGAGCTGTGTGGTCTTCTCAACTAGCCTGCTCTTAAACAAAATAACAATTAGTATAAGCTTTATTTCAAACTATGCAGACTGAATAGTAACTAATGGTTCACAAAATGGTCTAATCTCTGAATAAATATAAAAAAATGATTCAGTTTATACCGGTGTGTTAGAGTAAAGCTGAAAATGAATCAAATCAAACTTTTACGAGTTTTAGTGTAACAACTAACAACAACGGTACCCAATGAAAAAGGACCTAGAAAATGGTTCAAGCCTAAAGAACTTATCCAAGCATAATCAGTTCATGGACTGTTGAGCTAATGATATAAGCTTAACTTATTCAGGCTTAATCAGTTGACGTGTAAAACACGACCTTCAATGAACTAAACCTGATATGACAAGTACCCTAATCCAGGTCATTAATTCATGAGCCCAAAAGATGTTTATCTGATCGTATAATCACAAAAACCTTAACACTACTTTCTCAAGTAATCGTTATCATGAGGTTCTCATATCTTGTTAAAGAATCAACTTACTGCACCCAGCGTCCATTTTCTCTAGGTTACCTGCCAAGCTCTGATCTCCAAAGACCAATAAAGCAGAAGTGGGGAAAATGTAATCACAAGTTAACCCAACAAAGTCCTTTCGGGGTAGCACCAGACCAATAAAGCCAGAGGAAAAACCATAAAGAATACTAAGTGACGGCTGACACTTGAGGAAACTAATAGCCCATTATGGAATCGCCGTCGTACAATTAGAACTTGTAATATATAATTATAAAGCATGCTGATGCAAAAAGTAAAGTCAATCAGGCAATTTCTGATACAAACAATGTAAAGCAACTATGATGTTGAAGATTTAAAACAGTTACTGTTTGAATTGACAAGAGGAGGAAGAACAGAACATACTGACCGTTCAAAAAGCCTTTCAATGGTTTGAAACTGCTTCTCGGATGAAAGAAGTGTTTCTCTGACACAGATGAGACTATTAACATAAGATTTCAGGGATTCAAAATCTTGCTTAACGCGGCAAAGCTCCTGTTCATTTTCAGTAGCACGTTCCCTCTGTCTAGATGTTTCTTCCACCAAATCTTCTACCCTCTGCCGCATCTCATTTAAAATACAATTAGTACCGAGGGCAAATCTTTCCATCTCCTCTAACTTCACTGACATGTTGTCTATTTGGAGTGCTTTCTTCTTAATCTCGTCCTGTCCCAATGTTACCTTCTCTTTCTCCATAGCAGTTTCCGATTCTGCCATGATAACCCTCTTGATAAGAGTTTCCATTACATCTGAAACCATTTGCACACTCTTCAGTAATTCACTGACATAAGCTCCATCTTGTTTGTCAAGGGAACCCTGCTGATTACTGATTCCGAACCCTGTTTCCTCCTCTGGACTGTCAAAGGAAGAAAGATCAACATTCCTAGACCAATCGGACTGCGGTAAGCCATTCTTGTCAACTAGTCCCACCCCATCTAATTGTTTGATGCCACATGAGGTATGGGCTAAATGAGGAACAGCCATGATTCTTGCTTTTGATTTCAAGTACGTCAATAATATCGCAGCAGTTTTAACTCTCCGCCAAAGAACCTCTAGTTCCCTTTTTCTATCGTCATCAGACCCCTGCATAAAAGCATTAACCTCCAACAGTTTTGCCTGTAATACGTCTACATGGGATTGGCTTTGCTCCATCTCCTGTTTCCATGTTATGTGAGTTTGGCTTAGTTGAGATTTCAAAGCTGAAACATCTTCGTCCGAGGCCATCACCTTTCGAAATTATGCACAAGCAATATAAGAACATACTCGAATAGAAATGAAAAGTTTACAATCAATAATCAAATATTCAGATGAAGATATAGACAAGGGATTGAACTGGGGAAATTTTTTTGCACGATCTTTTTTTATAGAGTACACTGAAAGATTCGGCAAGTTGTGAGGGCCTACAGATAATAGTAAATGGTGGCAAAGATGTTATAGATCAACATTTTACTCGTTTCTATTTTGGAAAGCTTCTCAATCTGTTAAATAGTGCGCCATTAATACATTAGAAAACCTGTAATAGCTCCCAGAAATTAGCTAGCTGAGATATACAACATGGTTTATTATGATCAAAGAGGAAGAAACCCTAGCTTATACTTGGAAGATTGAAAATTAGGAGAATATACACCAGGATTAGACAAAATTACTGAAAACTTTTTGCTTTACAAAAACTAAAGTAAATCTAATGGCTCACCCCATCCTTAACTTAGTAAACATTTCCCAACAATTAAACAATGAATGAATACTCACCCTTGTTTGACATTGATTCTGGCAGTGTCCACATTGATACCAATCAGACGATATTATATAGCTGTCTCCAATTTATACAAGAGCTTGTATACCAGGGTCATATAAACCTTGGGAAATTTAATATTTAAGCCCAAAATCCCCCACAATGTTTTTCAAATACTTGAAGAGATAAGTTTAGTTTTTTCTCTAATTTAATTCACTATCATCATATATGAGCAGAGAGAGAGCAAGGTTACTCTATTTGAATGGTCCTCATAGAAGCTCTACCATGCCTCTTCATCAATGCGATACAACACCCAAAAAACAAAATCTTCATTTGCTCAACATAAACCGATCATTTTGAATAGCCACATGGCCAAATCAGTGACCAATCAATCGAAACACAAGATCAATGACCAATAAATTACAACGCATCAGTATGAAGTTGTCATGCAGCATTACAAAATAATCTCACAGGAATTACTAAGGCGCCACCTAAATGGATTTGCACTCTCTATCTTAAAACACATTTTAACACTATATCCCTGATTGGGCCCAAACAACAAACAGGGAGCTCAATTCACTTGGGGTTTGGAAATGATGAACCAAATAACGCCCACCCCAGCTCACCCACCGGAGAAATGTTGAAGCACACCACTACAAAGTTTTAACTTGGCTGCTGAAGCAAAAGCTTCATCCAAATATGATCATGGGCAATCAATAACAGCAATACCATGTAGCCATAAACCCCAAAACCTCATGAAGGCAGACAAGTGCCCAAGGTCTTCAGTATGACTACGGGCAATCAAGCTAATACCTCGTCAATTACTCTTTTTTAAAAAAAAATGTATGAAGCAGTAAAGCACATTAACCTCCGAAAATACATAAAAAAATTGGATGAGACACACATTTTTATTAGAACTTCAGCTCAAATAAAACAGCATGTAATAACCTACAATCAAACCCCTATCCATGAAAGACTTGCTTACACAGCTCAGCAAATATAAAATTAAATTGAAAATTATAAATCAATACCCTCTATTTCTGCAAAAACCCAACAAAAGAATCCCAATTTTCTACCAAAAACCACATGCCAGAACAGAATAATTAAAATCAATAAATGATTTCACCAGAATGAGCATTGATAAACCCTAGATTTAAATTGTGCAAGGAGTGGCTTAATTTGCATTGATCTGAACAAAAACACATCAATTGTCTTATCCAAACCCTAATTTTGAAAGAAACAAACAATATCTTGAAAAATGAGAGGCAACCATAGACAAATCGACAGCAAATTCATAGGCATTTCGAGATCAAAACAAAAAAACTTTTTGCAGAAGAATACAATTCAGATGATATCAAGAAATGGGTCACCTTCTGATTCGAAGAAAATTTGAGAAATTCAAATGGGTCGTTGATCGTATAGGGTTTGTGTTCATCCAACACGCGTTGTGAACAAATAGGCTAAGAATACATTGATCTGAAACATGGTCGGTATGTCCTTTTTTTGTTTGCTTTCCTTTTCCTTTACATCTTTTCTATTTGGTGAAGTTACAGAAATGTCCCTGGATTGTAATACCAATATAGAATGTCTGAGAGCTGTGAACCACTGTGGGGATAGTGAAATGACATTTCATATTTTTGAACTTTGATGTTACTTTAATGACTTTATAACCTTGGTGACAAATCACTATTTTTGTATATTTTTCTATTAAAATTTACCCTCCTTTAATTTTAACATTTTTTTAGGAATAAACTACATTCTATTAAATTGCCCTTTTCTTCATTTTAACATTCTATGAATAAAATACAGTAAACTATTTCAAATTTGCTTTCTGATGTCTAATTACAAATGAATCGAGATATGTTATAATTCAGTATCTTACCAGATTTCTTTTACTTACATGAGTTGTGTGATTTATTGAAAAATTGAAGTAAAGAAAAATTTACTTTGTCATGTCTTTATTCAAATAGGGTAAAAACATATATTGACTTTAAAAATTAATAAAAAAACTCATTGTTGAAACTGTTAAAATACAATTCATTAACATTGACTACTACTGAGGAGAAAAACTAACAGCAACTCAACAATGTAAATAACTATATGTTCATATATTACAATGATTTGGAGTCTTATCAATACATGAGTTACAAATAACTGTACATTGTTAGTTACTATTGTATTCTCTAAGTTAGTCAAGCACATCCCTTTGTTATGTCCGAGCTTTATTCAATCAGTGTAGAGGGGGTTTGTTATGTCTGAGCTTTATTCAATCAATGTAGAGGGATCGCTTTGCACAAGTGCCATAGATTAATCGGGACAAAAAGTCCCAATACTCTGGTTATCGAAAAAAGGCTGGACCAATCCCACTGAGCTGCTGTTTCATGCAAAAGACAGAACTACTGAAGAGGTCGAAACCAAGCCCGAGAGGAGGCCAACAACAAAGGCACTGTTGTAGGTGGTTGGTTCGCCTTGCATAGAATTGTTCCGTGAATCAATATAGGTGTCATTCAGGAATGGCCCTCCAACAAGTGCTCCAACTGCTGTGTTCGGATTGGGATTGGTTGAGTTGAGCCACTTGAACCCATCGCTGCAGCCGGTGCTGGCATTGGTGGGAATCGAAGCGCCTCTGTGGTGTATGTAGCGAGGATACTTGCTGCCATGTCCAACAAGATAGCTCATCTTGAGTGGATTGTTGCCCAACACATAATCAGCCTGGAAATAGTCTGAAGTCAGTTCAATTGGGACATTGAGAAGCAAAAAGAGAGAAAAATGAGTTTGAAAGCAATTCAATGTGATTATTGCTCTCTAAATAGACTATAAGGTAATGTTGCTTACATTTGACCCTCCCCAGAGGGTACAAATCGTCTCAAGTGAGCTCCTCAAGTGAAGCAATCAAGTGAGGGTCCCACACCAATCCAATAGTGTGCATCCACCCATCACCTTCTCTCTTTTATGTCTAGGGATCTGAATTTTTGGATAGATAAATCCACACCATTGGATGGGTGTGGGACCCTCAATGGATCCATACATACACTTGAAACAATTTTTTCCCCTCCCCAGACCAGTCGTGCACTGGGCTAGCCTTTTTTAAGTACTATGACCGAGTCATGAGGTGAATTTTAGAAGTACGTGCAATCTTTTCCGGAATTCAATGTGATGGTCTCTAAATGGACTCCAATATGTCATTCTTCGCGTGAAGGTAATGATGCGTAGATTTGACCCTCCCCAGACCAGTTGTGCATTGGTCTGGCCCTTTTCAAGTACTATGACCTAGTCATGAGGTGAATTTTAGAAGTACGCGCACTCTTTTCCCAATAGTATTTCTCAAGGATCTAATGTAGAGCACAAAAGATCCAACATTTCCAGAAAACTAAGGCATTCAAAGTAAAACTACAAACAGAAATGAGCAGTTCCTATATATGTATATGTTTGTGATAGAGTTTGTTGCAAGTATTGAGATGAAGTTCACTTTGTGTGATATAATGCAAGTAAACCAATGTTTTCGCTTCGAAGATGCTGAAAAAAAATGCGTTGAATTAGCTGGCTAGTCCCTTACAGCCTTACATGGCAATTGTGCACTGAATATGAATAACACAGCGTACCTGAGAAACGGCAAAGTTGCGAATGTCCATTGGATTGTATAGATTCCCATGGCAATATAGAAATGGAGTTTGGGACCTAAGCATGTAATCACTATAAACAAGTGCTAGAAATGAAGAGGCCACTGTATACTGCAAAACGTTCGACTCGCTCACCCATATCAGCCCGCCTACAATAAAATTAACAAGTTGAGGAAAAGGGAAGGTTAGGACCATTGATCAGTGATTCTATGTATCACACACACTTATATAATGTTGAAGAACATTTCTTTGAAGTATAAAGCTTCAAGGTAGTACAATCACTCTAAAAAGTTTTAAATTTTTTGGGCAACTTTTGGCATTGTGCTGAAATAGACATCTACATTTGTTTAAAATGAACAAATTTAAACTTTTCCCACTAGAACAATTAGGCTCTTTGATCTTCTTGCAGCTATGCTTTCTACTAAGAGTTGAATCTAATTTTCGGTATGTGGCCTAATTTTAATATCAAGAAACTAGGATATATAAGAGAAATCAAACTGAAATAACCAATTTATTAAATAGTTTTCTCGATATAAAGTATATCGAAAATATAACATTACCATCGGTTCTTTGGGACGTGGCTGTTGGTGAATCCGGGAGGAGGGTGCACATAACAGCATCAGCAGTTTTCCGATACATTTGGAGAGCAAGATTTTCTGCAGTGGAAATCTGTTTGGCCCCAAAGAAACTCACTCTGGACAGTAGGACCTGCTCCAAAATTGTAAGCAAAGGTATAATTAGAATGGTTCAACCTCCTTACGCGAGGTTAAAATCCTCCGGTAGCAATTTTCACACAGCATCAACTCAAAATACGAAATAAAATGCAAGATTAAACCGAGACCATATTTCATGAATTTTCTGTTGTTGACATGTCCTTCGTGAGATCATAGATTTGAATAATTACTAGTAGGCAACTTCAAAAATTGTCTGAAGTCCAAAATGTAACAAATAAGAGACTTACATTCTAATAATTTAGACACCATATACTACTATTCCTCTATATATTGTTCAAAATATGAATGATAAATACTCAAAAGACTTGCATTCTGACAAATGAGACACCATACCTGAGTTCCAGCCAATTTGTTATCCCAACTGAACCAAGATGGATCCCCCCAATCAGCAAACGCGTTCCCGTTTTCTGTGGTCACATATCTGAGGTACAACTGGTCTCCGGTTGCATGATACAGCCACGACGCAGCCCACAAGAGTTCGTCCCCATATCCCGAGGAGTTGTAGTACTTTTGCACTTGTGGGATGCTGGTACTGTAAGAACCTCTATAAGTGTCAGCGAAAGCGAACAATTGCTTAGCATGCTTGAGGAGCAGTTCCGAATAAGTGGAATCAAGTGCTTTGAACACTAAAGATGCAGATGCCATGGCTGCTGCAGTTTCTGCTGCAATATCGGACCCTGGATACGTTGCGTTCACTTGTGTCAGAGGTCGGCTTTCTGTCATGACTTCAGGCCTTTCCCAGCACTTATGGTCCACTTCTGGATCACCCACCTTTCACCACATGTCGAAACAGACTCTTACAATTCAGAAAAAAGCTCCATTTTTCGTGTTCATATATATTCGGCAGATTAAAATTTGTTTTCTCCATTTTCACAGCAAAATAGCTATTAGAACAGAAATGACCTCCTAGACAATGTAGTATACTAAGTTCTCATGGTTATATCGGAAGTAACGAAATTAAACAAGGCCTGTAGCTTCTTTCAAGATCTGCAAGTTGAATTTAGGCAACAACTCTAGTTCCAGCATGAAAATTTGTCGAATTTCAAGAACTTAGCTATAACAAGAGCAATGATTTGTGATATAAAACCTTAATCATAGACAAGAAAACCACACAAAATATATATTTTTTATTTGTCATAGAAAAGAGTGGAAAAAGGGAATTCATTTGACCAATCATAGATGAGATTAAGGCAGGAATGATGATAAACAAGTTAAAACTAGTCAAGAACAAAATATTTGAAGGATTGAATGAATAAATAATTGATCCACAATTTCTCCATTCTATGCAATATATCAGAATCACAAGCCATTCTTATAATTCCAAAAAACAAAAATATTTCCGAGTTCAAAATTTAAGCTACCTGAATATAAAGCAAATCAGCAGAAGGATGAGCATTAACAAGGTAATCAGTGATCCACTTTAGCGAATCCCGAGCATGTTCTAGCTCCTTCACTGCTGTCATCTGGTCTCCATACTCGAGTATAGCCCATGATAGAACTGTGGCAGTGAAAGCCATTGGAAAACCGAACTTCATCAGATCCCCGGCATCATACATTCCTTTCGATAGGTCCAAACCCTCTTCGCTTCCATCTCCCAAACCCGAATCACCTCTCCAACCAATCCTCTTATCCACCAACTTGCCAGCTGCAAAACATAGTAGCAACATCACCATAGCTTCACTTAGTCTCCATGAAAATGAGATACAAAATATAATCATATACTACATTCAAATTTATACATTGCAATTGCCATAATTACTAGAGGTTTAGTACCTCTACAACATTGGTCTATGTGAAATGTCTACTTTGAGAATCTATTTATACACTAAAATTTAAAAAACACTAGAGTTATATACCTCTATTAGAGACTTAATTTATACACTAAAATTTCATAATTTCTACTAGTAGTAGTACCTAAACAACATTGGTGTATATGAATCTCTACTTTTAGAATGTATTTATACACTATAATTTCATAATCACTAGACTTACCTCTACTAGAGAGTTCATTTATACACTAAAATCTCATAACCGTCACTAGTAGTAGTACCTCTACAACATTGGTCTAAATGGAAATTTATAATGTGGGTGATTTATAGATATGGAGAGTGATAGATACAGGGCTATATATATATATATATATACATTTTTGCACATCAAAGAATTGCATGGCAATGGTGAGAGCACCGGCATATTTGTCCACGATGGCGCCTGGAGGCACCGAAACATTCCCAGCCTTTGAGTGTGAGCCCTCAAATTTTCTCCAAATAGTGAGAATAGCCATGGCCACAACAAGAGCTCCATACACTAGCACAAAAAACCACCAGCACCATCCTTTGGACTTGTGTTTATCTTCCATACGTCCACCTTTATTTCACACAACTATATATACATGTAAACTTTGTATGTATATATATAGATGCAAGTAAAACTTCTTAAATTTGTACACATATTTTACTATGCAATACATAGTAAAATTGTGGGAATCATTGGGGATTAGAAATACCCTAGATTCTTTTATTGAAATTTAATTTTGGGGTAAAAAATTGGTTGTATTACATGGTGTGTAGGTTGATAGATGTGTTGCCGGAAATATTGATGCCCTTTTGTGTACAAGAATGCAAGAGTTAAGGGTAAAACGGCAAGACTGCCTTGTCGTTTCTTTTGAATCCTAATGGAGGATGATTGAGATCTATCCAATCAAATATATCCAGTACTTCTGTTAAGACATCAGAAAAGTTTATTTATTCACCCTCAATCAAAATTTCAAATTCTTTTATAATGATATTTTATTAGTTTAATTATTATCATTATATTATTACTATTAGTTTATTTATTATATTTTATTATTATTGATTTTTGGTAAAATAAAATAACGTATAAGTAATATCAAGGGTAATTTACACAAAACCTTATGAGGTTTCAAGATTTAATCACGAAACCCCCTGTCATTCGTCAAACCCCTTGACATTTTCAGATTTTAATCAAATACCCCATCAATTCAATTTTCATGTCAAAATGACTTAAATACCCCTCACATAAATTATAGTTTCACCCCTCTTTTTAGGATATATTATACTTTCTCACCCTTGTTTGGATAATTATATTTTCCCCCTCTATAAAAACAAAATATAAAAATTCAAAAAAATATATTTAAAATTTGAACAAATATATATAATTCGAAAATATATATATAATTCGAAACAAATATATAAATTTTGAAATATATATATAAAAAATTCGTAAACTATATATTAAAATTCAAAAATATATATAAATTTTGAAATATATATATAATTCAAAACAAATATATAAAATTCAAAAAAATATATAAAATTTGGAAAGTATATATAAATTCAAATATATATATATATATAAATCGAAACAAATATATAAAATTGAATATATATATATATAATTCATAAATAATATATTAAATTTTGAAAAAATATATAAATTTCGTAAAAATATATATTAAATTTCGAAATATATATATATAATTCGAAAATATATATAAAATTCGAAAAAATATATAAATTTCAAAAAACATATATAAATTTACTCCCAAAAAAAATAGACAAAAGAGAAAAAGAAAATGATTATGCTAGTATCCAAGAAGAGACAAGCAATCAACCCACTATCTTACCATATCCAACTTCTTCTTGTCCAACTTTTGCACATTTACCTCTTTTTCCTTTAATTTTTTGTCCATTTAAAACAATACAATCAAAAATAAAGATTTAAGTACACAACATGACATGGGTCCCCATTCAACCTCACGTGTCTGGTCCAAACCATACACCATGTCACGTGCCACTCACGTGGTGACATAAAAAAATAAAATTCATTTTTTGAAATATATATATATTTTTTCAAATTTTATATATTTGTTTTGAATTTTATATATATTTTTTAAATTTATATATTTTTTCAAAATTTAATATTTTTTTTAAATTTTATACATATATTCGAATTTTAATATATTATTTATGAATTTTATATATATTTTTAGAAATTATATATATATATTTTTTCCGAATTTTATATAGTTTTTCTAATTTTATATATATTTTCAAATTTTAATATATTGTTTATGAGTTTTATATATATATTTCAAAATTTATATTTTTTTTCGAATTATATATATATTTAAAATTTAAATATAATTTTTGAATTATATATATATATATTTTATAGATGGGGAAAGTGTAATTATCCAAACAAAAGGGGGGAAAGTGTAATATGTCCAAACAAAAGGGGTGAAACTGTAATTTATGTGAGGGGTATTTAAGTCATTTTGACATAAAATTTGGCTGAAGGGGTATTTGATTAAAATCTGAAATATCAAGGAATTTGGTGATGAAATCCCGAAACCTAAGAGGGTTTTGTGTAAATTATCCTATAATATAAATGAAGAAAAATAAAAATTATGCTAATATAGAACATACTCTCTTGAAACAACATTAACCATTGCTTAGCGAAAAATTCTCTCAGCAAAAAAGTATTAATCTTCACAAATTTAGCCAAAAATGACCGGTGTATGTAATACTAAACTCATTAAATTACACATCATCATATTTTTTTTTACAGTTGTACACCCTTCATAATCTATGGACAAAAATAGCTATGTTGATTAAATCTTTTCATTTCGACTTTTTATTATGGTTTGTCTCATTTATACTCACTTACATTTTCTAAAATCCTTATATAGCCTCCTCTTAATCTTAGCATGCATTATGAATTGAGTTCTAAATATTTCTATTACAGTATAATAAAAATTTACAAACACCTTAAGTTTTTTATTTTATTTTTCACTCTTCTCTTATTTTTCAAATTCGTATAACACTCTAAAAATAATTTATTCATACCACAATTTTCTACACAAATTATAAAGATTTTTGGGTTATTTGCACTGACACCCCCTGAGGTTATGGTCAATGGCACATAGTGGCTGGTCAAAGAGAATGCACTCCCAACAACCCCTTGACTTTGAAATTTCTTGCAATGACACCCCAAAATGGATTTTTGAACCTTTTTGCCCTTCAACTTTACCCTTTATTACATCAGTCCACTAAACTAATGTGAAAAGTCATATTTGCCCCTAATGAAAACCCTAGAAGCCAACAATAACTGTCATGAGTGAGGAGAGATTGCATTTTAAAATAAATCATATCCATATATAATGACATTTTTATTTTTTTAATTTTTTTTGTGGCTAAATGTTTGAGGTTATATATGCATTGTCATTTTGTTATCCCCAATATGTAAATGACCTAGCTATCAAGCTTAGGTAATGTAATATGTAGCATAGTGATGGATTTTTTGGGATTTTTTTTTTTTTTAATAAATACTACAAATGATGAAATTTAGCAATATGATATACATGAGAAGACAGATTCCAACTTATAATAGGAAAATACAGAGAATTTAGATAGCTTTGGGATTTTTTTTGAAGTTCTTTTAACAAAATTCATCTTCCTGTGATTTTGGTACCAGTCACAAGATAAAATTAGAAAACAAGTCTATGTACATGTTAAATAACTAATTAAATTAATATGAAGGGAAAACATTGAAGTTTGATGAAAATTAAGAATGCTAAGTAAGTGTCCAATTGCATAATATTGTGGTCATATTCCAAGTTTTAATTTCTTTCTATCAATAGAAATATTTCTCAAAATGAACTCATTATTTAAAATTTTATTTTTCACTGAAAAGGTTATCACATTATCTATAGCTTCTACATTAATTTTTTAATTTCATTGTGCAATATCACTATTCAATAACATTGTACATTGGCACCATTTTCATCAACTACCATGGGCACTTTGGTCTTTAAAGTATATATATACAAGAAAATTTATTTTAAAAATGAAAAAAGGGCACAAGAGTAATTTCATGACCCAAAAACCCATTTTGGAGTGTCATTACAAGGAAATTCAAAGTTGAGGGGTTGTTAGGAGTGCACTCTCTTTGACCAGCCATTATGCGCCATTGACCATAACCTCAGGGTGTGTCAGTGCAAATAACCCAAGATTTTTCATGTATGGCTCTTAACAATCCCAACACGTAACGTTTTGTCTCATGCTACTTTGTATTAGCAAAATATATTGTGTTACCATAATACCCTTTAAGCTATGAATGTTCATAAATTCGAAACACTAATTTATTTATGAGTTAATTTCAGTAAACCCCCATATGGTTTTAAAAAAAATCACTTTGCCCCCCTCCTATACAAAAAACCTCCATACACTTATCAAATTGTATCAGTTTGCTCCCTTCCCAAAAATTTTGGACCAAAATACCCCTGCGATTTAATGAAAAATGATTAAAATTCAAAAAAACATATAAAATTCGAAAAATATATATAAAATTCGAAAAAAAATATAAAATTCTAAGAAAACATATAAAATTCGGAAAAAAATATAAATTCATAAAACAATATATAAAATTCAAAAAAACATATAAAATTTGAAAAAATAAAAAACAAATTCAAAAAAAAACATATAAAATTCGAAACAATATATATAAAATTTGTAAAAATGATTTAAAAATCAAAAAATGATTTAATGATTTAAAATACCCCTGGAATTTAATGAAAAATGATTTAAAATTCAAAAAAACATATAAAATTCGAAATATAAATATAAAATTTGAAAACAATATAAAATTCAAAAAAACATATAAAATTCAAAAAATATATATAAAATTCGAACAAATATATAAAATTCGAAAACAAACATAAAAATTAGAAAAATATATATATAATTCAAATATATATATATAAAATTCGAAACAAATATATAATATTCGAAATTTATATATTCCTACTTGTATTCTCTTGTAACCTTAATATATTATTTTATTTTTACATCTTTTTACTTGTTTTTTCAAATTTTATATATTTTTTTAAATTTTATATATTGTTGTATGAATTTTATATATTTTTACGAATTATATATATATTTTTATGAATTTTATATATTTGTTTCAAATTTTATATATTTGTTTCGAATTTTATATATTTTTTCAAATTTATATGTTTTTTTCGAATTTTATATATTTTTTACGAATTTTATATAATTTTCAAATTTATATAATTTTTACGAATTTTATATGTTTTTTTAAAATTTTAAATCATTTTTTTATTAAATCTCAGGGGTATTTTGGTCAAAAATTATAGGAAAGTGGACAAACTGATATAATTTGATAAGTGTAGTGGAGTTTTTTGTATGAAAGGGGGGCAAAGTGATCTTTTTTTTAACCATAGGGGTTTACTGAAATTAACTCCTTATTTATCAACTCACACAAAAGCACTCCAACATTTATACAGTACAATTAACTATAACATCTCCATATTCAACATTTACTTCAGTAAATTTCTTCTAGTTTTATGCTCGTCAATTTCATTTAATCATATCATGAATGACAATTAAAATCTGACCCATAGTATTAAGAAGAATTGAACTTAAGAACCCTACTTTATAAATGTAATTATCTCTTAATATGGAATAGTTGCTCTATGGTAAGCCAAATAAGACTTGAGTATTGTTATGTACAAACAATATAAGAACATACTCAAATAAAAATAAAAATTCAATAAACAAGAATCAAACATCCAGAGGAATATGGAGACAAGGATCGATCTGAGGAACTTTTTTCACACACATAAATTAGTCTCAATTCTCTTCAAATGATTTCCGTAAACATTCCATCAGCTGCGAAGCTGCAAAACAAAAAAATAAAATGAAAGGGAATAAATTAATCAAGAACGTGATTTGTTTGGTCACAAAATATATATACAAAAATGAACAAAGAAAACAGAGAACTAAAAGGAGAAACATTAAATTTGCATAAACTAGTAAATATAACACTCGAGCTCATACCATGCCTTGACAAATATTCATAATGAGCTAAGACTCGAGCTCAATGAGCTAAGATTCTGATTAGTTAATAAAACACTGAAGATCAGATGCTGATTCTTTGTGAAAGTAATTATAAATTATGATATTGTGAAAATGGCAACGACTAATATATATATTTGAAAGAATGCCAGAGTTTCTTTTTTTCCTTCTTTCTTCCTTCATGTAGGTGAAAAAAAGCACAATGAATAGACCGTCAAAATACATACAAGAGAGCTCACTTGAAACTCCATATACTGTATAGAATCAGCCAACTTAAAAAAATTAAAACCATCTCAAGTTTCAACTTAACAAACCACCATCAGCACCACCTTCTACCAAGATATCATCAAAATCGCCGCCAATTGATCCAAGAGTGGGCTGGAAATACACTACCATATTATGACTGTTGACGGGACATTCATCAAGGCCAAATAGCTTCATATATATCACTAAAGCAAAGACATCATAATGTTGCATGATCATCCCATTAACCACAGCACCATAATTATCATAGGCTTAACTCTCAAAAAGGCCAATTACCATTTATATTGCAGCGAAACCAAGCATCAACAGCAGATAATGAAATAAACTTCTAATTATAATAATCTGTTATCATCTGTCATCTGTAGGCTTCCAACTTAACACACATGCATCACAAGTAGAGGACACTCAATATCTGTAACCACTACAAAACCTGAAGTATTGATGTTTGTATTAAACAAAAGAATCTCCATTGTTTCGTCACAATCAAGCATATCCAAAAGAATTGGAACATGCTAAAAACGGTGAATCACAATGTCTACCTTAAAGGGTAGACAAACTATCCTCAAAACTACTTTACCCCCAATGGAGTCTCCGCAAATAAGATATGCTTCCAATCTGTCAGTCTATTTGGAAAAGGTACAAGTTACAAGATTAGAAGGGGAAGTTTTTGGTCTTTGCTACTTATCCAATTGAAATCAAAATAAATAAAGAAAGAAGGCCAATTAAACAATCAGAGGGTTTTGTAGTCCGAAATCTGGCACATGCTAAGGGGAAGACATACAGTATTACATGCGTGCATTTCATTTTCCATTTAGCGGAGGATACGGAAGTAATACATTTCCATGTTTTGTGTTAAGAGTCTAGACCTTCTGCCTCCAAAGCCAAGGTAAAAGAAGTTTAAGAGAATATATATATATGAGTACGGCACACCTAGTTGACCAATATTTTGGCCCATTATTTACACCCCAAAATTATACCTTTACGTGGAGTCATCACATTATACAAGCACAAGAAAAACTTTTCATCACAGCTTATCCTACATAAGTGACCTGCTCAAACATTTGACAGATAACGGCCCTTTTAGAGGACTTCAAGAATGTACTCCATATTCTTAAATAGAAGACACTACATTTCAACCTCAAAATAATATATTACTTATTATATTATTCTACACCTTCACACCACGTGACTTGTATATCTACTCACCAACTAATCTGAAAGCCTTGTGCCATTCATTCCTTTTTCTCCTCATAAGACGTATTTACAATCAATTTCTGTCTAACTTGGATACTAGTAGGAAGTCGATGGATACATAACTGACTATACCTTAAAGTGTGTGAATTCAGTAATTAAGGTGAATAAGTATTTTTACAAATAATTGGAATGTTAGAGGAATAAATGGTGCTGTGAAGCCGCATGAGGTTAAAAAGACGATTATGATATCTCTTCCTCCGGGAGTGGGACTTCTGTATATGGGGACAATGACCTAATCCCTAGGAAGGCAGTTGTGGAATGAACTTCACATCAAAACTAACCAGTTCTCTGACCTGCCATGGTTTGTTATTGGGGACTCCAATGCTATCAGACATAAGCTTGAGAGGATGGGTGGTTCCTCTAAATGGAATGAAGGTATGAGAGAGTGTGGTGAATGCTTTGATGCCACTGGTCTTGTGGATCTCCAGTACTCAGGCATTACATACATACTTGGAACAATGGGCACTATTTCAGAAAGCTTGATAGATGCTTGGTAAATAATAAATGGTTGAATCTTTCCCTTCTTCTGAAGCCATGTTTGGTCCTCCTGATCTGTCTGAAGCATCACCATTAAGATCCACATGCAGGTTAGAAAGGGCAAGAAACCTTTCAGATTCAACAATTTCTTCCCATGATCTCTCGAGCCTGGAACCAGTATGTGAAAGGAACTAAAATGTTCTATGTGGTTCAAGGGTTAAAGCTTATCAAAGAAGCGGTGAAGTTACTAAACAAAGAGAGATTTGAGGACCTTTCCAACAAGGTCTGTAATGCTAGAAGGTAGCTCCTGAATGCCCAGCAACTTGTTGACACTCACCTCTAAATGCTGAGCTGAAGGTGATTGAGGAGGACTGCCTCCATAGTTTTTTTTTACGTTTGCCCATGCTGAAGAGTGCTTGTATAGGCAGCAATCCAGAGTGCAATGACTCAAGCTTGGTGATCAGAATACGGCCTATTTCCATAAGATTGCTAACCATAGGAAGGCTTTCAAATGCATAAACTCTTTGGTTAGGGAGGATTCTACCAGAATTGATTCTCCTACCCAGGTAATTTCTGAGATTGTAAACGACTATAAGGACCTCTTTTCTGGTCAGAATGCTGATATTCCTATGGAAAATCTTAGCTGCTTCATACAACACCCCCTCTCTCAATCCCAAGCTGATGACATGTGTAGGCCTATACGAAGGAACTATATTTTCCTATGAAGGATGACAAGGCTCCTGATCCTGATGGTCTAAATGCCCTCTTTTTTAAAGCCTCTTGGCCTATTATTGGTCATGATACTATTGCTGCCATTGCAAATTTTTTCAGTGCTGGTCATTTTTGCTTAAAGAGGTCAATGCCACCACCATAACCCTTGTTCCCAAGATCCTGAACCCCTCTAAAGTCAGTGACTACAGACCCATCTCTGTATGTAAAACCCTCTACAAATGCATAGCCAAAATCCTGGTTCAATCATGCCGGTATGAAATGCTAATTACTTCAGAAAAGAGATGGTTTGAAGGAGGTGCTAAGTTTGAACAAGGGCTTCTACATTTTCAAGTTTGATTCAACAGAATAGAGAGATACTATTTTGAACAAAGGACCATGGCATTTTGCCAGTCACTTGATGATACTTCAGAAGTGGAGACAAGGAATGGCCATTCAGAAAGAAGTTATGGTTTCAGTGCCAATTTGGGCAAAATTTTCTCACAAACCATTGGAATTCTGGAATGAGGATGGACTAAGCTTCATTGCTAGTAGTATTGGGAAACCATTGTATGCAGATGCTGTTACTGAAGGAAACAAAAGATTGGATTAGGCCAGAGTTTGCACTGAAATGGACATGAAAACAGAGTTGAGACAAGAAATTGGGATGAAACTGCATGATGGTAAAGTAGTCCAAATTAATGTAGAATATCATTGGATTCCATCAAGTTGTATGGATTGAAAAGTTTTTGGGCATACCTCAAAACAATGCAAGAATTCTAAGCAAGGTACAAATGATCAAGTGGCAAAACCAGTGGTGAAGCTAGAATGGGTAGTAGTGGGGAAAGGTACTACATCTTCTGAAGGAGATGAAGATGAAAAAGGGGAGCCCAAGGAGACCAAAGTTGCAGAAGTGGAGATGGATAGTAAAGAAGAACACACTGATCCAGATAGTACTGAAAGCCCAGAGATGCAAGTCATTGAAATGGCGGGGGAGGTAAGTATAGTCACTCCTAATAAATTCCAATGTCTAGGAGATTTTGATAAAGGGGATTTTGGTGTGGAAGCCTACTAAAGGGAAATATACTGTCGGATCTGCTTGGGACATGACAAGGGAAAAAGGTACTAAAGTGGAATGGTATAATACTGTGTGGTTTCCTAAAGCTATCCCAAGACATGCATTTGTTTTATGGACAATGGTACATAACAGAATATATACTCAAGAAAGGATGGCTCACTTTGGATTACTTCCAGAGGTTAAATGTGTGGATTGCAAACTTCCAACTGAATCTCGTGAACACCTGTTCTTTGATTGTAAGTTTCCTCAATCTGTTTGGAAGGAGGTTGCTTCTCAAGCTGGTCTCAAAGGGGGAAGTAAAAACTGGACTGAGATACCCCACTAGTGTGTTGTTTGCTGTTGGAAGGTTTGATGCAGGTTTTGATTGAAAAAATGTTGTGGCTTATGGTTATTTGTGGTATGCGTTCTGGTAGCTTTTGTGGTCAGATTATTACTGATGGTCTGGGGAATGCTTCAAGGGATTCTGAACACATTAAATGGAAGTTTGCTGAAGTTGTGTTGATCAGACGTTCATGTGCCTCATTCGATGGAATGACTATGGATTTAATGAAGCTGGTTTTCCAGATGTTAAGGCAAGAATGTTTGGCCACAGTGACGTTACTAGTTTGAAGCAGACTGATACTATGTTCTTGAATAGTGAAAATTGCTTGTCTATCTTTGTTTTGAGCAAATATTGTAGAGCCAAATATAAGGCCTTGTTTGTTGTTCTTCCTTGTTCTTATGGTGGGATTGGGGCTATCACTTATGTAAGGGTTCTTGGTTTTTCTTGAGGTATGCCTCAAGTAAGTGTATGGTTATTTAGCCTTTTTCCAATATATAAAATTGCTTAATTTTTTTAAAAAAAAAAACAAATCTCTTCCCTCTCTCTCTCTCTTCTTGTTCTACACATCTCTCATACATCACATATACACAAGAAGCATTCTTCTTTTGGAGTTGTTACGCATACTGGTCAATTAACATGCTTGATTATAAATAATATGAGAACATAGTAAGTATTGTAAAGGAGTTAGAAGACCACTTACATACGAGGCCCAGGTGTAAGTTATTCACTTGTTCCAAAGGTTATTATCCATCATCCGATCCGTTACATGACGGCTACAATCAGCTGCATGGTCATACAAATCCTTGACGGTTTGCAAGAACTCACTCAACTTCTTCTTCAGGTCATTCATAGCGAGCATCACAGCAGTGTCATCTCTACTAGCAAAAAAATCCATCATTGAGCAACACGGACGACTCGATCTCAACTTGTAATTTGTCGACAAGTGCCCGAATGTCATCCAAGTCACTTTTCCCAATGGGAGTCCAAAAATATGATTTACTCATTATCTGTTCATGTACTTGGAGCTCTTTCTCACGCTTATTCCACACGGAACTAATCCATTCATCTCCATTTGGCGCCAATCCCTCATTTCCCAACATGGACTTCATCTCAACTTCCCATTTACACAAAAATGCCCCAATGTTGTCCAAGCTGCCTTTCTGAAGGCAGGCCCAAAACAGTCTCAACTTTCATAAAAAAATAAAATAATAATAATATAAAAATTCAGGGATTTTCAATATGTCCAGGGCATCGCAGATCGAGACAGTCATAATACAGCTGTTGGTATAGTCGTTCACAAAATCGAACAATTCAGGGATTTTCAATATGTGCTCTTCACAAGCGGGAATGAGTTGGAGTACCTGTTGAGTAGGTTGGAGCAAACAGCGTTTGAGCTCGGAAAGTGAGGCCAGAGAGGGTGACCCAACCTCCATATCCACGGCCAGCCTACCCAGGAATCCGGTGAGGCTTTCTCTAAATTTCCCGCCATCCACCAATGATTCAACGTCTGACACCGCCGGGTAGATTGGCATTAGAAGAATTCAAGATCAATTTATTGAAGGAATCACCAAATTATAGGATTAGGTCTTGAGGTTGAGGGGGTACCGCAATTGAAAAAGAGAATTGCACTTCCAAATCACCAAATTATTATAGGGTTAGGGTTTGCCCTTCTGATACACGTGCCTGAAAAAAAATCACATTTCTATATATTTTTAGAATTTGAGAGCCTTGAAGAGATTATTGTATTTTATCCAAAATTATTTTTAGCATGAAGTTGCGTAAAATCCCTCCAAAGTTCTGCGTTAACTTTTTTTATGAAAAAAATATTACAACTAATTGATATATATATATATATATATACTATTATTATTACAATGCGTCTAAGAAGTTAAGGGCAATTGTGAACTTATAATTTAGAAAAAAAATTATTCTTTTAATTAAGATATAGTGTATATATGTAATTAAAAATGTAGTTTAAATATTATTATTTAATAAAAAAAAAATGACCGCTATTCTATCTTTTAGATTATTTCTCGGATTTTGGTCGAATTACATAAAACTCCACTAACTTGGTAGAGGTATTTTGTGTAGAAACTCCCTCCTCAATTGTTTGGCTTTTCTACAAAATTTTAGAAGTCTAGAAATATTAGTACAATTTTATCACTTGAAAATTCAACTATATGAGTTTTGGCTCAAAGGCCGCCAAGTTCATAAATTAGTCAAAACTCAATTATATATATACTATTGTTTTGGGTTATTTGTAGTGACACCCCCTGAACTTTCGGTCAATTCCAGTTAAAAAGTGGTCAACGTGTTTTTAGTCGATCAGCTCCCTCAACTTTCATTTTGCTTGCAAACACACCCCCTGGAGGGATTTTTGGCACTTAAAATTATTGTTTTACCCTTTTTTCATTATTAAAGTCAGATGTATAATTGCAAGGACCTAAATGCCCCTGTTAACTGTTGTGTATTGGCGCAAATGAACAGTGAAGAGAAAGAAGATATTTTGCAACCAAAAAATATGAACAGTGTTTGAACTGTAAAATTAAGTGTTACAGAAATTTTGACACAAAATGAATTGAACGATGGTAATTTGCAACTGCATCATACATTCCTCAATTAAAATGCCTAAATAAAATGAAAAATTCCAACATTCAAAAGAGTAATTTCATTCCAACATACATGCATACATATATTACATACCAAAAATATATTAGATTGAAGTCCTAAACCCTACTATCAAAGTAAAACTGTTGTAATACCCAATTGAAATAGATTAGATTACATATAAGAAAGCCAACAAGGCTTGAAATGAGACTGATATTACCAAAATAAAAAGTTTGGCTCAATCATGTGTGTGTGTAAGTGTGACATGTACAAAAATAATTAAAAACAGTCACTACACTATCCATAAAAACTACTGTCCAAAATGAGCCATCTACAGTCCATGTCCAAAATATACAAAAAACAACATAAGATATGTTGTTACCAGTGTCACCATTGTGCCCAATGAAATCTTGAGACACCTTGCCCAGTTGAAACCTAGAATTGAAAGTTTCACCAAAATATTAAGCTAGGAAAAAAATAATGTTATTATTAAAACAGTTTAGGAAATGTACATTAGAGCAACTTACTTGAGCAGGGGTTAGTGTCAGTGTTGATTGTCATTGTTGTGAACCATCCCCACCACCAACCTGCATTATTAAGATATTTTTTGAGTGAGTAAAGCCGTTAGAAATGTTAAAACAGTTTAATATCAAAAAAAATTATATTTACAATGGACAAAGATCTCTGTCGACTGTAAATTGTTGTTGAGTAGGTTGGAGTTCCAAAAGTGAGGCCACAGAGGGTGACCCAACCTCCAGAAATCCGGTGAGGCTTTCTTGAAATTTCCCGCCATCCAATGATTCAATATCTGACATGAATTGCATTTATTCACTTGGATTGGATTTGAATGGTAGATTTCGATTCTTGCGAAAGAGATTGAAAAGAGGAATTACAGAAATTGCATTTCTTCTTCACATGAATTTGAAAGGTAGATTTAGATTCTTAAGAAAGAAAGCTCGAAACCCTAAAACCCTAACTTATATACCATCCGAGTAGATTGGCATTAGAAGAATTCAAGGTCAAGGTACAAAAGAGAGGTGATTACTAGCAATTTATTGTAGGAATCACCAAATTATATAGGGATTAGGTCTTGAGGGGTACCGCAATTGAAAAAGGGAATTGCACCTCTGTTGGGCAATTGAGGAGAGGAACTGCACACTAACGTAATTATTACTGTATTTCTCTTTCAACTTCAATTTTCTTTAATAACGTAACTATTATTTCTCTTTCAACTTTGATTTTCCTTGTTAAAAAAGGGCTGGCAATTCGGGTAGGTTGAAATGGATCGAGTGAAATTTTTTTAGTTAATATACGTGTCAAATATATTAAATTCTATCCAAATTTATTTATTAAATAGATTATCCGTGTCGAACCATATAACTTATTTATTATAATATATTAAAGGCAAAAGCTAACAAATTACCCCCTAGATATGTTTTACTTAAAACATTGACCATTTTGCCCACTTATCTTGTAATAACTCATTTTTAATATTTTATTTTTCAATAATACAATTAATAATTCAAAACTTCACACATATATACTTACTTTAGACCTAAATATAATATTAAAACTTAAAATATGACACAAAATTAAAACATGTATGAGAATTCGTTTTTTGTTATTTGTTTTCACTGGGGAGAAAAACTAACAAGATTTTGGAAGTACTTTTTACGTTGAAAAGTATTTCTCACTAAATCTATTGTAGAATAGTAACGCATCAACATTAATGGGGTACTTTCCAACATAACAAGTGTTGTAATCTTTCAAATGAAAATAACGTCTCAGGTTTTGTTAGCTCCTTAGTGATAATGGACAACAAAATGCGAATTTTTGGCATGTTTTAATTTTTGGTATTTTGGCATGTTAGCTCCTGTACATTTGGATGGCAAGATTTTCTGCAGTGGATATCTGTTTGGCCCCAACCAACTGAACCAAGATGGAAATTACTCTCAATTATCTTCAAATGGTTTTCGTACACATTCCATCAGCTGCAGGGCTGCAAAACAAAAAAATAAAATGAAAGGGTATAAATTAATACAGAACTTGATTTGTTTGGTCATCAGAATATATATACAAAAATGAACAAAGAAAACAGAGAACTAAATTTGCATAAACTAGTAAATATCTGTAACCACTAAAAAACCTGAAGTATCGATGTTTGTATTAAACAAAAGAATCTCCATAGTTTTGTCACAATCAAGCATGTCCAAAAGAATTGGAACATACTAAAAATGGTGTTTCACAATGTCTCACTTAAAGGGTAGACAAACTATTCTCAAAACTACTTTACCCCCAATGGAGTCTCCACAAATAAGATATGCTTCCAATCTGTCAGTCTATTTGGAAAAGTTACTAGTTACGAGATTAGAAGGGAAATCAAAATATTTAAAGCAAGAAGGCAAATTAAACAATCAAATGGTTTTGTAGTTCGAAATCTGACACATGCTAAGGGGAAGACATACAGTATTACATGAGTGCATTTTAGAGGCATTTCATTTTCCATTTAGCGGAGGATATGGAAGTAAACATTTCCATGTTTTGTGTTAAGAGTCTAGACCTTCTGCCTCCAAAGCCAAGGTAAAAGAAGATAAAGAGAACATAAACGAGTACGGCACACCTAGTTACACCCCAAGATTATACCTTTACGTGGGGTCATCACATTATACAAGCACAAGAAAAACATTTCATCACAGCTTATCCTACATAACCAGACCTGCTCAAACATTTGACAGATAACGGCCCTTTTAGAGGACTTCGATAATGTACTCCATATTCTTAAATAGAATACACAACGTTTCAACCTCAAAATAACATATTACTTATTATATTATTCTACACCTTCACACCACTTGACTTATATATCACTCACCAACTAATCTGAAAGCCTTGTGCCATTCATTCCTTTGCCTCATAAGACTTATTTACAATCAATTTCTGTCTAACTTGGATACTAGTAGGAGTAGATGGATACATAACTGACTATACCTTAAAGTGTGTGAATTCAGTAATCAAGGTGAATACTTATTTTTACAAATAATTGGCATCTTAGAGGAATAAATGGTGTTGTGATGCAGCATGAGGTTAAAAAGACGATTATTTTACAAATAATTGGATACTCTCCCCCCACCCCCCCCCCCCCCCCCCCCCCCCAGAAGAAGACGGCCATCTTTCTTTAATAATAAATTGCTTGAATGCATTCCAAGTAGAGAGCTTTGAATTGATCTTATGAAGAAAAGAAGGCTTGCACAATGAGATGATTATTTTTACATGGAATGTTAAAGGAATAAATGGTGCTGTGAAGCAGCATGAGGTTAAAAAGATGGTAGCCACTTTAAATGTTGATATTATGTGTCTCATTGAAACTAAAGTTAAAAAGGACACGGTTTGCAAAGTGAAGGACTTTATCTGTCCTGGTTGGGATTTTTTGACTAGCTATGATAGTGCTGAGCTGGGGAGAATCCTCATATGTGGGAACAGGTATAGAATTATTGTTAAGAAGTTGGGTGAGGCTCACCTATTTATACATTGTCAGATCCAAATGAAAGAAAACTCTTTCTCCGGGAGTGGGACTTTTGTATATGGGGACAATCACCTAATCCCTAGAAGGCAGTTGTGGAAGGAACTTCGCATCAAAACTAACCAGTTCTCTGACCTGCCATGGTTTGTTATTGGGGACTTCAATGCTATCAGACATAAGCATGAGAGGATGGGTGGTTCCTCCAAATGGAATGAAGGTATGAGAGAGTGTGATAAATGCTTTGATGCCACTGGTCTTGTGGATCTCCAGTACTCAGGCATTACATATATACTTGGAACAATGGGCACTATTTCAGAAAGCTTGATAGATGCTTGGTAAATAATAAATGGTTGAATCTTTCCCTTCTTCTGAAGCCATGTTTGGTCCTCCTGGTCTGTCTGACCATGGCAGCATCACCATAAAGATCCACATGCAGGTTAGAAAGGGTAAGAAACCTTTCAGATTCAACAATTTCCTCGTGACTCATGATCAGTTTCTTCCCATGATCTCTCAACCCTGGAACCAGTATGTGAAAGTAGGGGTGGCAAACAGGGGGGTTTGGGTTAGGTAATTAACAGGCGGGTCATTAACAGGTCAGTGACCCATTCTCAACCCGCCATAGCGGGTTGTTAACAAGTGGGTCAACCCATTGGTTGACCCGTCCCGTTGTTTCTTTTTTACGTGGGGAGGGAGGGGGGGGGGAACCTATGTAATTAGTTTCGTTGGTAATACTGACAGCCGAAAATAAATTTCTAAAGCATATTGCACAAGCCATGTTACAGATTCAAATAATAAAGACACCACTAGAACAGTCCATGTGGCAACCACCATCCATGATATGCTTTTGGGAAAATACCTGTTAATCAACCAACAAATAATTTCATTTGATCCCTATTTGCATTTTTTGAATAGATAGATAATTCACCAATATCCAAAAGCTCTAGAATTAAACACAATAGCATGTCAGTAAGTAACAGCACCCATAAAATACAAATGGCAAAAAACTATATCCATGAAGAAAGAAATCACGAGATCTGATTTTATTTTCCAAAATGATAAAAAGAAAAAAATCAATCAATTCATCCTCAATTGCTAGAATAAAGAAACTAAATCCTTGAAAAAATCCCATGAGATTTTATATATATTTTAATGATGGCAAATTTGGAACAAAATCATAACCATTTATGCGCATATATATATATAGATAGATACCCACACAAAAAAAAAAAAAAAAAATCCTTGAAAAAACCCCATGAGAGTTGATATATTTTTTAAAAGATCCCTATGTAATATACATAAATATACACATACATATATATATATATCACTTTTTCCAAATACCTTATACGTATGTTAATATGCCTAAGTGTATATATAAATATATAGACTATATAGAGACGGGAAGAGAGAGGAAGAAGGACAGAGACAAACCTCTATACAGGAGAGAGAGAGAGAGAGAGGAAAGTTGCAGAGACGAGATGAGAGTGAGGCGTGCGCAATCTAGGGTTTCTGATTTTTAGACGGGTGTTCATGGGTACCCACACCCAACCTGTGACCGACCCGCGTTTCTTCACCCCTTCAGTTACCCAACCCGTTTTCGACCCGTGTCTCTTAACCACTCACCCAATAACCCATTAATAGCAGGCGGGTTGACGGGTTGGGTAAAAAATTGTCGGCCCTATGTGAAAGGAACTAAAATGTTCTTTGTGGTTCAAAGGTTAAAGCTTATCAAAGAAGTGGTGAAGTTACTAAACAAAGAGAGATTTGAGGACCTTTCTAACAAGGTCTGTGATGCTAGACGGACCTCTTTCCTGGTCAGAATGCTGATATTCCTATGGAAAATCGTAGCTACTTCATACAACACCCCATATCTCAATCCCAAGCTGATGACATGTGTAGGCCTATACAAAAGACCATGTTTTCTATGAAGGATCGCAAGGCTCCTGATCCTCATGGTCTAAATGCCCTCTTTTTTAAAGCCTCTTGACCTATTATTGGTCATGATTAGAGCCGGCAATTCTTACCCATACTCACCAACCCGCCCATACCCGTCCGCTAAATTTGGATAATAGGTAAGTGATTTCAAAGATGGGTTGAGAACGGATTGGGTAGAATGAGGGTGGTACAAAACGCGGGTTGGGTGCGGGTCAGTGACAGGTACCTGTTTAAACCCGTCTTTGCCCAAAGTCTCCTTCGTGGCTAAGCGGCTTCACCCCTCAACCTTGCTCTCTCCTCCTCTTTTCGTCGCCACTCTCTCTATATGAGTAACTGACGGCAACAACTTTCTAAGAATCGTCTCTCTAAATTTTGATGACAAATCGAGGCACTGAAATCGTTTCATTGATATAGAGAGAGAGGGGTGTAGAGAGAGAAAGGGGGTTTAGGGGTGATTGAGGAGAGAGAAACGTCAATCATGGCTTTGTGGATATGGGGATAGAGAGACCTTTTTTCTTTTTAAAAAACTAAATCAAATCGTGTGTATATATGCATCATGGTTCGCCGTAACGGTATCGGTCACTGTAACGGTAACGGTATCGGTGTAACGGACTCGGGTCAGTATCGAGGTTACGTAACGGGACTCGATTATCGCAATCGTGAATTTTTTAAAATCTTGCAGATCTTACCCAAAATGTTCTAATTGGATACTTTTGGCAACATGAATGAATAAAAATGATTTTTTTTTAGATTTATGTGAATTTTATTTAATTTTTTAAAGAATTCTAATATAAAAAAAAATGAGTTATTAATAAATCTAATGGTGTCGTCGTTATTTCAATGTTTATGATATACTTGTTATGATATTACTAAATTAAATTTAAATTTAAATAAATAAAAAATTGAAATCACAAAAGATATAATTTATTTCCAACAATGTAAAATAATTTTAAAAAAGATACATGGTTCACCACCAAAATGAATTTCGTGATGGATCTTGTTGCTCTGGTTGGAGTTCATGAAAAGATTGTCATTTTTGAGCTGTATCTTCAGTGGACATTTGATTCATCATTAGTAGATCATCTTCTCTTTGTAACTGATAAGGATGATTTTGACCCTGAGCATATCACAATGAATTACTATACTGATTTGTACTAATGTTATGCCTTTGTCCATAATATCCATAAGACATTTGAGGTTGAGGAGGCACAATGGGGTATTCCTCTACATGAAAAAATCCGTATGGTTGTGGCGGATAATAGCTTTGACTTGTATCATACAAAAATCCATACTGTGAGCTTGGTGACTGCCCCAACGAAAATTCACTAAAGCTACGCATCATTGAAGAAGAACCATCACTTTGATGATCATTGTGTCTTTGGTTCCTCCTACTTGATTCATTGCCTTAACTCTTTTATCCAAGTCGGGTTCAAATCAAATTTTTTTTCTTTACTTTTTAATAATTTAATAATGGAGTAACATTTATCATATCATATACATTACAAAAAGTTTTTTAACCCAAATTTTTGAAAAACTTTCATTGTGTTAACCATTACAGTATTTTCGGAACCAGTGAGAATCGGGGTTACGGCTACTGTAACGGCCGTTACGGGTGTGGGAATCGAATAACGGGGCCGTAACGGCCCGTAACAATAACGGTAACCTGAAAATCCGTTACGTAACGGCCGTTACGGCGAATTATGATATATATATATATATATATATATATATATATATATATATGTATATATAAATATATATGGACATGAATGTTTATAAAATCATGGATTCAGTTAAAGATAGAACCGTCTTTGTGGAGATAGGGATATAGAGGCCTTTGATTTTTCCATCTTAAAAGCTAAATCAAATCTGATGGGTAGGATTTACTTTGTTGGTGTGCACATATATATATACATATATGCGTGAAGTGATGTGTTGCGAAAGCGAAACATTATTGTGGTTAACCGTTGTTTTTTATGCAAGAATGATGAGGAGTCCGTTGATCACCTCCTCTTGTATTGCCTGTGGCGTACGACTGTTGGTGCCTCCTTCTTCTGGTCTCCTGGAGAAGCATGCGGGTTGGGTCTCACGCCCGCCCTTTTTGGAGGGTGGCTCCTTTGTATCTTTGATGGGCCATTTGGCTTGAACGTAATAAGCGTTATTTTGAAAGCATTGAGTCATCTGTAGGAGTCATTAAAGATTATTTTATTTCTAGCTTGTTTTATGGGTGGAGGGTCGGTTTTGTATCTCCATCAATGAGAAGTTAGATTTTTTAGGCTCTCTTGGTGCTTATAGGCTTTTGTATATGGGATGCGCTCCCCGTTTTGAGTGCGCTTTCTATACACATACATACTTATCAAAAAAAAATATATGCATGAATGTTTACAAAATTATGGATTTAGTTTGTTGAATTATTTTAGAATTATAAAATATATTTATATATATATTTAAGATATTCGGGGTCAGATCGATCGGCGGGTTGACCCGACCCGATTTTGAAAGATGTTATGTACATATATATTTTTTGAAGGAATATCAATATTCTATATTCATATTGAAATTTTAGACACAAGTTACGTATATAAATTTTTTTCAAAAAAAATTGTCGCGGGGCGGGTAGACCCAACACATTTACTACCCGACCCGTTTATGACCCGATACAGCGGGTTGAGAATGGGTTATTGACCCGTTTATGACCCGCCCGTTTACAACCCAACCCAAACCCGCCCTAACCCGCCCGTTTGGCACCTCTGACTCATGATACTATTGCTGCCATTGCAAATTTTATTAGTGCTGGTCATTTTTTGCTTAAAAAGGTCGTTTTTGCTTGAGGTGATTGTAACATCTTTCGAAAACCTACCTGATAGATTTAGTCCTTCTAAATCTCAAGATATTTGCAAAGATCAAGGCAGGTTTGATAATGTTAGATTTGGAATGTGATGAGCAAGGCTGTTAAAATCGGGATTCCAAGTAGGATCGTTGGAAGGTCTGTAGAATTGGAATCGTAACAAGAATCATAAGATTCTATCAAATTAGTAAAAATTATTTAAATTAACTTATTATTAGAAAATAAGATCATTATAATATTACAAAAATAAATTTAAAACACTAATTAACAACATATAACTTTAAAGTTGATTTCATGTTGCTAAACCAAAGACTCCCACTCCCAATATGAATTGCAGATTGCAATATATCTTCCCTCTCTTTCTCTCTCTTCTAGTTCTACACTTGTCTCCTATCCTCTCCTACATCACATATACACAAGAAGCATTCTTCTTTTGGAGTTATTATACATATTGGGCAATTAACATGCTTGATCATAAATAATATGAGAACATAGTAAGGATTGTAAAGGAGTTAGAACACCACTTACATATGAGGCCCAGCTGTAACTTATTCACTTGTTCCGAGGGTTATCATCCATCCTAAAGAACTTCAGCGTCCATTTCATTACATGACGGCTACAATCAACACAATGGTCCTCCAAGTCGATGACGGTTTGCAGGAACTCACTCAACTTCTTCTTCAGGTCATTCATAGCGAGCATCACAACAGTCTCGTCTCTACTAGCCAATCCATCATTGAGCAACATGGACTCCATCTCAACTTCTAATTTGTCCACAAGTGCCCCAATGTTATCCAAGTCATTTTTCTAACAATCCAGAGAAATCTACCCTAAATGGAATATTATTATTACCTATGGCCTTGAATTTCTTCAGCGCCTGCAGTGTGGTCTGGTAGTCTAGTTGATCGAAATGGCATAAAGGGTATTCAATCCTAGTTAGGTAGCCTTGGACACCGGACATGGACATGACCAGAGCATCGCAGATGTTCATAGTAAGAACCCAGCTGTCGGCAAAGTCCCTCACAAAGTCCAACAATTCAGGCTTGGTGAATATGTCTTTTTCACAAGTGTTTAAGAGTTGGAGTAGTTGTTGACTAGGTTGGATTAAACAGTGTTTGAGCTCGGAAAGTGAGGCCAGCGAGGGCGACCCAACCTCCGTATCCACAGCCAGCCTACCCAGGAATCCGGTGAGGCTTTCTCTAAATTTCCCGCCATCCAATGAATCAACATCTGACACCGCCTGGCCGCTCGTACCATCTACAACCGGGTAGATTGCCAATCTGGAAGGTAGTGTATTTCTATTCGAATCTGATTCCATGTCTTCCCCTTGATTTTTTTTATTTTTGATGGAAGAATTCACACAATGAATTCTTCCAAATCACCAGGAATGGGGATTAGGGTTTGAGGGAGAATCGCAATTGAAAAGGGCGAAGTGCACACCTAAAAGAAATAGGAGATTCTTAGGAAATAGATTGAAAAACAGAATACAAAATAGATATAATTACTAGCGATTTACACAATGTATTCTTCCAAATCACTTACTCAATAAATTCTTTCAAATCACCCAATTGTAGGGTTAGGGTTTGAGGATGGGCGGGCAGGATTCCGCAAGCGCTAGCGATTGGGTTAGGGTTTAAGGGTTAGGGTTTGAGGGTATTTCTGGAAACAAATAACACATAAATATTAATTTACAAGGGTTTATAATTGAGTGGAATTGGATTAAAAAATAGGGATGTGGTGGTGTTCACATACAAATAAATAATGTTTCATACAATTATTTCTCTCATAAAACAAACCTTTTTTTTATTTCAAACACAAAATATAATCACTTCTCCATCAGAAATTTTTTATTCCAAACAAATCATTTTAGTTATACAAAGCAATCATTTTACATTGGTTTGTTATAATTTTTTATTTTTTCAACTATAAAACATTTTTTTGATTGATATTTAAAGAAATTTTTAATTAGTTCTTAATGGTCAAAAGAGGGAAAGTTAGTTGGTGTTTTAAAAAATTACAACTTAACTATTGACTATCTAAATAATATTGTTGCTTCTAAAAATTATATTTTGTCTATGTTTCTATAAATTTTCAATCGTTAAAGATAAAAACTGACCGATCTTTATATATATAATGTACGAGTAATAAAGATTGAAAAAAATACATTACTAGCAATTAATGTAATGAAATCTTTTAAATCACCCAAGTTTTACAAGTTAATTTCTATATGGAGATATACTTTCTATAAGATATACTCGAAAAAAGTTACATAATATTATGTCAATATAATATAGATCAGGTATACACCAAAAAATCACTTCTATATTCTCACTTTTCTTTATAACATTTTGAATAAATACCACTGACATCCCCTCAAAGATATCATAATTTCACATAGACCCTTTTGATATTCACTATTCTCACTCGGACCCCCTCAAAATTGAATTTTGTCCACAAAGACCCCCTCTGTCTCCACGCCATTAAATTGTGTCGTTAACCACCCTGTGAATTGTCTATTTTGTCCTCAAAATGATATAAAATGACCTGCATATCCTTCTTCTTCTTCAATTTGGGCATCCCAAAACCCTAACCCTAATTTATATATAGAGAGAGATTGGAAGTGGGAAATTGGGAGAGAAATTGAAGATGGAGATTGTATATATTGCATACCCATATATATATGTTGTTATATATACCTATATACCCATATACCCGTGTATATATATATATGTGTCGAAAATGGTGTGTGTAGATCTATATATATATGTGTGTGTGTGTGTGTATATATATGTGTGTGTGTCACTGTGTATATATGTGTCTGTGTGTGTGAGAGAGAGATAGAGAATTAAATAAATTTTAAATATTTTTTAAATTTTATATTTATTTTAGAATTTAGTATTTTTTTTTTGAAATTTAATATATATATATTTTGAATTTTATATTTATTTTCAAATTTTATAATTTTTTATGTTTTTTTCGAATTTTATAATTATTTTCAAAATTTAATATATATGATTTGAATTTTATATGGTTTTTTTTTAATTTTATATATTTGGCTTGAATTTAATATGTTTTTTTTAAAAAAAATTCAAAATTTTATTTTATATTTATTTTCGATTTTATAATATTTTTCAAATTTTAATATATATTTTTGAATTTTATATGTTTTTTAAAAATTTTATATATTTGTTTCAAAAATTTTATGTTTTTTGCGATTTTTATATTTCTTTTCGAAATTTAATATGTTTTTTTGAAAAAAAAATAATTTCGAAATTTATATATATTTTTAATATTATATTTATTTTCGAATTTATAATATTTTTCAAATTTTAAAATATATATTTTCGAATTTTATATATATTTTGAAATTTTAATACAATTTTTTTTTTGAATTTTACATATTTCTTTCAAATTTTATATATTATTTTTTGAACTTTATAATTTAGGTATGTTTTTTGAAATTTAAATATTTTTTTGAATCTATATATTTTTCCCCTTTTTATATATTGTTTTCTAAATTTTTATATATTTTCAGATTTTAATATAATTTTTCAAAATTTTATATTTTTTTTGAATTTTATATTTTTTTTTTGCATTTTCAGATTTTATATAATTTTTTTGAATTTTAAATATTTCTTTCAAATTTTATATATTATTTTTGAATTTTATAATTTATATATTTTTTCAAATTAATTACACGGACCTCCCCTGTGATTTTCCATCCAAATTATAAGCTTCAATTCTTACAAAAGAACATGTCATATAAAAAAGGGTAAAAGTGGAATTTCGAAGTAAAAAGTAAGGGCGTTGAAATAACTTTGATATGTATGTTAGACGACTTGATGGTCTACTGAAGGTTCATGATATACCGAGTCGAAATTTAAGGGCTTGTTTGGTTACTGGTTTTGGGCTTTGGTTTTGGTTTTGAACTTCAATTTGAAGACTAAACCTTGTTTAGTTATTTGGTTTTAGGTTTTTTAAAATCATCCAATTGAAACCAATTTAAAACCCACCTGAGACCTCAAGGCCCATCTAAAACCAACATCCACATTTATATTTTTTTCCACTAATTAAAGAAAACAAAAATTAAAAAGGAGAATATATCTAAATTTTGGCGGATATTTTTCTTTTAAATATCTTGTTATAAATTTATATATTTGTGTACGAATTTTAATGTGTTTCGAACTTTCTATATTTTATATTCAAATTTTTTATATTTTAAATAAGTTTTTTTTAAAATTTTATATCAACCTGAATATATTTTATTTCCAAAAAATAATATAAGTCATGCTCATTGTTTGTATTTTATGAATATTTCTGTAAATTTTCCAATTTTTCTCAAATTTTATAAAACAAATTTCAAAATTTACAGTGGTATTTTTAAATTTTATATATTTAATTGATTTTTATATGTTTTATAAAATTTTAACAAGTTATTTTTATTTAATATATTTTTTTCAAATTTTATATATCATATCAGAATAATTGTTTGTATTCTCGAATTTTATGTTTTCTTTTTGAATTTTCCATATTTTATTTTTCAGTTTTAAATATTTGTTTACATTTATGAATTTTTTCCGAATTGTAAATATTTTTTAAGAATTTGATATTTTGACGCAAATTTTAGATATTTGTTTTCGATTTTCATCTCCTTTTTTAAAAGTTTCATAAATAATTTTTAAATTTTATGTTTTAGTTCGGAATTTTAGCAATATATATATATATATATATTCGAAATTTATATTAATTTTTAAATTTTATTCATGTTTTGAGGCAAATTTTATATATTTGTTTCAGTTTAAATATTTTATAAAAATTGTATATTTTTTCTTCAATTTTATATTTTTTTCGATATTTTTTATGTATTTTTTGAATTTGTTATTTATTTCTGTTATATATATATATATATATATATATCGAATTTTATATTTATTTTTTGAATTTAAATATTTATTTCAAATTTTATATATTATTTTTGAACTTTACAATTTAGGTATGTTTTTTGAAATTAATTTTTTTTTGAATCTATATATTTTTCCCCTTTTTATATATTTTTTCCTAAATTTTTATATATTTTCCGATTTTAATATAATTTTTCAAATTTTTATATATTTTTTTAATTTTATATATTTTTTTGAATTTTAATATTTTTTTCGAATTTATATATATTTTTTAGAATTTTATATGTTTTTTGAAATTTAATTTTTTTTTGAATCTATATATTTTCCCCCTTTTTATATATTTTTTTCCAATTTTTTATATATTTTCAGGTTTTAATATAATTTTTCAAAATTTTATATATTTTTTTTAATTTTATATTTTCTTTTGAATTTTAATATTCATAATGACCTAAGACTCGATCAATGAGCTAAGATTCTGATTAGTTAATAAAACACTGAAGGTCTGATGTTGATTCTTTGTGAAAGTAATTATAAATTATGATATTGTGAAAATGGCAACGACCAATATATATATTTGAAAGAATACCAGAGTTTCTTTTTTTCCTTCTTTCTTCCTTCTCATAGGTGAAAAAAAGCACAATGAATAGTCCGTCAAAATACATACAAGAGAGCTCACTTGAAACTCCATATACTATATAGAATCAGCCAACTTAAAAAAAATTAAAACCATCTTAAGTTTCAACTTAACAAACCACCACCAGCACCACCTTCTACCAAGATATCATCAAAATAGCCACAAATTGATCCAAGGGTGGGCTGGAAATACAGTACCATATTATGACTGTTGTCAGGACATTCATCAAGGCCAAATAGCTTCATATATATCACTAAAGCAAAGGCATCATAATGTCACATGATCATCCAATTAACCACAAATGGCCAAAAGCATCATAATTATCATAGGCTAATCTCTCAAAAAGGGCAATGCATTAGAAGATTGTCAATGGATTCCCCATCTCTCTTACATAAAAAATATTGATTTGACTAAAAACATACCCCACCGACTCAAAATATCCAATGTAGGAATGCGATCCCATGTCGCCAACCACGTGAAGAAGGCAACCTTGAGGGGTGCCTTTGAACGCCATACCGCCCTCCAAGGAAAAGACACATCCGCCCTCGGCGAGATACATCCAAAAAAGATGAAACAGTAAAGAGCCGAGAAGATGTCGATCTCCAAACCAAAGAATCCGGCCCTCCCCCATACTCTGAGAATACAAGAGCTCCAGCAACTTAGAGTATCAATTTTTGTCACGGTTGCAGTAACGAATTTGAATAATATCAATGTTAAAGTAAATACCGGAAGAGTAACATATTAGTATCGATATCTTTCAAAAATATTACGAGCCAAGCTAGTATCGACACCTTCCAAAAATATTACGAACCGCGATCGAACGATAAGCAAATCATGGGTAGCACCAATTTTTCATTTTGAGATAGAATTAGATCTAAGCCTAACTTCAAAAGTTTTACTCTCCAAGTATGCATAGACCACAAAATGATGTTTACAACTAAGAGCTCTCACACAAGCTTCAGAAGTTTTGTCTGTCTCTGTAAAAGTATCAACCACACACAACAGAGTAAAAAAAGAAGCCTTGATATCAAGGGCATCCATTAGCTAAGACATAAGCAATGCAACCAATACATCATCATATTATAGATATTGTCATGAGACCCCATTTTCTATGCATCATTTTTTGCGCCAATTTTCTGTTATATTGTATAACTGAATATGAGATGTTATGAAAAAATTTCAGGCTCAAGCACATTCCTGCCAATGAAAAAGGCTAGTTGTTTAGGTGTAGAAAGTGGTCTACTTTCCTCAGTGAGCATAAAAATTACATCTGACATTGTAGGTCTATCTATTGGATCATCTTGTACACATAAGAGACCAACATGAATGCATCTCAACACTTCATTACTCTGAAATAAATTCTCCAATGTTGCATCTATTAACTCTATTCCTCTATCTTCTCTCCATAATTCCCAGGCCTGAAATATATACAAGTTAAAAAATTAAAAAAATTAAAAATAAAAAAGGAACCATGAGTCATGGTTATCTCAAACTTTGAGTAGAAATCAGATTGGTTTGATCGGAAAATTAGAGACATAATAAAGATCAAGTTAAGGAACTTACATGTCCTATAAGGTTGAGTGGTCAATAACCATTTATATCTGTCATCAACAGCAGATGATCAAATAAACTTCTAATTAGAATAATCTGTTATCAACTTATCATCTGTCATCTATAGGCTTCCAACTTAACAGACATGCATCACAAGTAGAGGACACTCATATCTGTAACCACTAAAAAACCTGAAGTATCGATGTTTGCATTAAACAAAAGAATCTCCATAGTTTTGTCACAATCAAGCATGTCCAAAAGTATTGGAACATGCTAAAAATGCTGTTTCACAATGTCTAACTTCAACAATGATCCTCTCCTACGTTTTTTCTCTCCAGACATCTCCGGAAATCAATCCAAAAACATAATTGACAATTTACAAAGCTACCCTCATATAGTTAGAATTTTAATGCAGTTAAATTTTTTTGTCATTTTTAAATGACTTGGATGTTTTATCCACCTTTGGATTAATGTCCAGAGATGTCTTGAGAGAGATCATGCTGGAGAGGATCCAAGTTCGTCTAACTTAAAGGGTAGACAAACTATTCTCAAAATTACTTTACCCCCAATGGAGTCTCCACAAATAAGATATGCTTCCAATCTGTCCGTTTATTTGGAAAAGTTACAAGTTACGAGATTAGAAGAGAAGTTTTCGGTCTTTCCTATTTATCCAATTGAAATCAAAATAAATAACGAAAGAAGGCCAATTAAACAATCAAAGGGTTTTGTAGTCCGAAATCTGGCACATGCTAAGGGGAAGACATACAGTATTACATGAGTGCATTTTAGGTGCATTTCATTTTCTTGGCGGATGATATGGAAGTAATACATCTCCATGTTTTGTGTTAAGAGTCTAGATCTTCTGCCTCCAAAGCCAAGGTAAAAGAAGATAAAGAGAATATAAATGAGTACGGCACACCTAGTTGACCAATATTTACCCCAAAATTATACCTTTACGTGGAGTCATCGCATTATACAAGCACAAGAAAAACATTTTATCACAGCTTATCCTACATATCCGGACCTGCTCAAACATTTGACAATAACGGCCCTTTTAGAGGACTTCAATTATTTACTCCATATTCTTAAATACACTACGTTTCAACCTCAAAATAACATATTACTTATTATATCATTCAACACCTTCACACAAAAGCCTTGTGCCATTCATTCCTTTTTCTCCTCGTAAGACTTATTTACAATCAATTTCTGTCTAGCTTGGATACTAGTAGGAAGTAGATGGAGACATAACTGATTATACCTTAAAAAGTGTGAATTCAGCAATCAAGGTGAATAATTATTTTTACAAATAATTGGAATGTTAGAGGAATACACCCACCCACACACACACACACTGATTAATTTTCCATGAACTGTTAAAAGAATAAATGGTGCTGTGAAGCAGCATGAGGTTAAAAAGATGGTAGCCACTTCAAATGTTGATATTATGTGTCTCACTGAATCTAAAGTTAAAAAGGGCACGGTTTGCAAAGTGAGGGGCTTTATCTGTCTTGGTTGGGATTTTTTTACTAGCTATGATAGTTCTGAGCTGGGGAGAATCCTCATATGTTGGAACCGCTCTAGAATTATTGTTAAGAAGTTGGGTGAGGCTCGCCTATTTATACATTGTCAGATGCAAATAAAAGATAACTCTTTCTCCGGGAGTGGAACTTTTGTATATGGGGACAATGATCTAATCCCTAGAAGGCAGTTGTGGAATGAACTTCACATCAAAACTAACCAGTTCTTTGACCTGCCATGGTTTGTTATTGGGGACTTCAATGCTATCAGACATAAGCATGAGGGGATGGGTGGTTCCTCTAAATGGAATGAAGGTATGAGAGAGTGTGGTAAATGCTTTGATGCCACTGGTCTTGTGGATCTCCGGTACTCAGGCATTACATATATACTTGGAACAATGGGCACTATTTCAGAAAGCTTGATATATGGAGTTTCAAGAGAGCTCACTTGAAACTCCATATACTTGTATAGAATCAGCCAACTAATTAAAAAAAAAAAAAAACCATCTTAAGTTTAAACTTTACAAACCACCACCAGCACCACCTTCTACCAAGATATCATCAAATTAGCCACAAATTGATCCAAGGGTGGGCTGGAAATACACTACCATATTATGACTGTTGACAGGACATTCATCAAGGCCAAATAGCTTCATATATATCACTAAAGCAAAGGCATCATAATGTCGCATGATCATCCCATTAACCACAAATGGCCAAAAGCACCATAATTATCATAGGCTAATCTCTCAAAAAGGTCAATTACTATTTATATTGCAGCGAAACCAAGCATCAACAGCAGATCATCAAATAAACTTCTAATTAGAATAATATGTTATCAACTTAACAGACATTCATCGCCAGTAGAGGACACTCGATATCTGTAACCACTAAAAAACCTGAAGTATCGATGTTTGTATTAAACAAAAGAATCTCCATAGTTTTGTCACAATCAAGCATGTCCAAAAGAATTGAAACATACTAAAAATGGTGTTTCACAATGTCTCACTTAAAGAATAGACAAACTATTCTCAAAACTACTTTACCCCCAATGGAGTCTCCACAAATAAGATATGCTTCCAATCTGTCAGTCTATTTGGAAAAGTTACAAGTTACGAGATTAGAAGGGAAGTTTTCGGTCTTTCCTACTTATCCAATTGATATCAAAATAATTAAAGCAAGAAGGCCAATTAAACAATCAAATGGTTTTGTAGTCCGAAATTTGGCACATGCTAAGGGGAAGACATACAGTACATGAGTGCATTTCAGATGCATTTCATTTTCCATTTAGCGGAGGATATGGAAGTAAACATTTCCATGTTTTGTGTCAAGAGTCTAGACCTTCTGCCTCCAAAGCCAAGGTAAAAGAAGATAAAGAGAACATAAACGAGTATGGCACAGCTAGTTGACCAATATTTTACACCCCAAAATTATACCTTTACGTGGAGTCACCACATTATACAAGCAGAAGAAAAACATTTCATTACAGCTTAAAATGTGTGAATTCAGTAATCAAGGTGAATACATATTTTTACAAATAATTGGCATCTTAGAGGAATAAATGGTGTTGCGAAGCAGCATGAGGTTAAAAAGACGATTATTCCCCGGTTCTGGTCGGTCAAATATCTCGACTTCCTTTCTGGTGGCCACTTTCCTTATCTTACCCCCCGCGACACTCCCAGATTGTCATTGTCATCGGAGTAAATAGAAGGATATCTATTAGATGGCCATCTTTCTTTAATAATAAATTGCTTGAATGCACTCCAAGTAGAGAGCTTTGAATTGATCTTATGAAGAAAAGAAGGCTTGCACAATGAGATGATTATTTTTACATGGAATGTTAAAGGAATAAATGGTTGTGAAGCAGCATGAGGTTAAAAAGATGGTAGCCACTTTAAATGTTGATATTATGTGTCTCATTGAAACTAAAGTTAAAAAGGACACGGTTTGCAAAGTGAGGGACTTTATCTGTCCTGGTTGGGATTTTTTGACTAGCTATGATAGTGCTGAGCTGGGGAGAATCCTCATATGTGGGAACAGGGATAGAATTATTGTTAAGAAGTTGGGTGAGGCTCACCTATTTATACATTGTCAGACCCAAATGAAAGATAACTCTTTCTCCGGGAGTGGGACTTTTGTATATGGGGACAATGACCTAATCCCTAGAAGGCAGTTTTGGAATGAACTTCGCATCAAAACTAACGAGTTCTCTGACCTGCCATGGTTTGTTATTGGGGACTTCAATGCTATCAGACATAAGCATGAGAGGATGGGTGGTTCCTCTAAATGGACTGAAGGTATGAGAGTGTGTGATAAATGCTTTGATGCCACTGGTCTTGTGGATCTCCAGTACTCAGGCATTACATATATACTTGGAACAATGGGCACTATTTCAGAAAGCTTGATAGATGCTTGGTAAATAATAAATGGTTGAATCTTTCCCTTCTTCTGAAGCCATGTTTGGTCCTCCTGGTCTGTCTGACCATGGCAGCATCACCATTAAGATCCACATGCAGGTTAGAAAGGGTAAGAAACCTTTCAGATTCAACAATTTCCTCGTGACTCATGATCAGTTTCTTCCCATGATCTCTCAACCCTGGAACCAGTATGTGAAAGTAGGGGTGGCAAACAGGGGGGTTTGGGTTGGGTAATTAACAGGCGGGTCATTAACAGGTCAGTGACCCATTCTCAACCCGCCATAGCGGGTTGTTAACAAGTGGGTCAACCCATTGGTTGACCCGTCCCGTTGTTTCTTTTTTACGTGGGGAGGGGGGGGGGGAACCTATGTAATTAGTTTCGTTGGTAATACTGACAGCCGAAAATAAATTTCTAAAGCATATTGCACAAGCCATGTTACAGATTCAAATAATAAAGACACCACTAGAACAGTCCATGTGGCAACCACCATCCATGATATGCTTTTGGGAAAAAACCTGTTGATCAACCAACAAATAATTTCATTTGATCCCTATTTGCATTTTTTGAATAGATAGATAATTCACCAATATCCAAAAGCTCTAGAATTAAACACAATAGCATGTTAGTAAGTAACAACACCCATAAAATACAAACGGCAAAAAACTATATCCATGCAGAAAGAAATCACGAGATCTGATTTTATTTTCCAAAATGATAAAAAGAAAAAAATCAATAAATTCATCCTCAATTGCTAGAATAAAGAAACTAAATCCTTGAAAAAATCCCATGAGATTTTATATATATTTTAATGACGGCAAATTTGGAACAAAATCGTAACCATTTATGCGCATATATATAGATAGATACCCACAAAAAAAAAATTAAATCCTTGAAAAAACCCTATGAGAGTTGATATATTTTTTAAAAGATCCCTATGTAATATACATAAATATACACATACACATATATATATATTGTTGAAGAATATTATATTTTATATTATTATAATAAACTAGGGTTTTGGCCAATAGATAGGCCCAAGACCACCAAACACTAGTATAAGAGTCTAGGTTACCAACAAGTCTCAACCCAGGTTCTGGGAGAAACGAGTTATCGCTGCTCCGACCCAAGGTCCGATGTGTGAGGGGGAGATTGTTGGGGTTGTCCCACATCGGTTGTGGAAAGGGCTGGTGGTCAGTATATAAGTGTGAGGGAAAGCCTCACCTTTTGAGCTAGCTTTTGGGGTGTCGTCATAGCAGGGTGTTAACGGGTCGCATTGTTTTTTTTACGTGGGGAGGGGGGGAACCTATGTAATTAGCCAAAAATAAATTTCTAAACCATATTGCACAAGCCCTGTTACAGATTTAAATAATAAAGACACCACTAGAACAATCCATGTGGCAACCACCATCTATGATATGCTTTTGGGAGAAAACCCGTTGATAATAATTTCATTTGATCCCTATTTGCATTTTTTGAATAAATAGATAATTCACCAATATCCAAAAGCTCTAGAATTAAACACAATAACATGTCAGTAAGTAACAACACCCATAAAATACAAACGGCAAAAAACTATATCCATGAAGAAAGAAATCACGAGATCTGATTTTATTTTCCAAAATGATAAAAAGAAAAAATCAATAAATCCATCCTCAATTGCTAGAATAAAGAAACTAAATCCTTGAAAAAATCCCATGAGATTTTATATATATTTTAATGACGGCATATTTGGAACAAATTCGTAACCATTTATGCGCATATATATATATAGATACCCACAATAATAAAAAAAATCCTTGAAAAAACCCCATGAGAGTTGATATATTTTTTAAAAGATCCCTATGTAATATACATAAATATACACATACATATATATATATCACTTCTCCCAAATACCTTATACGTATGTTAATATGCCTAAGTGTATATATAGACTATATAGAGACAGGAAGAGAGAGGAAGAATGACGGAGACAAACCTCTATACAAGAGAGAGAGAGAGAGGAAAGTTGCAGAGACGAGACGAGAGTGAGGCGTGCGCAATCAAGGGTTTCTGATTTTTAGACTGGTGTTCATGGGTACCCACACCCAACCCGTTTTCAACCCACGTTTCTTCACCCCTTCAGTTACCCAACCCGTTTTCAACCCGTGTCTCTTAACCACTCACCCAATAACTCATTAATAGTGGGCGGGTTGGGTAAAATATTGTCGGCCCTATGTGAAAGGAACTAAAATGTTCTCTGTGGTTCAAAGGTTAAGGCTTATCAAAGAAGCGGTGAAGTTATTTAACAAAGAGAGATTTGAGAACCTTTCTAACAAGGTATGTGATGCTAGACGGACCTCTTTTCTGGTCAGAATGTTGATATTCCTATGGGAAATCGTAGTTACTTCATACAACACCCCATCTCTCAATCCCAAGCTGATGACATGTATAGGCCTATACAAAAGACCATGTTTTATATGAAGGATGGCAAGGCTCCTGATCCTAATGGTCTAAATGCCCTCTTTTTTAAAGCCTCTTGGCCTATTATTGGCCATGATTAGAGCCGGCAATTCTTACCCATACCCACCAACCCGCCCATACCCGCCCACTAAATTTGAATAATGGGTAAGTGATTTCAAATATGGGTTGAGAACGGGTTGGGTGCGGGTCAGCGACGGGTATCCATTTAAACCCGTCTTTGCCCCAAGTCTCCTTCGCGGCTAAGCGGCTTCACCCCTCAACCTTGCTCTCTCCTCCTCTTTTCGTCACCACTCTCTCTATATGAGTAATTGACGGCAACAACTTTCTAAGAATCATCTCTTTAAATTTTGATGACAAATTGAGGCACTGAAATCATTTGATTTTTAAAAATGATATAGAGAGAGAGGGGTGTAGAGAGAGAAAGGGGGTTTAGGGGTGATTGAGGAGAGAAAAACGTCAGTCATGACTTTGTGGAGGTAAGGATAGAGAGACCTTTTTTCTTTTTAAAAAACTAAATCAAATCGTGTGTATATATGCATCATGGTTCGCCGTAACGGTATCGGTCACTGTAACGATAACGGTATCGTGTTTATAAAATTATGGATTTAGTTAGAGATAGAACCGTCTTTGTGGAGATAGGGATATAGAGGCCTTTGATTTTTCCATCTTAAAAGCTAAATCAAATCTGATGGGTAAGATTTACTTTGTTGGTGTGCACATATATATATACATATATGCATGAAGCGATGTGTTGCGAAAGCGAAACATTATTGTGGTTAACCGTTGTTTTTTATGCAAGAATGATGGGGAGTCCGTTGATCACCTCCTCTTGCATTGCTTATGGCGTACAACTGTTGGTGCCTCCTTCTTCTGGCCTCCTGGAGAAGCATGCGGGTTGGGTCTCACGCCCGTCCTTTTTGGAGGGTGGCTCCTTTGTATCTTTGGTGGGTCATTTGGCTTGAACGTAATAAACGTTGTTTTGAGGGTATTAAGTCATTTGTAGGAGTCATTAAAGATTATTTTATTTCTAGCTTGTTTTGTTGGGTGGAGGGTCAGTTTTGTATCTCCATCGATGAGAAGTTAGATTTTTTGGGCTCTCTTGGTCCTTATGGGCTTTTGTACATGGGATGCGCTCCTCGTTTTGAGTGTGCTTTCTATACACATACTTACTTATCAAAAAATATATATATACGTGAATGTTTACAAAATTATGGATTTAGTTTGTTGAATTATTTTAGAATTATAAAATATATTTATATATATTTAAGATATGCGGGGTCGGATCGATCCGCGGGGTTGACCCGACCCGATTTTGAAAGATATTATGTACATATATGTTTTTTGAAGGAATATCAATATTCTATATTCATATTGAAATTTTGTTCATGAATGTTTTTTAAATTTTGGACACAAGTTACATATATAAATTTTTTCAAAAAAAAAATTTCGCAGGGTGGGTTGACCCGACACATTTTCTACCCGACCAGTTTATGACCCGATATAGCGGGTTGAGAATGGGTCATTGACCCGTTTATGACCCGCCCGTTTACAACCCAACCCAAACCCGCCCTAACCCGCCCGTTTGGCACCTCTGACTCATGATACTATTAATGCCATTGCAAATTTTATCAGTGTTGGTCATTTTTTGCTTAAAGAGGTCGTTTTTGCTTGAGGTGATTGTAACATCTTTTGAAAACCTATCTGATAGATTTAGTCCTTCTAAATCTCAAGATATTTGCTAAGATCAAGGCAGGTTTGATAATGTTAGATTTGGAATGTGATGAGCAAGGCTGTTAAAATCGGAATTCCAAGTAGGATCGTTGGAAGGTCTGTAGAATCGGAATCGTAACAAGAATCATAAGATTCTATCAAATTAGTAAAAATTATTTAAATTAACTTATTATTAGAAAATAGGCTCATTATAATATTACAAAAATAAATTTAAAACACTAATTAACAACATATAACTTTAAAGTTGATTTCATGTTGCTAAACCAAATACTCCCACTCCCAATATGAATTGCAGATTACAATATATCTTCCCTCTCTTTCTCTCTCTTCTGGTTCTACACTTATCTCCTACCCTCTCCTACATCACATATACACAAGAAGCATTCTTCTTTTGGAGTTGTTATACATATTGGGCAATTAACATGCTTGATCATAAATAATATGAGAACATAGTAAGGATTGTAAAGGAGTTAGAACACCACTTACATATGAGGCCCAGCTGTAATCATCCATCCTAAAGAAATCCCCCGTCCATTTCATTACATGATGGCTACAATCAACACAATGGTCCTCCAAGTCGATGACGGTTTGCAGGAACTCACTCAACTTCTTCTTCAGGTCATTCATAGCGAGCATCACAACAGTCTCGTCTCTACTAGCCAATCCATCATTGAGCAACATGGACTCCATCTCAACTTCTAATTTGTCCACAAGTGCCCCAATGTTATCCAAGTCATTTTTCCCAGTGGGATTCCAAAAATACGATTTACCCATTATCTGTGTCTGTACTCTGAGCTCTTTCTCATGCTTATTCAACACGGAATGGATCCATTCATCTCCATTTGGCGCCAATCCCTTATTTCCCAACATGGACTCCATCTCAACTTGCCATTTACCCACAAGACCCCGAATGTTGTCCAAGTTGCCTTTCCAAGTGCGAGCCCAAAAACACGATGAACTCAATATCTCACTCTGTCCTATGACCTCCTTGTCGTAAATTTTCTCATACTTTTTCCACACCGAATTCATCCATTCATCCATATTCTTCGCCAACGGCATGGCTGCTGCTGCTGCCTCGGCCACTGCTGTCACAAGAGGCCGCATCGCCAGGACAGAACACACCATAACAGAAGCAAAAGTAACCATAACGATGCCATTCACTAGCGTCCGGCAAGCCTTGTCAATTATAAAAAGCTTACTCTTCTTCTCTCTGAGTTTGACAAACCATGAAAATTGTCTTTCACAAACCAATTCTAACAATCCAGAGAAATCTACCCTAAATGGAATATTATTATTACCTCTGGCCTTGAATCTCTTCAGCGCCTGCAGTGTGGTCTGGTAGTCTAGTTGATCGAAATGGCATAAAGGGTATTCAATCCTAGTTAGGTAGCCTTGGACACCGGACATGGACATGGACATGACCAGAGCATCGCAGATGTTCATAGTAAGAACCCAGCTGTCGGCAAAGTCCCTCACAAAGTCCAACAATTCAGGCTTGGCGAATATGTCTTTTTCACAAGCGATTAAGAGTTGGAGTAGTTGTTGACTAGGTTGGATTAAACAGTGTTTGAGCTCGGAAAGTGAGGCCAGAGAGGGTGACCCAACCTCCGTATCCACGGCCAGCCTACCCAGGAATCCGGTGAGGCTTTCTCTAATTTTCCCGCCATCCACCAATGATTCAACATCTGACATTAGAAGAAGAATTCAAGGTCAAGGTACAAAAAACAGGTGATTACTAGCAATTTATTGAATGAATTCTTCCAAATCACCAAATTATAAGGGTTAGGTCTTGAGGGGTACCGCAATTGAAAAGGGGGAATTGCACACAATTCTTAGGGTTAGGGTTTGTTGGGCAATTGAGGAGAGGAACTGCACACTCGAAGGTTCATATTTGAGTGGAATTGGATTAAAAATAGGAAAGGTTTTGTTCTTTGGGTTTCCCTCAAAAGAGCTCTTATACTCGGACGATGTGGAAAAACAAAAGAAAAACATGTAACATAATTAGATATATTTTTTAATATAGACAATTAATAATATAATATTAATGTGTGTATATATAGATATACAGATTTCGGATACTTATTTGAATTCTACCACTTAAATCCATGTCCGATTTGTTAATAATTATTGAATTTTTTCATTATTCTTATCCTATATTATCGGATTCGGATCATAATCGAATCTATTTGACAGATTTAAATGTACTTGGTCATATAGTACGGTTTCGAATAAAATTAAAGTTGAATTCATTTTAAAAGTTCTAAAAATTAAAAATTGGAATCATAACCAAACTGTGAATGATGAATTCGATTTCAAACCCCTCTTTTTGTAATTTAAACAACACGAGCAATACCAAATATTACAACCAATAAATAAATAAAAATCATAATTTTAAATCAACTTTTATCTTTATTATACTTTTATTAAAACATATAAAAATTAAAAGTAAAATTATTGGACAATTTTTATTTTTGTTAAGTATAAAAAAACTACTATTGACTACTAGTATATATTTTTATCTTTATCAATTATACTAGGATAATTTGCACTAACACCCCTGAGGATTCAGTCAATTCTACTTTTGTGTTGACTTTCGAAATTTTTGCACTAACACCTCCTGAGCTTTGGTTCCTTTTGCAATGACACCCCCTGGGCCAATAAAATGACCAAAATACTCTTGATAAAATTCGAAAATATTATATGAAATGTGAAATGACCTTTATGCCCCAACCCCAAATATATACAATTTCGAAAAACATATATATAAATTCAAAAAAATATATAAAATTCGAAAACAAATATTTAAATTTTGAAAAAATATATATAAAATTAGAAACAAAAAAAAAATTCAAAAAACATATATAAATTTTGAAAAATATTTTAATTCGAATATATATATTTCAAAAAAATATATAAAATTCAAAAAATATATATTTTCAAAAACAAAATTAAAAAAATTATATAATTTCGAAAAACATATATAAAATTCAAAAAATATATATTTTGAAAAATTTTGGAAAACTTTTTGGACAATTCGTGGACAATTTTGGAAAAAATATTTATTTTTTGGAAATATATATATATTTTGAAAAAATATATATAAAAGAAGGCCACTAATTGTTGTTGGTGGTAAGTAGTTTGATTCACTTCATTAAAAAGATATGACATTTTACCAATATATATATATTTCTAAAATTATATAATTTTTTGAATTTTGTTTTTGAAAATATATATATTTTGAATTTCATATTTTTTTTTTCAAATTATATATATTTTTTTCAATATTTAAATATTTGTTTTCAAATTTTATATATTTTTTTCAATATTTAAATATTTGTTTTCGAATTTTATATTTTTTTTTGAATTTATATATATGTTTTTCGAAATTGTATATATATGGGGTTGGGGCATAAAGGTCATTTCACATTTCATATAATATTTTCGAATTTTATCAAGGGTATTTTGGTCATTTTATTGTCCCAGGGGGTGTCATTGCAAAAGGAACCAAAGCTCTGGGACTGAAACCTCAGGGGTGTTAATGCAAATTACCCATTATACTATGGGTTAACTTCATTTACATTTTTTGAAATTTGTTTTAATTTTAATCAAACCTTCCAAATTTGCAAAACTTCATTTACATCCCTTATTTTTTCTGACACATATTATTTACCAAACTCGACCGGTTGTCATCTTTAATGACATCATCCTGATATTTTGTTTTAATATCTAAACTACAAAAGACCTGCATTCTGAAAAAATGAAACACCATACCTGAGTTACAACCAATTTGTTATCCCAACTAAACCAAGACGGACTCCCCCAATTAGCAAACGCGTTCCCGTTTTGTGTGGTCACATATTCGGAGTACAGTAGGTCTTCGGTTGCATGCCATGATGCTACCCACAAGAATTTAGCCCCATATCCCGAGGAGCAGTTCCGAATAAGTGGAGTCGAGTGACTTGAAGATTAAAGATGATGATGTCATAGCTGCTGCAATATCGGACCCTGGATATGCCATTATTGATCATTAAAGTAAATTTTCGGTGTTGACTTTGAACAAAAGGGGTTAAATGATACATCGAATGTGCAATTAAGGAAAGTTTATGATATTATTGAAATTTTAGGAGAATTGCGGATACTATGTCATAGTTTGGGGGAGGTTTGTGTAATTATTCCTTATAATTTTAAGAGATTTAAAATCTGACCTATAGTACTAAGAATAATTTAACATAATTACCCTACTTTATAAATGTAATTATCTCTTAATATGGAATAGTGGCTCTGTTGGAATATTGTTATGTACAAGCAATACAAGAACATACTCAAATAAAAATAAAAATTCAATAACAACATCCAGAGGAATATGGATACAAAGAATCGATATGAGGAATTTTTTTCACACAATCTTTTCTATATAGATAATAGTAACATCCAAAAAACAAAATCTGCATTTGCTCAACATAGACTGATCATCCACATGGCCAGATCAGTGACCTATATATATATATACTAGCTAAAAAGCATGTGCATAAGTGTAATCCTGTTAAAAAAATATCACAACTTTATAAAAATATATATAATAAAACAATTAATTACCTATATTTTTAATATTAAATATATTAATTATAAAAATAAAAACTATTTAAACTAATAGTAAATACAAATTAAACACTAATAAAAAAATTAATCAAATTGAATCATTTTATTATAATAGTCTTTAGTATGAAAAATAAATAATAGTACAAAAATTAGATGGGACCATACCACAAACACCATAAATAGAGGGGATAGTCAATAATATAAATAGTAAATGCAATTAGACATTAAAAATGGTTATAAAAAACAACATATCAATACAACACAAAAAGAAAAACCATAAAAAAAAATAATAAAAATTTAAGTGTACAAATATAATGAGGTTTAAAAATAATATACTATATTTGTTTGTATATGTGTAACAAGTATTAAAACAATTTTATGTATATTATGATAGATTTAATGAAGCTAAGAAACAAAAGGTGAATAACGTAGAAAAAGTTGAAAAGCATGAGGTGATAGATATTGCTTGAGTGAAAAAATATATATATATATCAGTATATTTATTTAAACTAAAGAAAAAGTTAATAAACATATAATGACCAAGAAGAAAAGAGATTTAAAAAAAAAAAAAAAAAAGACGAAGATGAAATAGTGTGAGAAACTAAAAATATTTAGGTACTCATAAAAAAAAAAATTAAAAATCCATGCAAAACATGATTAATCACCAAATAGAGTTTCATAAATCCAAAATTTAGAAAATAAAGTAAAAAAAGAACCAGAAATCATAAAAAATCAGCAAGCTATATAGACGCATATATTATCCATATATGCGTATTTGTGGACCAAAACCTTGATAAATAAATATTAAAAAACATATACAATTAAAAATAATAAAAGAATATAAAATTTAAAGTAAACTCTAAACATATCCAAACCATGAACTATATCAACAACCAAAGATAGAATAAAAGAATAGATAAATTTAAAAAGATAAATTTAAAAAAAGAACAACCCAAATATGTATAACCAAAAAGAATAAAAGAGTATAAAATTATATGGTAAATTCAATTCCTCAAATTTAAATTATTTCGTAAATATAAATTATAGAGTAAATAAAAAAAATCAATATATAAAAAATGATAACAATTCTTAAATTCATGTTAATATAGTAAAAAAAAAATTAAGGTAAGTAAATAAAAAGTCAAATTAGTACATCATAAACTAAACCAAAAAAAGATAGTTAAAGATTCAAAAACTAAATCATACGATCAGAAGGGAAGAAGAATCAAATCAAGTAGTTTTCTTTTTTCATAAACTAAATCTTATATAGGGGGAGAAAAATAAAATCAAGAAATTTTTTCATAGTAATGTTAATTATAAGAATAGTATTAATACGTATGAAACAAAAAAAAAATACATAGAAAATTGTTCTTACTTGGTCCTATGCCTTCGTGGACTGTTTTCAAAAGTGTTTATGGTCGTTTAAATAATCCAGTAAATGCAACAAGATGAACTGTTGTCTCAAAGAGAAAAAAAAATGGGTGAAGAGAGAGGCCATGTGTTGGGAATTCTCAAATTTCAAGCGTATTAAAAGTGACATGGGTATTTTAAAAGATACCAATGATTATTAATTATGGAATGGAATAGTATAGTTGATTTAATATTAGGATTACCTTCTCTCATTACGTCTCTCTCCCCTATTTGAACTCAAATACTCCTCACGTGTTTTTTTTATATATAATTTACTGTATATATCTATATCTATATTATGTATGTATGATTATTAGTTACAATTAAAATCCAAATAGAATCTTATTAATCCTCACTTTAATTAGTCAAATAAATTTTTAGATTGTACTTTAATTGGTACAAATAGAATCCTACTTTAATAGGTTGTTTGAAGATAAATTTTAACAAAAATTAATGTTTCAATTTTTTTTTAATTTAAAATAAAAAATAGGGGTCCAAAAAAAAAGTATTTTGATGATAAATTAATATGAAGTCGGTATTTTTTAATTGGTCCAAATAAAATTCAAGTTGATGAATTATACTTTAATTACAAATTTAATACTAAAATACTAAAATGTTGAAACCCTTCACACTTTTAATAATATATATATATATATATATATATAGTACCTATTTGGTTTCTTTCCCTTTCACACCATAGCAATAAATTTAGCAGAACTATTAACTCCATATAACAATTCTTCAAACTAGCATAACTATCCATGAAAAGATTTATTAGGTACATCCATAAAATATTCTACAAACCGAATCAACAGAGTAATAAGTTAAAAAGCTTTCAACATACCACACTAAGTAAACCATTATAATTACATTGAAGTCTTAATGAAACACACATAAATTAGGGCATGTTTGGTAGGCCGTGTTTGTGTTTTTGTTTTTTGTTGAAAAAAACAAAAACCACGTTTCTTGTTTTTTTTGTTTTTTCATCCGAAAACAAAAGTATATTTGGTAGGAATGTTTTTTTTGTCGAAATTGAAAAATCAAAAACCAAAAAACACGTTTGGCAGAACCCTGTTTTTTCAGCAGAAACATAAAAACACATTTGGCAGGGTCTGTTTATTCTGAATTTCATATAACAGAAACAGAAAAACACGTTTGGTGACTTCGGCTATTTTTTTTTTTCCAAAATACAAAAATTAATGATGTCAAATCTTTGGCAATTGAAAGGCACTTTTGTACCAAATGTCTCTATGATAAGTTGGTATTGTTCATCATGAGCACATTTGAAATGAAAAAATATCGACAACACCTTCCCATAAAAATGACAAGTCCAATTAATTTTTTCACATTATAGCAAGAATTATCACAAGACATAACTAAAAAATAACTCAATTTCAAAGGCAACCAACATCACAAGACATGTCTAAGACATTATCCTCCAACATATATTACATGATGAAAATTCAATAATATTCACTACAAGAAAATAGGTTTTTTGTGACAGTCAAAAGCGTCATTAAAAGTCCAAAAACTATCACTAAAGCTCTAACGGACCGTCCTTAATAATAGCGTCACTAATGCTCTTTAGTGACGGTAATTTTTTATCGTCACAAAAAAGCAGATTATTAGTGACGGTATTACCGGACGGCCCTACACCATCACTAATACCAACTTTTTGTGACGGTTTTGCGTGCATCTTTGCTATGGTTAAACAATCACTATTACTAATATTTTTTTTACCCTTTTTTATAGTCTAAATTATTTTCTCATGTTTTTGGTGGCACAATTGTCCTAAAATTCACTGGAATGAATGAAAAGAATATAAACAAAGGCACTAATCACCATGAAGTTCAAATATATATTGATATAAAAAAAAAATAGGGCAATACAGGGTTCTAACAAAGTTGTTTAGTAAACAACAATACAAGGAATTAAAGAGAAAAAAAATGGAACATTAATCATTGTACCAACAGCTAGATGTTAGATGACAGAATCTAAAAACAAAATTCTGAAACCAAGCCCTAACATAAGCTTCAACATCATCTACAAAGCACCACCATCACAACAAACTTCACCAAAATAGTTGGCAGTGCCACGATTGAGAGAAACTTGTAAATCCTTCTCCATCATTATTCCTGCAAATTAACTTTGAGCCTTAGATGTGATGCATTAGAATTTAGACAAGTTCTATATCTAAATTTAGTGGAATTAAATAGCACAATATAGCTAGTTAGAAGAGATAAAACATGCAATATAGAACACATAAGAATGTAAACCGATAATCTATGATTGTGAATCACAAATATTTATTAGTACAAATCACTTGAGAAATTTATTATTCAAAGCATTCAAAGCACCTAAATTTGAAGTGCTCTAAGCTTATCCTAGATAGAGGTTTGATAAGCTGATCCTAAATTTACAGTGCAGTGCTCTAAGATTATTCAAATCCTGGAAAAAGAACACAAAGACCAGTAGAATATTACACAATTTGAAAATAGAGGTTTTAATTACAATTATATACAACATTTTGAGAAAAAATCAGAGAATATCCTGCATATATACCTGTCCTCCATGCAATAAAACAATTACAGATAGAATCTACTAAAGGCTTTTGCAAAGATATCAAAGTAGTGGCAATGAAGTGATGATTAAAAATCCAATTAGTCAATCTAAGTAATGCAATGAAGGGAAAATTGGAAATTCATTGAGTCTACTAAGTAATAAAAATGAAGTGATAACTGGCCAATCAGTCTGCTACTTAACGAAAATGAAATGATAATTGACAATTCCACCAGTCTACCAAGTAATGCAAGGATCGAAATGATAATTGAACTTCAATGAATTTATGAAATAATGCTTCAATGTCAAAAATAGGAACTTTAAGCCCTAAACTAGAGTCAATTGCACCTGCATTATTCTCTACAATTTCACATCCCCATCCAGATAAGCCCTAAACTTGAAGTACGGATAAGCTGATTCTGGTAGTTCAATGCAGGAGTCAATCTGTTTGATAACATAAATCATTAGAGCAATAACCAACTAATATAGAAGATAACAGAAATTCCATTCTCTGAATTGTAATTTGCTTCAAGCTCATACTTTGAATCTACCACCTAAACAGAACACATAAAAAATAAAAAAGGAGAAAAAGGCCCAAAAGCCAATCAATACAACATTTTCACAAACACCCACTAGGCATTAAAAAATAAACAAAATATAGGTTTATGTTGTCTATACATTCTGACTCATTAGGTAGAATTCAAAACCAATAAAAGGAAATTTTGGGGATTCAGTTTCAGATTTATTTTAGCATAAAAGATATAGGTTTATGTTGTCTATACATTCTGACTTATTAGTTAAAATTCAAAACCAATAAAAGGAAATTTTGGGGATTCCGTTTCAGATTTATTTCAAAATATGCACAAACTCATCCTGAAAGACGCAAAATTTCACTAACTCATAGAGTCGGAAAAAATCAACAAGGAGGTCTTTTATTCACCTATAATCCAAAAACTTACAATGTAAACCCACAATAATAACTCAATGAATCCCAAAATTCTTACATAATTCTCCAATACTTTTAACATCAAAAACTGATAACATTTTTCAAAACCTTCCCCAACCCACAACTTGAAATAATTCAATTCAAAAACTGATAACATTTTCAATGTTTCCTTTTGAACCTAAAATTGATAATAACAAATAATATCCAAAAAGATCCCCAACCAAAACCTAAAATGATTCAATTCTCAAGGTGGTTCCACATACCCAGGTATCATATGGCATGTGCTAGGGCTTACAACACAAATTTAACAACAAACACTATTGATTGACATAAACTCCATTGCAATACTTTCTCTAACAAAAATCAACGTCAGATAAAAAAAATCTATACAGTTCACACAAATCAAATTTAATTTAGAAAATAATAATAATAATAATAAATAAATAAAAAGCATATCATCAGTATACCGACTACTCCAAAAAGATTGAAATTAAGGATTCAAGCCTGAAATTAGTACAATTCATACGAAATTTTATACAATCAGTTCAATATACAATTCTACAATTCGAAACCCTAAACCCCCAAAAATTATACTTAATCTGACCTCAGAAGAAACCCTAAACCCCCAAAAATTATACCTCACAGACACACATACAACCCTTAAAAAATTACAGAAAAAGTGCTCAAATTGAGCTCGAAAAACACAACCAAAACAGATATGGGGAAAGAGTGGAGAAGGTAAGCATGAAAGAAAGCAAACTTGAGTTCAAATCGACAAGGAAATCGCGCTCCAATAGAAACCCTAGCCGTCGCCTCTCTTTGTCAAAGCCTAGATCGTGCGAAATTGATGATGGCGTTCACGATTTCATGGTCCGATATGAGGTCGTGTGAAGAATCGCGTAGGAGAGAAGAAGGAAGTGGAAGAACCTGGCCGTCGGCTCTCTTCGTCGCCTAGGAGATGGGTGTTTGTGAAAGTGATTTCTTTTGTATTTTTTTTTATTTCTTTGATGATTTTTTTTAAGGCTTTTGTGTTTAAGTTGTACAGTACCAAAACCTAAAAAAACACCAATTCCGTGTTTCTTGAAATGGCCTAAGTTGGATTGGTGTTTTTTTACTGTATACCAACCATTTGGGCCCAAAACACTTGAGCCAAACAAGTTTTTTCAACAAAAAAACAAAAATACAAACAAAAACATGGCTACCAAACAGCCCCTAATGGTTTCTGTACACATTCCATCAACTGCAGAGCTGCAAAACAAAAAAAAAATGAAAGGGTACAAATTAATAAAGAACGTGATTTGTTTGGTCACAAAATATATATACAAAAATGAACAACGAAAACAGAGAACTAAATTTGCATAAACTAGTAAATATAACACTCAAGCACATACCTTTAAAAACACACACACACACACTCAAGCTCATACTATGCCTTGACAAATATTCATAATGAGCTAAGACTCAAACTCAATGAGCTTAGATTCTGATTAGTTAATAAAACACTGAAGGTCAGATGTTGATTCTTTGTAAAAGTAATTATAAATTATGATATTGTGAAAATGACGATTACTAATATATATATTTGAAAGAATACCAGAGTTTCTTTTTTCCTTCTCTCTTCCTTCTCGTAGGTTAAAAAAAAGAACAATGAATAGACCGTCAAAATACATACAATGATACAAGAGAGCTCACTTGAAACTCCATATACAATATAGAATCAGCCAACTTAAAAAAATTTAAAACCATCTTAAGTTTCAACTTAACAAACCACCACCTCATATAGTTAGAATTTTAATATAGTTAGAATTTTAATACAGTTAAAAGTTTTTGTCATTTTTAAATGACGTGGATGTTTAATCCACCTTTGGATTGATGTCCAGAGATGTCTTGAGAGAGATCATGTTGGAGAGGATCCAAGTTCGTCTAACTTAAAGGGTAGACAAACTATTCTCAAAATTACTTTACCCCCAACGGAGTCTCCACAAATAAGATATGCTTCCAATCTGTCAGTCTATTTGGAAAAGTTACAAGTTACGAGATTAGAAGGGAAGTTTTCGGTCTTTCCTATTTATCCAATTGAAATCAAAATAAATAACGAAAGAAGGCCAATTAAACAATCAAAGGGTTTTGTAGTCCGAAATCTGGCACATGCTAAGGGGAAGACATACAGTATTACATGAGTGCATTTTAGGTGCATTTCATTTTCCATTTGGCGGATGATATGGAAGTAATACATCTCCATGTTTTGTGTTAAGAGTCTAGATCTTCTGCCAAGAAGATAAAGAGAATATAAATGAGTACGGCACACCTAGTTGACCAATATTTACCCCAAAATTATACCTTTACGTGGAGTCATCACATTATACAAGCACAAGAAAAACATTTTATCACAGCTTATCCTACATAACCGGACCTGCTCAAACATTTGACAATAACGGCCCTTTTAGAGGACTTCAATTATTTACTCCATATTCTTAAATACACTACGTTTCAACCTCAAAATAACATATTACTTATTATATTATTCAACACCTTCACACCACTTGACTTATATATCTACTCACCAACTAATCTGAAAGCCTTGTGCCATTCATTCCTTTTTCTCCTCGTAAGACTTATTTACAATCAATTTCTGTCTAGCTTGGATACTAGTAGGAAGTAGATGGAGACATAACTGACTATACCTTAAAAAGTGTGAATTCAGCAATCAAGGTGAATCATTATTTTTACAAATAATTGGAATGTTAGAGGAATAAATGGTGCTGTGAAGCAACATGAGGTTAAAAAGACGATTATTTTACAAATAATTGGATTCTACTCCTTCTCCCCCACCCCCCAATGATTATTTTTCCATGGACTGTTAAAAGAATAAATGTTGCTGTGAAGCAGTATGAGGTTAAAAAGATGGTAGCCACTTCAAATGTTGATATTATGTGTCTCACTGAATCTAAAGTTAAAAAGGGCACGGTTTGCAAAGTGAGGGACTTTATCTGTCCTGGTTGGGATTTTTTTACTAGCTATGATAGTTCTGAGCTGGGGAGAATCCTCATATGTTGGAACAGCTTTAGAATTATTGTTAAGAAGTTGGGTGAGGCTCACTAATTTATACATTGTCAGATGCAAATGAAAGATAACTCTTTCTCCGGGAGTGGAACTTTTGTATATGGGGACAATGACCTAATCCCTAGAAGGCAGTTGTGGAATGAACTTCACATCAAAACTAACCAGTTCTCTGACCTGCCATGGTTTGTTATTGGGGACTTCAATGCTATCAGACATAAGCCTGAGAGGATGGGTGGTTCCTCTAAATGGAATGAAGGTATGAGAGAGTGTGGTAAATAATTTGATGCCACTGGTCTTGTGGATCTCCAGTACTCAGGCATTAGATATAGGCCAATACTTGCCTTGGCATATCAGTTGGAGCTTCCTACTTACACCTCAAATGGACCAATTAAAACATGACACATCACACAGATTAAAAGTGGACTGATCCGTTAAAAATGGATACATGTTACTAAATAACATTATTCCTCTCTTTTTTTTCCGGTAAGTTGGATCCATATTTATCAACATTATTCCTCTCTTGTTCACATCTCAGACATTTTTTTTCCCTTCTTACCTTTTAAAACCCTAACTAATCTCTTTCCCAAACCCACCACCAATTCCTAACCCTTTTCTTTGACAATTCTGTAGCACCTCACCATGTCACCCCCAATCTAAATGGTGGCAAAGTTGAATGATTTGATCCTTTAAGCTTGCTTTGGTGGCCAAAATCACCAAAAGAATTGGCTTTTTTTGCTCATTTGCTCTTAGACTCCAACTCTTGTCAGAAGTGGCTTTTTTTGCGCAAGTCTACTGGGCTACCTCTTTTGTCCTCCCTAAGGCCATTTTCAAGCAACTTAGTGCTGTGATGAAATGCTTCCTCTGAAGAGGTAATGATTTAAAAAAAGGGGGAGCTAAAATTGCTTGGGACAAGGTTTGTCTTCCTAAGATTCTATCGAATTTGTAAAATTATTTAAATTAACTTATTAGAAAATAAGATCAGTATAATACTTGACACTAAAAAAAATTAACAACATATAACTTTAAAGTAGATTTCATGTTGCTAACCCAAAGACTCCCACTCCTAATATGAATTGCAGATTGCAATATATCTTCCCTCTCTTTCTCTCTCTTCTGGTTCTACACTTGTCTACTACCCTCTCGTACATCACATATACACAAGAAGCTTCTTCTTTTGGAGTTGTTATACATATTGGTCAATTAACATGCTTGATTATAAATAATATGAGAACATAGTAAGGATTGTAAAGGAGTTAGAACACCACTTACATACGAGGCCCAGGTGTAACTTATTCAATTTTTCCAAGGGTTATGATCCATCATCCTAAAGAACTTCAGCCTCCATTTCTTTACATGACGGTTACAATCAACTGTATGGTCGTACAAGTCCTTGATGGTTTTCAGGAACTCACTCAACTTCTTCTTCAGGTCATTCATAGCGAGCATCACAACTGTGTCATCTCTACTAGCAAATCCATCATTGAGCAACACGGACTCGATCTCAAATTCAAATTTGTCCACAAGCGCCCGAATGTCATCCAAGTCACTTTTCCCAATGGGATTCCAAAAATATGATTTACCCATTATCTGTGCCTGTACTTTGAGCTCTTTCTCATGCTTATTCCACACGGAATGAATCCATTCATCTCTATTAGGCGCCAATCCCTCATTTCCCAACATGGACTTCATCTCAACTTCCCATTTACCCACAAGTCCCCGAATATTTCCAAGTTACCTTTACGAAGGCGGGCCAAAAAACAAGTTGAACTCAATATCTCACTCCGTCCCATGACCTCCTTGTTGTAAATTTCCTCATACTTTTTCCACACCGAATTCATCCATTCATCCATATTATTCGCCAACGGCATGGGTGCTGCTGCTGCCTCGGCCAGTGCTGTCACAAGAGGCCGCATGGCCAGGACAGAACACACCATAACAGAGGCAAAAGTAACCATAACGATGCCATTCACTAGCGTCCGGCAAGCCTTGTCAATTATAAAAAGCTTACTCTTCTTCTCTCTGAGTTTGACAAACCATGAAAATTGTCTTTCACAAACCAATTCTAACAATCCAGAGAAATCTACCCTAAATGGAATATTATTATTACCTCTGGCCTTGAATGTCTTCAGCGCCAGCAGTGTGGTCTGGTAATGTTGTTGATCGAAATGGCGTGAAGGTAATTCAATCCAATTAAGGTGGTATTGGACACGGCAGATGGAAAAGTCCATAGCATCGCAGATGTAGACGGTCAGACCCCAGCTGTCGGCAAAATCCGTCACAAAATCGAACAATTGAGGGTTGGTGAATATGTCTTCTTCACAAGCGAGCAAGAGTTGGAGTAGACAGTGTTCGAGCTCGGAAAGTGAGGCCAGAGAGGGTGACCCAACCTCCATATCCACAGCCAGCCTACCCAGGAATCCGGCGAGCCTTTCTCTGATTTTCCCGCCATCCACCAATGATTCAACATCTGACACCGCCTGGCCGCACGCACCATCTACAACCGGGTAGGTTGCCAATCTGGAAGATAGTGTATTTCTATCCCAATCTGATTCCATGTCTTCGCTGGGATTTTTTGAAGGGTAGATTTCGATTCTTAGGAAAGAGATGAAAAAACGAATCCAAGGTACAAAACAGAGATAATCACTTGCGATTTATACAATGAATTCTTCCAAATCACCAGCGTTGGGGATTAGGGTTTGAGGGGTTACCGTTTGAGGGGGTATAGCAATTCAAAAGGGGAAGTGACACCGAAAGGAAATAGGGGTTTGATGGCGGTCTGGATGGATATGTGTTAGACAATATTGCAAGGACCTCCCCTATGGTTTGATTTAATTACACGGACCTCCCCTTTGACAAAAATAAAAGTCAAGTAACAAACAAAAAACATGTGACATAATTAGATATATTTTTTATTATATACAATTAATAACATAATATTGATGTGTGTATATATAAATAAATTGGATTGGATCGGATCCGACCACTTAAATCAATGTATGATTTATTAATAATTATCAAAAAAATTCACCAATGCATATCTGACTAATTGGGTAGGATTCAAATCAAAATCAGATCCATTAACAGGTATAAATATACATTGTCTGATATGATACGGTTTCGAATAAAATTAAAGTTGAATCAATTTTAAAAGCTCAAAAAAATAAATATCGAACCACAACCAAACTTTGAAGGAGGAAAGTGTAATTATGCAAACAAAAGGAGGAAAAGTGTAATATGTCCAAACAAAAGGGGTGAAACTGTAATTTACCCTATCAAATATTGCAACCAATAAATAAATAAATAATCAAAATTTCGAATTTAAAATCAATTTTTATCATACTTTTATTAGAACATATAAAGATAGAAATAAAATTATTGGAAAATATTTTTATTTTTGTTAAGTATAAAAAATATATATTATTGAGTACTAGTATATATTTTTATCTTTTTCAATTATTTTATATTACTGTGTATTTGTAGTATTAAATATATATACATATATATATATATAAATTCACTTTTAGTGTCCGATACGTTACGTATCGTCCAGTTTGTAATATTTTTCGAAAGTGTTTACTCATTCCATATTCATTTTTTAAGACCAATATGGTCATACTATAATCATTACGTTCATTACCGAAACCAATACCGTGACCGCCAACCAATCGTGATTCTTCCTTCTTGTGAATGAATTAACTTCCGAATTCAAATGCCAATGTGATTACTTGCAATTTATGAAACGAATTAACTTTCAAATTCACCGCATTTTCACGAGTCAATTTCTATGTTACCAATTAGGCAGTTACCATATATTAAATTTGAAAAATATATATTAAATTTCAAAAATAAAAATAGAATTCGAAAACATATATAAAATTCGGAAAAAAATATATTAAATTTCGAAAATAAAATATAGAATTCGAAAACATATATAAATTTCAAAAACAAATTATAAAATTCGGGGAAAATATACTTCTATTTTCTATTTTATATTTTCTATATATATAAAATTCGAAATATATATATATATATAATTCATAAAAAAATAATTAAAATTTGAAAAATATATATAAATTTTGAAAAATAAATATTAAATTTCGAAAAATATATATATAAAATTTAAAAAAACATATAAAATTCGAAAGAAATATATAAAATTCAAATAGTTGTGCAAATAGAAGTATAAAAAACACAAGTGACCAAAGTACAATACACCAAAACAAAATTTAAAGTTAAAGAAAGTAGAAAATAGAAGTATATTTTCTCTGAATTTTATATATTTTTCCCGAATTTCATATATGTTTTTGAATTCTATATTTTATTTTCGAAATTTAATATATATATTTTTTAATTTGATATTTTCCCCGAATTTTATATATTTCTTTCCGAATTTTATATATGTTTTTGAATTTTATATTTTATTTTCAAAATTTAATATATATTTTTTGAATTTAATATTTTCCCCGAATTTTATATATTGTTTTCAAAATTTATAAATATTTTTTGAATTTATATATGTTTTTTCCAATTTTATATAATTTTTTGAATTTTATATTTTTCTTTTCAAAATTTATATTTTTTCGAATTTTATATTTTTTTGAAATTTAATATATATATATATATTTTAATTATATATATATTGTTTCAAATTATATATTTTTTTCGTATTTTATATATATATATATTTATAATTATATATATATTTGAAATTTATATATGTTTTTGAATTTTATATATTTGTTTCTAATTTTATATATTTGTTTCGAATTATATATATATTTTTTGAATTTTATATGTTTTTTTAGAAATTTATATATTTTTCAAAAAATATATATTGACAGGTTGAGATTTGATGATATTGTGTCGTTGTTTCACCATATCCCGATCAACAAGAATTTATATCTACTAATACTTTACTTAAAATAGTATAGCAATAAGTAGAGTCAAACCACTCTCAACTTTGAACTCGTTTTGAGACAAAGATCCAAAACTTTAATTTTCGAGATAAAAAGAAATCACTTAAAACAATTCTTGAATTTTTTAATAGTAAACTAAAATAACTAGATAAAATTATCAAATGGTGGAAAAAAAATCTCAAGGGAAAAGAATCCACCACCCGGGTCTATATAAATAATATTATATATTTCTATTGCAAATTCTCCTCCAACCTATTAAACATAAACATAGATATTGGTAGGCATTCCCCGTATTTCCATTAATTGGTAATCACGAAGAATCCTCCCTCTAATGTTTTGGTTTAAATAAAATGTAAATAGTAGTAGGCATTCCCCGTATTTCCATTAATTGGTAATCACGTAAAATCCTCCTTCTATTTATATTTTTTCGAAATTTAATATATATATTGTTTCAAATTTTATATATTTTTCGTATTATATATATATATTTTTATAATTATATATATATTTGAAACTTATATATGTTTTCGAATTTTATATATGTTTTTGAATTTTATATATTTTTTTCGAATTTTATATATTTGTTTCGAATTTTATATATATTTTTCGAATTTTATATGTTTTTTAGAAATTTATATATATATATTTTCCATTTTTTTGAAATTTATATAATAAGGGCATATATGTTATTTTACACGAAATTGTGTCAATTCGCACATATTTGAAAGGTTTGTGATCAATTTGAACCATAGGAATTATATGCACTATATTTATACTAGGGGTGTTAAAGGTTCGCGAACCTATTATAGAACTCCAATATTGGAGGATACTTTTCTACTAAATTTCATAATTGATGTTGGACTTTTCATCAAATATAGAAATTCTTACTTTTATTCTATACTTGACTATTGTTATATATTTCTTAATGGTAGGTGGAATGAGTGCGTGGATAATAGCATTATAACTAGGTTTTATATTTTCTTGTATGCTTATATAATATAAAGGGTAAATAACATTAAACCCCTCTCAATTATACTCTCTCCCAACTAACCCCCCTCAACTAAGTGACGGTCCCTCAACTATGAAATTTTTACAATTTAGTCCCTCCCATCATAATGGCGTTAGTTAAATTTAGGATAATATGCACTCAGATCCCCTAAAATTTTGGTCAATTGCACTCACCCCCACAGATTTCATTTTTCTTGCAATGACACCCCCTGAAGGGGTTAAGACCCCATTAAATGACTCTTGTGCCCTTACTTTAGTGTAAAAGGCATGTTGGCTAAATTAATGGACAAAACAACTCTTGTATATTAAGTTCAATTTGGAAAAAAATTCAAGTACTTTGGATATAAGGATTTTTGAAATAGGGATATCTACTATAATATAGGTAAACATAAGGATCACTAATTACAAATAGGTAAAATTTTGCCTTTCAATTACTAATACATCAAACTTAACTAAACTAATTACAAATGGGTCAATTTTTGGTTTAAAGACTCAAATACCCCAAAAAAACTCTGATATTCTTTTTCTTCTTTTCTCCCATTCTAAAATCCCCAAACACTCAAAAATGAAATTAAAATATTTATGGAACAAAATGAGGAGAAAAATATTTTGGGAAAAAAATATTTTGAAAAAATAAAATATTTTTGGAAAAATAAAATATTTCAAAAAAATGAGTAAAAACAAATATTTTGAAAATATAAAATATTTCTAAAAAAATAAAGTATTTCAAAAATATAAAATATTTCGGGAAAAATAAAATATTTTGAAATATTTTTGTTTATTTCTTTCACTTTTTTTCTTCTTCTTTTCAACGAAACGTATTCAAACCTTAGACCTTTTGGTGATTACAATGCAATATTTTGGAGTCAAGTGTGTCAAGAAGTATCAAGAACGAGTTGATTGAGTTAAATTTGTTTTGAAATTTGGTGTCTTAAAAAGTAATAAATCTTATGTGAGTTATATTTAGATAATTTATTTCAATATGACAGTGGATATAATCTGAATCTTACTTGTTTAGTATGAATTGCTTTACTCGATTCTTATGAATTGCTTTGAATGCATGTCATAAATTTTTTTTCCTCATTTTTTTGAAATATTTTATTTTTCCAAATATATTTTTTTCCTCATTTTGTTTTCGAAATATTTTATTTTTTCAAAAATATTTTAATTTTTTCGAAATATTTTAATTTTTGAGTGTTTGAGGATTTTGGAATGGGAGAGAAGAAGAAAAAGAAGATTGGAGTTTTTTGGGGGTATTTGAGTCTTTAAATAAAAAAATTGACCCATTTGTAATTAGTTTAGTTAAGTTGATGTATTAGTAATTTAAAGATAAAAGTTTACCTATCTGTAATTAGTGATTCTTATGTCTACCTATATGTAGAAATTCTTATTTCAAAAATCTTTGTATCTAAAGTACTTAAAAAGTTTTTCAAATTGAAGTTAATATACAAGGGTTGTTTTGTCCATTAATTTAGTCAACATGCCTTTTACACTAAAGCAAGGGCACAAGAGTAATTTCATGGAGTCTTAACCCCGGGGGTGTCATTGCAAGGAAAATAAAATCTTAGGGGGTGCAATTGACCTAAATTTTAGGGGATTTGAGTGCAAATTATCCTAAATTTAACTAACGGCGTTACGACGGAAGAGACTGAATTGTAACAATCATGATAATTTGAGGGTTTACCGTCAAAAACATAGTTGAGGGGTTAATTGGAAAAGAGAGTATAATGGAGAGTGATTTAATGCTATTTATCCTAATATAAAATAGGACTTGCACAATTGGACGTAATTTACTTTTCCTTATGGGGGCAGCGAAATCATGCCCGGGATAGCCGACCAAAAACTAAGGGTGCGTTTGGAAAGCCTGTTTTTTGTATTTGTTTTCTGTCTTCAAATATAAAAACTATTTTTCTATTTGTCTTTGTTTTTTCAGGAAAAAACTAAAAACAAAAAAGCGTTTGGATGAAGGTGTTTTCACCACTTTTATTTGGTGAAAATTGTATTTTATGAATTTGGTGTTTTCATTATTTTTACCACCTAAACAGTGAAAAAACTCAAAAAACAACTAAAAGTTGTATTTGGTGTTTTCATCACTTTTACACACTATTCACAGAAAACAGTTTTCTTGGGGAAAAAACAGTGAACAGTAAACGCGTTTGCCAAACGTGTTTTTTTTTTTAGTCTTGTGAACAGTAAAAAAATAAAAACAAAAAACAGGGTATCCAAACGGACCCTAAGAACTTGATTGGGTGTGAGTCTTTTGCCTAAATGAAATCACCTTTACTTTTATTATTTATGTGAATAATGAAATCGTTACACATAACATGTTCGGCCCAGTGTATTTTCCACCCCAAATAAAAAGTAATAATTAATCACTAGTCAACCGAGTCAAACTTAAATTCTATTTTACAAAAAAAATAACTATCACTTAAACCATGATTCAAATTATATATTGAAGGAATTTTGTGGATATATCTACTAACTACTCTAAATTTGATCTCCTCAATAAAGAAATGTTAAAACTTGTTTTAAAATTATGTATGTATTGTTATAACTGTCTTAAAACTTCTTCATCAATATATAACAAGAAGGTAACATGTGATTTATATGCATATATCATTAGTAACATGTATATGTGAAATAGTGCGTGTTAACTCATCAAACCAGATCAGAATCTTTAGGAAGGAAGCCAAGGAAAGGAAATATAGAGTGAAATTAACTGCTCAAAAGCATTATTTAAAATCTTCAATATTATGTTCTTAAATTCATTGTGACAGTTATTATTTTAAATCATATCATTTCCCTATAGTATAAGATTGTGTTTGGTACGCAAAAATGAAATATCCATTACAACCAATTTTTTCTTTGATAAAGACTTTAAGCTGAGAATATTCATCCCCAAAAAAAATGGTCATCCCATTGAAAAAAAAATCCATTTTTACAGTTAAATATAAGAAATGGGGATTCCATTTGCTAAAAAAATAAAAACACTAATCATATTATTTTATATTTAGTGATGCTCAAACCAAATACTAAAATAAAAATGTTGTATACTTATTTACATTCTCATTTTATTTCTTCATACCAAAAGCAACATAAGAGTTCTAAAGATAGCAAAAATCTAAAAGTCGTAATGATATTTTCATTCCTCCCCAAAATTGGGAGAGGTCTAGATTTCAAGTCCTATAGGGCTCATGTGGGGTGTGAGTTCTTTAATATTCAAATAAATAAATAATGTGGGAGAATTTTAATTGGAGTTAAATTTACATTCTGAATGTTACACTCATTTGGCAGATTCTACGTGGCAGTCCAACTGTTATTTAGATTTTTGGGCAATACTTGCCTTACCCATATTAGCAGGAGCATCCTACTTTCACCTCTCAAAAAAATTTAAATTGTGATCTTCGTACTTTTAGGGTATGCTTGGATTGTATATTTGAAATATTTTGAGAATTTTAAAAATAAATAATAAATTTTTTGAAAATAATAAAAATTAGTTTTCTGAAAACATTCATTTTTATAATTGAATTTTTAGAAAATTGAACCAAACAAATTTTTTTTACAAATTTTTTATTTTTAGTTTTCATAAAATATAAAAAAAATTCAGAAATACAAACCAAACAGGCATAACTCTCTCTACATTCGTGAACTATTCAATTCTTACACTCAATATATTTGTTAAAACCAAATCAAAATTATAATTTTTTCTCACGCTAATTATTATATAGGGTGAAATCCAAATCGATGGGCAAGAGAAAAAGTTCTATTCCACGTATATATTGTAAGAATTTGGGCTTTAATTAATTATTATTTATTTAAATTTTATCAAAATTCCTGATGATTGAGACTTTATATAAAGTGTCGCATAGTCATGGCATACTTTAGTCACATGTGAGATGTGGATAAGAGAATATATATATATACACACTTGTCCTTATTCTATAAGGATATGTGATATGTTTGTGTGGTTTAATATGATAAAATTCATTGATGGGAAGGATTTTATAAATGTTGCAATGGGGGAATAAGAGAGAGACGTGAGAATGGTAGGGTTTAAAAGGAGAGACGCTAGGGTTACCATTTTGAACCCGATTCAAATAATAATTAAATTCTCTTTTGAGATACCAAATAGATCAATAACTCCTCGATCGCTCCCTTATACAATCAGTATTATAGCCTATTTAAGATTAGGATTATTAATTACATTTGTAGGTGGATTCTTTATATGGATTTTTTAGGATTAGAATTATTAAGTATCATTAAATTATAGTTAGAAATGAAATAAAATATTAAAAAATAATATAAACTTTGAATATTCTATCATAACCCGTTTTTTAAATTATATATTCAATGTAATTTAATATAATAAAAATTTAATTAAATTTTAGTGATATAATTTAAATACATAATTCATACATAAATAAGTGTTGGTTCTTCTAAATAGGATTCTATTAAATTAGAATTATTGAATTCATATAAATTTTGTGGTTATAATTCAAGTATAAATTGGATTGGAGTTATAGAATTCAATTAAAATTTGTAATTATAATTCAGGTATAAATTGGATTGAAAAATTACATATGAAATTTTAACTATAAATACTGAAATACAAAAAAAAATTCACACTTTTAATAATAGTAAGTATAGACATATATTGCTATGTGAAGACAACGATAGGTATATATATATGGTGGCCGGTGAAGATTTTTTCTTTTTCTTCATGGTATGTGAAAATGAAGGTAGAACTCGTCGATATTGTGAAGATATAAGATAGAATACTGAGATTGGATTCAAATTTTTAGTTGATTTTTGGTGTAAGTAAGAAGCAATGTCATTTAATTTCACCTGCACGTGTGGTTTATAAATTGCTTCTGCACTAATTTCGTATAAAACATAGTTTGAGAAGAAGGAAGGATAAGTATGGTCTGTTACGATTTGTCATTCTTCATTAATGTGTCATAATTTTATAATGAAAGTACTTATTTATATATAAGAGTAATGATACTGTCATAATTTTATAATGAAAGTACTTATTTATATATAGAGTAATGATACTTATACCAAAATGCTAAACAGAATTAGTAAAGTGAATGCATATTTATTCTTTTACAAAGTATTGTGAGACCCAAATAAATCTATATTTATCCATCAAACAATGAATATTCATTCACTATACCTATTTTGTGCAAGCTACATTTTTCTTATATTATACATAGGATTGCACGCGGTTCGGTTTGATACGATTCTTGAAAATTTTGGAACCAAACCATTCTCAGCGGCAGAACCGAAATCATTAGTTAAGGAACCAAACTAAACCATAAAATATCAGTTCGGTTCGGTTCATAAACATGTTTTTTCAAAATGTATATTACATACATCAACATAATTTATGAAAAACCATACTGCCAAGGAATAAGACTCTTAAATTAAAAACTACACTATTGATTTCTAGAATTATAATTTTTTCTTGTTACTTCAATTTCAAAACAATAAGCACAAACACTATTAAATTCACAAAAAGAAAAAAAACTAAATAAGTAATGAATTTCATTTCAAAAACAAAAACAATAGCAAATTTCAATACTAGATCACATGAAAGTACTTGTTTCATATCAAGGAAAAAATATAAAAAGAAAATTATGATTTTGGATAAAAATAAGGGCTATTATCATAAACTCCCCCATGATTTTTAAATTGTTCAAAAAAATCCTTATGGTTTCAAAAACCCCATTATGATTTTCAATTTAATCAAATACCTCCATGCCCTTTAAATCACAATTAAACTCTAATTCCTTTGATTTATCCCAATTAAACTCTAATTCATTCTATTTATCACAAACCCACTTTCTCTCACCCATTTGTTCCAAAACTCTAATTCTTTCCATTTATAACAAACTCACTTTAAATATAAATTATAATTTTAACTCAATTCAACTCTAATTTATTCTATTTATCATAAATTCACTTTCAATTTAAATCTCAATTCAATATATATATACCTACATATGATTATAATTATATAATGATATATATATATCATAGTTCGCCGAATCAGCCGGTTCATATAAAAAAATGACCTTGTCAATACCCGTTCATCCTAGTTTATCGGTGGAGCCTATATTCACATCTAAACTAGCTGGTTCGGAGATAAGAGTTATGATCTAATTATACACAATTATGATATACAAAATGCATGGTAATGATGAGAGGATAAATTGGTTTATATAAAAACAAATACAGTAAAAATTCCAAGATTAACCTTTTATTTACATCATGTTGTTTAGTTGAAATGAAAAAAAGGCTTAAAAACCCTAATAATGTTCGAAAATTGAGAAGCAATAAAACACTCCTCTTCCATCGTTACAGGGCTTCGCATAGATAGTGTGTGTTGTGTATATATATATATACACATATATCTATATTGGCAAAGATAGTGAATTTTAGAGAGAAGATGGTAGGAGGTGAGGGGAGAGAAGGGGATTGGGAGTGCAGTGGGTGTACGAACAGAAACTACGCCTTTAGATCATTCTGCAATCGCTGTAAACAGCCTCGCCTTCTCGTCGACATCAAAACCCCTCCCGATTCCAAATGGCTCCCGCGAATTGGCGATTGGATCTGCTCTGGTAAACCCTAAATTTCACTCCCTCTATATATATGTATGTATGTGTTGTGTAATTATTATTGCAATTACTTGGTTAGATCGATTATGAATATGTACTGTAAGGGTTTTTTGGGATTTGTTTTGCTTGTTAATTTGTTGAGTCGGTTGGTGTGGAAATGTTTAGCTAAATCTTCTTGCATTTGGGTTCTAGGGTTTCTCTTTCGATTATGGGTATTTACTAGTTAGGGTTTTTGTTTTTGGGTCTTGTTTTGCTTGTTAATTTGTTGAGTGGGTTGGTGTGGAAATGTTTAGCCTAATCTTCTTGCATTTGGGTTTTAGGGTTTGAAAGGTGTTACTTGTTACAGCTTCCATATATATTTTTATATCTATGTATGTATAGATTCGGTAATTATTATTGCAATTCCTTGGTTGGATCGATTATGGTTATGTACTGATTAGGGTTTTGTTTTTGAGACTTGTTTTGCTTGTTAATTTGTTGAGTGGGTTGGTGTGGAAATGTTTAGCTTAATCTTCTTGCATTTGGGTTTTAGGGTTTGAAAGGTGTTACTTGTTATACACTTGTTTTGGTACGAAAGTTGAAGATAATTTGCAGGAAGAGTACCCTCTTGCCTAATTATTTTTTTATTGTTTTGTGATTTTAAGTTTTTTTGGGTAGTGGGTTTGATTTGTTTGTTTTGGTATTTTTTTACCTGTAGGGTTTAAAAGGTGTTTGAAAAATCTTTGAACGAAGAGTACCCTCTTCCCAAATTGTTTTCTTATCATGTTGGGATTTTTTCTTTCTTTCTTTTGGAAGTGGGTTTCATTTGCTTCTGGTAGTTCTTGTTTTAATAATTTTCAGCACTGTAGTTGTTTGTGTTTATATGCCGAGACATTGTTTTTATACATGGAAGATGAATTTTTATTACTTGTTATGATGATGGAGACTAAATAGATTTGCTGAATTATGGGTTTTGGGGGTTGAGAGAAGCAAATAGTGTTCAAGCATTTGCAGTAAATTATACAAATGCTTTTTCTAATAAAGAAAAATAACTTATAAGATGACATGCTTGTTTTTGTTCTCTCTTTTAATATGCATTTATTTCCTCTCTCTGTAGTTTGTCAAAAAGGGAAGGTCTCTTAGTATTTGATTCTAATAATATATATATATATATATATATATATATATATATAACCAAAATCTAGGAAAGTGGGTACGGGAATTATCACATGAGATATATTTCTATTTTTCTACTAGCTTGTGTGATTTGCATTCATTCAAAACCACCGAAACATTTTTGAAACCCGTTTGGTGATGTGAGAATTTTCAAGGAACGGAATATGGGGTAAGGTTTGGTCTGACGTCTCATTCAATCCCTACCTTTCTTATTTTCCTTTTCAAAAAAATTCTAGCTTTCACCCAGATAATTGAATTAAATTCAGTTCCTTTTCTTTTCACTCTACTTCATTGGATTAATGATTTAGTACCCTATCTGTTTCAACGGTTTCTAGGTATCACTGCATTTCCCAGCAGATTTCCTTTACAGTCGCTTCTTACGAAGTCTGGGGAAATTAGATTCTAGGGTTTTCCAGAAGGTCCATTTTTTAAAATTGGTTCTTCCTAATTCAAAGCCTAATGGCAATTGACAAAATCTTCACTTCTCAGTAGTTTAGGGCTTCAAATAGGCTGAACTTTCTTACAGTGATGACGTTTATAAGCTTTGGAAGTTAAAATTCTGGGTTCTGATCCTCTGGATGCTAATACGAAAAGGGCAGGTTGACATGAGCCATGATCGTTTGTTTAGGGGTGATGGCAGTGTTTTTAAAATCTGAAAATTGGATTGAGGCTGACGAAAACTTGGGTTTGATTATGAATTATAGAAGAGAACTATCTCAGATTTCTGTGAGAATACGAACAAGAAAAATAGACATGTAGAAAATTGGATACAATTGAAGAGAGAGAGAGCGGGCAGGCAAAACCACGAGAGGTTCTCTGACAGAAGGAGCACTTTTTAGGCGGCCCCTATTTAAGTGTACTGTACCACACTTTCATTTCAGGCCTATGCATTTTGGAGGTGTTGTGAGTTGCTTTGGACTAAAACAAAGCAAAAATGTGCACCCAACATATTGTTGGTGCCATTTTTATACTTTGTAATAAAACAAAGCATCCTCAAACGAGGCTATAGCTATTTGCCAGTGTAATAACTGTTATCTGAAATTTATTTTCTCAGTTCTAAAGGTATATGTCACCTAGTAAACTCTAAACCACTTAGCCATCATGCTTTAGTATGATGTGTAACACCATCTCTCTCTCTCTCTCCTCGTTATGACTGGTGGATTTAGATACTGATACTTTTTACTTTTTGATCTCATGATGCTCGACCTTCATTACATTCATTTTCATAGTTCTTCAAAAGTTACATCCATTCCTATTTAATTTAAATAATGTCAACAATAGAGCTTTCATCAAAATCTCCTATGTAGTCTATCACTGCTTTTGTTTCATCAAATGAGATAAATATTAGGAACCATATAGTATACACTAAGAATTCTAGTCATTTTTTCAACAGTTACAATACTAGTGTTCTTACTATGTTGAAATCTAATTGTTAGTGCTCTTTTCTGTTAATGTTGCTCGCTTCTTTATTACTACGTTCTTGCCAAGTTGAGATTAGAAACTTGCCGTCAATCAGGTCAAGTGTTTTGTATGTGTGTGTGTGTGTGTGCGTGTGCATGTCTAATTTGGTGGGTTAATTGGTGTGCGTACGCGTGGCTTCTTTCCTCTCGATGGCTGCGTTGTGGATTGTGTGTGTGTGGGGCAATGCATCAATAGCTTGCACTAACAACAATTATGCGTCAAGACTAAAGTGCAAGAAGTGCGAGCAGCCTAAGGAGTTAGCAGCAGTGCCAGCAATTGCAATGCCTGGACCTTCTCTTCAAACTCATACACATTATTTTCCCAGGCCAAAAGGAGGTCCAGAGCTAAATATGAACATCAGATTATTAGGCCATGGAGTTCCCCAACAGTCACTTCCTTTGAACCCTACCTGGCCCTTTGGAGGAGCTGATAAATATGGACTTCAGTCGGCTTCTACTTGGCCTACCGGTGAGAATCAAAGTGTTGGGTTCCCATATGGAAACCAAGCAAATCAGCATCTTATGGTTCCGAAAGGATGGCGCAATGGTGACTGGGTATGCAACTGTGGCTTCCACAACTATTCTTCTCGTGCACAGGTATGCCCATGCTATGCGAACACTCTTTCCAAACTGACAACAAGTTGTTTGATTCCAAAAAACATAATAACAATATTAATAATATTTTATAACATTCTTTGCAATGATAAGTATATGATTTGGGCTTTTTTTCTATATGCAGTGCAAAAATTGCAACGCTTCTATGCCTCCAGGTACATCCTCTTCTTTTGTAAGCATGGCAATCCTATATTTTGTGTACTAAAATTTTGTTTGTGGGTTGAAAAGAAAAAGTATCAGGCTTGTGTCTTCAACTTTAAGTGTTTTTTTTATCCTGTGCTATCTATTATACTCCACACGGTCAACCTTCTAGATATTATAACTTTCCTTATGGTTTTGCTGGCTACAACTCAATTAGAGAGGATTTTTTTTTTCTTTCTAATTTGCATTACAAGGGACATGACTTTCTTGATGTGATGTAAAACTATGGTTGGTTAAAAGAAGTGTATTAGCGATTGTATGTCCCACCTATGCAGGATATTGGTATGGAAGACAAGTGACCACCCTAATTATTTTGGCCTAAAACAAAGTGACTGTGTTGGACTTGAATCTGGGACATGATGTTTTGCAGTCCTAGCTTTTAACGTCATACCAAGAAATATTCATAAAATGATGTTTTACCTTTTGTAAGCACCCTATGTATGTACCTGCTCATGTGATGTGTTTAAAATGGGATAATAATGGTGAATTTACGAAGCCACGGGATGTTTATTAACATTCCACTATTGACCATGCTCCATGGTGATGCCTGTGTGTTTTTGCTTGTATCACATTCTTGGACGCCAAGAGTGGAGAGTAAGAGCCACCTTGAATGAGCCATCCTAGCTTTTACCTGTACTGTTTGAATTAGTTGACGAAATCTGTAATGAATTCCAGAACGCTGTAACATATCTTGTATTTGTCTTTTCCTTCTTGGGTATTCTAGCTCTTGGTACAAAGAGATTAGCATCTGAAGAACTTGTTCATGATTGGGATAACAAGAGGCTGAATGTTGGACATGTAAGAACTATTTTCTGGTATGGCATGTTAAGTCTTACCTTTCATTTTTCTGTAACAGTTGTTTGATAGATTTCTATTCCTTGTTTTTTCCTTTTTTCTCTTTTTTATGAATATGCAGACATATGGATTGCAGCAAGCATACCCTGGATTTGAACAAGTGGCAATTTCTGGTGGTGCCACTCAAACAAATGGGGTGTATACCCCTTTTCCTGGTGGAAGCTCAGCAGCTGCTCCAAATTTTCAATTCAATCTGCAGTTGCCACATCAAGTGACAGCGCCTACTCTATTTGGGAAAGGGTAAATTGGCCTGTTTTGTCATCTCAATTTGGAACATTAATTTCCTTTCCTTTCATTAAGTAACGCTGCAACGCGGTGAGGGTCAACTTAAACCCAACTTGATATTTGAACTGGCTTCGAATTTATCTTTGTTGCTTGATTTGATTATGTTGGTTATTCAGATTGTAAGGAAGTTTGTTTCAATTAGGAATGCAAGAATGTTCCCCCCCCCCCCCCCCCCCCCCCCCCCCTCCCCCGGTCCTTTTTTTAACCTCTGAGTTGCACCTTGACATGAAACCTATTTTTTTGCTATAAATTATGTGGGTTAGCTTTGAGAATGTTTTACATTTGATTATGATCCCCATCTAGTTTATATCTCTGTTTTTATATATTTGATAAAAGTGCAACTCTTGCAAGAGTTAAAATAATGTAATCTGTTACGTTTTTTGTGATAATGTGGTGTCCTCATTTGTCATCAAGGTATATTGCACGTGTCCTCATTTTCATCAAGGTATATTGCACGTGTACGGCATCCTAAAATATGTTTGATAGTTCAACACAACTAAATTTAGATCTCTCTTTAGTGGTAGTACTATCTTGATAACATGCACAATTTGTCCAACGCAATGTTGGAATGAGGCTTTGTTGAGTTGCGTTGGGCTGGTTACTTGCACACACAACACCCACCCACCCACAAATACGCACACACCCCAACACATGAGTGGCATGAATGCTAATGAGTCTCTAAAGCAAACACTGCTCATTTATGTTCTGATCGATTCTTTTGTGATAAGAACTGTAATGTTCTCTCTTGTGACTTGGTAGAGCAAAGCAATGGCGTGATGGGGACTGGATGTGTACGAATTGCAACAATCACAATTATGCTTCTCGATCAGAATGCAATAGGTCAGTATTGTAAAAGCAAACTTGATCCCTGATTTTCTGGTTTTTTTTTCCTGCAACATTTTGTGGAGTTAGCAAAATCATCTTTATGTGGTAACTTTATCTATGCAATCACTAATGGGCTGTTACATCCTGTGACAATTTGCAAGTTTGAAAATCATCTTTAATTGGGCACTTGTATTTATGTCTAATGTGAATTACATGATGAGCATAGGTTCTGAATAAGTCAGTTTTCTCCAGATCGCATTTAGCACCTACATGTTACTAGAATTTTAATTCCTGAAAATGGTCTGGCATCTTTTGTTCTTTGGTAATGTTACTGGTTTGTACTACCTAGTCGTGTGATCAGATACAAAAGGTCATTCTGTTGCTCGTCTGGAAAAGTGGGATTACTTCTTTTGAGGCTCAACCCTGTGCAATCACGCTTTTGACCCCTAGTTTTTATGATTGTGCCATATACTGATACGGTGATACCTGGCAAACATATAACCTGGCTTGTTCTCTCATGGTCTGTCATATGACGCCAAGAGTCGAATATAGACTAGTCGTTCACATAATGACTGAGCGTAGGACTTTAGCATCTTTGCATTACTAGTTGTGCTGATGTTCGGATAATTCTTATATAGGTGCAAGACTCAGAGAGAGGGAACCGCTCAACCTGTCAGTGCTGCTGAGCCCGTAAACTCGTGAAGGCTTTTATATCGTTGTAACATAGGGTGGTTCTTGTTTAGATTTTACTTTGCTCTTTCCATTATGCATCCTGTTGCTGGCAGATTGAAGATCATTACAAGCTTATTTTGTTCGTAGTCCTTACTAGAGGATGACCATGATCCTTAGCCCCAAGACTAAGAATATTATTTTCTGTTTGGGTATAAGTTTTGTTATAACTATAAGATGCAATTTCTTTTCCCTCATTTGGGGAATCAATAAATGTGCTATGTTTGTTTTTGTTTTTGTTTTTTTTGTTAAATCAGATTGCCTATTGTTATTACTTTCTGTGGAAACCGATGAAGCAAAGCTAAATTAAGGTACCTTTCAGTTCCAAAAAATGAAAAAAGAAAAAGATGAATTGAGGATATTTGTGGATTAGTCGATGGATTTGTTTGAGTCTTATAGATTATATCTAACTTGCCATGCAAAATTATTCCATTCATAGAGTTTTAGTGACTCTTGGATTGTGTTGTGAACTACACAATGTTTGCATGATTGTATAAATGTACTATTGGATAGAACTGAATGACGAGTCCTAAAGTTTTCAATTGGTAATTATAAATATTTTTCTTCTTCTTTATTTATTAGTTTTTTTTTTTCTCAAAAAAATATCAGCCGTCAAAATTATTTTGTGATGGGGGAAGTTGTGATTTGAAACTTTTCTCCATCTAGTTGCATAAAGATTTTGTTTGATCAATTTAAATTGCACAATAAATATTACTAGACGACAACATATGCTCTTGTACAACTAATTTTGATAGAAATAATTGATTATCAATTTTAAAATTACTTGACAAACAACATAGTTTGGTCTCATAAACTGTAAAAGAGGAGAGGAAATTATTTAGGGTTGCTACTACTATTATTATTATGCAAAGGATTTTTTAATTATAGAAAATTTGCACCTAAAACCCCTTAAATTTGGGTGTATTAAGGAGGGTTTGGTAAAATTAATTTTAATTAAGATTCGTTGTCTATCAATATTTCCCTCATTAATGTAATTAACCACAGCTTGTTGTAAAGATAATTTCTCCTAAAATTTAGGATTTTGTAGGTAGTTATTTGTCAAAAACATAATCAAAGAGGATAGTAAAATTTCTTAGTTTTTTTTTTTGGTAAGTAAAAATAAAATTTCATAGTCATATCATAAAGGTGCATTAATAGGCTTGGTATAATTTTTTCTATCAATATAAATTAGTATTTTAGTCCGTATTACAATTATAGAAACAAAAACACCCTTAATACACACATATATATATAGGGCTATTATAAGAAAACCCCCCTATGATTTAAAAAATGTTCAAAAAAAACTCACATGGTTTCATAAAACCCCTTGTGATTTTCAAATTGTTCAAAAAAATCCATGTGGTTCCAAAAATTCCCTATAGTTTCAAATTTAATCAAATACCTCTCGCCCTCTATAAGATTACGAAAATACCCTTCTATTTAATTCAATTAAATTCTAATTCATTCCAATTAAGCTCTAATTCATTTCATTTATCACTAACCCACTTTATCTCACTCATTTTCTTCAAAACTCTAATTCTCCCCATTTATCACAAACTTACTTTCAATTTAAATTTCAATTTTAACCCAATTTCAATTTATAATTATATATAAAATTATATCACAAACCCACGTAAATGAATGCATATATAATTATATATACATACATAAATATATATATATATATATATATATATACAATGATATATACGTAAATTTATTTATATATATATATATATATATATAACTATAAATTGAAATTGGGTTTGTTGTAAATTGAAGGAATTAAAGTTTTGGAGTAAATGAGTGAGAGAAAAGTGTATTTGTGATAAATGGAATGAATTAGAGTTTAATTGGATTGGAATTGAGATTTTAAATTGAAAGTGAGTTTGTGATAAATGAAAGAAATTAGAGTTAAATTGAGTTAAAATTGGGGTTTATATTGAAAGTGAGTTTGTGATAAATGGAAGAAATTAGAATTTTGGAGTAAATAAGTGAAAAAAAGTGGATTGTGATAAATGGAAAGAATTAAAGTTTAATTAGTATAAATGGAAGGGTATTTTTGTAATCTTATAGAGGACATAGGGGAATATTTGATTAAATTTAAAATTATAGAAATTTTTTTAAACAATTTAAAAACCGTAGGGAATTTCTTGAAACCACATCGAATTTTTTGAACATTTTTTAAACCGGGGTTTTTCTTATAATAACCCATATATATAAAGTGTATATATATATATATATACACATACATGCATAAGGAAAGTATTGATGTACTTAAAAAGTAATGTGTTTAACGCCCACTGTTTACCTTCCCTTTTTCTCTCTCTAAAACACACACAATCCTATTACCTCCTCTCTCTCACACACACACAAAAACACACAGAGTCGCAAGAGTGCGTGTTTTCTCTTTATTCATCGGATCACCACTGGTTCTCACCTGATTTTCTCAAGAAAACGCCATGAACGGCCAGAGAACTCGAACGGACGACCCGTTCCTCCTGAACTACAACGCCACCGATCGCCGAATCGCATCGGAATTCCTCTCCAATTGGCTTCCTTTCCTCTCCAGAGACCTCTGTCGTAGCTGCACTCGAACGCTCTCCGATCGCGTTCGATCTCTCGATCCAGGTACTAAAAACCCTCAATTCATATCTTTCTATATACCTATATATATATATTAAAGCCCATGAATTTATTTCTATATATATTGATTTTTTCCTGTTTTATGATTTCCCCATTTACATTAGGGTTTCTATTATGGGTTTTATTTTGTTCTTGTTTTTGTTCTGTTTTTTTGCACGTTAACGGTAGGGTTTTGGTTAATTTTTTATTTTGTAAGATGTCATAAATGGTTTTGTTGATTGGTTATGTAATCTGATTGGATTATTGGGTTTTTGTGGCTTTGTTGGGTTAATTGTAGAAGTTGCCGAGGATGCGGAAGTGTTAAATAAAGATGATAAAGTAGCAATTTTGAGGCCAAATAGTGTGGATTTGAATGAGGTTAGTGATAATCATGACAACTGTGACTCGAATTCGTTGGGGAGTTGGAAAGATGGGACGGATATGAATGATACGAATTCGTTGGGGAGTTGGAAAGATGGCGCAATCGGATGGTTGGACCCGGTTGGTGAGGCCTCCTCGACGAGTGGAATAACTGGCTCGCCGTCACAGGTTGAAAGCCCGAGAGGAAAAATGTCGTGGGCTGATATGGCGCAGGAAGATGAGCTTGAGGAGGAGGAGGAAGAGGTTGAATTGAATGGGCGCAAGCTGTCGGGGGAGGTGATAATGGCAGCTAAGGACAGGCCAAAGCCGGAGTTGTCAAGGGAGCAAAGAGAGTTCATCCGGTTTAATAATGTAAAGAGGAAGAAGGATTTTATCTGCTTGGAGAGAGTCGAGGGGAAGTTTGTGAACATTCTTGATGGGCTGGAGCTCCACACGGGGGTTTTCAGTGCTGCAGAGCAGAAGAGGATAGTTGACTTTGTGTATTTGCTTGAGGAGAAGGGAAAGAATGGGGAATTGAAAGGTTAGTCTTTTCACTCCACTATTTCTTCATCAAACTTTGGGCAGTGCTTGGCATAATGCTTTAATTATTTTTCTCTCTTACTTCACTCTTTTTTTTATTTAATTGTTTGTCGTCCTGTACTACAATCATTGCTTTTCGATTAAAGATTAGACAAGGTTTTCTGTACATTGAACTATGACTACAACTTTGAAATTCAATCCCATGTTTTTTTTCCCTATATCCTTTGTGTAACACGTTCGTTTCAAGTATCATTGGAATTTGTTGTATGAGTCATGGAGTAGCCTATTCCATAGAGGTTGGATATGATGTGTGTCAAGTGTATAGAAGTGAAACTTAGGATTTTGCTTTTGGTTGTTAAGTAATTGTATTATTTGTATATCATGAGGGCTACTTCTATTGTAGTTCATTGTAACACCTTTCATTGGCGGCACCAAGCCACCGGTTGTCAACCCGTTGCTCATTTAGAACTATTTGATCCATAATTGATAGATACGTAATAATTGGATCCTTTGTTCAATTTTTAGTTATAGGTATTTTTTGTAAACGCATTCCGGTTTTAAATTTGATGGATGTGGGTAGATCCTGCTCACATATAAGCTTCCAATTTTTCGCCAGGGTTATAAATTTAAAATTAGATGGAATGATGAAGTTATAATTCGTTTGACATCTATAAGAAGTTACTTTCATTTGTCTTTTTCATGATAGGAATTATCCTCCTTGTTGACTCCATTAGGGCCTATTTTGTAAACAGGTTTGGTGCCAAAAATATGGTTTTGGTGCCAAAAAATGGTACCAAACCATGTTTGGTAAAAAGGTGTGGAAATTTGGTACGGTTACTGTAGCAAACCATGGTGTCAAAATTGTGAAGGAATTTGGAACCATCTTTGTGGATGGTTTTGTATGGTGCGGACACTGTAGCACTGTAGCACCGAATATAATATTTATTTTTTAATATTATAAATTTTAATATTAATATATATATATATTAATATTAATATTAATATATTTTAATATTAATATTAATATTATATATTAATATTAATATATTTTAATTTTAATATTAATATTAATATTATATATTAATATAATAAAAATATATTAATATATTTTAATATTACAAAATTTTAATATTTATAAATAAAATGTGAAACTATCCCAAGTTACCAAACATGGTTTGGTTTCAGAATTTCAACCCATACCAACTCTACCAAACATGGTTTGGTTTTTTAGCATCACTTTTTCTCACACCAAAACCATCTGCACCAAACATGGTTTGGAACCAAAATAAAACCACACCAAACCAAATCCAACCCAACCCAAACCAAAACCAAAAACTAACACCGTACCAAACCGTTACCAAACGCAACCTTAGTATAGCTGTTGGATCTTGGGCGACTTCATCGAGATTAAGACTTGATTTTCTATGGCATTATAATTTATAAACTAGCGCAATCTGCATCAGAAAATATCGACAATAGAAAACAGGACATATAATATATAATATGCTCTGTGAGGCTGTAACACTATATAAAAGGCATAGGCAATACTCACACAAACAATACAATTGTCCTATTAATAATACTTATAAAAAAAAAACCCATTGCACACCACCCCATTCTGTTGTAGCACTGTAAAGAGTTTCAATGTGTAAGGTTTTTATGTTTCTGCCACTCTTTTCTAAATCCCTCTTTCTTTTTTCTTTTTTATTTCCTTGTGAAACAACACCAGCCTCTAGATCTCCGGAACATATATTAATTCTTTATGATGATAGTTAAATGTTTTTTTGAAACGGATGATAGTTAAAACTGTAAGAGTTTAATACAAGGAATTATAATCTTATAAAGTTATGCAATAAATTACTGGCCTGCTAGTACCAGTTAATTGATATTTAGATTTCTAATTGGTAAAAAATAGTTAGTGACTTAATGATGATGAAATATAGTACCTACACATTTTAATATAAATAAATATAAAATACACCAAGTTAGTAATTATTTACTTGTTAATCACTAATTAATAATTACTTGATTACTTGATTATGAGTACATATGATTATTATCAATCACGTTATCAGATCACCTGTATTCAATATCTAATTTTGGTTGACAAGTTAAATATCAACTGATAGTATTTCTATTATATACATTTATGAGTATCCTCGACCAGATTTCGTGTCTGGAATGTTGCATGATATTTTATTCTGATAATTTAACTAAATTACTATATCTATAGTAGTTCTAATTATTCGAAAATTCGCTTCGCAAAATATTCTTTTTCTTTCAATTTTATTTTTATTAAACACGAACATTTAATGACAAGAGGGTATGGTTCTCTCTTGTAGATTTTGTTTCGAAGAAAGAATGAGAGGATAAAAGGATATAATTAATGTCTAACATGGAGGAGATGAACTAGATGTGAGTGTAAAAAAGCGATGTACTGAGAGGCTTTATGAGAAACCTATTATGAGCAATAAACAAAGTGTTCAAAGTTTGAGAGTAAAGCAATAGATACATTATATTGATTTAAAATTATATTGAAAACTTAAACATCGAGTTGATATAATCGCTCCAGTCTGCTCCATGTGACTCTACCATTGTAATGATTAAGCTTTGAATACCGATGACTTAGCATTCGATATGAAGTTTAATTCCTAAATTTTGGAATTGAAACATGTGTTTTGTATTATTTATGAGGAGTTGGGCACTAAACAAATATTCATGGCTCTATAAGTCTCGTCACTTAAGCTACGAAGTATTATAAACATATTTTGTTTTTAATTATAAATGTTGCGTGATAAATACTTTTGATATATAACAAATCTAACCCAAAATAAAAAATCAAATTCTTGATTTAAACAATTTTTTTATCCTTTTGTATTTTGACCTAAACTGAAATTTGTATTCATCAAGGGTGAGATAATAAGGTGAATTATATGATTTTGTCTTGTCGTTTGTCTTGGAGAAGGTACTAGAGGGTGAAAGAGAGATATCAATGACTCAAAAAAGATGAGCTAGATTAGTTATAAAAAGTGAGATCCACGAGGCTTATGAGGGAAAAATGATAAACAATAAACGTATGTGTTCCCCAGTCGAGACTCAGTATTTCCCCAGTCGAGTCTCAGTATTTTTTCTTTTACAATTTGTAATGGTTTTGTATTAAAAAATAATAGTATAGCAAAAGTTGAGTGGGGTTAATTGCTCCACCCAAATGTGTTCCCATGATCTTTGATTCCACACTATCTCACCTTATTTTGCAACTTTGTGAAAAAAAAATAGTTGGTTGCTTTTGCATGGGCTGAAATGGAAGTGGGGTAATAATGGACTATGAGAACTTGGTTTAGTTATTGGCAGGTTATATAAGTCATGAAACAGCCTCATTCCTCATTGGCCAAATTCGGTATGAGCTATGATATGGAGCCACTAATTGTGTTTGTCAGTTTGGCAGTAATTATCTGCCAATACTAGTTAATAGGGGTGGCGTCTTACTGAGTTGCTTTTGCCTCTCTAGAAGAGGACAAAGAGAATGTATATCTGTTAAAGCACATAGAAGACACTTTTATTTCTTCTCTTTCTTGTTGGGTGGAGGGTAGATATTGTAAATCAATACAGGGAAACATTGAGTTGTTATGTTCCCTCGGCCCTTAGGCCGCTGTTCTTGTTCGGGACGCATTCCCCTTTTGAGTGCTCTTTTATATATATTTCTTACTTACAAGAAGAAAAAAAAAACCTTAAAAAAAAACACATGGAAACTCAATGTTATTTTCAAGGCAGTGGGACCAAATTTACTCTCTACACGCACCATTTGTTTTTCTTTAAAGATGACCTGTGGGTTAATTTGGATTTGGTAACAATTACTCTCTTATTTTCCCCATTGGAAATTCCATTTCTTAGCATCTTAGGCATGTTCGTCATGAATCTAGGGATACTCGAAATATTCAATTCCTAAATTTTTATTGAACATTTCAAATTGCAATAAGCCTGTGAAGTATTAGATCCTATCTGAGGTTCCCGACTGGTTTTTTGGTACTTGATACCAGTCGATATAAGGCTCATTTGCTAAAGTACTCTTTCTATATGGGCCGGCCTAGTACAACTGGAGGCCCACGACAAACTTAGTTAGGGTTCCGCTGAAATTTTTAGGTTCTGTTAATTTTCAGTGAAATTTTTAGGTTCCGTTAATTTTCAGTGAATCAATTTTGAACCTTGAAAAGTTTAAACAGCGGACTTTGAGTTTCTTACTCATTTAGCCTATGTTGCAAACTTTCTGGTGTAATGCAATATTGTCGCCAGAGGTGAAGTCGTAAAATCTCTGAAGTCCCACTCGTTGATTATTTTTCAGTTTTAGACAATTTTATTCTGGTTAGCTTTGAAGAAATTGCCTGATACTAGAGTTATGCGACGCTTAATTTGACAAATGAAAAGTTAGGTTTTTAACAACAATCACACAAATACTTGTTAAAAAGAAGTTTAAAAGAAAGAGAAAGTAATGATAAGTTGGCAGAGTTCTAGCATAATAGAGAAGGATACAATAAAGGAGATGAAATTAATTAGAAGTTTACATATCTAAGACTTGGATGAGTTTAATGTTAACTTTCAACATCGAGGAATTGAAGAATATCAACACAAGACCTAGAAGGAAAACAATATGAAATCTGATTGGGTTTCTGGCGGGACCCTGGGCAATTTCCTTGTGCTTGATCCCCTTCCGCTTTCTACTCGGAGAGAATCTGTATGAACGAATTGTTATGGTAGTTTTATTAGTTTTCTGAATTAAGAATTGTATATTTATATTTCTTTTGTATGAATTTCAGTTACTACTGCTAGTACTACTCCATTATAATCTCAATTTCTGTAAATATGTGCATTTGCTATTTAAAATGGCTATGGCATGTTTGACCTGTTTCTGGTGAGCCGTGCTTGAGATGTGTCTACCATATTTCTGGGAGGGTCGAAATGTTGTCCCCTGCAGGATGCTGGAAAGGCAGGCTTAGCCTCTTACGAAGAAGAGTCTGCCCTTCATGTTATGCTATACAATCAGTAGTTAAGCTGTGTTTCAGATGCCTATCTTGGCATTTATACTTAAGTTGAAACTTCAAACTGTGACCATAAGAGAAAATTATTCTTGCCAATGTTTTAATGTCAGCTGGTCTGATTTGTTGCCCAAATAGTAGTTGCTCCTTCAGAAAAAAAGTGTTTATCTGATCTGTTGGTTAATTAGATTTAGGAACAGAATTTATTGTTGCCTTCCATATAAGAGATGAGGGCCCCAGTGGCTAATGTGATTGGGTATTTTTCCTTCTACACGTCTCCGTGTAGAATTTTAATGATCTTACTTCCCCCCCCCAGATAGGGTGCTTTTTTTTTAATTATGTGTTACACTCGCATGAACTAGTTTGGAAGCCTCTATGCTTATTCTATAGCAATAATCTATTTTGTATTGCTTTTGTAGAGCGCACATATACTGCACCTCAAAAGTGGATGAGGGGCAAGGGGCGTGTGACCATCCAGTTTGGTTGCTGTTATAATTACGCAACAGTAAGTTTCTCTACTTCGTCTCCAACTAAATGTTTAACTACTAATTTTTCTAATCAGAGCTTTAATTGATAGATTACTTGTGTGACAGCCTAGTATGAAAAGAATGTAAATCTGATAAAAGATCATGATTTTAATGTTGTGGCAGGATAGAAAAGGTAATCCACCAGGCATCCTCCGGAATGAAATGGTGGATCCTCTACCCGATCTTTTTAAAGTGATCATCAGGAGGCTGATAAGATGGCATGTTCTTCCTCCATCGTGTGTGCCTGATAGTTGTATCGTCAACATTTATGATGAAGGGGACTGCATACCTCCTCACATTGACAACCATGAGTTTGTTCGGCCTTTTTGCACTGTTTCATTTCTGAGTGAGTGCAATATACTGCTTGGGACAAACTTAAAAATTGTGGGTCCCGGCGAGTTCTCTGGTTCTTTTGCAATTCCACTGCCATTGGGGTAAGTATGAGATGTGCATACATTTTCTGTTTCTTTCTATTTCATCTACTGTGTGTTACTCTCTTCTTCTTCTTATTTCCTTTCTTTGATTTACTTGCGTTTTTATGTTCTTGAGAATCAAATTCCTCAAGTGATCAATCTTTGTTTCTCGGTCTCATCCAGATCTGTCCTTGTATTAAATGGAAACGGCGCTGATGTAGCTAAGCATTGTGTGCCTGCAGTACCTACTAAAAGGTACATGAGACACTAGCTTGGTTTAACTACAGTATTTGTTTAGTATTCTGTTTTTTCTTGGTTTGAATCGATAATCTTGATTAATTCGTTTCGTGTCTGATCTCCTAGGATATCAATTACTTTCCGGAAAATGGATCCATCAAAACAGCCCTTTGGATTTGTTCCGGAGCCTGATTTGCAGGGACTTCAACCCTTGTCCTATGAAGACGACAGACCAAGAAGTTCGAACAGATTGAACTCTTCGAAATCAAAACTTCCGGTGAACAGGAATGAAGGAAGAAGAGTTTCTGAAGGAATAAGAGAGAATAAGAGAGACCAAGCGAGGGGATCGACAGAGAGAGGCAGTATGCAGTCAGAGCCTCATTCTTCAGATCGATATCAACGAGGGTCTGGCAATAGGCGGAGGGTCTGGGTGAACTTGGACCGGTGATGGCAACATTGGTGCCGGTATTGAAGCATTTTTCGTTCTTCGTTAATGTGTTGTGGCCTTGTACTTGAGGGTTTTTTCTTCAGTTTTCATTTCATCTTCATTGTTAATTTTTATAGCATATATATGTATAATATATTCTTGTACATGTATGATGCATGTTGAGTGACTGCTGCTGCTGCGTGATTTTAATGCCAGGAATTTTCGGCAATTGTTCAATTCAATGTGTCAATTACAGGGGTGATTTGAAACTCTGAAAATGTCTCTCATCTCCATTTGTTTCAATGAGTATTATATTTTCCTGCAAATACGTGGCATTTTCATATGTTTGGTTCTTCAAAAGTATGTAAAATAAAATTATTTACCTAAAAAAAAGAGTATGTAAAATATGTTTTCACGAGTACCATATATAATTAAAAGGTTGAAGGTGATGTATTAAAAAATCTGTAGCAGAAGAAAGCAGTATGTTCTTCTTATCACATCAAGTTATGTAAAATAAAATTATTTACCTAAAAAAAAGAGTATGTAAAATATGTTTTCACGAGTACCATATATAATTAAAAGGTTGAAGGTGATGTATTAAAAAATCTGTAGCAGAAGAAAGCAGTATGTTCTTCTTATCACATCAAGTGGTTGCTTTGCTGGGGTTTTAATCGATAAATTTTTTTTAAAAGTAAGAACTCAATATGAACTATTAAATGGACGAATAAAAATCTGCCGATTATTTTAATATGGTTTACATTATGTAATTGGGATGTGATTTGTATTATTATTTAACATTCTATTTCATAAGATACCAAGGAGGCAGTTCTTGGCATGCTTATATGTATGATTTATTTTTAGTTTTTTTATTTTTATTTTCTTTGTATTTATATGCATCATTTGAGTCCACAAAATGATTATAAAAGTGAGCGCAGACCCAAACACGTACTAAGCTTATATGTATCATTTGAGTTCAGAACCGATGGCTTGGTTCGGTTCCAATGTTGTTTGCTTAAGTAACAGTTCTTATTCTAAAAATTAAATAACTGAAATTTTTAGGTTTGGTTGTAGTTCTTAATCTTGTAGAACCGAATCGGACCGTAATCGAACCGATTTATTTTTTTATATTTTTTATTAGTATTATATTTTTACTTATATATTATTTAAAAATTATAAGTTAATAAGTTATAATTTTATGGGATGTAATTTTGAAATAGTTATTTCTATTCCATTGATTATTTATTTGATTTTGAGTTTGTAATAGTTGTGATACTCTATTTAATTTAGTTTATAATTATATTATATTTTTTGAAAGGCAATAGTAGGAATCAAAACCGAATAAAAATTAAAACAGCTTGGTTTAGTTCGGTTTCTTGCACGATTTCAATTCTCATTTTTAAGGAACTGAAAATAAGGGTTTGATTCCCCTTTTTGGTCGGAACCGAACCATGTGCACCCCTATTGACACGAATATGTACCAGGCGATAAAATTTTGCAAAATAATAATGATATAAGGAATAAATAAATCAAATATACAATTTTCATACTCCTCAAAATGTTTGAAAGGAGGGCTCATACATTTATCAATCAATATATATACAAAATTGTAAATTAATTAAATTTAATATAAAATTCAAATAATTTTTTTTAATATGTTTTATATATTTCATAAAATAATAAGATAAGTGAGATACTTTTCTTGTGTGTATTTATTGCGCACCTCCACTTCCTTATTTTCTTTAATATAGGTTAGAGTTACACTTATTTAGAATTTTCTCATATATATATATATATATATATAGATTTTAAGACATATTTTCTCTTTTCTAAAATTATCTTTTGAATAAATGTACACGGTGCTTATTTTAAAAGCCATAAAACAATTCAGAATAAACAACGGGGCCGTTTGGCAAACGCGAAAACAATTTTGTTTTTTTTACTGTTCACCCATTTCAAAAATAAAAACACGTTTGACAAACGTGTTTACTGTTCACTTTTTTTTCCCAAGAAAACTGTTTTCTGTGAATAGTGGATAAAAGTGATGAAAATACCAAATACAACTTCTAGTTATTTTTTGAGTTTTTTCACTGTTTAGGGTATCACTTCCGTCACCGTCCCCATGGCCGCCGCCACCAACCACCACCTCCGGTCGCCGGCGGGCCTCACCGCCGCCCACCAATACCATTTTATTTTTCAATATAAATTTTGATCCAAATATTTTTTTATTTTTAGTTTTTTGCTAAAAAAACAAAGACAAATACAAAAACAGTTTTTATATTTGAAGACAGAAAACAAATACAAAAAACAGGTTCCAAAGGCACCCAACAGAAAATTCTTCCCTTTTCCCATGGTAACTAAATCCAAATTCTGAGGTTTATCTATAAAAAACTTATAGGGTGCGTTTGGAAAGCCTGTTTTTTGTATTTGTTTTCTGTCTTCAAATATAAAAACTGTTTTTGTATTTGTCTTTGTTTTTTCAGGAAAAAACTAAAAACAAAAAAGCGTTTTGATGAAGGTGTTTTTACCACTTTTATTTGGTGAAAATTGTATTTTATGAATTTGGTGTTTTCATTGTTTTTACCACCTAAACAGTGAAAAAACTCAAAAAACAACTAAAAGTTGTATTTGGTGTTTTCATCACTTTTACACACTATTCACAGAAAACAGTTTTCTTGGGGAAAAAACAGTGAACAGTAAACGCGTTTGCCAAACGTGTTTTTTTTTTTAGTCTTGTGAACAGTAAAAGAACAAAAACAAAAAACAAGGTATCCAAACGGACCCATAGTCTAAAAGAGTAAAATTCAAAATACTAAAAAACAATGTGATTTGATAATTGAGTCACCTAAAGCATCTCTCTCTATTTAGATTGCATTATTATTTAGGTCCCTAATAAACAAGCCAAATCTCATGCTTAACAGTAGTTTGCTTTATTTAGCTTGTAGTCTCTTTCCAAGAGTTAATGAAAAAGAAAGCAAGAAAAAATCACACCAAAGCCATACTAGCTTATATATATATATATATATATATGTATACTGTGTGTGTGAGTGAGAGAGAGAGAGAGTTGTGTGGGGATGACATATGGTGTATCTTTAGAGATTAGGAGAGTTTAACATAACATCAATAATATGATTATTAGAAAGAAAAGTAGGGAGTGTATAGACCTCCTTATGATGTAAGCATATCAGAGATTTGTGGATAAGAGGGACACAGATTTTAGCTGATTTCATTGCCAAATCAAAGTCCACAATTCATCAAGAGAAAGACTGCCTAGATATGACAACAGACCAGCCAATTAGACCAAGAAAAACCATATATATATATATATGAGAGAGTGAGAGAGAACCAATTTAAATGCATGATAAAGAAAGGAAAATCTCATGATGGTAGTGTCAAAATCAAACAAATATGCTCAATCTCAAAAAGTTGAACTAGAGAGTGATAGAGTCTGCAACAGTCACAATTGTAGAAAATGGGAATGACACTAACAGGTTGAACTCAAGGAGTTATTGAATATTACTACTTGCCCAAATTGAATATATATATATATATATATACACATATATATATTAGAAAGAGAACATTTCTGTGATTAACCTTGCTTATGTACATTTTGGAGATCAAATTAAGCTCAGACTAGAGTTTAATTCTCTACACCTTTTGGGGCTTCTACATGGTATACGTGATCAAATGGAAATAATTTTAAGTAATCATATGGAGGCAACAAAAGACACTGAAGTTAGAGTTTCCGTGGCCAATTGCTAACACTTGAAGCTTTGTTTTTATTTACTTTATTGTTATCTTTTAAATAGGACTCAAATTTGGAGAACAATTATAAAAGTGGTGAAACTTGAACTCTCTTACAGATTGTGCAATATATATATATAGCTTTTTGGATTTTCCATTAAGAGTACTATATACATGGAGTCAAATGTTTTCCTTGGCTCTTGATGTGGAGCTAGACATACTATTTTATCAAATACACAAACAATCCTCTCCTAAAATTTGTTAGCTTACTATAATAATATATATATATATATATATATATATATATATATATATATATATATATATATACCAATTAAACATATAGCTAAACAATAAACACAAACTCTCTCTCTTCCTCTAGATACCCCCATTATCCATCTATTCATTTTGCCATCGCATTTTTTACTCATTACAACGAGGGAAACACTTTCTTGTTTAAAATTTTCATTGCAAAATCACAAAAATTTCTCCTAATGAATCATCAACTGTTATATCCTATTATGAATATGAAAAATGATTCTTGCACCGAATTATTGGGCAAAATTAAGATATTGAATGTATATTTACTGTTGAATGAATAACTATAGATATGTTTGGATCTCACAATATTTCATCTAACATTAGATATGTATTCACTGGACTAATTCGACTCAACAATTCATAGCAAGTAAACAAAAATGCAATCATTATTCACATATTTTTTATAGATCTAGAACCCCTAACCTTTTCATTTTGAAAATAATCTAATGAGTCATGATTTTGTCTATAGTCACGGTATACGAATTAACCTAAGCAAAAGAAAGCTTAATTTACCAAACTATCAAAGTTGTAATCTCATGATATTAACATACAAGTAACAATAAAATATGCATTTTAGGGTTTTTTTTTTTTTTTTCTAAAAAAAAAAAAAAACTTTTGGACCATGATCCACATGCCCCAATTTTGGGGGTGTTCCCTAGCCTTTCCTTCCTAGCATGAAAGTGAAGTACAACAATCTCATGATTAATTGGAGACTCGAAGCCTATGTGGGAGTCTCCAAGGACTAATAAGAGGGTATATTAGGGGGGTGTTTGGGAGGCGGAAAAGCGGCGTGGGAAAGCGCGAGAAAATAATTGAACCTTTTTGATAAACTTTTGAATGGGAGCCAAGAAAATGGGGCCCTACAGCCTCCTATGAAATGTAATGTTTGCCCTAGTATTAAATGCTTGGGCATTGCATTGATCATAGGGACGCGTGCTTTGTAGTACAAACACCACTTTGGACTATCAAAACAGTGACATTCCTCTCTATATTTTTGGCGCATATATATATATATATATATATAGTCTATACTCTAACTTGGAGTGGAAATTGCTCTTCAGTGGAGTGTGTATCCTTCAATGCAGCTGCAGAGACTGAGATCAGCATTTGAGACTTTACTGATCATATCCATGCATTGGAGAGTATGTTGCATCATGAAATATTCTATGAAATTTGTCTCAAAATGTCCAAAGAGGTATACACATTGTATCATATGATTTTATCTTTTAGAAGATACGGGTAACGATTTTATGTTTTAGAAGGTACCGATATCATAACCTAACTGAATCAGATACCGCAACGTGAGAGTGATTTGTGTATCTAGCCTAATCAAACTATTGGATCCAATTTCATATGATATTTTACCCTAATTTTTTTCTCTCCTTGATACTCAATCAAGTTCAAAAGAGGAAAAACTAAGTGTATATATACCTTTATCCAAATGAGAAATAAATTTCAAATTTGACATCTTAGTTTTTGAATATATATATATAGAGAGAGAGATTAGGAGTGTGGAAACATTTATATAGTGCTTATAAGAATTATTTTCCTTCTTTTAATCAGATATGATTTTTTACTCGATCCTTCCCTAAGGTACTTATCTGATCAAAGATTATTGTTCACCAAAGATAATAGTTTAGTACTTGATCTTGATCTGATGTACATGTAAAGAAGTGATAAATGAAAATAAATTAAAATATGGGGACAAGGAAATGTTGGAAACTATTTCAAGCACCATTGAATTTTTACCAATTAAAGGTCTCACAAAGGTGCTGCAAACCTGCAACTATACACTAGAAATGGAGGTAGATTTAAATACTGACTCTGTACTTTCCACACCATTTAAATGTTGTATATAAAAGAAGTCAACAGTTCTCTTAGTGCATGTTTGGCAGAAGGGTTTTGGTGCCAAATTTTTGGTTTTGGGATGGAAAAGTTCGCACAATTCATGTTTGGTAGCTTTGGTTCTGGTGCAATAGTGTCAACCCATTGGCACCAAATGAAACAAATTAGGAACCATCTAAAGACATGGTTTTGGATGGTACGGTTACCATTCACAACTCATAACCATCAAATTAAAACTAATTCACAACCCAAAATCTATCATCGGTGTACCATTCCATTCTCAGCAAAAGTCAACATTGTCATGCTTGTTATTTTATCAAATAAATAAAATAGAATTAAGTAAAATCAAATAAATAATAAACAAAAATAATAATTAATAAATTTTTAGTAATTAATAATAAATAAATAAATAATGAGTAAAATATTAAATAAATAATATAGAAATAATTAACAATTAACAATTAATAATAAATAAATAAATATTAAGTAATAAATATTTTAAAATAATAAATAAATAAAATTGATAAATAGAATAGAATTAATAATAAATAAATAAATATTGAGTAATAAATATTTTAAAATAATAAATAAAGTAAAACCAAATATTTAATAAACAAAAATAAAATTAATAAATAATTAATAATTAATAATAAATAGTTAAATATTAAATAAATAGTTAAATATACATATATATTTAATTAATTAAAAATTTAATTTAATTAATAGAATAATAAATATTGTAAAACCAAATAAATAATAAACAAAAATAATATGAATAAATAATAAATAATAAATGAGTAATAAATATTTAAAAATAATAAATTGGTAAAAGAACTTTGAAATTTCAAATGGAAAAATATTATAAATTTTCAAACTACATATACGAACCAATTGAATAATTCTTGCAATATGGTGAAATATTATTATCCAATATTAATATTTTTTGTAAAAAAAAATTCATCCTTAATGTATTTTTATTTTTTAAAACATATATATTTAGAAAATGTTATTATAAATAAATAAAAACCAAACCATATTTGGTAGAGTTGATATAAGCTGAAATTCCAAAACCAAACCATGTTTAGTAACTTGAAATGGTTTTTCAACTTCACTTTTTCTCGCACCAAAACCATCTGCACCAAACATGGTCTCATTTCAAAATAAAACCACACCAACTCCAACCCAACCCAAAACCAAAAACCAACGCCGCACCGGTTGCCAAATAGGCACTTAGTTACAAACATAAGGAATAAACAAAAATAAAAGATATATGACTATATAGACTGATAAAAAGGTTGAAATAATTTATTTAGTCCCTAAACCCAACCCCACCTATTAAAAGTTGTAATTTTTAAAGTTCTTATCCAAATTGATAGTGAACTCACAAGTAGGGCTGCAAATGAACCGAGTCATTCATAAGCAAGTTCGGGTTCGGCTCGTTAAGAGCTCAGCTCGTGCTCGTTCGTTTAGTAAACGAATCGAGCTTGAGCACAATTTTTAGACTCGTTTAGTAAACGAGCCGAGCTTGAACATTATTAAGCTCAGCTCGCCAAGCTCGTAAAAAGGCTCGTATAAGTTAAACAGTAAAATTATATCATATTTGACAGAAGAAAATGTTCAAATTGAACAAATTATGAAGATTATTGTGAAAAGATTATAGAAATTAGGCGGCCATAACATAAAATTAATTCATAAAAATTATACTAGTGAAAATATGTTAAAACAGACATGCAACAACTCAATCCAGACAACTATTAAGAAGAGTAATGTATGTTGCACTGAAATGAGTCGTTCGTGAGCAAGCTCGGGCTCGACTCGTTAAATCCGGCGTTCGGCTCGGGTTCGTTCGTTAAGCAAATAAGTCAAACTTGAAAAAAAATTCTAGACTTATTTAGTAAATGAACCGAGCTTGAACATTCCAAAACTCGGTTCGGCTCGGCTCGTTTGCAGCCCTACTCACAAGTAATTAGTGCATAGAGAATAAAGGGTTCTTTAATTCATTGAAGTTTTTGCTCATGAAAGCCTTAAATAAGTATAAGAATAATACATTGTAGTAAAGATTTTGGCATATATGGCCTGCTAAATAAGACCATATATATATATATATATATATGCATTTGAAAGATAACCTTCATGAAAACTAAATCACAGCATACACATTGCATTATTTTGTAGCCTTCATTCATTCATTCAGAAGCTCCCCTCTTTGTTTTTTACTTTGTAAATTCAAAAAAATGATATCAGCTCTCACTATATAAGTTCCAGTACTCGAACCCTTCCCTATATATATATATATATCTGTTGTCACTCATAATCATAACATTGTCATGCATGACTTTTCATCCAAGCAACCCCTCTGTCCCTTCCCTTTCCATTTCCCTCTTTTGTCCCTTGCTTTCTTTATTAACCTATCACTGTTAACTTCAGTCCTTCTCTCCCAGATATCACTCTGATTTCATCTCTTTATTCCCCTAGCTCCCACATGCATGTGCTTTCCTCTCCTCATCCCTCTCTCTCTCTCTCTCTCTCTCTCTCACGTTCTTGTTTCAATATTTCTCTCTCCTGTTATTTCTCTCTCCTACTCTTCTATTAAAGGCTCTCTCATGTTCTTCTTTAAACTCTCTCTCTCTCTCTCATGTTCTTGTTTCAATAGCTAGCCTCTCTACCTTCTTCTTCAAAATCCATCTCTCTCTCTCATATATATTCTTGCTTCAGTAGTCTCCCTCTATAAATAGTATCTCTCTCTTTCTCCCCTTCCTGTTCTTCTTTAAAAATCTCTGTCTGTCTGTCTCTCTCTCATCTCCTTGGTTCAATAGTCTCTCTCCCTTCTTTAAAATCTCTCTGTATCTCTTTCTCTCTCTCTCTCTCTCTCTCTCTCTCTCTCTCTCATATTCTTGTTTCAATAGTCCCTCTCCTATTCTTTAATACTCTCTCTCTCTCTCTGAGATGGAACCTGAACAACAACAACAACAACAGCAAGGAAATGAGGAAGAAGGAGGGTCTAACAAAGGAAGCTTCCTATGCAGGCAGAGCAGTACAAGGTGGACTCCAACAACAGACCAGATAAGAATACTCAAGGAGCTTTACTACAACAATGGAGTTAGGTCACCAAGTGCTGAGCAGATCCAGAGGATCTCAGCTAGGTTGAGACAGTATGGCAAGATTGAAGGCAAGAATGTGTTTTATTGGTTTCAGAACCACAAAGCCAGAGAGAGGCAGAAGAAAAGGTTCACTACATGTACTGATCATAATAATATCATCCACCACCCTATGCAACCAAGAACTACTAGCACTGCTCCTATAAATGCCATTAATGGTTGGAGATCTGATCATCAAGACCCTCTTTACCACAAGTACCCTAACTTCACAAATCCTCCCCCTGGTTAAGTATCTCTACCTCCCAAAAACAACCCATCTCTTGATTATTTCTCTTTCTTTTATATGTATGATTGTGTGTGTGTGTGTGGTTTTTTTTTTTTTTTTTGTAAGGATGAGTTATATGTTACTTCGGTTACTATATTAAATACCCTTTTAAGCAATATATATATATATATATATATATATATATATATATATATATATATATATATATATATATATATATATATATATATATATATATATATCTGTGTGTGTGTGTGTTTGAGAGTTGTATGTTTTAAGTTTCTCAACATTCCAAACACCCATATCTTAATTTATTTTTCTTATAATGTATGTTTTGTGTGTGTGTGTTTTGTTGGTTGATGGGTTATATGTTGTTTTAGTGACTATATTAACTACCCTTTTAACCAATATGTATATATAAGGAGTATATAGGTAGGGGTGTGTGTGTCTTTAATTTGGTGGTTGTATGGATGAGTTATATGTTATTTTAGTCACTATATTAACTACCCTTTTAACCAATGTATGTGTGTGTGTATTTTATAGGAGTTTGAGAGTTTTATGTATGTGTGCAGGGGTACCATCTCCCTCTTCCTCTTCATCATCATGTTCATCAAGTGTGATTGCAGTTGGGAATATAGGAGGCTATGGCTATGGATCTGCCACCATGGAGAGGAGCTTTAGGGTAAGTTTTAATGACTAGAGAGGTGTTTTCCCTAATAGGCCTCTTGATGAAATGGACATATATATATATATTCATCTATGTAGAAAGTATTGTTTAGATTCAACATGATTATGATATGTTAAGGGGATATATATATATAAATATATGATATTCTGTTGTGACTTCAAATTTTCCAAGTAATGGGAAAGGAGCTTACCTAACTAGCCCTTTAGATATTATTTTTTTGTCAATTTAGTTCTCTCCTTGTTGCCAAGAATTAAGCCATGCATAGATATTATATACCTTCATAAGTGAAACCCCTTTTTTCTCTTTGAGCCAAAATGACAAAAAAGGGGTTTTCAAATTCTGTTCATACTCTAGTCTTAATTAATTCCATCTTTAACCTTCAAGCTACATATCCTTTTCTTTACTAGGCTTTCTATAAACTTGAATTTAATACATATTGAAGTTAGACATACAAACAATTAATTTCCTTTAACAAAATGTATGCATATGTATATATATTCTCTCAAACTACACAAAAGCAAATTTAATCTTTTTTTTTTTTTTTTTTTGGGATTTCTTCAACCAGGATTGTTCAATATCAAGAGGTGGTTGTGTTGGTGGTGGATCTATAGGCCACAACTATGGATGGGTCGGTGTTGATTCATACTCTACACCCTACCCTTTCTTGGACCACAGAAGCACATTTGATGAAACCCTAGAAGAGGAACAAGATGACCAACTCCCTGAGATTGAAACTCTACCTCTCTTTCCCATGCACGCCGGAGACGACATCAAGCCGGAATCTGACATCTACCACAATGGAAACTGGTATCTCTCTGATGACAGCAGCAAGGCCACTTCTCGTACTTCCCTTGAACTTAGCCTCAACTCCTACCCCGGCCGGTAGGGTTATATATTTCCGGCACATATATATATATATATATATATAAGTGTCTGTGTTATGCTTATTGCAGTGTTTTAGTTGTTATATTATTGCCTCTATGTGCTCCTAAGTCTGTTGTTTAAATCAATGAGTTCTCTAACTTCATTGTATGGACAATGTATGAGCTTTTTACATGTTTGGCATATATTTACAATTTTTCTACCCCTCTAATGAGTTAGTCCAAAGGTTTCGTAACACTATTCTGTAGTTGACGTGTTACGTACCATACATATATATGTAAAATTATGTGGAGTAATGAATATGTAAATAAATATAAATAAGCAACCCTGTTCATCATTTTTTACTATCAAATACCATAATGTGATTGAAGGAGAATGTCATAACACAAGGACATTATACTACTAGATGTCAAGAGTGCAAAGTCATGAGATGCATAGTCTCCTCATATATATGTATGTGTGTATATATACATATATTGATAATTGGGGTCGCTCGGACTAATTTATGTGACCACTGGGATCTAGTAACATAACACTCGGAATATGTTTGGAGTCGTGACTCTTACCAAATTGTGACTCCTACAAATTGTTAATCCAACTTTTGTACTATTTGAAGTTTGAACATATCTATTGTGTGTATATATATATACACACACATATATAATTATATTACTCCACGATGATCACAAATGTTACTTGTAGGTGCATGTCACTATATTAATCTGATCTATCCTTGTCAAAAACATGATTAAATAGTGGAAGTATCAAAGGTTTTCTATGGTTGTTTTGTGTCATTTTCAATGAATTTATGGAGAGAATTGAATAACCCTTAATTCACAAGCATCCCAAATAAAAATTGTCTATATGCTCATAGGAGCCCTAGAGAGACATTTTAGATGGGACCCATTAGCCCTATGCTGCAGTGAACAAGTTAGGGTTTTGTTGGTATATGTAAGAGGTACACATCAAGAAGATTTTGCAATGATATGAATAGTAGTAAAAGTAATATTAAAAAGCTAGGGTTAAGCTACTTTTTGAAGAGGATGAAATCATGAAAATGAGACTAACAGTGTATATATAGCCGTAACTTTTATATTATAGTGTGTGTGTGTGTATATATATATATATAAATACATACCGCCTTTAACAGAGCACAGAGTATATATTTTGAAGTTTGAACCCACATCGTAAATATCACAAATTATTTGTCTGTCCCCTCAATCTGTCAATGTGCTGGGCTCCACAGTGCGCCACTTGAATATTAACCCAAATTCTTATATATTATTTAAAAAAAAAAAAGAGAGAGAGAGAAGGACGAGGAGGTATTAGAAGCTTATGTCGTGGGATTGGTATTTCAAAATTTATTTTTAGTTTTATGAAGAGAAAAAATATTTGATAATGTTTTTAGAAGAGTTAGGTCTTAAAAAATCGTTTAAAAAAAGTTATGGGATACTATTCTTTCTTTTTTATAAAAAATGTCAAAAATAAAAACTCCAAGACAACTTAAAGTCGAATGAATATACAATTTAATAACTTAAGATTGTGAGTCAGACATCAATATTTGAAAGATTATATTACTGTCTTTTCCTTTATTTACTTTTATTCCCAAAACTCATAGTTAATGTCCGCATTATAAATGAACAAACTGTTCCTCCTTGCTTAATGAATTCGTTTGTCTCAAACCTGTTGGGTTGGAGAACTATTGTACAAGTTCAGTGAGGATCTAACGCGCTAGATTGAACCCACAAAAATATAATCAGTAAGACCCTGTCGCTACGAAGTCAGATCTGATCCGTTAAATTTTCATTGGACTTTACTGACTTGACTTGTTATTTTTTTCTTGTTTTAGGTAATAAATGATGTTAAACATTTGTTTTTTTCTTGCTATATGTTATGAGGGGAAAAAAAAAATCCTTTCACATGCCATTTAGTGATTAATGATCCCAGAATTGTGTAATAATTTCTCAAATAAATTAAACAAGATTAGATCAGATGAAGTTTACTATACTATATTACGCACACACACACACACATATATATATATATAGGAGAAGATATTTTGAATTGTAAAGGTATCCCATTCAAGAAGATTTTGGATGGATGCATTCCTGAAATTGCTAGGACAAGCCTTGATACTTTATGGCATCTGATGATGCCAATGTCATTTAGGGCACTGAGTCCATTTCAGCCTTTGAGAGAGAGACTTATGGACACAAAGCATAATAATAATAAAAATTGAAGTTTTGGATCCAAGAATATCTTTAAAGCTTTTAGGGTTTCAAGTACGTAATGTCCCTTACTGGTATAACTGACAACAACCCCATGCTTTTTCTTCCATTTTCATGTTTATCTTTCTGCAATACCTCCCAACAAGTTTGGCTCTTATACCATTTTCATCAATATTGCTATTTTTCAATTTCACTCTTCAAATCCACTCTAAGTTCTTCTATCTACATCACCTCCAAAGAAATATTTAAAAGAAGTAATAAATAAAAGAATTCTATGTCACACATTTGACAAGAATGAAAAACTTGCAGAACAATAAGCCATGTAGATTTAGCAAAGGGAAAATTACTAATATGTCCTACTTTTGCATACCAATTTCAAATAAGTCCTAAAAATAGTTTGATAACACAATTAAGTTCTACTTTTGAGGTGTATTTACAACCAATTTCAAATTTAAAATTTTGTAAACTCTTTTTCCCATATTACGCTTTAACAGTAACCTATCAATAAGTAAATTCATAATCTTTTTAAACATTACCCCTTGAGATTTCATTCTTAATTCATAGACTTAATATCTTATTTAAAATTTTACTCTTTGTCATTACATTTATATTTAACCCGGGTCACATCATTGTATGTCATCTTTGTCATTACATTTATATATCAATATCACACCACTACTTAATGCATGCCTCATTTTCTTTTATCACCACAGCCCAACATACAAATAGAATCACCCTTTCTTTTAATCAAACTCTCACAAGGATCATAGGGTTGTTTGGTGGATTTGGGAGTTCCAAATCTTGGGTCATGAGACTCATAACCCTTGTAAAAACTGCTTTATGGGTTAATGAAATTCTAAAATTGGGGTTATGTTTGGTACAAACGAAAACAAAAGACACAGAATACATCTTTCAAAAAAAAAAAAAAAACAAACAAACAGAGAATACGTATATTAATGGGTGAATAAGAATAGGCTTGTGTGTAGGCTCGCCAATATTGAGGTTGTCTAATTACATCTTCACATATGATATATCCATATAATTATTGAATCACAAAGCAAAACCAAAATTCTTAAATTAGTAGTATAACAGTACATATCTATTCCCACATATTGAATTAAGTTGACTGTAGTAAAATAAAAATGATAGGTAGTAGAAGAAAAGGGTAAAATTGGTATTAAAACAAATATAGAACTTGTTTGTAAATACACCTCCAAAATAGGACTTAATTGTGCTACCAAATTATTTTTAGGACTTATTTGAAATTGGTGTGCAAAAGTAGGACTTATCAGTAATTTTCCCTTTAGCAAACAACCCTTGGAACAATTTACTACAATAACCAAGAATTGGGTTCAAAATCCAAAATAATTCCCTCTTATGTTAACCTATAGGGAAAATAATGAGCATAGATTCTAGCCTAATCGCCCAAAAAGCCGAATAAAGTTGACATGTTTGGTTGCAAGAGAACTAAACATCCAGTAATATCTCCAGCCTTTTACCTCATTCAAGTAGAAATAAATTATCCAAAATAGTAACAAGAAGTCAAGGTCAAGCAAACCAGTGTTGCATACTTGCACTTATTCGTGTAAAATTAATTCGATAATGTATTCAAATAAGATATTCATAATTGCATCCACAAATTAATTACTGTCCTGCAGCCAAATTGACAACCAAGGGAAAAGTAAGTGTGTGTGTGTGTGTGTGGTATTGAAAACTCTTGCATCAAATTTCCACACTAGAAGGTAAAGGAACTGGTAAAGCTCTTCATACCAGGCCATGGTGTTGGCTGATCAAGAAAGCGGAAACACTTGAATGTTCTGCATCCGTTAATCGCGTGTCCCCCAAAGCCCTGGTTGCTAGCCACCCAGAGTTGTTGAAGATACTATACTGCAATCACAAAGGGTTTTACTTGAGTTAATTAACAGTTTACAACCCAATGCATTAACAACAGACTGCTCATAAATGTCAATCTATGGAACCTTCAAGCTAGTCGACTTCATTCCAAGTTTTTTAATTTATCAGTGTCAATCTATTAAATAAAGAACTTACTTGATGGACATGAACTATTGTTCATATGAGGATTTGAACCTTCAATGCTGACTCTAGTGACAAATAAACAAGTACTAACTTCATGCACCCACACCAGGGTTGAATAATACAAAAAACTTCCGGTTTAAAATCAATTCCAGGATTAAACACAAGAGCATAAGAAAACTACACTGAATAGCTGTATATCGAACAAAATCCAAGCCAACGATATAACTCCTCGGGACTAACTAAAAAATTAAAAGATTTGTACATAGTACCAACCAGCAGAACTACATTTTTTCCCCTGATAAAATTATGTACACTACATCTTGCTACCTGAAGGCCGCCTCCTTTACGCAACATTTTAAGCTGAATGTGTAATATTATCCAGGACAGTCGACAGTAAAGCCTCAAAAACCCTTTCAAGGAATAGCACCTCGATGTGGAAATTATAGATTATGGTACAGAACGCATCTTCCTTCCATCTCTGGTTTGATAGATAAACCGTGTGATACAGCGCGAAAATGCCCTCCACACTCTTCTTGGGTTGTCTGGGTTGTCCTGAAAAGCAAACTAGTCAACAGACAACACATGGAACAGGATGGACTCACCATCAATCGAATCTTTTATCGATAATTACTCAAAAAAAGAAAGCTAACCTTTTGACTGTTCCGATTACAAGGGTGTTGCCACTTGCCAAAGAAGCATCTACTTTCTTCCAACATAAGTTCCTAATTTAGACAAGTCTGGAATCCAAAACGATAATTCAGATGAACCAGTAACAAACATTAGACTTCCCGGAGCCCATTTAATTACGGGTGGTTCATTTTCAGTACTCAACCAACTGGCAACCTGGACAATCAGTAAGAATGAGTGTAACCATCCAAGTAACAAGACAACAAAATGTAAAACATCAAATGTACAAAGACCCACAAATGCACATACACAAATGTGACAAACATCAGAATAGAAACAAAAATAAATTCAGCAAGAATTATTGGGTACAAGCCCATAATAGTTTCTTGTAAAAAAAATCTACACATCACTTTGTACAAGTAACGAGAACAAATAGAAAACAAAATTGGAATCTTTTACGAAATTGTAGGAACTTTGCTGGAATTTTAACTCTCACATGATTTTCCTTCCTGATAACAAACCAGATCGTCAGCCTAAAAGGGAAACATCGATAAAGAAGTATACAGAGGACCATTCAATGGGTTGAAAATATTCGCGTATCAAATTAAGGTTAAAATATATGGCGAGAGAGAGATGGCAAAAAGCACCAAGTAAATAATAAAACAACTATCTTCAGCAGTTTCTATCTTTGTTACAGCAGTGTTCTGTTACTTTTTGGCTCCTAAGTAAATTGCAAGGTCATACTAATTGTTTGATCATTCCCGTCAACATTTGAAACTGTGAGTTGTGCAAAGAAGATTTAAGTATTGTTAGAGAAAAAATTCTAGAATAATAAACTAACAGGCATGAAACCACAGTCCACTTGGCAGTACAAAGTTATACCCTATAAAGCTCCACAGTCCTACTAAGCGCTAAAATAGAGAATTAAAAAATGCCACAGGAGGAAAACATAAAGAAAAGGAGGGTGTTCAAGTGGTGCAACATAATTAAAGATTGAATTTTATACTTCTTTGCCACTTCGAACACTCCACGCAAAGACGCTACCATCACCTGAACCTGTCAAGTACAGAAACACAGAAAGTCTATTAGAATCTGGTAGCAAAAAATATCACCACGCCCCTGGGTGTGATTTGTATTTAAGAATCAAATGTTTAAGACGGCAGTATAGTATTTCCAAGTTATTTAAAGAACGCAATACAACATATATTGGCTTCGATTAAAATGGGGCCTTTGGAAAATCGAGTATGATAAAGAGCTTATAATAGATTAGCTGCTAATTTATTTAGTGTAGGTGGGACACCCAGCAATTCAGGCCATGTGTTAATTCACAGGGCCAGAGATTGAATATTACAGCTTTGTGCTATTGAAGAGATAGTGATCACTGTTTAATGAGAAAAGTTCATTCCCGAATTCATTTCTGACATAAATGCTATAAGCATGCCGGTATGTATTAATTGTTTAATAAGAGGAAACATTCAAGTCTACGAGTTAAATAATTTTTCCTCACCAGAGCTGAAAGAAGACTTTCATTACCTGATATAACAAACATTCCCTCAGGGCTGAAAGATGCCTCCAAAGTGGAACTACTCGATACTGGCTTTACATTGTACGTGGACAACTATTTTAAGAGTGAACATAAAGGCAATTCAGAAATAACGATTTGTTTCTGTAAAAAAATCCAATTTTCTCTTCTTTTTTATTTTATGTCAAAGCTGAAAGTAGAAAAAGACTCACAAGTGTGCCCCGAAATGAATCAAGTACATGAATATGTCCATCTGTTGTTGTCAAAAGCATTAGCCTTCCATCATTACTGAATTTAACAACATTTGCATCAGAAATATCTCCTCCAACGGAAAATATGTCGAAAGGGCCCTTCAATGAACAAAATTTCACCAAATTAGAGCTTGCTAAAAGTGACAAATATAGATGAGAATAACTTCGTAATATCAAGTTTCATATGGTCCTGTTTACCTTTTCATACTTGCGAGAATCAAACATTCTTATGTATCCTCCGAAAGCAATTGCAAAGACAAGCCCTTGATCGTCATAAGCAGTAGCAGGCCTTCCTTGTACACGTAAAAGACCCTAAAGTATATAGAATTGGTCAGAAAGTGATTAAAAAATATATATCTATCTAAAAAATGAGCATCAAGATGCAAAGGCATCCACCTGACACTTATCAGCTCTTTGATCCCAAAGCAGCACTGTTCGATCAAGAGATCCAGAGATGAAACATTCTTTTCGAGAGCACAAGCTAAGGGAGACAACCCTAGCAAAAGCAACCACAGAATATGTCACTCGTATACTATCTATGATTTGGTACAAGGCATAACTAGAGGTAAAACAAATGCCAATGGTATCCAAAACTGTACCTGTCATGATGACCTTTAAAGTATCGCAAGTACTTGTTATCATGCAATGAGAGAAGCCGGAGAGATTCTGATTCAATTAAACACAAATTTTCATCACTCTATCATGCAATGAGAGAAGACATAGAGGTTTTGATTCAATTAAACATACGCGTTCATCCTGTTATAATCATACACTGACAATTGATTTGGATATACATACCATCCCAACCATTCTTCGAGGAGTATATAACAGTTGTGGGATGAGAAGTAAAGGAAACCAGATCAACCCCATACTTTTTGCTATTTATTGTCTTCAAACATCTGGCAGTAACAAGTAAAGTTTATGAACACTTCACGTCAACATGAAGAATACGACCAGATGATGAAGTAAGAGTGCACAACTAACTTGATTAGTTGAATAAAGTATAGACAAAGTGAGACTAATGATGCAAAAGAATCAGATGAAAACAGAATCTTCCCCGTTTTCTAGAACGGAAATGTGCAGTCAATAACTCTATTTTCTTTTAAATCATATATGGTTACCTTCATATGAAAACATACAACTTCCAACTTTCAATAAGTGAAATGAAGGTTTACTCACTTTTAAGAGAGGTCACAGAAACCTGCGACACTTAAATCAGTACCTTTACTTCTTCTAAGTAAGATTTGAAGTCATGCAAGTATAATGAGAAGTGTTAGGGAAATTTTCAAATATTCAAATCTGAAAAACCAAAGGGCCCAGAAATCCAGTTTTTAACATTTTGCACAAATGTTCCTAACACTTAAATTATATGTGAATGTAAATTACATTCAGAATTTTGACTCAAATCTACAATGTGATAGAGGTCCCCGAAAGAGAAAATTAGGAAATATATAAATTAAAAAATAAAAATAAAAAAATCATTGCAATGATTTGGACACAAACAGCTATATTCCATGAGACCAAAAGAAAAAAAATCATTGCAATCATTTGGACCCAAACAACTATCTTTTCTATTTCTTTTACTTAACCTTATGAGAAAAAACAATATTTCGTTGACTGGATAGAATTCTGTTGAGAAAAAAGTAAAGCTGTAAATTACCAAACAAAAAACACAAAAATTTGGTCCATCTGATACATAACGAAAAATCCTAGTGTAATTTCAATAATTGGGAAGAAATTGAAAAGGAACCCGAAACAGAGACAAGGCTGAACTTCAAAAAAAGAACAACTCTATACAGAATACAGAAATAAGGGGCATACGTTGCATTGGCAACATCGTAGAGGCGAATGGATTCATCATCACTAGCAGTCACCAGATAATTTGATGTCCTGTGAAAATCCATTGAACTTATTCTACCATTCTGTAAAAAGTAATTAGATGTTAGTATAAGTTCACATAAGCTCACAAAAGAATTACTCGCACAGAGGTGCAATGTAACATAAAACTACATAGCAGAGTATAATAAGAAGTGACATGATAAAAAAAAGTATGTGATAAATTTAGATCTCAATATGACTCGGCCTGTTGTACTCAAGCTCAAAAACTGTAACACAGCACAAGCCAGAGTTAAAATCAATCATACCGTATATGCAGATATACGCAGAAACACGAAACACTAGAAATTGAATGAATATCGTTCTACATGATCTACACTACACAACATCAACTTGTTGAACATGGCATCTGATAACGAAATATAACATGCTACAAATATCTTGGACCTAAATCTTCTCCCACCCACCAAATAAACATAAATAACCAAATAAATTTTCTTATAATAGTAGTTTTTACTTATTGGAGCAACCTAAACAGCAGATTGCTCTGTCATTAGATTGTGTACACACCCACTTCCTTTAGTCTTTTTTTTCCCAATTCTTTTTTTTTTAGGCAAAATTTATGAACAAAACATCTCCCAGGTACCCAATGTTCAAAATTGAACCTCACTAAAGATGTACAAAACCAAGTTTAATTTCTTAACAATTTGTATTACCACACAACAAAGACCACATATTTTAACCTAATTACCCAATGAGAAAGCAAATACAACTTCCATATCTATTAATTAGGGTTTTAACTACCAAATAAAGCACAAAAATTCGAACCCATCAAACACTATCCTTTGCTTGTTGAGTGGAAGTACTTAAAACTTAAATTCTGAGCTGAACTAAATTGATAAAAAATTAACGGGTTTTTTATGAATTTTACTTCGCACATATTTATGTATATACACATTCTTATACATACATACATACATACACACACATATATATATATAAAGAGAGATTATATACTGACATAATCACGAAAGGCCATGCCGACTTCCATGCCCTGGAGGATTTCTTCGTTGAGTTCCAAGCAGACCTTGTCTTCTCTTTCCGACTGTCCACCTGCAATCACACTCTAACCCTTGAAACCAACAAACACAACACCAACATATATATATATATAGTAAAATATATACATATATACATGAGATTGCTTACTGACCCGCCATTTTTGCAGAGTCAGAGAAGCCCTCCTCTTTGACAACGTCCTCAAACACAGGAATAGAGAGAAAGAGATCCGACTCTGAAACCGGCTCGGGAAGGAGAATTGGATATGATGGGTTGGATCGACCAATTTGATCCACTTTCATAAGGTCACGTTTGCTAACGGTGGGTTGCGGCGTTGGTTTTTGGTTTTGGTTTGGGTTGTGTTGGATTTGGTTTGGTGTGATTTTATTTTGGTTCCAAATCATGTTTGGTGCAGATGGTTTTGGTGTGAGAAAAAGTGATGCTGAAAAATCAAACTATGTTTGGTAGAATTGGTATGGATTGAAATTCTAAAACCAAACCATGTTTGGTAACTTGAAATGGTTTCACATTTTATTTATAAATATTAAAATTTATAATATTAATTTTTAGGAAAGATAATAAAATTATAATATTAAAATATATTAAATTTCCAAAAATATATTTTAATATTAATATTAATATATATTAATTTTTAGAAAAGATAATAAAACTATAATATTAAAATATATTAAATTTCAAAAAATATATTTTAATATTAATATATTAATTTTTAGGAAAGATAATAAAACTATAATATTAAAATATATTAAATTTCCAAAAATATATTTTAATATTAATATATTAATTTTTAGGAAAGATAATAAAACTATAATATTAAAATATAATAAATAATATTGAAATATATTTTAATATTAATATATTATAATATATTAATATTAATATATTAATTTTTTGGTTTTGTAATCAAATACTAATATATTAATATATTTTAATATTAATATTAATATATTTTAATATTAATATTATAATATAATATTAAAATTTTGTAATATTAAAATATATTAATATATTAGTATTAATATTAACATATTAATATAATAGTATTAATATTAATGAGTTGCTACAGTACCCGCACATGGGTTGCTACAGTGCCTGCACATGGGGTGCTACAGTACCCGCACCATCCAAAACCATCCACTTTGATGGTTCCAAAAATGGTGAGATTTGGTACCCTACAGTGCTTTTTGGGGTGCTGCAGTAAAACCAACACCATGTTTACCAAACATGGAAGTTACCAAACATGACCTAAGTGAATTTTCAACCCGGTTGACCCAATCCAAATCTGAAACCAACCCGCCCGTTCCCATTCATAGTTATAATGAGTTACACTATTAGAATTGAGTTTGATTCTAACACAAATTAGGGTTAAATTACAGTTTTACTCTCTCAAAATATAATATATTACACTCGCACTCTTTATCTTTTTTAATATTTATAGTTTCACTCTTTTTAGGTGATCGGCGCTGCAAAATTATTTAAATACTCATGTTTATTTTTTTCATTTAAAATATATTTTTCAAAATAAATAAGGGTATTATAATCGATTCATCCATGATCACTGTTGACGTAAGTATTGATCGTGCCGAAAGTTCACCGGACGAGAATTTCAGCGAATTTTTATTACTATTTACAAATTAAAAGGGTTAAATTGTAATTTATCAAACATCAAACAACAGATGATGTCAGTATAATATATCATATCTCTAGGAAGTCAAATAGTAATTTATCCTACAAATTATAAGGAGTGGAATAATGCTTGTAATTTAATTTAAAAACTTAGTCCATTAATTGAGATTAACATCCAAATTATATTTCCTTTATACTCATAGCACTAGTATTTAAGCAAGAAGCAGGATTAAACCACGAGACTACAACAAAAATACAATTTTACCCTTGCACCAAACCTACTTTAATTTGGTTATAATTTGATTTGGAAAGAATTCAATTCTTCCTCGGGCAAAAATCAAACAAATGAAATAAATATAAAGGGCAAAGGGCAAAGGGCAAAAAAGACATATGGGCAACAGAAAATATGTTTAAAAAATTCCTTGTAAGTCAATTTTGGTTTAAAGAATGGCTTGATGTCAACTCTCCGTTAATTCCAGGGTAAATGACTAACATACCCCTTAGTATATTATATTAAAAAACATAGAAATGTAAAATTATGACATTGGCCATATGTTGTAAATTATGGTAAAATGCAATATGTGTATAAAATCTATTAAGGTCAAAATGGGTATATGGAAGGGGCTCTTTTGGAATTAATAGGTCATGTGCTAGTCACATGACCCACTAACGGTTATATTCTCACGATTCATTCACGGTAGAAGTGTGTTTGCAATATTTTTGAATAATTAACACATTTTATTCCCCTTAATGAAGGAGAGAGGTGTTGTTTGCTCAATATTAAATCCATAAGAGTTTTTTTGGCCCTTTGCCCTAAAATAAAAGGAAGGGTATCGAATTTTGCAACCGGTATGATACTATAAGCTTAGTGTTACCCGGTGAAGTTCCGAAGTGTACTGTGGCATGCCAGTGTGACATGAGGGGATGGCACAGTGACAGTTTTGTAAATAAGACCATTATGACTCCTCGAACATGGTTGATATTTATTTTGGGCACAGTATTGATTGTGATTTCTGCATACATAGGGAGGGGTGTCTCCCTGACTTTGGTGAGCATTCAACAATTTAGAAAAGTTGTGGCAAGCCTTGACTGAGGTATGTATGAGGAAGCTTGTTGGCATGTTTTGACATGGTTTTGTGGCACGGTTGGTAATAATGCCTCGATGACACGGTGGGCTGTGCTAGAGCACGCATGGCTTGGCAAACTATGTGTGTATGCCCACGAGTGTGCCAACTTGCTTTTGGCAAGATGATGCCTCAACTTGGCATGCAATGCACTTGGCTTGGTTAGTTGATTAAACTGGATAGTATAAGGGAGTTTCTTGAAATTAACCCTTCTTATTATCAAAGAAATAAGGGTAAATTGCTTAAAACCCCCCTCAAGTTTACTCTCTTTCTCTACTATACCCCCTCAACTAATTATACCCCCCTAAACTTTCATTTTCTTGCACCATGGACTTGCTCTCAAAAGTTTTTACCCTTTTACCCTCCAAACTTTTTGTATTTCCACCTTACCTTTAATCATATCCTTACTATTATATTTCTTAATTCTTTAAATTACAAAAATATTATTTGTTTTAGTTAGAATATTAATTATGTCATTTACCTTTAATATATTAGACTAAATATACTCTCAAATGTTAGTTTTTTTATAAGTTCTAATTATTTTATTTGTAAATCAATTAATTTGGTATTAAATTTTAGTTTAATTTAAATCATAAAACTCAATCCTAATTAATATATTCATAAATAAATCACTAGTAATTTAGTATATTAACAACCCAACCAAAACCTGCCCAATTGTCACCACTAGTACTAGTTAATACAATGTTGGAACTTGGGCTGTCAATTAAATTTTTTTAAGATAACCAAGTTCATTAGAATTAATTGAGATCTTAAACAATAAAAAGTAGGGTTAAGTACAGAAAACACCCCTGTAGTATAAATATGGTGCGAATAACACCTTGTACTTTAAAAATGTGTGTATTGACACCAATACTTTTGGAAAACGTGCGAACACCCCCTGCAAGTTTCGAAAACGTGCGAATATCCCCCTGCAACGTGCGAATATCCCCCTGCAAGTTTCGAAAACGTGCGAATACCCCTTTCTTTGACTTTTATACTCTCTTAAATACCCATTTTACCCTTTCTCTTAAAATTCAAATTCGAAATTTATATTTATAAATTTCGAAAACATATATAAATTTTTAAAAATATATATAAAATTCGGGGAAAATATTAAATTCGAAAAAAATATATTAAATTTCAAAAATAAAATATAGAATTCAAAAACATATATAAAATTCGGAAAAAAATATAAAATTCGGGGAAAATATTATTATTTTTTCTATTTTCTATATATATAAAATTCGAAATATAAATATATAATTCGTAAAAAAATAATTAAATTTCAAAATATATATATAAATTTTGAAAAATAAATATTAAAATTTGAAAAATATATATATATAATTTGAAAAAACATATAAAATTCGAAACAATTATATAAAATTTGAAAAAAATATATAAAATTCAAATAGTTGTGCAAATAGAAGTATAAAAAACATAAGTGACCAAAGTACAATACACCAAAATAAAATTTAAAGTTAAAGAAAGTAGAAAATAGAAGTATATTTTCCCCGAATTTTATATTTTTTTTTCCGAATTTTATATATGTTTTCGAATTCTATATTTTATTTTCGAAATTTAATATATATTTTTTGAGTTTAATATTTTCCCCGAATTTTATATATTTCTTTCCGAATTTTATATATATTTTCGAATTCTATATTTTATTTTTGAAATTTAATATATTTTTTTCGAATTTAATATTTTTCCAGAATTTTATATATATATTTCAAAATTTATATATGTTTTCGAAATTTATAAATATTTTTTGAATTTATATATGTTTTTTCCAATTTTATATAATTTTTTGAATTTTATATTTTTCTTTTCAAAATTTATATTTTTTCAAATTTTATATTTTTTTGAAATTTAATATATATATTTTTGAATTATATATATATATTGTTTCAAATTTCATATTTATTTTTCGTATTTTATATATATATATTTTATAATTTTATATATATTTTTGAAATTTATATATGTTTTCGAATTTTATATATTTTTTTGAATTTTATATATGTTTTTGAATTTTATATATTTTTTTCGAATTTTATATATATTTTTCGAATTTTATATCTTTTTTCAGAAATTTATATATATTTCAAAAAATATATATATTTTTCATTTTTTTGAAATTTATATACTAAGGGTATATATGTCATTTTACACAAAATGAGGTCAATTCACACATATTTAAAAGATTTAGGATCAATTCGATCATAGGGGATTATACGTATTATATTTATAGAACAGAGGTGTTAAAGGCTCGCCAACCTAAAAAGTATGGAACTGAAAATCCATTCTTACCATTGAAAAGCAAATATGCAACAACTAAAACAAACTATATATTCTTGTAAAATTTTAACACTCAAATTTACACCTTGTATCAATTGACAATTTAGACAACCACCCCACAAATTCCTCATGAAAAAAAATTCAAAACCTCATAAAAAGTGGATACAAATAAAGTCACCACCAAATCATGTACAAACCACTAAAAAACAATTCAGGATCCAATCCTATAACAGAAAAAGTTATTACATAGTGCTGAATTACAAATAATCAAATCAATCAACAAAATATATAATTTGTCGAAGAATGATTATTTTGTATATTCAAGACCATATAATAAATTTTTACTTTAAATAAGAACTTTACGTATGGCCATCTCCGGTGAGCCATCGACGCAACTACTAGCGGTGGAGCTCCGGTTATCCTCCGCCGTGGCTGACCTCTTGATAAACTCTATGCAGTCCGCCACCGCCTCACTATGGTCATACGCCTCGTACACCGGCCGGTGATACGACCGGTGGTGGTGTCGCGCCTCACCGGAGCCACCACCACCACCTTGGTCGTTGGCGGTGGCCTTGGAGAGAGCGGAGAGCATTATGAGGCGGAACACGGCCTCCCGGAGGCGGTCGAGGAGCGAGGTCATGGGGGAGCCACGGCGGGTGGTGTTGGTGGCGGCCGCGGCGGAGGTGGTGGTGGTGGTGGTGAGGGTTGGGATGCAGAGGAAGTGAAACTTCATGGTGGTACGACGTCGTCTAAAGGATGATGCTTTGGGTTTGTCTTGCATTTTTGGGGGTGGTTGTGTTTGATGAGGATGAGGATCTGAATCAGTGTGTGAGAGAGAATCTGTGACAGGCACACAGATCATGCAGCATTGTTATGTATATATATAAATACTACTAATATTATTTGTATATGTATGTATATGATAGTGTTAGAGCTAGAAATGAGTGTGACAAGTGGGTCGCTTGGTTTGAGTCAATGCAGTGGCTTGGAGTTGAGCCATGTATATATAGGCATAGTAGATATAGTTATATATAGGAAATAATGAGCAAATTAATTCTCATATTCCCTCCGCCTTTAATTTAGTTGTCCACATTTGATTTCTATTTTGCTATTTGATAGCGTAATATAATTGTAGTTTTTTTGTGGGGCCCATTTTTTTTTGAAATTAATGAAAATGGATAATTTGGGAAAGTAAGTATATGATAATATTGTATTAGGATTTGAAACTGGACAAATAATTTGGGATAAGTAAAGTATGCAAAGTGGACAACTAAATAATTTGGGACAAGTAAAGATAAAAAAAAGAGGAGGAGAAAAAAAATATGAAAGGATAATTTTAGAGAGTAAAAATGATAGAAATGAATTAAATAACTTCTATTAAATTTGCTATAAAAATCACTTGAATTGTAAAATTTATAATTTTTGTGAATTGCGAGTGGTCATGGTTTTTCTACAATCTTCTTACCTTTTTATTAGCAAAAAAATAATTATTGAAGGTTCAGAGGAATTCGTGCAAAGTGATCCCGGATATTGATCGAATAAGACTTAGACTATGTCTATGGTCATGCCTCGAATAAATTATTTACGCCTAGTAAGATTTAAATATGAAAGTTGATAGAATTATAATAGGGGAATGCAATTTAAAATAATTCTCTTTCTTTCATTTAGTCGGACATAAATAATATTATGATTTCATCAATCCAAGCGAAACATTAAAAATGAAAGAAAAATGATACTTAAACGTCAACAACATTTTAGTTGACATTTCAATTTATTCTTTTGCAGAATTGAATTCTCAATTTTTATTTCCGAAAAAGACTAATACTAAAATCTTATGAAGTTAGGATTGTGTATATATTTTTCATATTTTGCAAAAGAAAAGTAATTGGCCTATGACATTTCTCTTGAAATAATATAATTAAGCTGTATCACTCAATGATCAGCTTCTCAAGTAGCCAACAGCTCATGACTATCATGGGATAATTAATTAAATCATCAATTAGTATAAAAAGGGGTCCATAATTGATGGACTAACTAATGTCAACAAGATATATATGCAAGGTGTTTTAGGTGGCCACTAACATCAAAATAAATAAATAAATAAATTTGTAAATAAATAAATAAAATAGAATGGCATATTACTAAATTCTTAATAACTTTGCTGGCAATGCTGAATTAGTCAGTCTTAGGTCAACACATATACAGCACAAATTCTTAATTACGTTTAGTGACAACAATTAAATTATTTTCTGGAGCTGGATTGCTTAAGGCTAAGTAATGACATTAATCTCCCAGTTTTCATGAACAAAACATGCAAAAGAAATTGTTATTATTATTATGATTTATTATAATATTCTTATCTTATGTTATTATATATATAGGAAAAGGGTCATTTTTTCCCACTAAAGCATGATCTACACTCAAAAAGTGATGGATCTTCCACCCCCAAATTCAGCAAGAAAATTCTCCGATACGACAAATAGGTCTTTGGAAAATGAAACGGCCCTTGAATTTTAAATTTTTGAGGAAAAGAAGATGAAACAGCCCTTAATTTATGTGGCATGTGCTATGAAGCCAAATCATATGGTTCATGATTTAAACTAAACATTTTTTTTTAATTATATCAAAGGCCAAGCCTAACTCTCAAATGGGAGGTTTGGGTTAACAAGTCTCGGTGGAGGCAATGTGTGTGAATAATACTTAATCTAAATAATAATAATAAAAAACGTTGTACAATTATATACATTTCATTTAGGAAGATAGTTAGTTTTAGCAACAAAGTTAACATAGCCCATACAAAGATAAAATTGCGTTCATAATTCATGATCAACCGAGAAGCAATGTATCATCCGATTCTCTAATAATATTGAAATGTATCAATAGTTAGGCCTTGTTTTGTAATCGGTTTTGGTACCAATTTTTTGGTTTTGGTACGAAATAGTGGTACCAACCCATGTTTGTTAGGATTGGTGTTGGTTCAACAGTACCAAAACCAATGGTACCAAATGATGGTACCAACCCATGATTTTGGAACCATCTAATGAGATGGTTTTTGGTGGTGCGGTACTGTAGCAGCCCAAACCAAAACCAAATAGTTGCACCATCTCACCCCAAACCAAAACAAAATAGTTGCACAATATTAATATATTTATATTAATATAAAAATATATTTTTTGAAATTATATTAATATTAAAATATATATGGAAATATAAATATATTTTTGAAAATTTAATATATTTTAATATTATAGTTTTATTATTTTTCCTAAAAATTAATATATTAATATTAATATTAATATTAATATATATTAAAATATTATAATATATTAATATATTATAATATATTAATATTAAAAATATATTATTGAAAGTTATTTTAATATTATAGTTTTATTATCTTTCCTAAAAATTAATATATTAATATATTAAAATTATAATATTAAAATATATTAAATTTCCAAAATATATATTTTAATATTAATATATTAAAATATTTTAATATTAATATATTAAAATATATTAATATTAATATATTTTAATATATTAATATTAAAATATATTTTTGTAAATTTAATATATTTTAATATTATAGTTTTATTATCTTTCCTAAAAATTAATATATTAATATTAATATATTTTAATATATTAATATTAAAATATATTTTTGGAAGTTATTTTAATATTATAATTTTATTATCTTTCCTAAAAATTAATATATTATTAATATTTTAATATTAAATATATTTTTTGAAATTTAATATATTAATATTAAAATATATTTTTTGGAAGTTATTTTAATATTATAATTTTATTATCTTTCCTAAAAATTAATATATTAATATTAATATATTATTAATATTTTAATATTATAGTTTTATTATCTTTCCTAAAAATTAATATATTAATATTAATATTAAATATATTTTAATATTTATAAATAAAATGTGAAACCATTCCAAGTTACCAAACATGGTTTGGTTTCAGAATTTCAACCCATATCAACTCTACCAAACATGGTTTGATTTTTTAGCATCACATTTTCTCACATCAAAACCATCTGCACCAAACATGGTTTGAAATAAAAATAAAACCACACCAAACCAAATCCAACCCAACTCAAACCAAAACCAAAAACTAACACCGCACCGCACCGTTACCAAACGCAACCTTAAGCTATTTTTCCGATCATAATTGACACCGCAACTGCGAAGAACCATTACATCACTCCAACTACACGTTGAGTAAATTTGTATAACATGGATTCAATACCCTTTTGAAGTTTAAGCCATACACAAATATGTACATGTACTATGGTTTGTGGTTGATATGTTGGTTGTCGTCGTAATCGCGATAACAGTATAGTAAATTTGAACAATATCAAATTTTAAAATGATTAATAGATAAATATCATTTATTACCATGACAAAATTACAAACTTAAATAATATATATTTTAAAAATAAATATCGAATAAATGTCACTATTACATTATATCAACATGTAACGGAATCATGCATAATTTTCGATTTATTTACCCCTTGAAGATGAAAGTAACACTGGCTCTTTAGCCATGCAAAGGAGCTGCAATTGGAACACTTCTTGTCTTTTAGCACAGAAAAAGGTTCACATGGTGACATGTGCACATTTATATTCTAGAAAAATAAATTAAAGATTCAATGAACTTAAATTAATTGATCACGACTTTCACTTTACTTTCTTTTTTTTTTTTTTTGCTTTATGTAAATTTATTTAATACAACCGACTTACCGACCACATTCACTTCTCAACGACATGAATTCTCTTGTATATATACAGACAAAGAGAAAGAGTCTGTAATGTGCAATTAAATAAATTGTCGTTCAGTTGAGCATCGAGTTATGGGTTCATAAACAAATGGCTAGTGTGTTTGGGAGGAATGGAACACATATATATATATATAGATATATGTATATGAGTCTGTTTTGTACTTTTGTGTACATATACATATATGGTTATAGACAATATATGGTACGTGGGGGTGGCGTTCTCCGTTGACCAAACTGAAGCATGTGATATTGGGGCTGTGTATATATATGTGTCGAAAGATTATGGAGATGGAGTTATATATGTTTTGGACTGTTTGGACAACTCTGGCCATTGTATGCGTGAGGTGAACTTATGTGTTGTCTATGGTACAACTCGTGCTTTGTTTGGACTGTTTATGACATTAAGGTGGGTTTGGTAGGCGAGACTGTCTTATCTGATTTGGTCTGGTCGGGTATTATTTGGGTGGTATTCTGAAAGTCTGTTTGGTAAAGCTGTCTGGTCTTATGGTCTTATTCAAGTTATTTGGTCTTATGTTTGAAAAATAATACAAAAAATAAAAAATTAATATATAAAATTCAAAAAATATATTAAGTATGAAAAATATAAAAAATTTGAAAATAATATAAGAAATTCAAAAATAATATATATTTCAAATTTTATAAATTATTTCGAATTTTTATATTAGTTTTTGAATTTTATATATTATTTTTGATTTTTTATATTATTTTCAATTTTTTTATATTTTCTCAAATATATATATCTAATTTTGTATATTATTTTTGAATTTTATATTTTTTTCAAATTTTATACATTATTTTAAATTTTTTATATTATTTTTCAATACTTATATATTATTTTTTAAATTATATATATATATTTAAAATTTTATATATTAATTTTGATTTTTATATATATTTTTCGAATTTTATACATTATTTTTTATTTTTTCTATTATTTTGGAATTTTTTTATTTTCCCAAATTTTAAATATATGTTTTGCATTTTATATATTAATTTTGAATTTTATATATATATTTCAAATTTTATACATTATTTCAAATTTTTTATATTATTTTTTTAATTTTATATATTATTTTCAAATTATATATATATTTCAAATTTTATGGTCTCATGTGTTAAGATAATTGTATATAAGACCACTTGAGACCATCATTTTTGGTTGTCTCAAATTACCTCTTTTGGTCCCAAGTGGTCCTTGTTTTTTTGGAACCGTGTTGCCAAACAGTGTCCGGTCCCAAAAAAGTCATTATGAGACCGGACCACATAGAACCGGACCGCGAACCAAACAGGACATAAGTTTAACCAATGAGAGTGATTTCCCTTTTGAATATAATTAAATTCGAGAATTTCATTACACTCCATTTAATAATAATAATAATAATAAAAACAAAACAAAACGAAATGAATAATGAAATCATTGAAATAATTAATGTTCGCAATTCAAGCATTTATATGTATTTAACCCAAAGGTTGTTTTTTTTTATAGATTTGGATTATTCCCTCTCTTCTCTCTTCTCATTCCCTTTAATTAAATTTTAGTCTTAACAGTTTCAGCTCAACTTGTAATTATCTTGATTCCAAACTATGTAAACAAATTATCATTAATAGATAGATTGTGTAAAGCTCGCGTAGCAATGGAACTGGAGAAAATATACAGAAAAAACGATGGTTGTAATTATAAATTTGTAATTTTGTCAAGTGATGATGTATATAATCTTTTGGACCCCTTTAGAAGATATGTTTTTTTGCTGTCTGCACAAACCAGAACAAGAGTTCATGACTAAAATCTGAATGTCAAAGCTTTAATTCCCTCTCTTCCCACATCCTAATGGGCTGTAGACTTGTAGTTAGTAGAATAGGTTCGCAATTACAGTATCCATCTTTGTCATTGTTACCGTAACGATGTAAGAGACTCGGACCATAATGGTCTTGAAAGTGAATATTAAGCAGCGTATATGTATTGCATAATGACATCAACATCTTTCTTACAAGATGCTTTTGAAATAGTTAAAGGGTTTTGAATGAGTTCCAAACATTCATAATTTTGGTCTCATTCTAACCCCTATGGGTTCCAAATATTCATCAATTTGAGGGTTTTCCATGATTTGCCATATTGTTCAATTCATATGTTTGTTACGCAGTAATGATACATATCCAATACAAATTTTTAAGATTGATATTGTCCGAGTCTAATACACTGTTACCGCGATCACGAATCACAAGTGTCCAGTTTGTGACACATTAATGAAAGAGAGTTGTGCTGCAAAAATCACACAGTTTGCTAAAGTTTTCTTTCTTTACATAAACTCATGTATCTTCACCAAATTTAGAATCTGGATGTTAACAAGTCCCTCTGTGGTAGGTTTGTATTTGGAGAAAGCCAAGTGACTTCATGGAATCTTATTCAAACATAATTTGAAGTTTCTCATATATGTTTTATACTATAGAGTCCATATTTGTGTGTTTGTGACACAAGATAGATGTATGTGTTGCAAAAACAATAAGTGCACACAATTCCAATTGTAAAACACCATTCAAAACAGACCTGAACTTTGAAAACAAAAATTGAAGGATGTGCTGCAAAAAAAAAGAGTAAGTAAGTGCACACACTATTCCAATTAACATGTAAAATAGCTGCTAAAAGTTCCTTATTTTTTTCCCCCATCAGAAGTGAAAGACTGAAATCCACACCATAACACACATAACTAAAAATTTGAATAATGTGTTGCAAAAATAAAATAATACTTTTTCCCACAATTGAGTTTATATAATTGCAATGAGTATTCAACCAAATTAACATGTAAACAGGAGCTAAATTTCCTTTCTTCTCCATCAGTCAAAGACTGATCTGATATCCCCCCACCATATCACAATTCAAAACAGAATTGGAACTTAAAAAACAAAATGAACCAAAACCAAAAACACACAAATAACAGAAATAGTTTCAGAGTATTCAACCAAATTAACATATAAACAGGAGCTAAATTTCCTTTCTTCTCCATCAGTCAAAGACTGGTCTGATATCCCCCCACCATATCACAATTCTAAACAGAATTGGAACTTAAAAAACAAAATGAACCAAAAACACAAATAACAGAAACAGTTTCATGGTGTCACAAGAAAGACAACCATCAACACTAAACCAACCACAAAGAGCCTAGACTTTTTTATAGCCAAATTTCAGTGTTCTTCTTCTTCGAACGCCTCCGAAAATCGCAGGTGCTTTCCCACCATAGAGGGTGATGAAACAGCTAAACCATCTTCACTCTCACCACCACACTCTTCTTCTCCCACAAGCTCACCATCACTGTCATACACAAACTTTATGTGTTTCCCGCCAAAATTTCCCATTTCCTTCTTCTCCCCACCACACTCCTCCTCCTCCACTCCAACAAGCTCACCATCACTGTCATACACAAACCTTGTGTGCTTACCACCATTAACATTGATCTTGCTTATCCCTTCGCACAATTCATCAACCAAATCACCATCATAATCTTCTTCTTCTTCATCCTCGTAATCGTCGTATCCCTCTTCTTCTTCTTCCTCAATTGCTTCATTATCATCCTCTTCCTCATCATCTCTGGTACTGGCATTCACTTGCATTGACCAGACAGAGGCACTATCATCTTCTGTGTTTGTCTTCTCCATACTTGCACTCTCTCCTGTGATGAATGTGAGCACAGAGGAACACTTGGATAAATCAGAACTCTCTGATTTATCAGAAAAGTCCAACAGCAAAGACCTTGTAATCATACTCTTCTCAGATTCAAGACCCTCCTCCTTGTCCTCAGATATCCCAGTTACCATCTAATACACACACAAACACACATATATAATCAATACAAAATCAATCCTTGTAACAAAAACCCATAAATAATTGTTCATTTCAACAGCCCCAAATTGGCCAAATGTGGAGAACTACCAAAATTTTGAAGCAACACAAATATAAAAAATTCAATCTTTCTAGTAAAAACCCATAAAAAAATTGTTAATTTCAAGAGTCACCCAATTGGCCAAATATGAAGAACTGTCAAATTTGCACACACCCACACACACACACACACATGTTTATGTAAACCAATAATGGAAAATTAATTATGTCTTTTATAGCAAAAATGCAAAATAATTGTTGATTTCAAGAGTCACCCAATTGGCCAAATATTAAGAACTATCAAATTTGCACACACGCGTCACACACATGTTTATGTAAACCAATGAAAGAAAATCAATTTGGTCTTTATAGGAAAAATGCAAAACAATTGTTGATTTCAAGAGTCACCCAATAGTCATATTATACAGGTAACAACTAGAACATACCTGAGAATTCATAAGCTGTTCTTGGATTGGAGATGGGGTAACCAAGGCCAAACAATTGTTCTTGAAGCTATCTCCATTGCTGGAGGCGCTTAGGACTTGGGGCGTATTCGCCGGAGTAGGGGCAAGAAGCCCCATTGGAGAACTGGCATGGGCTTTGAGGTGAATGAAAGGTCTGTGGTCCAAGGAGAGTTTCGAGAGCTGGGCCTCTTCTTCGACCCTTTGCAGAAGGGTCTTCACTTGACCCCTCAACAGGGCCTCCCCTGAGCCAGGAGTGCTGTTGCTCTTCTTCTTGGACATTGCTGATGATGGGGTCAAGCTTCCCATTGCAACCCCAACGATGGGCGAATCGTTCGTTATGTCGATCAAAGCCGACCTGTCTTGTTGATTCACGCTTCTTTGCCTAGATTTTGAAACCCCCTTCTCAGATTCTTCAATTTTTCCTTCAAGATTTCAATCCAAAGTATTGAATCAATACAAGCAGTTATAGTATGTGTTTGTCTGTGTGTCTGTGTATATGCAAAAGTTTCTTGATTTTAAAACACATTTTTCGGATTCTTCAATTTTCCCTTCAGAACTTCAATCCAAAGAAATCATTCAATAAAACATTATATATGTATATCATGTGTATATATCATATTCTTATCAAACTCTTCAGAATTCCCTTCAAACTTTCAATAAAAAGCACTCAATCAATACAAAAATTCCACTATATATATATGTATGTATGTGTGTGTGTGAGTGTGTTTAATGGTGATTATTGATCTTTGAAGAAGACGAAAGAGTACTAAGAACCACTTACTCGAGATGGGTATGTTGTTGTTACTGGTTGCAGAAGACAAGGTCTGTGATCTTGTGACCCTTCTTGTTGATGACGGGGTTTCCATTTGGAGACCAAAGATTGAGAATTTGATCGGAAAACTGATGGTGTCGCCGGAGAAATTGTTTGTGTTGACGCCGGCGAGTGAGACTTAAAGATAATAGAGAGAGAGAGAGAGAACTTAAAGATTGAAAAGAGAGAAACAGAGGAGATGTAATATGCGAAAAGGTGTGGACTTTATATACAGAGAGATGGAAAATTAGGGTTAGGAGAGGAAAAATATGACCGTTAGAGCGTGGTCCACTGGTATTCCAAAACTAGCCGTTGCGTTTTGTTTTGAATTATAGAGACAGTTAGTCTTAAAGATGTCTTTGGGCCTTTGACAGATATAATGGGCCAATTGGGTATTGGGTTGGCCCAGGGCTCAAATAGACCCAGCCCACTAATTCCGAATTATGATGAAATAAGAATGTCCTTCCGTTGGAGGCTGGAGCAATAAATCTTTGAGCTTACCGAATTTCCATTTTTGGTGTGTAAGGATCATATTATAAAGGGAAAATATCCCTTACCTCCCATGAGATAAGGTCTAATTGCACGCGATACCCCTTAGTTTTGAAATGTATCAATTACCTCCCTATGATTAGTTTTTTCTATCACTTTCACCCCCTTCATCCAAAGTCAACGCGGTCAAAGGGATAAAGTACCCTAAATACCCCTCAAATTCATATTACAGTTTACCCATTAAATTATTGAATTTCACATTGCCCCCCACCCCAATGGGTAAATTATAATTTCACCCCCAACAATTCGAAAAAATATTTAAAATTTTAAAAAATATAGAAAATTTGAATATATATAATTTGAAAAAATATATAAAAATTGGAAAATATATATAAATTTTGAAAAAAATATAAAAAATTGAAAAAATATATAAATTTCGAAAAACATAAATAAAATTTGAAAAATATATATAAAATTTGAAATAAATATATAAAATAAGAAAAAATAAACAAAATTCGGAAAAAATATATAAAATTCTGAAAAAATGTATAAATTTTGAAAAACATATATAAATTTCGCAAAACATATAAAATTTAGAAAAATATTTATATAATTTGAAATTTTGATGATTCAATCTTTCAAGCAAAAAACTGCATAATAGCTAGCAAAACCCATCATATCTATTAGAAAAAGAAGTGTTTATGATTTGATAGACTTCTCACCCTCTGCACAATAAACATTAGAACACCTTCCTGTAATGTAGCCTTTTCAAATATATGCATATTTGAATTTGCAAATTAACCCATTTCGAATTTATATATTTTTTCTGAATTTTATATATTTTTTCTAATTTTAGATATATATTTTTGAATTTATATATTTGTTTCAAAATTTATATATATATTTCAAAATTTATATATCTTTTTTGAAATTTATATATTTATTTCGAATTAGATATATATATTTCGAAATTTATATATGTTTTTCGAAATTTATATATTTTTTCGGAATTTTATATATATATTTCAAAATTTATATATCTTTTTCAAATTTTATATATTTATTTCGAATTATATATATATTTCAAAATTTATATGTTTTTTCGGAATTTTATATATATATTTCGAATTTTATATATGTTTTCTAATTTTATTTCGAATTTTATATATATTTCAAAATTTATATATGTGTTTCAAAATTTATATTTTTTTTCAAAATTTATATATTTTTTCCAAATTTTATATATATATTTGAATTATATATATATTTTTTGAATTATATATATATTTAAATTTTAAATATTTTTTAGAATTTTAGGAAGTGAGACTGTAATTTATCCATTAGGGTGGGGCAATGTGAAAATTCAATAGTCTAGGGGTTTATTGAGGGTAATTTCGTAATTTTACATCTCCAAAGGAGGTAACTGATATATTTGAAAACTTAAGGGTGTCCGTGCAATTAGGCTTACCTCAAGGGAGGTCAGTGATATTTTCCCTATCATAAACTTCAAATTTAAATTTCTATATGAATTCTTATACAATTATAAAAATTCAAATGAAAATTATATATATATAATGTTACAAAGGAAGTTCTCTCTTTTTTACTTAAGTTATCGTTTATTTCCTTCTTTTTTTTTGAATTGCATATAAATTAGATAAATTGTTACTTAAAATTTATAATACAACATTATTAGTAACTAAAACTAATAGAATTGATTCAATTTATAAATTAATAGAATTGCTTCAATTCTATTCTTGTATAAATTATAAATTTATGATTTCAAATTTTTACTTACTTAATAACGATATGGATGAATTTTTTTAGAATTTATGATTTAAATGAAAAGAATAATAAGTAGGACTTTTTGGTCCCAAATAAAAGAAAAAATAAAAATAAAATCTGTGTGACTAACGAAGAAATTTTTCCAATTTTTTTTCATGGTGGTTCTTATTGTGGACAAAGCTTGAGGAGAAGCTATGTTCTAATCCCTTATATTAATGATTGACCAAAACGAATTTTCTTTGTGATATGCCTGAAATCTTTTAGTAATTTTTTTTCTGTTTTTGACACCTGAGAGGATAACAATTAAATTAATTAATTTTCATATGTGCTTATGAGCTGGCCCTCCCAGAAAGAATTTAATGAGCATTTACAAGGAAAACAAATTATTACTAAAACAAGGCTTTGGAATGAATATTTTGGTTTCATAATTGCTATTTTTCTCAAAGTATGGAATTGAAAATTAGGATCAACCTCTAGAAAAACTTAACAAAACATGAAAATGCTCTCTCCAAACTTATTCCAATGCCTAAATAGAAAATTTTAGAAGTACAAACCTAGTCATTTTTTTTATTCAATGACTTCAAAGCATTATACTCAGTTGGAACACTTAAATTTAAAGAAATTCACGTGATTTTTTTTTTTTTTTTTTGTGCATACACATTTGCGACTAATTTTTACAATTAGGGTATGTTTGGTAAGTACTATGCTTAAGTTGTTTCTACTTCTACAGTACTAATATGTAATAGTAAAAACATGTGTGACGCGAATGCTATACTTTGAATAATTGTGAAATATTTCGTACCAAAATACATTTTTAAAAGTTTTTATGTTCCTTTTAACAAGTGACAAACACGAATGGACTCACAACACTTTTCAAAAAAAAAATTATATATATATATATATAAAATGGTCAATACCATCGAAATGAGACCTAAATAATCACCAATTGAGAAACTCCTAGTCACATCCACAAAAACACGTGGCCAACTACTCATCAAATAATCTACCAAACAAAAATAAAGAACGAAAAGATAAGAAAAATTCCAACATTCCATATGTTTGACAAATTAATCTTGCCACGCGCGAATTAAAAACTCCACACGTGCGAGAGTTAGCTGTCTTCCTTCATTACATGAACGGTACGTAACAGCTTCGGGAAGATAAAGCACGTGCGACTCAGCTACCACCACTCTCTTCACATGAGCCAAGTAGTTATAGGCTTATAGCAACCACGACGGTACCAACCCCCGCGCATTTTATTACACACCTCCAACACACACACATATACATATATAAATACTCACTCACTCTTCACCATCAATATCAGGAGACCAAAACAAAACTCACACACACATTTACATATATAAACACACATATATATACACACACACATAGTGTGAGAAATGGCACCGTCGACGTTAACGGCACTGGCGGAGGAGAAGACGTTGCAGCAGAGCTTCGTGCGGGACGAGGACGAGCGGCCCAAAGTGGCGTACAACGAGTTCAGCACAGAGATTCCGGTGATCTCGCTCGACGGGATCGACGACGGCCGGAGATCGGATATTTGTGGGAAGATCGTGGAGGCGTGTGAGGACTGGGGGATTTTTCAGGTTGTCGATCATGGTGTGAGCGGAGAGCTCATCGGAGATATGACGCGTTTGGCGCGAGACTTCTTCGCTCTGCCGCCGGAGGAGAAGCTCCGGTTTGACATGTCCGGTGGCAAGAAAGGCGGCTTCATCGTCTCTAGCCATCTTCAGGTATATCATTATATATATATATGTATGTATATATCTGCATTTCATATTTCGTTCAAATTTTGGGGTGGTTTGTTTGTATTGATGCTCTGTATGGAATTAAAGTAGAGTATGAATTAAAATACTTATATATGTAAGAAATAATGGAATTGAAGTTGGGGATTTTTATAATAAACTTGAATTTTGGGATTTTTAATATTGCATATGTGAAAGATAATCGAATTGAATGGCTTGGAATTGAAATTGTGGGTTAGGTTGGTATGTAAATCAAAACTTAAAAGTGAAAATTTTGATGACGTTACTACGTAATTCACATGTTGAAACTGAAATTCTGGATGATATTATTATGTATTTATTTCACATGTTCAAACTGAAATTGTGAATACTTTAAAATTTGAATTAATGTTAGTTCGAAAATTAGAATTTCACAAAATTCGACAGGTTGTGTTGGATAGCATGAAATTCGTGCCTTGAAATTGAACTTGGAGAAAAATAATGTCATTTGTCGTTTATAATTCATTAAAATCCAGTTTCATTCCAAAATCTTTCACCATTATGTTATTTTCGTGAATGAATATTTTCTATAAAAAAACAGAGGAAAAAAACACCATAGAAGAATATTTTTCATGGCCAAATAACTCTATCTGGAATCAATATATGTATCAGTAGTACATACTATGTACAGATTTTTGGGAATTGAATTTGATAATTTGGAAGGGTTGATTTGCAGGGTGAAGCAGTGCAGGATTGGCGCGAGATTGTGACATACTTCTCCTACCCAATTCGGGCTAGGGACTACTCGAGGTGGCCGGACAAGCCCGAGGGGTGGAGATCGGTGACGGAGAAGTACAGCGAGAAGCTAATGGAGCTGGCGTGCAAGCTCCTCGAGGTGTTATCGGAGGCCATGGGGTTGGAGAAGGAGGCCTTGACCAAGGCCTGCGTCGACATGGACCAAAAAGTGGTAGTCAATTTCTACCCAAAATGTCCACAGCCCGACCTCACTCTCGGCCTCAAACGGCACACCGATCCCGGGACCATCACCCTTTTGTTGCAGGACCAGGTCGGGGGACTTCAAGCGACCAGAGATGGCGGGAAGACTTGGATCACTGTTCAGCCCGTGGAGGGCGCTTTCGTTGTCAACCTTGGTGATCATGGTCATGTAAGTATTTCTCTTTAGGTACTTTTTTTCTAAAGTTCAAGTAAATACATAGGTTGCGTTTGGATACTCTGTTTTTGTTCTGTTTTTTATTTTTTGGCACTGTTCAGGAGAACAGAACATGTTTGACAACCCTTTTTACTGTTTGTTTTGTTATCAATTTGGAAATTATTTTCGTGAATAGTTAGAAAAAACAAGGGAACAACAAAAACTTGTTCTTTTTGGTGAGAAAATAAAAACAAAAACAAGAATTGTTCTTGTTTTTTGGTTCTCAAAACAAAAACAAAAATAAGAATTCCCAAACGGCCCATACTAGTTAATAACTTTGTCCCTGAGCAAACTTTACCTACTATTTAGAAAATTAGATGTCAGCATTTAAAAGAATTGAAGAGTAGGACATATTACATTTGTGGGTGACAATTTGGGATTTCTTAACATGAATGTCTCCAAAAAAAGATAGAAAATCAGTACCACATTGCTCATGATGATGAATTCAATCATAGAGTTATTGCTCAAACATGGTTAAAAGTTTGATACAACACAATTCAACGCTGTTATATGTATCTATGTATTGAAAAGTCCCCTCTTATCCGAATTTCGCATTTTGAGCAGTATCTGAGCAACGGGAGGTTCAAGAACGCGGACCACCAAGCAGTGGTGAACTCGAACCACAGCAGGCTATCCATCGCCACGTTCCAGAACCCGGCACCAGACGCAACCGTGTACCCTCTCAAGATCCGGGAGGGCGAGAAGCCGGTGCTGGACGCACCGATACCCTTCACGGAGATGTACCGGAGGAAGATGAGCAAGGACCTTGAGCTTGCCAGGCTCAAGAAGTTGGCCAAGGAAAAACTGTCACAGGACACAGAGAAAACCAAGGTAGAGGGCAAGCCCATTGAGGACATATTTGCTTGAGACTCACATAGTCTAAGCATTGTGTTAATTTCCACTTTATTTATTATTTCTTTGTTTGCTTGATCAATGTAAAGACAGAATTGATGATCTGTGTAGGTTGGACTAGCTGGTTTGATCTTCTGTCCTTTTTACCATGATATGTATTATGACCAAATTACTATATTGTATGAAATAAGTAATTTCCCATATCTTACCTCTCAACCACTATTCAATTCCAGTTGTGAAAAATAGAAAATAAATAAACAAAAGTAATAAAAAATACAAAGAAAATTACTCTTCATTTATAAATGCCCCTTGAGAAACACTGCTATTCAAGCTTGCATACAATACACATTATAACTTTTTAAGGCATTGATTAGTTTATAGTCTTAAAGAAACGAAAATTATTTCTCTTAAAAACAAATCCTTTATTTAAGAAAATTGAACAAAACATATATTTTTCAATTTTTTTTTTTAAAAAACAAGGAACTATTTGAAGAATTGTAAATCAGATTACCCTTGAATATTTATGTAATTTGATGGTTTGGTAATAATTCTGCATAAACTAGGAGATTCAACTGCAATTGGAAGAGGAAAATTGGATCCAAAATTAGGTCAATTAAGTCATGTGGTTCTTTATTAATATTACCCTTTTTGTCGGAAGAAAGAAAAATATAAGTCAAGTCACGCTGTCACAGGATTGCTCAAACTCTTTGGGAAATTTGGATGAATGCTCACATACCCATCAATATATATATATATATATATATATATATATATATATCATTGTATTGACTTTGTAGTATACGGTTGCAATCAAACATCTCTACGTGGCATAACAAATGACCATTCCTAATACCAACCTCCAATAAATGATTTCAAAGTAGGTATACTATCACTATCATGTAACTAGATCTGTCAATGTCAATTGATCGAATTTTGATCTGAATTCGATTCGATTAGTCGGATATAGATTAAAAATAAAATTTAATAATCCAATTAGGATTCGAATCCGATAATCTAATTTCTTAACAAATTGAATTTGAATTTATGTCAATCCGATTCGATAATAATCTGATCCGATATAAAATATATTTATATATATATATATATATTTGATATTTTTATGTGTATATATTTAATATTGTATATGTATATAAATGTTAGTTGTTAATTATTTTATTATTTATTAATAATGATTGATCATAAATACAATTATTAAAAATTTGAATAATTTAAGTATTTATTGATTTTTGTACTTTTGTATTTTTTTAATTAAATTTTCGGATCAGATATTCTATAATGAAGAAATTCGAATATAAATTAATTAAGTGAAAATCCGTCAAATTATCGGATTCGGATTGCGGATCGAGAGTTTTTGTCATCCTTATCAATAGACCAGTCAATAATCCGATTATGATCCGAGTCCGATCCGAATCCGATATTAACCGGATATGGATTGAAAATAAAATCCGATAACCCGATTATGATCCGAATCCGATAATCCGATTTCTTAACAAATTGAATTTGGATTTAACTGATCCGATCTGAATCCGATCCATTGACAGGTCTACATGTACCTATTTAAGTACTAGGATAATTACAGTTTCGCTTGTTCAGGAATTCTAAAATTACTAGCAATCTCTCTCATTCTCATTATTACACTTTCATTTCTTATACTAAGTTATAACAAATAATAAACTTTTGGCGTAATCAACGACAATCAACAATTACATTAATATTTTTTTGAGTGAAATGTCTATAATATTCTTATTTAATAATTTTTAAATCTTAATTAACATAGGTATATAGCTAATTTCACATCTTCGACCGTCTCTAAATGATAAAAGTAATGTAGTTACAAGAACTAGAAAGAGGTGAGAGGTGAAATTATAATTATCCCTTCTAAGTGCTTTAGTCCAACCTTATTTTGAACCAAAATATAGTACCACAATAGTGTTGAGAGGAAATCTAAGATTGAAAAATAAAGTAATTACAAGAAACTTTACACAAGCATAACTTTTCATAAGCATGGAAAATTAAAGGTCTTGTTGTCCAATATTAACCATATTGTTAGATTTTTTCTATTTATATATATGGTTTATTTGAGTGGTTATAGATATGGCAGTCAGAATTTCGATTCTACCTCACGATTCTGTACGATTTTATTACGATTCTACTATATTTTTATAATGATTTGACTGTTTCGTCTTTCTTATGAAATGCCTAAAAATTTTATGATTTAGTTCAATATCCCAATATATGACCTAAATTTATGAAAAAATATTTAAAGAGCCAATGTATTAGAAATTTTTTAAAATTCTAATATGATTTAGACTTTTAAATTAAATATTTAATTATTAATATTTTTTAAAAAAATAATAATACGAATAACTATAATATTACAATTCTACTTATGATTTTACAAATCCCAAAATAATTTTACTTAGAATCTCGATTATGACCGTTTTGATTATAGATTATAGTACTAATACATTGGCCTACCTGTTTTCCTAGAAGTGGTTGTTGGGCCCGAGTTTATCAATATTTGTTCAGGCCTTTTTAGATATCCACAATGACCTGAAGTATCAACCAACTATAACTAACTATACACAAAGCTAACAGATCTACTTAAATGCCAAAATAACTAAAACAACACACGAAATACACCATTGAACAAATTAATTATAGGACACACCTCCATTTCTTTATTCATTTAAGTCCCGGTTGCGATGTTTTTTTTTGCGTTATAATTTTCACTAAAATAAAAGCAATGTTTTTGTTTTAGATAACTGTGAACAAACATGGATTTAAAGATTTGCTTGAGCGAGGGCAGGAATAGTTATTATTCTAATTTAGTGGGGGGCTTAGGGGATTTTCATAAAATTTCAGCAGGCATAATGATTATTCTTCTAAATTTAAAGATACGTAGTAAGAAGAAAAAATAAAATTCATTGGAACCACCGCCCCCACTAATCCTAAGGCAGGTTCGTACCTGGTTGTGTGTAAAGCAGATTACCAAAAATTTGCTGTAAAAATTAAGATTGTAAATCAAACATATATATATATATATATATATATTACTTTGTTATAGTTGTAAAATATTCAAAAACAATAAAAAGTTATTTATGAAATTTGCGTTTTGATTCATAAAATGTTATTATTGGTAAAACATATAGCACTCGTGCCAAACATGTTTCTGCTTTCAAATAATAATATCGTATCATTTTGATATAGAAGTAAAATAAGCACAATACGAACTAAACATGAACTTACCGGTGAATATGCCAATATATACAAAATGAACATATATTTGTCAATGAACATTCTGCTCAAAAACCTGTAACTCCTACTTCATAGCCACATTGATCACGGATTTTTTTATTATCTTTTTACTCTATAAATAAATTTACTATGATCACAAGTCATATGTGACATATAACAGCTATATGTGGGTGTTTCAAGGTGTATATATATTAATAATAACGTAATATCATCTATTTAGCAATTAAGAAACCAAAAGTCACAAAAAAAAAGGTCCATAAGTCGAGAAAAATGTCCTTAGTACAGTGAGATTTTAAAATAGTTTCATGTAGTCGTATTAACATTTTAATTTGAGTCATTTATATAACTATAATTCTGTATATAATCTCCTTTTATGTTGTTAAAAAAGTGTGTATAATCTTGTAATGGAATTTTGAGTAAAATACATTAACTGCCAAATAATGTCAAAATTACACACGAAATAAATAATAATAATCATTACACCTAAACCCTATCTAGATATGTCAAATAACTGATAGATCTCTTATCGTTTGTTAAATTACAGCTAGACTCGAGTGAGATATGTCCAATAACAGGTAAAGATGTAATTTAATATTATCAGTCATCAAAAATATATACCGATCGACTTGAGGGGATTTAACTGTAATTTACTAAATGATAAAGGGTCTACCTATTATTTAATATATCTTGAGGGGGTCTAGCTGTAATTAACTATAATCATTAGTAGAATTATACACTTGGAATGTTCTTTCTTACCCTAGATATTATAAATTTTTGTAAGAAAAGACCTTTTGATGTCAAATGTCTTTTCTGCCCCCATGGAGGTGGGGTTGGGACCGGTGGGTTGGTTATATGAGAAAAGTGATTGGAATAAATAATTAGCTTATCTAATGTATAAAAAAATTAAAAAAAATGGAAAGAGAGACAGTTGGAGCAACTCAAACGTGAGATTAATAAACAAGTACAGGTGGATTTGCAAGGTGTGTATCAGCTATCAAGTTACAAGTAGGCCCTCTTTAATATTGTTATAAAAAATATTGATATTGGTATATATCATCGATAATTATTCAATATTTGTATATGATATTAATATTGTCAGCGACCCGTTATACTGTTACTTTGACTGTAAATCATAATTATAATACAACAATGTGTTGTATTTTAACAAGTTAGTACTAGCTGCTTTTTGGTTATGAACTTATTATGATTACAAGTGTATGATGGTTTTCTTTTATACCTATTTATATATGCAACTCTGCAAGGGAGGATAACATTGTTATTTGTTACTACTCTTCCTCTCTCTTATATCTGTACAAAAGTTTTATTGGATAAATGAAAAAAAAAAAAAAAAACCAAATAACTAGAACTATCCACTTCACAAAAAAGTGTATTATTATTTGAAACAGCTAATTTTTTTATATGTATGAGAATTTTTTTAAGATATACTATTTGAAACAGTTAATTTTTGTTTTTGAAATTAAACAATTACATTTTAAATTAAAAAATTACATGTAGAGATGACAAAGTTAAACGGGGATGGATGGAGGATGTGATCCCCGCCCCCGCACCATTATCATCCTTATTCACAACAAGAGACAAGGAGAATTGCAAAAAATAACATAAGCAAAATATTCTTGCTGAAAATTATAATATTGAAAACTTCCATAAATGCTAGGTATTACAAAGCTTTATATAAAAATTCTTCTTTCTCAAGTCTAACCTAAATTAACTACCAAATATGAATTAAAATTAAAATATGTGACTTTATGAAAATAAAAGAAAGTTGCTAAAAAGTAAAATAAATTGCTAAAAAATAAAATAATATATATATAAATATATATTTTATAATTTGTTTTTTCTTGAATGCACAAACTTCCCCAAGTTTTCATATAAATATAAATCTATATACTACTATTAAAAATATGAAGGATTTCAGTATTTCAGTATTTTATTATTAAAATTGTAATTAAAGTATATTTGAACCAATTAGAATCCTAATATAAGTATTTATAACAAAATAGAATTCTATTAGTTGTATTTATCCCTATATATTATAGGGATAGAAATTTGGGATTCACTATATATATTAGTTGTATTGGAAGTTGGTACGTTGATCTCTCTTCTTTCTCAATTTTTCTTTTCTATGTTACTTTAGAATTGATAGATTTGAATATTTAAAATGATATCATTTACTAATTATATATTCATTCAATGTCATCTATTATTCAAAATTGTTTTTATTTCATGATTTATATATATTTTAGTGTATCTTGGTCTCTCGTCCTAATTTTGTAATTGTGTGTATATGAACCAATTTCATTATATAACGAAGAACGTAAATATTTTTGTGCTAGAACCTTGAAAAAATTAGTTATAAGATAAATATGAAAATAAATAAAAACCCATAACAATTGATGTATAAACAAATTAACCTTAAATTCTTAGGGAATTAGATGAATCTGATGTGATAAGATAATATTTATTTAGTTAAAATAGGATTCTAAGATGATTAAAGATCTAAATTAATACCACAAAAATTTAGTTTCACTCTCATCTATCCAAATTGCGTACTTCAATATCCTATTATAATTTCCACATAAGACACTCTAGTTTTGGTTTTCTATTGCTTTCCAACAACAGAAACAAGCACACCAATTCATTCAAATGTACAATCTTCAACACCCATATATTTTTAGTTTTCGTTTTCTTTGATGGGTTTAAATTATTATTGAGTACTTGCCTTTTTCTGTATTAGTTTGGTAACTTCAGGTTTTAGTGTGAATTTGTTACAGTTACTCCACCTATCAGTTTGATTTTTTTTATGGGTTCAATCTATTGGCAATTGGTAAAGGGGTTTAATAATCTATTTTAATGATTTAAATAGGTAATTTATGTGATAGTCCCAACTAAAATTACCTATGTGATTGTTATTATCCTTCTTATGAATATAATCTTATATAGTTTGATTAACTATTATGCCACAACATTGAACAAAAAACTTTGGGTTATTCCCACCGACACCCTCTCAAAGAGACCATAATCTCATACGGACCCCCTCGATATTGAGTATTCCCACACAGACCCCCTCTGATAGACGGCTGTTAGTTTTATTGACATTTTTATTGTGAAATTACTAATTTGCCCTTCGATATATATTTAAAAAAATGGTAAATTGCAGTAGCACCCCCTAAGGTTTCACTTATTACATTAGAGTAATATATAAAGTATGAAATTACTCATATGCCCAAAATATATATATATATATATATATTACGAAAATATATATATATTACGAAAAAATATATAAATTATAAATTTCAAAAATAATATATAAAATTCAAAATATATATATAAAATCTGAAAATGCAAAAAAAATATAAAATTTTGAAAAATTATATTAAAATCTGAAAATATATAAAAATTTAGAAAAAAATATATAAAAAGGGGAAAAATATATAGATTCAAAAAAATATTTATATTTCAAAAAACATACCTAAATTATAAATTTCAAAAATAATATATAAAATTTGAAATAAATATTTAAAATTCAAAAAAAAATGTATTAAAATTTCAAAATATATATAAAATTCGAAAAAATATATTTTAAAATTTGAAAAATATTATAAATTCGGAAATAAATATAATATTAAAAATATATATAAATTTCGAAATTATTTGTTTTTGAAAAAAACATATTAAATTTCGAAAATAAATATAAAAATCGCAAAAAACATAATAATAAAAAATATATATAAATTTTGAATTTTTTTTTTAAAAAACATATTAAATTCAAGACAAATATATAAAATTAAAAAAAAAACATATAAAATTCAAATAATATATATTAAATTTCAAAAATAATTTTAAAATTCGTAAAAAACATAAAAAATTATAAATTTTAAAAATAAATATAAAATTCAAAATATATATATATTAAATTTCAAAAAAAATACTGAATTCTAAATTAAATATAAAATTAAAAAAACATTTAAAATTTATTTAATACTCTCTCTCTCTCTCTCACACACTCACACACACTGCACAACACACACACACACACGCACACACCTCTGCACAACACACACACTGCCGCACACACACACATATATATATATAGATCTATACATATATAGACACACACACATATATATATATATATATAGATCTATACATATATATAGCAACATCTATATATATATATATTACCCGTATATATATATACGGGTATATATAGCATCATATATATATATATGTATATATGGGTATGCAATATATACAATTCCAATCTTCATTCTCTCTCCCAATTTCCCACTTCCAATCTCTCTCTATATATAAATTAGGGTTAGGGTTTTAGGATACCCAAATTGAAGAAGAAGAAGGATATGTAGGTCATTTTATATCATTTTGAGGGCAAAATAGACAATTCACAGGGTGGTTAACGGCACAATTTAACGGCGTGGAGACGTAGGGGATCTTTGTGGGACAAAATTCAATTTTGAGGGGGTCTGAGTGAGAATAGTGAATATCAAGGAGGTCTATGTGGAATTATGATATCTTTGAGGGGGTGTCAATGATATTTATCCAAAAACTTTTGATGAATGAAACGAATTGACCACTAAAAAAATAATTAAACATACAATAGTTTTTTGTTCACTTTAGTTTTCTTTAACTTTTAATAAATACTTGCAATTTTAATATTTATCTATTATTCACATATTTATGTTTTTTTATTATTTCTTTTATATAGATAATTATTATCATAAAATTGCTAAATTTAAGTTTAATATTTAAATCTATTGTAAATTCAAATTTTACTTACGCGCAAAACACTTGCCTTGAATTCTCAATGAAATTAATATTGTTATTGGATTATAGGTTTAGATTATCTTTTCTAAAGTTTTATGACAATATTTCGTTCTTTTTTTTTTGTTATGATATGTTTTATTATTAATTTTATTTTTTTAATTATATTAGTTGTAATTTTAAAACTTTTTTATATTTTATAATTGTTGATACTTTAATTTCATTATTATTTATTTATATTTTAAGTTTGAGGAACTGAATTAATAACATAATTTATATTTTTTTGTATTTTGTATTTTTTGCTTGTTCCAAAAATATTATTTGGGGTTTATTATTTTATTTTATTTTTTGTTAGGATAAATTTTTAATTATAAGCAACTAATATTTTTATTTTTTCCGTTCATTTTGGCATGACAAAATATAAATTTTTTCATTTACTCTAATAAATCTTTGCATATATATATATAATTGGTTTTTTTTTTCATTTTTATAATTTTTTATATTTTAATTTTGTAAATATAATTACTTAAATTGTAGAATTATATTATTTTTATGTGTCCTTACTAAATTAGGTCATTATTTAGTATCAATTTTTTTTTAAGATTTAAATTATAAAATTATTATTATTTATAAATATTAAAAAAATTATAGGGTAAATCCCACTTACACCCCTTCTGATTTGACCATATCCCAACAACACCCCTCTACTATGGAATATCCCAGGTACACCCCCTGTCAGTGACGGCCGTTAGGCCAACTAACGGATTTGTGTGAAATGTCTACTTTGTCCTTCAATATTTTATTACTTTAATATTTTTAAAAGGGTAAATCCTACTTACACCCCCTTTGGTTTGCCTATATGCCAATTACACCCCTCTAGTTTGCCTATATCCCACTTACACCCCATCTGGTTTGCCAATATCCACTTTTTATAGATATAATATTTAAATTAAATTAAAAATTAGAAAAATATAAAGTTCTCTAATTTAAAAATGTTAATAATATAAACATTAATTATATAGTTCATCTTTAAAAGTTACAAAAAAAAAAAGTTATTTAATTTTAAATCTAAGTTAAGAGAATATATAGATATATTATTTAGTTGAAATAAAAATTCAAAACAAATTATAAATTTTTTTAATTTTAATGTGTTAAGAATGTATAAATTTATTATTCAGTTCAAATTTAAAATTAAAAAAATTTGACATTTTGTAATTTTAAAATTAAATCAAGAATATGTTGGAATTTTCAAAAAGGCAAGGGGGTTAAATAAGTCATTTGACTACAAGGGGCAAAATAGACCATTTATCACTTTTTTACTGATGACATCATCACATAACAATCAACAACTAACGGAGGGAGGTGTTATACACATAATCAAAACTGAGGGAGTGTAACTGGGATATACCATAGTAAAGGGGTATAAGTGGGATATGATCAAATAAAAAAGGTATAATTAGGATTTACCCAAAATTATATCATGAATTTTTATCACGTCCATCGCATGTGCATTTTACTAGTGTGTATATATATATATATATAGACATATTCAATTTCAATTTTATGGAAAAACGGGTGAGATTCTGAAACCCGTTTTCTGTTTCTCAACCTCCCTTCTCTCTCTCCCTTCATCGTCTTCAAAAGTTTGTTTTGACCACCCCCTTCCTCCTCTCCTTCCTCCTCTATTTCCCGCCAAGCAAACCCCTCCAAGGCTCCAACCTCATTGCATTCCTTTCTCATCCTCATACAATCACTGTTGACCCATAACCCACATCCCCAAACCTCTCACAACAAGTTCTTACATGGGTCTCTGTTTTTCCACCACCAGGGTCGGTGGCGCCAACAGCACCACCGCCGCCGCCAACACCAACCACAATCGGAAACAGCCCGCGAAACCCAAGAGACGAGAGAGGAAGACGAGGAGAACCCAGGAGGGGAATCACAGGAATCGTCACCAGAAACAGAGGAATTCGAGGCCGCGAGGTGGGGATATACCCTGTGGGAAGAGGACCGATTTTGGGTACGCCAAAGATTTCGATAGGAGGTACTCGATTGGGAAGCTGTTGGGGCATGGCCAATTTGGGTATACTTATGTTGCCACAGATAGGGCTAATGGTGATCGTGTTGCAGTCAAGAGAATCGATAAGGCAAAGGTGATTTTTATGCGTTTCATCAATTTTTTTCAATTGGGTTTTTGCAATTTTCTCTCAGTAAGGTGTTTTTTGCATGTTTCATAAAAAAAATTGAATTGGGGTTTTTGTAGTTTTGTTGAATTTTTTGGTGATTTGTATGACATTTAAATGTGTGTGAAAAATGGGCTTTTTGCAATTTTCTATCATTTCATCGAAAAAATTGAATTGGGGTTTTGTAGTTTTGGTCAGTTTTGTTGAAATATGACAATCTAAATGTGGGTGAAAATTGGGTTCATTATTAATTTTTGGTTCGATGTGGATTTGTAATATAGCTTTGTGGGTGGTGGTCAAAATTGGAATATGTTGTTTCTGTTGGTTGGTGTTATTGATGGTAAAGTTTTCCAAAATGGGTAATTGATCCAGAGACTTTTGGAAGGGTATGTTGGTTTTAATTGAATATACATTTACTTTCTGATGGGGCCTATATATACACTTTCATTGATGGAATATGCTTCATTGGGTCACATCATTGATAGTCTTGTATATACTCTGATGATTCCTTGGATTGTGTTGAGCACAATGGAAGCTCTTATACTAGTTGTTGAGAAAATTAAATAGAAAACTAGATCAAACACACAAGTAAGAAATTAAGAACACGCAGATTTTGCTTAATTCATCCAAAAATAGGGCTACGTCTATAGTGCTGTTAAAGGCACGGTTAGGCGTGTGCCTGGCTTCAGGCTCCTTGAGGCACAAAACTTGCGCCTCAAGTGCGGAGGTGTGCCTTTGACAACATTTGTGCCTTTATTATTGAATATGAATGTTTTAGTAATATTTTTATTTTTTCAGTCCGTTTTCCCCATTGTCCCTCACTTCATTTAGGCGTGCGCCTCGCCTTGCGCTTAGGCTCTAGAGGACCTTTAGCACCTTAGTGCTCCTTGAGCATTTACTGTACGACTAAGGGTTGAGGGAATACGACACATATAGTCCAGAGACTTCATAATGAATATATTGCAGCACCCTCGTGTTAGGGCAATATTTGCAGAAATAACATAAGAAGTTGGATCTGTGAACTTGGGACTTGATGTGAAGTTATTATAGGGCTCCACACTTTCCATCAGAGTGGGTCTGGAAAATTGATTTTCATGAGGAGTTTTGCATAGAAGGTGAGATCTGGTGAAAGGACGGTTGTCAATAATTTCTAGCCAATTTTATTAGATAAAACTAAATTGGGCTATTTCGGTTCAGAGAGTCGGTGGGCTGAAAAATGTAACTTCAATGGTGATTTTTGGGAACTTAGTATAAAACATTTTACCAGTTCACCAGGAGAGGTATTCATTCTGCCTTTGTTTTCTTCGATAAAGAACAGATCTTTGTCTAATTCAAGCACACTAGTGGAGATTAAATGGAAAAATTATTTCATATTTTATTATTAACAATGATGCTTAAATATAGTCCATAACGCAAACAAACTTTATGTTTCTCAACATTCGGGATAATACAGTTCCTCTTTCCGTTTATTCTTACTTTTAACATGTAGTGCTGCCCTGTTTGTTTGGTTGGTCCTTCCCGCATTTTGTAATGAAATAACATGTGGTTGAATTACAAGGGATCCAATGAAAATATAATCTGCTGAAACTAAACTATAGCTGACCGGCTTTTAGAAGGAGCTCCTCTCTGGAGCATTAGCATTACTGATATGGCATGGACTGTCTATTGTACCTCACAACCTTGAAAATCAGGCTGTGTATTGATGCATTCCATGTTCCGAAGTTCCAAGTATGTCTCTTTTAGCTTCATTCGACATCTGTTTCTTCCTTAAATGTTGCTTCAGAAAGATAAAAATGTAATATTTTGCTTATTTCATTTCGTAATAGTTTGTGTGGTTAATAGAGAGTGGATCTTAGATACTATCAATGCAGAGATTGTATAAATGCATAAAGCTTGAACGTTTTTGAAAAGAAAATTACCATTTGTTGCTTTAGTTATTTCCTTAACTTAAGGTTTGTTTTTATTATTTCAATTCATATTCTTGCCTTTGGTGACAGATGGTTCAACCTATTGCCGTTGAGGATGTTAAGCGAGAGGTCAAGATATTGCAAGCCTTAGATGGCCATGAAAATGTGGTTCAGTTTTATAATGCATTTGAGGACAATTCTTATGTGTATATAGTCATGGAGTAAGTTTTGATATTCTTACAATAAATTTGTTTTTGCCATTCCTGTTTTACATAGTCTTTTTTTTTAAAGCTCTTTGGCCTTCATATTTTCACCTTTTTTTCTATATTATTATTTCTGCAGGGCATCCAAATTCTTTGGTGTCCTATAGAGCGCCCACACATTTCATGAATTTTTTTTTCCAGGAAAAGATGAGTCATATCAGTTTACTGTCTAATAATTATGTGGTCTTTGACTTCTCTTATTAGGTTATGCGAGGGTGGAGAATTGTTGGACAGGATTCTGGCCAAGTAAGTAAGAAACTCAATTTTTGCATATGATGTATCATCTGTGGTCTGAAGTGATTGCTATATGATATATGCATCTGGTTTGAAAGCATGATTATAATACTCATTGCTATATGATATATGCATCTGGTCTGAAAGCATGATTATAATACTTATTGTTGATGTTCTCTGATTAGAAAGGACAGCCGTTATACAGAAAAAGATGCCGCAATAGTTGTTAGGCAGATGCTTAAAGTTGCAGCTGAGTGCCATTTACATGGCTTGGTGCATCGTGACATGAAACCAGAGGTATTATTAGCTAACTAGCAAACGTGATATATAGCTTATATTTCCTCGAGTCATGCTGCTTGATGCTGTTTCACTTATATTTTCTCTCTTTCATGTAGAATTTTCTTTTCAAGTCACCAAAAGTGGATTCACCTTTAAAGGCTACAGATTTTGGTCTATCCGACTTCATAAGGCCAGGTGAGTAGAACTTCTAGTATATTGAGGATCTTATATGTGCCGATAAGCCATCATGCCATTATATGTTTCTCTTTCCATGATATTTTCTTTCTGTCCAATTTCTGGCAATTTTGTTATTTAACAAGTACAAAATACAATGTTTTTGAAATTCTAATATTGTTGTATCTTATGTTTAAAATTTAAATGTCCATGGATTTGCAAATAAAATATATATATATTATTTTATTTTTAATCGACCTCTGAAAGCTTGCATGCATGATTTTGTAACTGATGCAGGGAAGAAGTTTCAAGACATTGTTGGCAGTGCATACTATGTTGCTCCTGAAGTATTGAAACGTAAATCAGGGCCCGAATCAGATGTTTGGAGTATCGGTGTAATCACTTACATATTGCTCTGTGGCAAGCGCCCCTTTTGGGATAAAACAGAGGATGGTATATTCAAGGAGGTGCAATATATTTTTAGCTTGGAAGCTCACATTTTTTCCTGTTTTTAGTGGGATGAGCTTTTTGCTTTAATTTTCTTTATGTTTTATAGAAGTATCATTATGGTTGTCATCCTTGCTTTGATTCCACATAACTAGGGTTAGTTTCTTAAATTGTCTTTTTCCATTTCAATTACTAGCCTTTCTTCTAATTCTCCCATTATATTTAACTTCTACAAACATTTCTAATTATTTCATCCCATGTTTGTTTCGGCTGGCCGCCTTTTTTTGCAAGCTAAATTTTCTCGTCATATTGGTGCATCTACGTTCTGTAGGTCTTTGTTATGTGTCCACACCACAAAATCTACCTAATCTTAATTTGTCAATAATAGGCTTCACTTTTAAAATCATTTCTGACACTTTCATTTCAGGTTAGTTTTGTTCGCTTAGTCTCTCTTACGTTCTACGCGAATTAAACTTAACTGTCATACTGGTCCATCTACATCCAATAGCTCTTTGTTATATACCTCAGTAGGACCTAAGTCTACTTTATCTTATTTTGTCTTCAATGGGCGTTACTTTTCTCCAGTACCCACATCTCTTATAGTCACCCATACCATTTGTATTACCGTTGTCCATTAATCATGTGCTTTGCATGTCATTTAGATATCTTTCCATTTTGCATCTTTATCAGTGTATTTTTCTCCATGAGCAAGTGATTCTTTTTGCATATGAGGTGGAAATTTGAACATTATTCTTGTTTTGCTTCTGCAATAATTGTTATACTTGATCTTCACAGTAAATTCTACTATTTCAGGTTTTGAGGAACAAGCCCAATTTTCATCGCAAACCGTGGCCAAATATAAGCAGCAGCGCCAAAGATTTTGTTAAAAAGTTACTGGTGAAGGATCCTCGTGCAAGACTTACTGCTGCTCAGGCCTTATGTATGTTTCCGGATTATTTTTTTCCCTCTTTTTAATGGTGTAGCATAAATTGTTTTTTCAAGAACCATCGAGTCTTAACTGCTATTTAGACCTGGCTGTATTGATCACATTGTGATTTATCGGAGTTGCCATGAATCTTAGCAACATCAGCTGGAAGGTATAGAAACCTGCCCAATAGGCGATGGAAACCCATGTAGCCAAGGGGATAAGCCAAACAGAGAAGTAGAATGCCCCTTTTTTTGTTTTCTTTTACAAAGACCTTGAGTTGTTATTAGCCAACTATTAAAAGAACCTAATGAGATTTCTATTGAAAAATATAATATTTATGTTAAGAAATATTCTTGTAACTGGGTTTAAATGTTTTTCCGTTGTCTGCACTTATCTTACATTTATCTTTTGTCGATAACCAAACCACATCTGTGGTAACTTTTATCACCTGTATATGATTACCCTTTCCAGCACACCCATGGGTTAGAGAAGGAGGAGATGCCTTGGAAATTCCTTTAGATATATCAGTCCTATCCAATATGCGGCAATTTGTGAAGTACAGTCGTATGAAACAGTTCGCTCTGCAGGTAAGAAATTTTCCCATTGGTTGGCAACTTTTCGTGGTACTTGTTTAACGATACTTTCCCTATCCCATGATTATTGTAAGGACACTACTATCTTGCAGGCACTGGCTACCACCCTTGATGACAAGGAGCTTGCTGATCTTCATGATCAGTTTGATGCAATTGATGTCGATAAAAGTGGCACTATTAGTCTTGAAGAAATGAGACAGGTATGCTTTCCTCACATTTTTAATAGTGGATCATTCACACTAGTTTGATTTTTTTTTTTTTTCTTTGTTCTAAATGTTGGGCATGGTATATAAAACTATGGAGTTCTGCACTTTGATTTGAAAAGTTCATAAAGTTTGTGAGCTTGTCATAACATGTATAGTTTCAATGTAGGCCCTTGCTCAAGATCTTCCTTGGAAGTTGAAAGATGCCCGTGTTTTAGAGATTCTTCAAGCTGTAAGTCTATTCACGGGAAGATTATTACTTGTCCGTTAAATAGTTTTTTTCTTTTTCTTTTTCTTTTTTCCCTCTCTTCTCTCTTTCTCTCTCCGAATCCTCGAACCCTAGATCTAAGCGTTGACTCGACAAGCCAACTCCTAAGCCAAGTGATCACGAGAGGATTGTTACATAAATATATATATATATATATATATATATATATATATTTTACAGAATGACCACTATTTTTATGTAGAAAAGCTAGATGATCTATCTTTTCAGTTCTTGATTTTCACTTCTAATTTTCGCTTTTATCCTTAAATTTTTCCTAATTTTAAGGATGGGTTGTTCCTTCCAATCCTTTTCATTTAGAAGTCCCAAAATCGCACTAACCCTCCACAGCATGATGTCTTTACTTCTTGCGAATGGTTTTCCGCAAATTAAATACTGATGGGGGTTATTTGTTTGGTTGAGGCAGATCGACGTTAACACTGATGGATCTGTCGATTTCCCGGAGTTTGTTGCAGCGACTCTACATGTTAATCAATTAGAGGAGCATGACTCGGAGAAATGGCTGCAGATATCACAGGCGGCTTTTGATAAATTTGATGTGGATAAAGATGGATATATAACCCCAGAAGAACTTAAAATGGTGAGGAGAAATTCTTGCATTTCCCCCCATATAACCAATGTTTTCATTTCATTTTCTTGCCTCACAACACAAATGAGACCGGGATTTGGGTTGGCAGTAATGCGACCCACTTTACTCTTTTCATTCAATCGCAACAGTATAATATTGCATTCCTTCAACTCTAGTTCAATAGGTTTTTCTTGCCTATATATACACATATATTATATGCATTTAGCAGCTAACCCTAAGATTTGGAGATTGAATTGTTTAACCTGGGATATTGGTTTTAGGTCAAATCTAGCTCACAGGTATAAGATGTAACAAAACGTTTATTTATTTATTTATTTTGGTATTCCATTTATAACACTTGGATTTTTCTCTAGTAAAAATATGTAGGGAATAACTTTAGCCCTCAGAAATCACAATGTCTGCCCTATTAACACTCATGACATTGCTTTGCAGCATACAGGACTAAAAGGCTCAGTAGACCCTCTTCTAGAGGAGGCTGACATTGACAGAGATGGGAAGATAAGCTTACTGGAATTTCGAAGACTTCTAAGAACTGCAAGCATGAATTCTCCACGAAAGTTGCACTAGCCCAAGCGGCGATCAAGCTTTTAGGCGAGACGGAAAAGGCATTCCAGAATCATGGGATCAAACTGAGAGAGAAGGGCAAGAGAGGTGGTGGAATTCTTTTTCCAAAAATATTTACTCGGACGATGAAGCTTATACACGATGAATTCTCATCAGCTTCATTCTCACCTGCCAAGCTTATACACGATGAATTCTCATCAGCTTCATTCTCACCTGCCATTTTGTGAACGCATCTTAATAGATTAAGCAATCAGTGACAGAATTCCGCGATGGCTCAAGAATTCGGGCTAAGAAGGGGTTTGATGTAGAGTTTGCTTAGAGTAAGAGGTGTTTGATGTAGAGTTTGCTCTGGCCTTGTGTGGAAAATGGGTACATGTAGCATGGTCATACTAGTGTATATGAGGGGTTTCTTTGCAAAATGTAGCATGTGAGATATGTGACATGAGTAAATTATCAATGAAAAATGTTTACTCTCGAATTCTTTTATGGTGTTTTATAGTAAAGAAGGGTTGATTTCCACACAAACATTTGTGGTCAAATATTATGTTGGCTATGCTGCATCTATAGGTTGGTATCGTATTATATCAGATTCTGTTACACCGTTACCACCGTAATTGCATATTATCTATAGTATGCTGGTACATAAACTAATTACCAAAATGGAATAGAACACTGATTTCAATGAAGCCATGAAATTTACAGGTCACTATGTTGTAGAAAATGTACATGCACAGACAGAAAGATACATTTCATCACACGCAACCGTATAATTCTCAGCTAATTGGTTTCATTCTGTCAGAAAACCTTGAGAGGACAGACGCTTGCTTGAACAGCTCCCATCGGTACTACTTCTCTGTTTCCTCTGTGATTGCTTGCCCTTCTTTTCTCCCGGAGTCCTGCAAAACCAAGAAACAGCGGTGCTTCGTTTGTTAATCTGGTCAACATTTTCGTAAACTTTTCTTCATTCAATCATACCTGTTGTACTCTAGATCCTGGTGTTTTGAGTTCCAGCTGTGTCACCACATTGTTAGAATCATCGCTTGCTTCATCGTGACTGCCCCTGTGACAATCCGATGACTTGCTTATCGAGTCTAGTTTGCTTGAAGCATGAGAAGTGCGTGCCTGTTGTCTAGAAGGCTGTTCAACGTGGGGATTAGTTGGATACGAGATAAAAGTCGAACAAGGATTAGGAATGGCACCGGGATTCTGATTACCGAAGAAAGGGAATGGCTGCAGTGATGGGTGTATAGGAATCGGACCAGGAGGGACTTGTAGAGGGACTGGATACGAATAAGGCGGCACCATGACAACCGAAGGATCAATGCCACCCCACGGAAACATAACCCCGGCCCTTTGCTGATACTGTGCGTTGAGATTGTCAATATCGGATTTTAGAGCAGTCTTCTCCTCTCCGAGCTCATTCTTCTCTAGTGTCAGCTGAAAACAAAAACAAGTCAAGTGACGCGATAAGCAATCAAAAGGGGCCTAAGACCTTGAAAACTACCATTACCTCACGGGATTCTTCGGAAAGTGCTTTACACTCGGTTTTCAGTCTTTTGACTTCAGCACTAAGATCCTTCAGTAATTGGACGGTATCATTTAGGATGGTTGCCTTATCATTCTTGGGTCTCTCTGCGTCTGCACGCCGAATTAACAATGTAGTCTTTAAAAAATCAATCGTGTTTTTACATATACACATATTTAGGGGCGGCAGAACAAATGTCAAAGAACCCCCAATCAAAAGATTATCCCACATAAGATATCTGCCACATAAATTCAAGTTGTCTGCCTAGAGAACTATTGGATGTCTTGGTTAAAAATGTTAACTCAGTTTGAAATATAGACAATTGAATTTGCAATTGATGAAGTACATTCCAAGATGTACGCGACGATAAAATTTATGCGTGATTATACAAACCAAACCAGTACACAAGCGCAAGTTATGAGGCCTCAAATGATTGACATCTAAACCGAAATACTGATGGGAAACAAAACATCAGTCTTTTATTGGGAGGGGGTTAAATGGTAAAAAGATTCTTCCTACAGATCAGCAGTTGGAGTAATATTAGGAGCATAATTGGAAGCTCAGGGGAAGAAAAAACAACAATAGGCCCTGGTTCAACTTCAGAGCAGGTATAAATATGTTCTACAAATCTACTGAAAATATCGTTTGTTTATATCCACACAAATCTTCGTGTGCTTGCGTTGTAAATATGACAAGCTGCAAAGGGAAGCACCTAAACATGTTGTATGACACAGACAAAATTTAGCACAATGCAACACTCTAAAGAAGTGCAAGTGAAATGTCTGATGTTACCTTACACAATCAAAGGCCAAGAGTGAGTATGTGTAACTTTCTTTGCAACCACCCAAAGGAAGGATAACCTAGTTCTAAGGTTACTTCCATAAAATTTCCCCTCAAATCATGTTCCCTTTTTTGTTATCGACTTGTTGTAGCCTAAAAAGGATTAGATCAAGCCTAGCATTGGCTTTGGTCTTATTTCTGAACGACTCCTCTCCCCGTGACCTTCTCTTGAATTCTTAGAACTTCTGTCCCTCCATCCCCTCAAGGACATGTTCATTAGTCACTTGAGAGGCATAATTTTGAGGCAAGGAAGGATTAGGGTTCCAAGTGTTTACAATGTTTTGAAAATTTGTATTTTTATAAAGTTTGCTTGATTAGATGCAGGTTCAACTGATAAAATCCTAGTCCACTGAGTTTTTACTGATCTTTCAATCAGTCAAACTCCCGTCCTACTTCAATTGGAGTATTCATTTCTAAAATAGTTTTAATGCATTTTAAAAATAAAAGTAAGGCTAATAATGCAAATTCTGAACCCTAATATTCTTAAGTACATGAATACATATATATGAACATTATACATGAGTGCATGATTTTTATATATGAATTTACCTTTTTGGTCATTTTCAAAATGCCAAATACCTTCCTCACAGATAATTTGTATCCTTGTTTAATGGACCTCAAATGTAACTTCATTTTTTGATGTACAAGGCCAACTAGCAACTTCTACATTTGTATTACAATATACACAATGAAAAACAAGAGAATGGTAACATGTATTAGCTAAATGAGAAGCTAAAATCTGAATATTTAACAGAAGTTAGCAATAGAATTAAAGGTTGCAACACATTACCAAGCGCCTGTGCCAAGTCTAGGAAGTGTTCATTTAGTTTATCCCTCCTCAATTTTTCACGGTCCGCCTTCTGAACTTTTCTTGCAGCAGTTGGATTTTTCACTTCCGCTTTAGGCCTTTGCCTAGAGAGACTGGAATGGAAATCAATTACCTTTATACTAAAATAGAAGGGATGGCAATAGGGCAGTTTGGGGCAATTTTCTCAATCCCCATAAGCAAAAGCGTAACATTTTTTATCCCCCATAACCGCCCCAAAACCGTTTAAAAATTTCTCATTTACCCCCAAAACAGCCCCATTAAACAGATTCCCCCCCCCCCCCCCACCCAAAGAGTGAGCAAAAAAATAAGAAATTAATATGACCTTATGATCTATAAAGGAAACAAGTAATGATCCAATTGATTTACTTGTAATAATTCCTCACACAAAAACAAGTTCAATAATTTAAAATCAATCTCATTACGTTCAATTGAAATCAACCATCAAATAATTCAAATCTAGATAAAGACCAGTTAAACTTTAATAAAATTATAAAAAACATCTATAATTATTAAGTGGTTTGGGGAGGGGCGGTTCTTCGATGGGGAACCCCTCAAACCGTCATTTACCCCAATGCGGTAATTTTTTTCTTCTTTTCCCCTTGTAACCACCCCATTAAATACACGGTTCCCAAAAACCTCGTAACCACCCCATTAAATACACGGTTCCCAAAAACCATTTTAAATGGCACAGTTTGGGCAGTTTCCGGCGAGGCGGGTTTTTTTTCCGCCATCCCTATTAATATTAGGGAGCCTTGCATTTAATTTAGGGAAAATTTATTAACCTTAATAATCAAGATAAGCAATTAAGTAGCAACTAAACAATTCCTTCAGTATATTGTAAAAGTTTTACACATCCAACTAAAAGACATGTTCACACTTCAAAAGAGCTATTTAAGTCAAGGGTCTCTCAAATGACCTCGTAAAAAATCCACAACATTTATCCAAGTTCTGCAACAAACATCTACAGACATATATATACATATATACATAATTTGGGTTTTTATAGAATACTTAAATATTACACTTGCAATAGATGTATTAACAAGTAATTTGACATCTGCAAAGCTAATCAACATGTATTACATCCATATTCTACAGCAAACACAAATGTTTTCCTTTCTGGGTTTTTACAGAACAATTAAATATAACACTTGAAATTGACAAACCAAGTATTATATATATATATATATATATATATGATTGATATATCATATATGCAAACCTTGGTTGGAGTTTCTGTGAATTGGAGGATCGATTAAGTGGGTTTTGCGCAGGGATTGAATTGGAATTAAGGGTTTGAGAGAAATCATCTGTTTTCCATTGATCCATGGCTTGCTTTTCCCAGAAAATGCAAAGGCTATACTCAAAAATTGACGAGAGAGAGGAAATATATATATACATATATAAGCTTGTGCTTTCCACGAGCCACGAGGATATCGCACCTTGACTTTTCATACTCTGCCGAGTACTAGTTTCAGAGCAAGCCTTGACTTTTCACACTCTGAACGCTATTGGTCTGAAATTTCTTTATCTTTTTTTACGAATACTTAATTATTTAAGTTAATTGCATATAATCGTCAATTATTATTGGTTAAAATAATTATAAATCAAATGAGATATTAGACATACGGAACGATGAGAATCAACCGAATGAGAAAATTTTTGTTCACGGCTTTCATTTTACTTTGATTTTTGCAAAATTAGCAAATCAAAAGGTGTTTTCATATGAGTTAAATATATAAATGAAATAATACCGGACATGTTATAAAATTTACTACTATGCAAGTTTTTTAATAATATAATATTTTTGTATACCGTAATATGTTTTGTACCATTATTCCTGATGTCATTAAGAAATATTTTTAGAGAATTCAAATTTTTTTTTATAAACAAAGATAACTGAAAAAAATAACAATTGGTCGAAAAATGAAAAGGAAAGAATAACAGAAACAGATGCTTAAACGGAAAACGACGCCGTACAAGGGCGGTTGCTTCGGAGTCTCTGTGTGCGCTCTCAACCATTGATCGGAGACCGAAAGTTGCAATCTTCTGCAAATTTGGTATGCGTTCAAATATATACACAGAGTGAGAAAAAGGAAACACCCTATATACATATTTATCACATATATATACAGACATATATACATATATAGATGAATGAAGATAGTAACGTATAACATCAACGGCCTCAAGACTCGCATCTCCCAATTCGGCTCCCTCCTCAAACTACTCGACTCACTCGATGCCGACATCATCTGCTTTCAGGTGCATTCTTTTCTCTCTCCTCCTCACGCACACACACTTACCCTCCAAAACACACACACATATATACAGATATAGATGGTACTTTTTCCATCTGGTGCTTTGGGTTCGCGTTGATAATTGATTTTGCTGTTTGTTCAGGAGACCAAATTGTCGAGGGAGAAACTAACGGCCGATTTGGTAATCGCCGATGGCTACGAGTGCTTCTTTTCTTGCACGCGAACGTCTAATAGAGGGCGCGTTGGTTACTCCGGTAAGGTGTTTGTGTAAATGCCTCAACCACAAGTAATGGGTTTACTTGCAAATAATGGGGTATTTGCTCCTTGCGGTTAGAGTAGATAATGGGTTTTCTGTAGTTCATTTGTTGGTGTTTCTCTGTGTGTCTATATATATATATATGTATATATGTGATAGTTTGTTAGTTAAATTGTGATTTTCCATAAGGTCTGGGGGTGAGGTTGTTTATGAAGCTGGTGGATGAAATAAGTTGTGTATCTTTAGTGTGGTTGTGTACAGAACTGAAGTTATGAAATTGGGTTTTCTCTGTTTCGATTAAAAACGTAAAAAGTTTGTGACTTTGGGGCAGGTGTTGCAACATTTTGTCGCGTGAAGTCTGCATTTTCAAGCAATGAAGTGCCTTTGCCACTTGCTGCTGAGGAAGGCTTTACTGGTGTTCTTGAAACTTTGCAAGGATCAAAGGCTAGAAAGGATAGACTGCCTGCTAATGTGGAGGGCCTTGAGGAGTTTTCAAAGGATGAGCTTCTGAAAATTGACAGTGAGGGTCGTTGCATCGTAACAGACCACGGCCATTTTGGTGAGTTATTAAATCAATAAGCATCAATTGGGACGAACTGTATCAGATGTATATTCTATTTCCTTTGGCATTCACCATCAGGCTCAGAAGTTCACTGGTATCAGCCATGATGCGATAATATGATTTTGTTCCAATTTCATTTAGATTAATGATGATGCCTTATGCAGTTGCTTCAAATTTGTTTTTCTTGTAAATTTGCACATAATTTTGATAGAATTGATGTGTGGATTTGAACAGTGATTTTTAATATATACGGACCTCGAGCATGTGATGATACAGATAGGATCCACTTTAAGCTCACATTTTTCAAGATATTACAGGTACTTTCTTTGTTTCCTTTCCTTCTTTTTATTTTATTTTTTATTTTTTGGGTGTTCCTTATACAATGACTAAGTGCATTATGAGCAGACTTTTGTGCAAAGAAATGTCTTATTTTTGTGGTTTCTGAATTATAATTTCATTTGTTGCATTTCCGCTGAAGGAAAATGTTACATTACGTATGTCACAAATATACATTGTTGGTTAGGTAAGGAGAATTTATATGAAAGGTGGATTGGGGCTTAATTTTTTTGGTTGAGTTTTTAACGTTGCATGAGTTGTATTGTTTCTGGCTGGAACACAAAGATATGAATTTTCTAGAAATGAAAATTTCAGTAGTGGATGTAATATCTTAGCAAGCATGCTGACCTTCACCCAGAGAGAGGAGGGGAATGATGGTTTTTGATTCCCAACCAAATTTTGTTGGCTGCTACCCATCCTGATGGGATTGGTGCATGAGAATTTACCTTACCTTTTTTTTGGGAAAATTCTATATATACATATTTTTTTTGATAAGTAAGAATTGTATAAAAGGCAATCAAAAGGGGAGCGCGTCCCTAAGAACAAAGAGTTGCCCTACAATCGGAGCGAACCCAGAAACTCAATCATTTCATCTATAGATGTACAAATTCTACCCTCCACCCAATAGAAAAGAGAAGAAATAAAAAAGTCCTTAATAGAAGCAACCGGGAATTCAATCCCCTCGAAGCAACAGCTATTGCGTTCCAACCAAATGTTCCACCAAAGATAAAGGTTCGCAGCCCTCCAAAAACTGCGAGCATGGGACCCCACAGGACAACCAGGTTAATTCTATATTACTAGTAGTTGACTTTTATTTTAATTTCCACAAATAGTGAGAATACTAACAACAAGAGAAGTTACTGAAAGCAGAAAAGTTGCTATCCAACTAACTTTTTTATACTCTTCTTGAAACTTTGTGCAAATGGTGTTTGATTCTAGAAGTCTGTTTCGTTTATTTTGAACATGCATCTCCTAGTTTATTTTGCAGCCTCAGAGAGAAAAGCCATTATTTGAATTCACTAAGGTGCTGTTTGATAAAACTAAAAAATTAAGTTGAAAATTTTAAGATCTGAATTTTAAGTATTAAAGGTTTTAAGTGGTGTTTAAAAAAATTATATATTTTTCTATATTTTTGTAAATTTTCAGTTTTCAGACTTCAGTTTTAAGTGGTGACCATGTCACTTAAAATTTTACCTCATTTTAAGGTCACTTACTGTTTTCAGTAATATTCAAATTTCTTATCAAACACACTTAATTAAATAAGTGCTGAATTTATTCAGATTTAAGTGGTAAATAAGTGTTATCAAATAGACCCTAAACGTTTAATAATCTTCATGCTGTTTGGTTGATAGCAGTAATTATTGTTGTAGAAAAGATGGGAGTCTCTCCGGCGTCAAGGAAGAAGGATAATTGTTGTTGGTGATCTCAACATTGCTCCTGCTGCTATTGATAGCTGTAATCCAAGTCCCGATTTTGAGAAGAATGAGTGAGCTGCTAGCTATATAAGTTGATTTTTGATACACTACATACTTATTTGTGCAGCATTTTTATTTCTTTATCTTAATCTCCAATGTTACTAAAATTTCTTTCATATCTCATTCATCATAAACTATCTCGTAGGTTCGGGACATGGCTCAGATCTCTTCTGGTGGATAATGGTGGTCCTTTCTTTGATGTTTTTAGAGCACTATATCCTGACAGGTTTTATACCTTACTTGATCAAGGCCTCGCTAGCACTGTGCAGTTTTCATTTTGAATTTGTGTTTGATTAAGGCCTCATTAGCATTCTGCAGTTCTCATTTTTTTTATCTGTCTTTAGTTCTATTCAAGCTTGTACAATAATCATGAGCCCTTACATGTATGTTAATTTTGAATCTGCCTTAGTGTTAATCACCATAATTTCCTTGCACATCTTATAATATTTACTTCAATGACATTAGTAAGTAGAAATGTAGCTCCAACTCTATACATGATCGTGCTGCACTATTTATTCATTTATCTATTTGTAGATATTCAATATCATTGTTTATCTGTATTTTCCAGAAGAGAAGCATATACCCACTGGCGACAGGATACAGGGGCTGAAGAATTCAACTATGGAGCTAGGATTGATCATATTCTCCTTGCTGGATCATGTTTACACGAAGAGCATGCCCAGCAATGCCACAGCTTTGTATCATGCCATGTTAAGGACTGTGACATGTTGATGCAGTTTAAGCGAAGGAGGCCTGGAAATTCTCCTAGGTAGAACTTAGAAGTGAAAGCTATGCAGTTTTATGAATTTTTAATTTATTATAAGTGACATGTTACACATAACTAGTTTGACCATATGTTACACATAATATATGGTTATATTGTTGTTTTGGAAGAAAGATATTATTGAGCTCCTATATCTTTGTGATCAGAAATAGTTAATAGCAAAAACAATTGAAGATAAAGGTTTTTTTAAGCTCCATGCAATAGGCCTCAACGTTCACATTAGGGGAAGAGGAAATTCCACTTGAGCTAAAGGTCTGGTTGTTTCCTTATACTCTATATGATCAGAATTTCCTTCAGGTTTACCTACTCAATGGCTACGTCAAGGATTTACTCATCTCCATTTTGGAGCAATCCGTTTGGCTGTTACTTTTCATGGTCGGAAAGGACTTCCAGTTACTTCTAGAATTGCTCTTGTTGATACTAGATTTCACCAGTATCAGCATGCTTTCATTGCTACTATCCAAACCACTTTGAATGCCGGTACAGCTGTTTTCACCTTCTTCCCCAATTTTAACATGCCCCTGGCAAATCCTCACCTGCTTAGTTCCCTGAGCAAAAATGATCAAAGTTGGTTTAACTCTAGAATATACATATCCTCTTCAACGCTAAATATCTGGACATATTGTCTCTTGGGTGATGTACTTAGGGTTCTTCTAACTCCGGGCTTTTTTCTTCTTTTTTTTGTGCGTGTGTGTGTGTTGGGTTGTAAGATGGGGCGTTGGCTGGCCAGGGAGGAGTTATTGGACAAGCAGACTAGTTCCCAACTTCGAACTTAATTTCATTAAACAAATGGATCCTGCTTTTCTTGGATTTCAGAATGATTAGAACTTTTCCCCTTCATCTTCAGAATCATTTAGTGCTCTCCATTTGATTGTATGATATGTTTGGGTGATTGGCATACATCGTACCTGTTTGGGGGGTACTGGGATTGTGACAATCACTTGCTAAATGTGCATCACTAAACCAGCTAGTGCATAGTTACTTGGAAAATTTTATGGTAATCTTGAAGTATAGTATCTGCAACCATGCTAGGGGATATACCTGCACAAGTCTGCTCATTTTTGCTTGTGTATATGACCGATAGGATGTTAAATTTTCATTGCTTGACTTATGGCTCTTATCCACAGGTGGAGGGATGGGAGAAGCATCAAAGTGGAAGGTTCAGATCACATTCCTGTTTGCATGAGTTTGGTGGAAATCCCTAATATTCTGCAGCATAGCACTCCCTTTTTATCTGCTAGATATGCTCCTGAGGTTCGTGGGATCCAGCAAACTATTGGTGCGAGAACCTAACTCATTCTTTGTTTAATGATCTGCACATATATAGAAGTTTTGGTGTGTCTGTTAGGTTATTCAGTTAAATCCAGAAGGATATTTATTGGGATTATATTGAATTTTTAGGGAAACTTTACACTTGATATCTTGCCTTCCCTGATGGATATTTATTGGGAAGTTTGTTATGTTTTACTTATGGGAACCCCTTTTCATAGTGTAGATGATTTGGTAGGGTTTGTAGGCATCAGAAAATTGGAACTTTCGGCCTGTTGTTGATCTTTAATGGAGATAAAGCATAAGTTTTCTGTATAACTCATAAACTAGTCTTATTGTGTTTCTATCTTTTTTATAAAATATATACTTTTTAAAAGTTTCTGTGTGAAAAGATTGTGATGACGAAGAATTACCCTTAGATTATTAGCTGAGCAGATGTCGGTTAATATCGTAAATTTGGGGGTTAATTCAAAAAGTTGCAAATAATGTGGGATGCATTTTTATTTCACTGGTGGTGAACTCAATAGACTCAGTTGCAAGTTGGCACAAGCTGCCAGTATTGCATATAACATCCCTGAAAGTTAACACACTATATGGCTATATCTTTTTGTCTACCCAAAGGTGTTAGAAAATTAGAAAGGTCTTTTTCTAGCATTGATCCTGCCACATCGGTGTTTGGAGGTTAAAATTTGATATTCTTCTTCTTCAAATGACTGGCACAAAGTGGTTTTTAAGTTTATTTGATGTCTTGGTCCTCCATTTTTTTACCGGTAAATATCTTGGTCCTCCATTGCACTAAATGTGTGTATGTTCTGTTTGCATAAATTTTTTCTTTGTTATCTTTTGTTCTTTTTCAGTTGTCTTTGTTTGCAATAGTGATGCGATATTTTCCATTAATTGTCGTTATAATTGCTGGCCATGTCTTCTTGCAAATTTACCAAACCCAGTAACCTTCTACAGTCTCAATGTTATTCAAAAGACAAGTAGCTGAGCAAGTTGATACCTGTGGAGTGTCAAGTTCCTTAGCAGATGGAAGAAGTACTAAATGGAGTTGCAGTGAGAATCTGAAAATGTCATCTGATGATTGCGTCGGGTCTGGCATATTTTCAGAAGCGATTTCTTCCACTTCTAACCTTGAATCTGAGGTTGCTACTCCAAGAACGGATGAATACTCTGGATGTTCCTCTAATGGAACTCATAAGAATAAAACTAGAATGGGTAGTGACCTCTATATATCAAAATCTGGCACAAAGGTTAGGAAAAAAGCAAGACAAAGTGATTGTTCACAACTCTCACTGAAATCATTTTTCCAGAGAAGTTCGAGGTCTAGTGATGGTGTTGACAACTCTGGCCCTGACCTCTCACTTAGTCAGGCAGATGTTTCAAGGTCTAATCAGACGCCCGTTGGAACTTTTGCTTGTGATCATGCAACCAGCAGTCCTGAAAAATGTGAGTTAAATGACTGTCAAGATCGAGATGATCTAGAATCCAGTTGCAATTCAGAAAAAGAGAAGACTAATGTTGCTAAAGTAGAGTGGCAAAGAATTCAACAACTCATGCAGAACAGCATACCTCTTTGCAAGGGTCATGGTGAAGCCTGTGCTACTCAGGTCGTGAAGAAACTTGGTCCTACTTTTGGACGTACATTTTTTGTTTGTGCTCGTGCTGAGGTACAATGTACTACTGCTCACAGTTTCATTAATCTTGTTTTTGCCAAGACTACAGTGAAATCAGTATCATCATGTAGATGGTGTGCTATACACCTATCATCATAGAATTATATATAATCTTTTGGAACTGCTACTTTTTTGGATGCTTGACATACTTGTGTAAGATAACCTAGACTACATGGTTTAGGAAGTGAAAAAGAAAACTAGCTCTAGGACATGGGCAGCCTAAGATAGGTAGTATTCAGATGTTTTACCTTTTTATTCAATAGGCAAGACATTAAAATAAATACAAAGAACAAGAGGGCATGCTATTCCCCGTATCATCCTTTTCTGTAAATCTGATTCTTTAGTTTAATTATTTGGTTTACTTGTTACTCTAGGATAATTGGACTCGGTTGTTCATAGATGTCGAGACCATAATACACAACACCCTGTAACTTCAAAAGTAATTGGTAAAGCTTCTCGTATTCTAAAACTTGCTAGGTTTTATCAATCAAATTATTTTTTGGAGGGTCTTTTTGTATTTCTTATATGTACTTTTGTGTGTTTTATATGTTCATTAATTTATGGTTTTTCCCATATGCATGTGGAGACTGCAATAGGGAAAGTTGGATCATATAGAAACTAATCAGAACATTCTGTTTTAATTTATTTATTTCGTGAACTTATAGGGCCCTGCTTCTAATCCTGAAACAAATTGTGGTTACTTCAAGTGGGCTACTTCCGAACCTAATCGCAAAGGGTGACGGTGATTTCGTGGCTGAGATTTTCTTTATAAGCTGCGAAGCCATTCCTTCGAATCCTGGTTGTCTCTTCTATCTTAGGTGCATGAATTTAAATTCTGTGAATTTAAATTCACAGATAATATATTGGCTTCTGAGCAGTTGCGCTCAGTTGAGCAAACCGTCTGTTTGCTGCCGCCTTATAGTCATCCTTTGAGCACTGTTTGGCTAAATTTGCCCATAGGATTATTTTCACTGTCCTCAATTCGCGCAGCCTTGCCGCTTACTTCTGCAACTCACTGTGGGAAATCATACTCTTTCTAGTGCAAAACAAACTCGGTTATGAAAGGTAACTCCAAGTCCTAACCTATTATCATGTATATATCATAACTGGAGTATGGATGGTACTGTACCCCCAAAAATGTTGGGTTTGCTTGGTTTGTATTCCTAAGAACAGTTTTCTGTTTTTTGAAAATTGAAAATCAGAAAAAACTGTAAAAAAAAGTCGGCTTAGTTCAGTTTTCTGAAAATTCAGAACTCATTTTTATTGTTTTCAGAAAACTGTTATTTGTTCTCATAATTCACCAGTACAATTTTTAGAGATACAAACCAGTGTTTCAAAATTTGGAGGCATGTACATGGTTTGAACGGCGACTTTTTTATTTTTCAATGAATGCATCTGTTATGTTTTAATTAAATTCATGTATATGATTCTCATGTCTATGTAAATCTTTGTTAATTACCCGAAAAGAGAAGAAAGAAAAAAAAATCCGACCAATTTGTTCAAGGGGGATGTAAAACCTCCAGTATGCTACTGTTCTTAATGGCCTTCTCTTTCTTTTTGAGTAAAACTGGATGGTATAGTACTGCAACAAATTATGTTCTATTGATTTAAATGTTGGAATATCTTTATGATCAATTGTGATAAGGAAATAAATGGAAACTCCCCTAACAAAAGCACTTGTGCTTGTAAATATGCACTGTGAAGCAGACATAATCTTCAAAAACGTTTCCAATAAAGTTTTTGCTGCAAACTATCTTCAAATCATAGTTGTCAGAATTCCAAGTGTAACAGGTAAAATTTTAGGATTCTACAATTTTGTTATGATTCTATAGGATTTTACGATTTTGCTACGTTAAAATAATTGTTGGACGGTTAAGCCCTCAATATGAAATGCCCAAAAATTTAATAATTTAGTCCAATATTCTAATATATGACCTAAATTTATGAGAAAACATTTAAAGGCTCAGTGTATTATAAAATTTTGAAAATTTTAATATGATTTAGACTTTTAAATTAAATATTTAATATTTAATTTTTTAAAAAAATAATAATATATTTAGGTGGAATCGTAAATTCCGATTCTATATCTCCCAAAACAATTCTACCTAAATTTCTGGTTAGCCTTGGTTCAAATGTTGACAATGTGGTCAATGATAGATCCAGAAAGTTATATGAGTGAGGGTGAAGTTACACATATTTTCATGTGATTTCAATGGGGCAATTTCATAAATATAGAATCTTATAGACAAATAATGCAAAGAAAAAAAATTAGTTGGGGCATCTCTGTTCTTGAATGTGGTATTAGTTTGATCATGTGTAATTAATTTTGTTACCATTAGAAGATCTCAAATGCACGCAATCTTAGTTATATGCAATACATTATAGATAAATTGTGTAGCGTTGATTTAGCATTATTAGGTTCAATAATTTCTCCAAAATTATCGAAAATAAATGAAAATGGTAAGCACCAAACGGAGTAGGCATGTGTAGTGTCATATCTATATCTCACTACCGCCAAAAGTGTTTTTCTTTGACATGAAATTAGTAATATGGCTTTTCCAAAAATTACAAAAGTGTTTTTCTTTATACATGAAATTAGTAATAATGGCTTTTGCAAAAATTACATAAGTGTTTTTCTTTGACATGAAATTAGTAATATGGCTTTTCCGAAAAGTTAAATAACTTTTTATGACTTACAAAAAACCATACTCTACTAAGATGAGACATTTCACTGAACCAATAAAATAAATAAGAACAGATATTTGGTGTAATATTTTAGTGAAGAAGGAAACTTCAAGCTAAAATCATGATATCATTGAGTTCGTAATATTTTTAAAAGATACCAAAATAATTAAGTAATACCAATATTTATTTCATACAAATTTTTAAAATTGATATTGTCTAAACATCCACAAAGAAAGGAACCAAGTTGGACTCAATGATACATACACTGTATTTATCTCCCAAAAAATAGGCAACCAAAGTTGAATTATCACTTGGTGGTAGTCTAGAGATAATACTCATTAAGCTCATAAGTTTTCTTCTCTTATTTTGTGGGGCTCTGTGAACTGTCCCAATTAATGGATCCACTAGCAAGTCCTAGTCAGCCAATTGAATCTGGTCATTCAATCTAGATGAATTGAAGTTTCTTACACATATATATACAATCTTTATATATACGTACTCATATGTTCTTGTGTACGAATTGGTGATAGTTATCCACAAACTTTTCTATTCTGATAAGGCAGCTCTTGTTTTGGTGTTCAACTTTTTAATCACATTCAAATTTAGGTGCAAGTCATGTCTCATGTGACTTCTTTATGTAGATATAGTTTGCTTATATAAGTTGTACTTATAGGCTTCTTTCCACATGAAAGGAAGTAAGAGGGGTAGTAGGGTAATTTTGGTAGAAATGTTCGAATGTATTCTGCTGTAAGAAAGTATATACTGGACTAAAGTAAATTACAACGACACCCTGAGGTTTGCAATAATTACAGACAGATTCAATATTTGGCAAGTGCACTCCACTTGCTCCTGAGGTTTGATAAATTGAACAAAGAACACCCAAATACCTAACTTTGACTATATTATCCTTCTCTCAATATGTATAAATATTTTATTTGATTTAATTAGTTGGGTGAATTATAATTTGGCAAAATATATAAATTTTGAAAAAATATATATTAAATTTTGAAAAATATTATAAAATTCAAAAATAAATATATAAATTTCAAAAAAAAAACATATAAAATTCGAAATAAATATATAAAATTCATAAAAATATATATATATAATTCGAAATATATATATAAAATTTTGAAAAAAAATATAAAATTCGAAAAACAAATATAAATTTCAAAAATATATATATTTTGAAAAACATATACTATAAATTTCAAAAATAATATATAGTGTCAAGAAAAGAATATAAAATTCGAAAATAATATAATTTCGAAAAAAATATAAATTTATGTGAAGATTAAAACATCATTGTAATGAAAAATTGGAATTTGGTGTCATTGATAAAGGTTAGGGTCCACAACAACTGTATCACTTACCAAAAGGTCATGGCATTTCACCATTTATTTAGTCTAAAACCTTATTATTAAGCTCCAATTTAAATTTATGCGAAGATTAAAATCTTATTATTAAGCTTCATTTATTTAGTCTAAAACCTTAAGTGATGTACTCGGTTCAATATTTCTTTCACATCTAAGATCGTACAGTACAAAATCTAACTTTTATTTCATTTCTTTGTTTATACAAGAATGAAGTATTTCTTTTATACTAAAAACAATATAGATCATTCTGTATTCATGGTTTGTTTGTGAAAAAAAAATATTTATTTGAAAAAAACAGTTATGGACAACAAAATATTTGTTTAGTTAAATTGATTTTTTTGAAAACTACGATCAACAAAATACCAATAAGTAGATTTTCACGAAACATATAAAATCACGTAATTTAAAATTTTTATTTCATTACGTAACATATTTGACACAAGATGAAAAACTTTTTGATTCATATGGTCAACCTTTTTGTTTCACTTAAAATTTACAGAGACTGTAGCGAGTTTCAGATTATGAAAAAAATGATGCAAATTTCATTGTAAAACTTTAATTTCAATAGTAAAACATTTGACGCAGATGTGAAACTTGTTGACTCAAGAAGTAAAACTTTTGGCTTTACATAAAATTTAGAAAAGGTGTGAGTATGTGAGTGAGTCTGAAATTTTACTTTAGATATAGTATATAAAAAATACAAATACAATTACCTATTATGTTGTAGTTAGTTGAATTTTCAATATTTTACTTTCACATGTTAATTAATGAAAAATATTTTTCTTACTCTTTTCAATATTTTACTTTCTTAAATGATAAAATACATAAATATATATATATATACATATATCATATTCACTTGAAATTATCTCCAGTATGCTTTGCCTTTGGGGTCGCAATTTTTGGCTTGGAATGGAAGAAACATATGTTGTTAAGAGTATTAAAGACTTTTTGTTATTGGTGATATAATGGTCATTATAAAAAATTAATAAGTGGAGGGCAGATATGTAAAACTAATTATAAATTGATTTGAGGTATTTTAGTCTTGCAATTATTCAAACTTGTCAAAAATTTAATTACTTTACCTAAAATTTTATTTTTTGTAATTATTATTTTTAATTGACCTTTTCTTTCAATTACTTTTTGAAATTGTCATTTTTTTAATATATCTTCCAAAAATTGTGATTTTTTAAATTTTCTCTTCTTTTTAATACATGATGTGACTCTATAAATAATTAATATGTGTACAAATATTTCAAAAATTCTATACAAGAAAATTCAGGATCATAAAATGATCTTGAAATTTTATGGAAATATTTGTTAAATTTTAGAACAGGAGACACATAAATCTTTCATTGAGCCATATTACATGCATGTTGAAATAAGTTTTTTCTTATATGGCATGGGAAAACATTATTCTATTTGATATGGATTTCTAATGATTTCATCTAGGGATACATTAAGTATTTATTAATAATAATGATATTTTGCTCATCACTAAGGGTTTGTTTTATAAAATTGAAAATTTTAAAATCCGAATTTTAAGTACTTAATGTTTTAAGTGGTGTTTAAAAAAATTATATTTTATCATATTTTGTAAATTTTTAGTCTTCAGAACTTCAGTGTTAAGTGGTTATCCTATTACTTAAAATTTTACATCATTTTAAGTGATATTTAATATTTTTAGTTATGTTAAAAAAAACTTATCAAATGCAACTTAACTACTAAATAATGTAAATTAAGTTATAATAATTATAATTGGTGGGGATGACTTTTCTTATTAATACCCGAGAAAGATATCACTTTCTTACTATTATATAGGGTTAAATGCAATAAACTCCCATCTGAACTATGATTCAATTTGCAAATAAACCCTCTGAATTATAAATGGTGTAACAAATCTCCTAAACTATCACATTTGTTGCAAAATGCGTCATTTTCTTTAAAAAGTTTTTTAAATGACCTAAATGCCTTTTATTTAATAAATTTAGTTAAATACAGTTTTCTTATTAACTTGAATTATGAAATAATTAATAGTAATTTGATGGCATATTCTCCTTTTAAACTTTCATAAAATTACCCATAATTTTAAAGTTTTATTGTTTGAATAATTCTTTTAAGTTGTTTAAATAAAAAATAAATAAAATTTTAAACTATTTTATTAATTCATTAAAACTATTTATAGAGATAATATGAGAAAATCAAAAGGTGTTTATTATCGAAGTAATTTGTGATTTATTTATGAATATATTTTTATGAAAGAATTTTTTATTTGGAATAAAAAAAACTTTAATGATGATAATTAATTTTACTATTTAAATCAAATTAAATTTTAATAATAAGTTAATTAACTTTAAAATAAAATAATTACATCTTAAACTTTTTTTAAAAATATATATTTGAGGTATATTTATTCTAATATATTTAAGGGGAATGGTATAGTTAGAGTATTTATTATACTTTAACTAAGAGAAATAATATTAATATAATTTAAAAAATTATCAAATATTATAGTAAGGATAAAATAATCTTTTGTAATAAAATTGAGGCAAAGTGCAACTTATTATTAATAATTCTAGGTGGTTTGATTTAGTTTGTAATAGTTTAGGAAATTTTATGCACTTTACCTTATTTTATATATATATATATATATGACACGTGTACACAAAAGAGGATAAGGACGGACCACAAGCAACCGACGATGAAAATCACTCCATGACCACCCAATAAAACTAAAGCTTGATGATTCTATCAAGTCCCCATGTATGGGGATGCTGTTCATATCAAGTATTACGTCTACAAAAATATATATATATATATATATATATATATATATTATGACTAAAGATAAAGTTTACATGGTTATAAAAATAAGATAATAGTCGGTTTATGTCGGGGATAAATGAATATAATAATGGAAAGATTAATGGGAGGATTGAAATTAAAAAATATTTAGAACCTAAAAGGGATGGTGAAAGGTTTTGGAATCTTAGCTTTTCTCTACCAATCAGATAACAATCACAAATTTGATATTATGGAATATTCATACACATCCAAAACAAGAATCACTAAAATCAACTGTGTTTTGAAGAAATTTTACAACCACTCGATTCCATTTGTCTCTGTCAATTTGACAACATGAGGCCGTGAAAATATATATATATATATTATGTATATAGTTTTATATTTTGATAAATGTTGTAGAAACCATCACATACTATGAAAAAGTCTTGTCATGCGTTCCTTTGTCTCCCCAAGTTTTTTCATTTTTTAAAAGAAATATTAGATAATGGATTGGAGACTATAGACAACATAGCACAATATAGGGTGTTTTATACAAGAGTAAAGTGTAAGAAATCTATATTATATCAAAAGTTTGCAGGAAACACTGGTCATGCATTGTGCTAAAGGAGTTTTAATTATTTTTGTCTTTAAATTTAAAAATATATTTTGTACTTTCTTCTTGTACATTAGAGAGATTCTAGCATAAATAAATTTTGCACTTTATTTTTTAATAATAATAATATAAAACAATTATCTCAAATGCAACCTATCACTTTGCCCGAGTTCAGTGATATTGAAGTAATTATATGTTTTAGTGTGTATTTAATTGATATGAGATATTTAGTGTTAGTCCAAACTAATATTGTGCGCGAGTGAATCAAAATAGACAATATCGTGCTCTGATAATTTTTTATTTATTGCAATTAAGATTATCATGTCTATGCAAAGTATATATATGAAATATCTAGATTGAAACTGCACTTTAGGGTTTTTATCATCCTTAATTGTAATATTATGTTCAGTGAGGTTCAATAGTTACAAACTTAACAGAGTAGCCAATGTCAAAAAGTGACTCTGGGCGGTTCCTAAAATATATGAAAAATCATGGTGCTCTATTTATTTAATTAGGTAATTTGCACTGATACCCCTAAATTTTAGGTCAATTGCATCAAAAAATCTGTCAACGCTTTTTCGGTCAATCACCCCCTCAGCTTTCAGTTTCCTTGCATTGACACCCCATTGAGTGATGAAATTACTCTTGTATCATTTTTTAATTTTCTTTACAACTTTAGACATTTTATGGGACAAAACTGCCCCCACCCTCAAATATATATATATATATATATAATTCGAAAAAAACATATAAAATTCCAAAAAAATATATATATGATTCAAAAATAATATATTAAATTTTGAAAAAATATATTAAATTCAAAAAATAATATAAAATTTGAATTTTTTTTTTATAAATTTCGAAATATATATATATAATTTGAAACAAATATATAAAATTCAAATATATATATATATAAATTTTGGGAAAAAATTTACAAGTTTGAAAAAAAATCTCTCTTTCGAAAAACAAATTCTGAAAAAATATATAAATTTAGAAAATATATATATATTTATATATTGGTAAAATTTCATATCTTTTATAATAAAGTTAATCAAACTATTTACCACCAACATCAATTAGTTGTCTTCTTTTATTTATATTTTTTCAAAATTTATATGATATTTTCTAAATTTAAAAAGTATAGGAGACAATCCAAACATAGGAGGGGTTAGTTGATTAAATTAAAATGTATAGGGGGCAATCCAGACATAATAACTTTAATCAACTAACTTTCATTATGTCCGGATTGCCCATATGATTTTCAATTTAATCAACTAACTCCTCCTATGTCTAGATTGCCCCATATACTTTTTAATTTCAATCACATTGCCCAACACCCTCAAACAATATATATATATATATATATATATATATAATTCGAAAACAATATATCAAATTTAAAAAACAAATATATAAAATTTTAAAAATATATATAAAATTTTAAAATAATATATTAAATTTTAAAATATATATATAATTCAAAAACAATAAAAAAATTCAAAAACAATATATAAAATTCAAAAAATATATATAAATTTTGAAACAAATATATAAATATCAATTTTTTTATAAATGTCAAAAATATCATATAAATTTCTGGAAAAAATATTTATATTTTTGAAATATATAAATAAAAAAAGACAACTAATTGATGTTGATGGTAAATTGTTTGATTAACTTCATTAGAAAAGATATAATATTTTACCAATATATTTATATATATTTTCTAAATTTTTAAAAAAAAATTCAGATTTTGTTTTTCGAAAGAGAGATATTTTTGAAAAATTATATATTTTTCAAACTTGTAAATTTTTTTTCCAAAATTTATATATTTTTTGAAATTTATATTGTTTTCGAATTTTATATATATATTTCAAATTTTATATAAAAAAAATCGAATTTTATATTATTTTTCAAATTTTATATATATTTTCAAATTTTAATATATTGTTTTTGAATTTTATATATTTTGTTTCAAATTTTATATATATTTTTTGAATTTTATATACATTTTTCAATATATATATATATATATATTCGAGGGTGGAGGCATTTTCGTTCCATAAAATGTTTAAAGTATTAAAGAAAATTAAAAAAGGGTACAAGAGTAATTTCGTCACCTAAGAGTGTGTCAATGCAAGAAAACTGAAAGTTTAGGAGAGTGACTGACCAAAAAACTATTGACCACTTTTTAGATACAATTGACCTAAAATTCAGGGGATGTCAGTGCAAATTACCCTATTTAATTTATTCGGTTGTTTCTTTGGCTAAATTGATTGGTAATCCTCAAATATATATAAGTTATCTGAAGAAATTGCATATATCATCAACTTGCCACTTGTCACAGCATGTTTTTTTGACTTTTCATCTTGTGAAAGAAACCGATGCACCATGACACAACTTTGATACCCCCAAGACACTTATTTTATTTATTTATTTAACCTCGTGCTATGTTCAATGTTTCTACAAATATTTTTTCCGCTTATTAAAATTTAAATAAATCTCATTTTAAAATCACTTCATTCAAACTCTAATTTTTGTTTTGTCCTGTTCTTTGTTAAAAATTTATGAATTATTTTCGGAATGACAGCCCGGCTTGCATTTCGAAGTATTAAATAGAATGAATAGAATAAAGATAGAATAACCAAAAAAAAAAAAATTCAAGTTTTTGGATATTTCTAATTTGTGAAAGAAAAGAAAAATAGACGAAATATAAAAATAAAATAGAGAGAGAGAGAGAGATTCCATACCAATGCAAAGAGAACCGTTTTTTTTCTTTACTTGCAACATTTAAGCCTCATCAAGTCTTGCTCTATATATGTAATCGGAACCCTTGAGTAGAGCCAAAAATGCACTACATGACATTCTAGTCTAAGAAGTAGATAATTGGATAACAGATGTCGACACTTGATTCTCACATCCGAGTCGACACTTGATTCTCACATCCGTACCGGTCGGTGGTGGTAATTCCGATTCTGAACAGTTCTGAAAATACCATAATAATTAACATAGTTAAATTTTTTTAAAAAATTTGGGTTAAAAAGTTTTTTATTATACATATGATATGATAAATGTTACTCCATTATTAAATTATTGAAAAGTAATATTTGCAATAATCTTTGCATAGAAAAATAAAAAAAAATTGAACTGGTGAAATAATCTTTGCATGTGACCAAAATTAAAATTATATTTTTTATATTAAATTTCTTTTAAAAATTAAATAAAATTCACTTAAATTTACAAAAAAAATCATCTTTATTCATTCATGTTGCCAAAAGTATCAAATTATAACATTTTGTATAAGATGTGCAAGATTTTAAAAAAATCACGATTGTAATAACCAAGTCTTGTTATATAACTCCGATACTAACCCGAATCCGTTACACCAATACCGTTACCGTTACCGTTACAGTGACCGATACCGTTGCGGGGAACCATGGTCAATACATACAAATAACACACACAAATATATATATATATATATAATTGAAAATTTGGCCAATAGATTCCGAAGTTGTGGATTCACACTTTAGGTTTTATTTGCAACTCGATACAATTCATATAATATTTTTAATAATTGAACCGTTGGATTTAACACAATATGTATTGTTTAACTTATTTATAAAATAAATTTAATTAATTTTGATGTCATCCCATTATAAAAATTTTTTGGTATATTTCAATCTAGAATTAAATTTTGTTTTAAAATAAATATAAATATAATTGTAATAGCTAAAAATGTCTGGCCCACTCAAGATGGGCCAGAGGACTGATGGGCCGACGGCTGATGGGCTAGAGAAATAATGGGCCTATGGAAAAATCTAGAAGTTAAGTGATCCACAAGACAAGGAGTAGTCCAATTATAGAATAAATAGTCCTAAAAATGGTAAAGTTTATCAAATCCCATAATTTAATGGATTGATTAACTTGGATACATGGGCTTGAACCATCTTGATAATTTTGTATAAATACATAGCTTTGATGAATGAAAGGGGATCCAATCTTTTACTCCAATTATTATTGTGTAGTTTTTCTGCATCTACACAATTGGCGCCGTCTGTGGGAAACCCTATTATTGAAATCTTTTTTCAATAAGCTTCCCACCCTCTACAAAAGAGCTAAGATTCGTACAATCAATGGCGATCACACGTTCACAACAGATCGATTTACCTCCAAACGGAGGCCAGCAACCAGAAGATCCGATCAAACGAGCCCTAGAGGAGAGGACTGCCAAGTTAGAAAGGCAGAACGTTGAACTGACGGCAAAATTGGCTCAACTACAGAACCCACGGGAGATCCATGACCACGAGCAGTCCGGCTAACGTGAACGATCTGTAGGCCACCAGACATACATTGATGACCTACCCGTTAAAGCCCACAACGATCGTGAGGAACAGGCAGAGTCATCCCTACAGGTTCTTGAGGTACGTAACCCCGAGGAGGTCCTAACCATGAAAAAACTGGAGGAAATCATGTCTAGATTCCAGCGGGACGTGCTTAGGGATCTGAAGGTAAAGACCCCCATTGATCTGACATCCGAGGCATCCATAGACGTCGTTCAGACACCATTCACCGTCTCGATCACCAGTGTGCCCTATTCGGAGAGGTTCAGATTACCAAAGTTCACCCTGTTCGATGGTACAAAAGATTCAACAGAACACATCTACCACGTTCATACCAAGATGAATGTTTACAACGAGAACGATGCCTTACTCTGCAAGGTTTTCCCCACCAGCCTGACCGAAACAACCCTCCTATGGTTCAGAAAGCAACCGCCCCATCGATCGGTAGCTGGCTCAGACTCTGCGAGTTATTTATTGCACAGTACTTCGGCAATAAAAAGCAGAGGAAGACTATCTCCAGTCTGTTCACCATGATCCAAGAGAAGGGTGAATCCCTGAAAAGTTTTGTCTCATGGTTCAATGTGGAGATGTCTTTGATTGACAACTGCGATCAACATTCAGCTGTCGAAGCCTTCAGAATGGCCCTGATCCCTGGAACCAAATTCCATCAGTCCCTAGTCAAGAGGCCACCAGCCGATATTGGAGAGATCAACTCTAGGGCACAAGGGCACCTCCGAATAGAAGAGGAGTTGGCCATACGACAAAGGAGGACCGCCTTTGCAACAGTAGAGGCCAGGGCATCCGAACCTTCCCGGGTAAAGGATCGGGCACCAGACCGGAAGCGACCGAGCGCTCTTCCTACTCCTTCCCCAGTCCCAGAGAAATGACCAAGGTTTGAGGAGAAGGTCACCCCCTTAAAAGTGACATTGGCAAAGCTGTACGAGGAGACAAATGGCAAAGGAATCTACCGATCACCACCACCCATCAGACAGCCGATGGACCAAAGGGATATGTCGAGACACTGCGCCTTCCATGGCGAGTACGGGCACCACGCTAACGAATGCAGGAGCCTCAGGAGACAGGTGGAAGCCATGATTGCAAAAGGAGAACTGACCGAGTATGTGGCCAAAGAAGGAGTCCGATCAGACCAAGCGTCACATACGCCTGCCAAGGGAACTATGGGACAACCCGTACGGGTCATTCACATGGTCCATGGAGGGCCCAGCCGATCAGAAGTGAAGGAAGTCCGTAGATCACAGATGCGGCAAGCCCAGAAGTTGCGAAGGGTTGGGGAAGTCACCGAGTTCCGAAGCCCGAAAGAGGATGCCCGGATTATTTTCACCTCTGCAGATATGCTAAACATTCAGACACCCCATAATGACCCTCTAGTCATCTCCCTCATGGTCTCCAACTGCTTGATCAATAGGGTAATGGTCGATCCGGGAAGCAACGCCAACATTATCACTAAGTGGGCCTTTGAGAAATTGGAGATCAGCCCCCACGAAATAGTCCCTTCCAGAAGCCCGATAGCAGGACTTGATGGCAGAAAAGTGGAACCAGTGGGAGAAATCCCACTACCAGTAACGGCAGCAAGATGCACGCTCCGAGAAACTTTTGTGGTGGTAGATGTCAAACCTTCCTATAATCTCCTCATAGGAAGGGGATGGATCCATCGTATGAACGAAGTCCCTTCTACCATGCATCAGGTCATGAGGTGTATTGACCCGAATGGAGTTGACGTGATCGACATCAGGGGCGATCAAGTAGCAGCGAATGAGTGTTATGTTGTCACCATGAAAAGTCTAAAAAGAAAGGCGGAACCAGAGCTAGGATCACAATCTAAGGCGGCATCGGATGATAAATAGCAATTACAGGAGGGCGGTTCGGGGTCACCAATTGCAGTTGAACCCCTTCTGGAGGTTCAAATTTGCCCCGATCGTCCTGAAAGGTTTACTTATATTGGTTCAGGCCTTAGTCCCCAAGAAAAAAAAGGAAATGGAGTCCCTTCTCCGTTCTAACGCTGACATATTTGCATGGAGCCATATGGACATGACCAGTATTGACCCATTAATAACCCAACATTCCCTCAATGTGGATCCCAACGCAAAGCCTGTCAAGCAAAAACAAAGGCGAATGGGGGCCCATTGAAATCAAATCATAGCTGAAGAGGTTGATCGACTTCTTCAAGCAGGATTCATAAAAGAAGTCCAGTATCCTTCCTGGTTGGCGAACGTTGTGGTGGTCCAGAAGAAAAATGAAAAATGGAGGGTATGTGTAGACTTCACAGATCTAAATAAAGCCTGCCCGAAATATTGTTTCCCTTTACCAAAGATCGATCAGATGGTAGATGCCACCGCGGGTTTCGAGCGCCTGAGTTTTCTGGATGCATATTCTGGGTACAACCAGATCAGAATGAACCCGAAGGACCAGGAAAAGACTGTCTTCATCAATGAATCAGGTACATTTTGTTACACAGTTATGCCTTTCGGACTAAAGAATGCAAGTGCTACCTATCAAAGGTTGGTTAGAAGGGTGTTCCAAGGAATGATGGGATCCACCATCGAAGCCTACATCGATGACACGATGGTCAAGAGCAAGGTGAAAGGGGACCACCTGCCCGATCTACAACAGGTGTTCGACACCCTCAGGAAGTACAATATGAAGCTTAACCCGTCCAAGTGTTCTTTCGGAGTATCCTCAGGCCAGTTTTTGGGGTACATAGTTGATCGGACGGGAATACAAGCTAGCCCGGCGCAAGTCAAAGCTCTCATAGAGACAGCGGAGCCAAAGTCCCAGAAGGAGATCCAGGTACTAACTGGACGAATAATAGCCCTCAGTCGTTTCATCTCTCGGTTAACGGATCGGTGTAGGCTGTTCTTTCAAGCAATAAAGGCGGCAAAATGGGAAGTCTGGGGGCCAGAGCAAGCAGAGGCCTTGAAAGAACTCAAAATTTACATGGCGAAACCCCCCATACTGACAACCCCAGAAGCCGATGAGCCGTTGCACCTGTATTTGGCCATATCAGCAACATCTACTAGCGCTGCTCTGGTCAAGGAGGGCAAAGGGTACCAGACACCAGTCATCTACACCAGCAAAGCCCTTGCGGATTCCGAAACCCGTTATTCAAAACAAGAGAAGCTGGTCCTATCACTGATCAATGCTAAGCGACGCCTTCGACATTATTTTAAAGCACACCCAATCGTAGTTCCTACTTTAACTCCGATCAGATTCATAATGGCGAAGCCCGAGTTATCCGGGAGAGTATCAAAATGGGTGATTGAACTCGGGATTTTTGATATAACTTATATCCCCCGAACGACCATCAAAGGACAGGCGGTAGCTGACTTCCTGTTAGAAACCGAAGTGGCAGACTCCGTAGAAGAATGTGAGCCCGAATTATGGGTCGTGTTAGTGGATGGATCGTCGAACATCAACGGAGCAGGGATCAGAGTAGTACTCGTAACACCAGATAGTACTAAAATCCAGCAATCCGTTCGACTGGAATTTCCAGCCTCTAACAATGAAACCGAGTACGAGGCCCTTCTTGCAGGAATTCGGTTGGCCCGAAACCTTCAAGTGCAGAAAGCAGAGGTTCGAAGTGATTCCCAGCTAGTCGTACGATAGTTAAAAGGGGAGTATGAAACCCGAGAGCCGAAGATAGAAGCATACAAGAATTTGGTTCTAAGGGAGACTGAGGGGTTCCAGCAAATAAACTTTGAACAGATTCCTAGAGGGGATAATTCCGTGGCAGATCATCTGGCTAACCAAGCCTCCGCGGCGGGAGAAAGTATGACTCGCACTGCACCAATAGACTTTATCGCCCGATCCAGCTTGGAACCCCCCGAAGAAGTAATAGTTATCCCATGTAGGGATGGCAAAATGGTCCGACCCGCCGGGTTTTGACTCGTCCCAACCCGATTGGGGCGGGTTTGGTAAATTTATAAACGGGTTTGGGACGGATTTGGTATCCAAAATTAAAACCCGAAGCGGGTTTGGATCGGGTTTGGGTTTTCTGGAAAACCCGTTGGTAACCCGATCTCGACCCGTTTATGATACGATTTTAATTTTAATTATATATATATATGCATCTTTGTCTATATATAACTCATTAATCTGATTCTTGGCGTTGACATATATATATATATATATATATTATTTTTTGGAAACATTTCAGTCAATATGCGTATATATACATTTGTTTGTTTAAATATGTGGAGAGAGATACTTGGTTTATAACTTAATTTGTTATCAAATGCATTATAACTTAATTTGTCATCAAATAATTTAGTAAATCAACTGTGCTTCTAATTTATTAGAAATAATTTAGTACAACCGATGGTAACACGATGGAACCCGTTTATACCGACGGGATGGTAATGGTATTACCGATTACAACCTGTTGCGGGTTTGGGACGGATTTGGTATTAGTAATTTTTAAATGGGGTGGTAATGGTATTAGCCAAACCCGTCCCAAACCCGACCCGTTGCCATCCCTAATCCCATGGGAACCAAGTTGGATAGACCCGATAGTAGATTATTTGAGATTTGGTACATTGTCTGAATCCAAATCAGAAGCCCGGAAGATAAGAATGAAGGCAGCCAGATATGCCCTCTACAACGGCCAACTATACCGAAAGTCTTTCTCCGGACCATACTTGAGATGTCTCACCCCATCCAAGGCTTTGGCAGTCATGGAAGAGATTCATGCAGGAACTTGCGGCAATCACTCCGGAAGAAGGTCCCTAGCTCATAAAGTTCTCACCCAGGGGTACTTCTGGCCCTACCTAGCAAGGGACGCTGAGATCTACACCCGTCATTGCAAAAAGTGTCAGTTTCATGGAGATGCCATTCATCCACCGCCGGAACTCCTGAACCCAACAATTGTTCCTCACCCCTGTGCCCGATGGGGTATGAATATTGTGGGTCCTCTCCCGCAGGCAATATGGTGTACCACGCATGTTCTCTTGGCTACCGATTATTTTACCAAATGGGTGGAAGCAGAGGCATATCCCACCGTAACAGGCAGCCATGTTATAAAGTTCATCTGGAGCCACATCATCTACAGATTCGGTCTACCCCGAACCATAATGATGGACAACGGCACCAACCTGGATAATAGAAAGGTTTAAGCATTCCTGGAAAAACATGGAATCAATCAAAATACTTCTTCCGTCGGCTATCCACAGGGGAATGGACAGGCCGAAAGGACAAACAGAACCATTTTTGACACACTGAGGAAAAAACTTGAAGACGCAAAAGGGGCATGGTTGGAAAAGTTGCCTGAGGTGTTGTGGTCCTATCGGACTACTCCAAGGCAACCCACTGGGGAGACCCCTTTCGCCATGGCTTATGGGGCCGAAGCAGTTATACCAACCGAGCTGAGGGAACCTACTTTAAGGAGTCAGGCATAGGAAGAAGGTCCAAACAATCAGCACCTAGCCCATGATCTGGACCTCTTGGAGGAAAGAAGGGAAGCAGCCGGGATAAGACTAACTGTCTATCAGCAACAACTCAGGGCACGGTTCAACCAGAAAGTCAAAAGAAGAGATTTCCAAGTGGGCGATATAGTGCTCAGAAGGAAGATCGGGATTGTAGGAAAATTACGAGAGATATGGGAAGGACCTTACACAGTGGTTGAGGTTATCGGGCGCGGTGCTTATCGAGTTCGGAAGAACGAAACAGGTCGCCTCGAGTCCAACTCTTAGAATGCTTATCGGTTAAAGAGGTATTATCCTTAGATAGTTACTTTTCTTGTTAAGAAATAAAACGGTGTCTTACTATGGCATCCTTTTTACAAAGCATCTGTGCCCGATGTTCGGCACCTCTGCTTCATGATTTTCAAGTTCATCTCAATAAAAATAGATTCTACTTTTATACAAGTGATTCATGTTTATTAAAATATTCCTAAGTGTTTGAGTTTGAACCTGATTTGAACTAACCAGAGGATAAAATCTAGCCTCAGGGGCCAAGTGCCTGAAGGCTCAATTTTTAATTTAAAATATTCCTAAGTGTTTGAGTTCGAACCTGATTTGAACTAACCAGAGGATAAAACCTAGCCTCAGGGGCCAAGTGCCCGAAGGCTCAATTTTTAATATTCCTAAGTGTTTGAGTTCGAACCTGATTTGAACTAACCAGAGGATAAAATCTAGCCTCAGGGGCCAAGTGCCCGAAGACTCAATTTTTAATTTAAAATATTCCTAAGTGTTTGAGTTCGAACCTGATTTGAACTAACCAGAGGATAAAATCTAGCCTCAGGGGCCAAATGCTCGAGGGCTCAATTTTATATATTCCTAAGTGTTTGAGTTCAAACCTGATTTAAACTAACCAGAGGATAAAATCTAGCCTCAGGGGCCAAATGCCCGAAGGCTCAATTTTTTAAAAAATTTCTAAGTGTTTGAGTTCAAACTTGATTTGAACTGACCAGAGGATAGAATCTAGCCTCAAACGCCAGATGCCCGAAGGCTCAAGTGTCTAAAAAACGATTAAAGTACAAGCATTAGAATCAAAAGATAGAAAAATACGGAAAATGGGGGAAAACTCTTGTTCATTGATAAAGGAAGAAATTACAAAAAGTTAACCCTTTGAGGGGAGCAAAAACAAATAAAATTGCCTAAACTACTGATCAGGAGGATGGTATTCTTCCCCATTCAGGATGGTAGCGAAGCGCTTCTCGTTCTCAGAGGCAAGAGGGTTTTCATAGGGCACATGCAATCCCATATGGGCGTCGAATTCCTCCGCGGTCTTGAATTCCCGGGATTCCATAGGGATATGCTCCATTTCATGCCTCTGTCACCAAGCCCTGGCCGTTCGGATGTCACAGATAACACTGTATCTTTTGTACATGTCAAGACCTCCTAATTGACACACTTCTACTTTTTCCCGTTCAAGGGATAAAAGCTTCTCTGATTTTGCCAGGAATTAATCTGACTCAGCCTTTTCGGCTGCCATCTTCTGGGCAGTTTCCCTCGTTTTTTCCAGCTCGGTAGCCAGAACCAGCTTTTCGGTAGTCAGGGCTCGCTTCTCCGCTTCATCGGTTTCCAAAAAAGTCTTCTATTCGGAAACGGTCTGGCGAAGGCCATCCGCCTCCTTGACTAGAGAAACCCGGTGGGTGTCATTCTGCTTTATTTGGGCTTGCATATTAGCCATTTCTTTGACGTCACTCTCCAGGAGGCTGTTGTAGGTCTGAACGCCGTAGAGAAGCTGCACAGTAGGAAAATGATTATTACACAAAAAGATGAGCAACAAATAAAGCTAAGTACAAAAGATTGAACAAAGTTTTTACCTCCATGACCATTATTGAAGTCCTCTTTTCCAGATCAGTTCTGGTGATTTTGGTCTGGGCGACCCTATCAGCTGGTGTCCAGATCCCTTTGGCCATAGCCCGAAGAGCTTCTGGCTGATTGAGAGTGATTTGGTCAGCACAGACCGGAGTCCCATCTGGCATCAGGAATTTTGGCTCCCAGGGAATCAAAGTCCGGGATGATTCAGAAACAGCGGGAGTTTTGCTTGAGGAAGCATTATCAACTTGTGTCATAGCCCTCTTAGCAGCCACTCCACCGGTTGTACTGGATCGGGTCCTGACAGTCGGAGGATTTACATGAGGCGGGGGTGGAGCTCCAGGGTTTTGTACTGATGGCGCTGCTGGGCTCTGTGCAGGAGGAGGTACCGAAGTCGAGGGCGGTGTTGTTGATAATGGCACAACATCAACAAGGGGAATCCCTTCAGGAACTCGAGGGATTCTGGCAGACATGGGTTTGTTAGGCAAGTCCATCCTGTCAACAGCAACGCCCAAATTAGAAATCGATTCAAGATTTTCCAGAGTCAGCAGGTCAGTAGCCGATCGGGCTTTTCCCCAGATATGGGTTTTTAGGAGGCCTATGCGTTGTCTTATGAAAGTAAGGGGAAGGTCTTTATCTTCATAACCCAGGAAATTATAAGCATAATCTCCCCGATGAAGATTGCAGTGTTCGCAAAGGCAAAAGACTTTATGAAGGGCACGGTAGATGGGGAGACGAATGGCACCAAAGACTCTTGGGATCGGGAATATACGTGAGAAGGGGTAAGACCAATTGCCGCTCACTATTATCATCTTTTCCTTCCATCCCTTATCCGACTTTTCAGTATCGGTACATATGCTACGACCCTGGAAAGGGAAAAGATTATATCTACCCTTACTCTCTCGGGCATTTTGAAAAAAGTAGCATAGGAGTAGATCTGCTAAACCTAAATTGAGATCTAGGTCCCTATTATACAACAAAAACATGGATATGATCCTAAGGTTGTTCGGGTTCAACTGAAGGGGATGTAATCCCAGCATGAAGAACGCATAATGGAAGAAGGGATGAAGGGGGAACCTTAGAACCCTAAGGTGGGATGCCGATAGCAAAATGCTACCGGTAGCTAGTCCCTGACTCTGGGTAAAATCAAGGTAACCTGGGTAAGGGGATACATCAACATCCCTAGGTACTTAGGTCTCAGCCCGAAGGTGCTTAACGTCTACTTCTGGTCGAACTCTTTTAAGTGGGGCAACTACAAACGGTTTAGGGCCTTTAGGATTCACAGTTTCATTATGGGATGGACCCGGAATGTCAGTATTTTGGGGAGTTGTTTTCGAGGCTCCCTGATGACCGGACTGGGGACTATCGCTACTGGTAGGATCGGTACCAGTAGCAAGACGACCTCTTCAACCGAATGGGTATCATCGCTATCAGACATAATTCTAAAGAAAGGTAGAAGAGACAGAAGGGAGTAGAGATGAAAATTAAAGAAAGAAAAGAAAAGAAGAGACTGGTCGACTTACTCAAATTAGTGAACGAAGAGACACAGAAGCTTCAGGTAGCAACAGGTTTCTGTCCTATTAATAGATTTGGGACAACCGACGGGAAGGATTGTTTCAAGAACAAAGAAATAAAACCCAGAGATGAAGAGCTAAGGAAGAGAGAGGTTTGAGCAGAAAAATGCAAAGTAAAAAATGAGAAATGAAATGGAGAGGTGTGGGTTTTTATAGAAGAGGAGAAGGAGGTCAAAGGGTTGCACGAAGTCCGAAGGTCCCGACCCACGATGAGCCGTCATGGAGCTACAATCAAGGGAATAGTGGCCGCACATTTCAAATACCAATAAATGCTCATTATTGTTTGGCAACTCACCAAACCCCCTTTTTCCCTAAAGTGCATGAATGTATGTGTATATAGCAGAGTTTGAAATTTTCGGTCATGGGCTTTTAAAAAGCCCATAACCTCAGGGGCCTGTGTAATAACTAAAAATGTCTGACCCACTCAAGATGGGCCACAGGACTGATGGGCCGACGGCTGATGGGCTAGCGACTGATGGGCCGAAGACAGATGGGCTGGAAACGAATGGGCTAGAGAAATAATAGGCCTATGGAAAAATCTAGAAGTTAAGTGATGCACAAGACAAGGAGTAGTCCAATTATAGAATAAAGAATCCTAAAAAGGGTAGAGTTGATCAAATCCTCTGATTTAAGGGATTGATTAACTTGGATACATGGGCTTGACCCATCTTGATAATTTTGTATAAATACATAGCTTTGATGAATGAAAGGGGATCCAATCTTTTACTCCAATTATTATTGTGTAGTTTTTCTACATCTACAATAATCGAATCAAACTAATTATTCAACTTACTTGAATTTGACTCAAATACAATATAAATAATTTTGAGACCCATTTATAACTTAAACTCATTTATATAAAATTCAAATATTTGTAATTTGCAGCTTATTCGTGTTATATTATTTATCGTGTCTTATTTTATCACATCTACTTGTGGAATATTATGAAGTCAGAAACTAAGAAAAAAAAGAAAAGAAATATGCCACTGACAGCGAATCCGGTGAATATAAATATTATACACGTAGGTTTCTGTATATATATATATATATAATCCAGTTGCCACATAAATTGAAAACAATTTGAAAGTTCCAGGGACTGATTTGAATTCAACAATTAATAGTGTACTAAGTTATGTGAAGAGAGTATAGGAGAAATTACATGAGGTAAAAAGCATCATAATTTAGTGTTTTTTATTCACCACGTTGTTAAGTTGGAAGTTGAACTACTCTGCTGAATCAGTTTAGATATAAGCATTGTTTGATAAAATTGAAAATTTAAATAAAGAAAATTTTAAAATCTGATTTATAAATATTAAAGATTTTGAGTGATGCTAATATTTTTATAATTTTTAATCTTCAGACTTCAGTGTTAAATAATGACCATTAACTTAAAATTTTATCTAAGTGATAAAAAAGTACTATCAAAGTCGAAATAAGCTAATAACTTAATATATAGATAAATATATACATACATGTAGTTGTCTGTATTTATAGTACTATAACAGTTAGGGATCAAGTGAAATGAAATCCTCTTTGTATTATATTTTTGTGACATATGAGGGGAACTTATTATAAGTTGATAAAGATCCTATATTCCTCTTAATGGTTCCATTCATACGATACATTCATATTACCAAAATAGATAATAATAATAATAATAGACACATAAATATAGTAGATAATCTTAAGGAGGTCAATCTTGTAGCTTGATTCATGTTTTATGCATCTTATACCATTAACAACATCTCATGCATAAATTCACTCCCAGCACGAAATTCACTTTCTCGTTTGAGCGGAATATCTACACAACAACAAAGTCCGTCTTAAATATCTTGAAAAAATAATATATTTTTAAATATTTTATGCCTTCATCATATAACATAAGAATTTGATACAAAATCTAACTAATGCATCTAATTGAAAAAATAATGGGAGGAGGTCGTTCAGATCATTATCAAATCTAAAAAATATACAATATAATAAGTGACAAACATAACCATCGTTAAACAAAAATTTAATAAAAAGAAATTAATGTATCTTACTCTAACATTACAAACATGCTTTTGAATTTGCACTGATTTTTTTCGGACAAATTTGTTATATTTTGATGGGTATATAGTACCATTGACCCAACTCACCTTATATATTTATTAGTGTCATCAACTTATTTTTTCACTTGAAATGCACAAAACATAACATTTACTTCGCTTTTAAAATAATAAATTTGAACTTTAAAGGGTAATTAATTTCGTTAAAGTATCACTCTCAATTTGGAAACACCGTGTCAATTTCCTTCTTAAAACCAATTGACACCCCTATATATTTAGTTAACATCTAGAATATTTTAGCTCAACCTCTAATTATGATTTATTGATTTACCATTTAAGATATACATTAATCTTAATATTTTGATACCAGATATATCAATTACATCTGATATATATATATATATATATATATATATATATATATATAATGCATTTAACAGCCCTTGATCAAGCAATATCAAAATGCCAAACTGGATAAGCTGGTTTAGCTGACTCACCTCCGATCCAATCCAACTCCCAACCAAGCACACAGTTAAACACTATACCACACACACAAACTCACAATATCTCTGTTCTGTGGGTCCCACACAAACTTAACTTAACCACAGTTCCCCTTAACCCCAGAAATCTCCCAATATATATATATATCAACCCCACCACACCATCTCTCTATCCTCCACATCTCCACAACTGTACCGTTTCGAACCGTATCATATCGTATCGTCCAGTATCATGGTCTCCACTCTCCTTCGACCCTCACCGTCACCGCACTTCGCATTTGGCACCAAACCCTCGTCTCCGCCATCTCCGCCGCGCGTCAGTTTCCGGCCACCGCCCATCGCCGCCGTGTACGCCGCGGCGGAGAAAACGAGGTCAGCCTCCACCTGCCTCGACCCGCCAAATCTCTCCGCCTCCTCCGCCACGTCGTCGTTCTATGATGTGCTTGGGGTTCCGATCGGATGCTCCGGCCAGGAGATCAAGGCGGCGTACCGGAGGCTCGCGCGGGTTTTCCACCCCGACGTGGCGGCGATCGACCGGAAAGGGTCGTCGGCGGACGAGTTCATGAGGATTCACGCCGCGTACTTGACGCTCACTGATCCGGAGAAGCGAGCCGACTACGATCAGAAGCTGTTCCGCCGGTACCGGCCAATCGGCGCGTACACCGGAGTTTCGTCTTCTCAGGCGATACCGAGGTCTGGATTTTGCGGGTACACTCGCCGGAATTGGGAGACGGATCAGTGCTGGTAGCGAGTTAACTCAGTGACTCGCGCGCTATTGTGTTCTCTCTCTGTGTATATATTGGCGTAATGAACGAGAGGGGCACTTTCTGGGATTTGATCATGGCCGTTGATTTTTTGGCGCGGTATGGAAGGTGATTTTTAGTATCAATCATAACCGGTGATTTTATCAGATGATTATATGCAGTCGCGCCAATGATGGACTTTTGAAGACCACTTTTTTTTTTCTTTTTTCTTTTTTCTTTTTCTGGGGTTCACACGGATTTGATAAGTTTCGGATTATCACTGATGGCTCTTCACACGAACTCTTAACGAATAATACGTTGGAATCGAGGCTCGGGCTATATTGGGGAATAATTTTGTTTGAAAATTAGAATGGAAAATGTTTTTCCTTTCTTTTCTAATTTTCTTTCCCTTTTGTTTATTTTCTTTTTTCTTATTCCACTGTTAGTTTGTACTAGTTAGTAGTAGTATCCAAAGTATTAGAATAAAAAGTTATTAACTATGTGTGTATCTGGATGTATTTGTGGTTAGATTCATGTATCTTACTTCTTGTGATTATTCTTCTTATAATAATAAGAAGAAAATTGAGCGTGATCTTTACCCATATGTGTGAAGGGGTCAGCACGGATTTTGTGGATTATTCGAGACAAAAGCCTTAGACACCGGAATATCAACAAAAAAAAAATCGATCATGATATAATAGTGCATTCTTAAGTGAAAATCGATGTTTAATGAATTAAGGTGTTGGGTTGATAAAATTGAAAATTTTAAGATTTGAATTGTAACTACTGAAAGTTTTAAGTGGTGTTTAAAAAAATAAATTTTATAATATTTTTGTAAATTTTCAGTCAAGTGGTATTCTAATATTCAAAATTTTACTTCATTTTAAGTGACACTTACTGTATTAAGTGATGGTGAAATGGTTAAATTTTTTATCAAACGCACTTAACTGAATAAGTGTTAAATCTGTTCAAATTTAAATAATAAATAAATATTATCAAATATGCCCTAAATTTCAAATCTTTTTCCACATATCATTCCATTGATAATATTTAAAAACAATGATCTTATAAAATTAAATATATTTAGGTTTAGTTGGCATGAATTATTTACTCTTGAATGGGAAGACCAAAAATTATTACTTGGATCTGTTGAAAAATTCCATTGATGATATTTAAAAACAGTGATCTTATAAAGTATGTTGAAATGATCCGATCTGAACATTGGATCTTTTATTGAAACTTGTCCAAATCAAAGTAGTCACAAATGCTATCTTAGAGGGTAGAATCCCACTATTCTATAATCTTAGGATTCCAAGACGATTCAAATAGTTCATATAGGTAAAATTATGTAGAGTCATACGATTCTATTAATTCTGCTATTTTAGATAATTTTTGGATTAAAATAGGTAGAATCGTGATAGAAGAATAGGGTAGAATCGTACAATTCTACAATATATATATATATATAATTTTTTTTAAGGTAAGCTTTTCACACACCACTTTATATTTACATGTAGTTTTGATATTTTTTTTGCTAAAATAATAGTTTTAGGGTTGAGTCGTCTATATGAGGCCTAAAACATTAATGATTTAGTCAAATATTTCAACATATAGCCAAATTTATGAAAAAAATAATTAAAGATCCAATATATTGAAAACCAAAACTTTAATATGATTTAAACTTTCAAAATAAATATTTGACTATTATGCTAAAAAATAAAAAAATGAACTACATTAAATAAATTATATGTTTCAATTAATTTTAAATTTTTATTTAAAATTGTAATTTTATTTGTTTATTTGTATGCTTTAGTGAAGGAAATTCATGAAACAGATGATGAATAATTTTATAAGATGAATATCCATAATGTTGATAATGAGGAGATGATGATTTTGATGCTAATTGTGAATTGAATAAAAACTTTGATCATAACAATAATTTTATTTAGCAGTGATGTTGTGTACTAGTAACTTTTTGTTTTAAGTTGGTTGTTATTTATTATTTTGAGTTAGTATGGTATATTGATGAAATTTATATTAAGTTTATTAAATGATATTTATTTAGGCTTCTATAAATTGTGTTTTAATTTTAATTTTATATTTCTAATTAGTTTTAAAAATTTTAAGCAAACAGTAATGTGATATAATTCAAATATTTGTACATTGCTATAATTTTAAGGTAGTATTTTTATATTATAGAGATATTATTATTTAAAAAATAAAATTGAATAATTTTTATGATAATTTGATAGAATCCTACTATTTTTAATCATTTGCGATTCTATAAACCCAAATGAGAGATGGCACGGATTGTCGGTTGTTAAAGAGGGTTATTTCACTGTATTGCGGTATAAGATGTTATTTCATTTATTCTTCAATAACATTTAAATTCTCTCATTTAATCTTAACCCCGCTTACTTTATTACTATCTAAACTCTAAAAATTATCTATAAAATTATGTGAGTTTATAAATTAGAGAAAATTTAACATGAGAATAGAAGAAGAAAAATCCTATGAGTACGGGCAAGACAAGGTGATTCTATGTGTCACCCCTAAAGTAACATAAATTTTATTACCTTTTTCGAGGAAAATAATTTGACATGACATGCATTTATAGCCATTCCTTTAGCACGTGGAGCTCAAGAAGACTTTATTCCAATTAGATTTTTTGAACCTATACTTACAATTTACAAACAAGTACATATACATTTCCCTAAAATAAAATCCATTTGCAAATATCTTATCGACCAGTCTATGTGAAATGCCAAGTGCGTGATTTCTAAAAATTATGATTTTTTGTATTACCATATACTAGTTGATAAATTATATCTCACGAGGCACAACTTTTAAATGATAGAAATATTAGTCACATGATATTTAACACATCAAGAAAGCGTTCTACGATATATAATATAATATTACACTCCCTCTAATATGAGAATGATAAAATATATATTAAATTTACCGTCACAGATTGGGTTAAGTGCATTAACCTCCTCTTCTTTTTTCTCTCTCTCAACTAACCCCCTCAATTAAGCATTGACCCCTAAATTATTTAAGTATTGCATTTAACCACATTATATCATATCATATCACGTTAATTAAAATTATGGAAAATTACACAAACTATCCCTGAACTATGACATAATTGCACTCGGTACCCCTTATATTTCAATAATATCATAAACTATCCTTAAAACCACCTCCGTTGTAACACTTAGCCCCTTCCGTTAAAAGTCAACCCCTTCCGTTAAAAGTCAACGACGCAAATTTTCTTTTTGGTCAATAAAGCTTATTTTTGAAGTGAACTTCCAATTTTGCCCTTATATATGCATGTTCCAATTTAACCATTACTTTTACATACAAAATTACTTAAATACCCTAATTTTTTTTACCAAATTGCCATCACAATTTCATTTAAAAAAATATAAAAATATTTTTTTTGTGAAAAATATATATTATGTTCCAAAATATGAATTTTTTCCGAAAAATAAATTTTTTGCAAAAATTATATATTATGTTCCAAAATATGAATTTTTCGGATTTTTTTTTATATTTTCAAACATAATAAATATTTTTTTGCAAAAAACTATTTTTCAGAAAAAAAAATTCATATTTTGGAACATATTATATATTTTTCTCAAAAAAATTATTTTTCAAAAAAAAAAATTCATATTTTGGAACATAATATATAATTTTTGCAAAAAAAATATTTTTCGGAAAAAATTCATATTTTGGAACATAATATATATTTTTCGTAAAAAAATCATATTTTAGAACATAATATATATTTTTCGCAAAAAAATTATATTTTCCAAAATATATATATTTTTTGAAATTTATACTTTTTACGAAAAATATAATTTATAGAATCTTTTTATTTAAGTTTCTGGGGTTTAAACTAATATTGATGTTAATGGAATTTGCTAAAACATTGATGTTTGTGTTTTTTGGAACAAGCAATATCAATTTTTATATTTTTTTAAATGAAATTGTGAGGGCAATTTGGAAAAAAAAGTTAGGGTATTTAAGTAATTTTGTATGTAAAAGTAAGGGTTAAATTTGAACATGCATATATAAGGGCAAAATTGGAAGTTCACTTCAAAAATAGGTTTTATTGACCAAAAGAAAATTTTCCGTCATTGACTTTTAACGGAAGGGGTTGACTTTTAACATAAGGGGCTAAGTGTTACAACGGAGGTGGTTTTAAGAGTAGTTTATGATATTATTGAAACGTAAGGGGTACCGCGTGCAATTATGTCATAGTTCAGGGATAGTTTGTGTAATTTCCCTTAAAATTAAGATAATTTACCCTCAGATTCCCTGAGATTTCATTTTTCTTTTAATGACACCCCCGAAGACCCCATGAAAGACTCTTATGTCATTGCTTTAGTGTAAAAGACATGTTGACTAAATTAATGGACCAAACAACCATTGAATCTTAAGCTCAATTTAGAAAAAAATTCAAGTATTTTGGATACAATGATTTTTGAATTATTATCATATTTCTTTAAACTATTTTTTTTAAATTGTCATTTTTATAATATAGGCCCCAAAAGTTATCATTTTTTATTTTTTCCCTAAAACTAATTCTGTGATATTTTACATTAAATAATAATAATACACTTTATTTATGATTATATATATATTTTTTATTTTAGAAGGTGATACATGTATAAAATATTTGAGAGCTCATATAATTTAATTGATTTTGTAAATAAATAATATACAACTCCTACAATTTAAACAAATAGTAATACATTTTTATTATAGTTTTTGTTATATTGTAAGATATGATAAATGTATAAAATGTTACAAATGATTTATAATTTATTATTCTTTGTGTAAAATTAATTTAAACCCTTACACTGTAAAATAATAACAAACTTTACTTATTGTAATTTTTTATATTTTTATAAAAATATGACAAATGGTTTATTATTTATTAATTTTTTTGTAAAGTTAATTTAAGCCCTTACACTTTAAATAATGACAAATTTTACTTATTATAATTTTTTATATTGTAAAAGGTGATAATGAATCAAAATATTAGACAGTTCTTGTGTTTTTATTAGTAGTATATAGATAGATAAATAAATACATACAGATTTTTGTATTTTAAGTTATATTATTTTTCCTTGCCGAAATATATTTATCTTATATCTTTACTCTATATCTTATGAAATATCCATTAGAGTTACATTTCAATTAATGTATATTAATTAATTAATATTTTTAAAAAATATGAGAATATTTATAACCCATTGTCTTATACCTTTACTCAATATCTTTTGAAATATTCATTAGAGTTATACTTCAAGTAATGCATATTAATTCATTATTATTATTTTTTAAAAGTATTGAAATATTTTCAACCCCTTTTCTTTTACTCTATATCGTTTTGACATACTCCATAGAGTTGCACTTCAACTAATACATATTAATTCATTAATTTTTATTTTGAAGAAAATGTTTGAAAATATTCTCAACCATTCACATTTTAGAATTATTGTTATATATATATACATATATTATAGGGTTTTCATCTTGAGGCTTGGAAGTAATTTCATCACCTAGATATTTGTCTCATGAAATAAGAGAGACAACATAATGATATTCCAATCATTTCTCTCCTTCATGGAGTGTCATTACAAGAAAAATAAATCTCAGGAGGCAAGTGCAATTGATAAAAATCTCAGGGAATCTGAGTGCAAATTACCCTAATTGTAACTAACGATTTTATAACGGAATGGAGTGAATTATAAAAATCATGATAGTTTAGGGAATTTACAATAAAAAAATATAATTCGGGGGTTAGTTGAGAGAAAAAAAAATAAAAATAAAATTAATGCACTTAACCCATAAAAATTTGACACCGTGAGAGAAGTACGAGTGTCATGCTATTGTGATTGCAATTTATTCTCTTTTACATAAGCGATTGAAAAATTATTTTAAAACTAACGCCAACACAATTTTAACTACGACATAACGTACATTCTCTAATTAGTATTATTTTTTATGAAGGGGTTCCAAATCTATTTAAAATTTTCACCAAAATATGAAGTTCGGTTATCATTTGAGTTATGCCACAATATATATATATATATATATAAATATATATATTGTTATATTTGATGTAGTTGATTTTCAATGAATGTTAGTCATAACATGTGCTTCCATACCTTCCAAATCTTAGAAAATGAAATAATGGAAGAAAGAAGTGGACGCAACGGCACGATAAGGAAAGAAAAATGGAAAATGGAATATACTATATATAACGAATTAAGAAGAGTGTTGAGATTGAATTAGTCAACCTAATTGCATGATTATGTTGTTATAAAGTCCATGTAAAAAAATATTTCATTTGTTTTTCTCTATCTGGACTTGGCTTAATTGACAGTGAAATTGGGACCTACCATTTTATTTAGAGGGGAATATTTTCAATTATTTGTGGTTGAATTTAAGTGATTAAATTGTACTATTTATTTTGAGATATTCAAGGGCCACTGCTTTTATGGAATCTATAATGGTGCGAATTGAGAGGCACTGATCTTGTGAAATCATTGTCACCACCATCTTTACGTTAATTCCAAATAAATTACAGTACGTGCCTGATTGGTCTAATTGTGTTATTCGTTATTTATCATTCAATTCGTAAAATTCTAAAATGTGTTAATGATATTGATATTTATTTTTAAAATTAATATTGTTATAATTGTAAAAAAATCTGATAACTTAACTGCGAATCATGAGTGTAGGTCTGAAATATGAATTCCTGTACAATTTTATTCGTATTTAAGGACTGCAATTGGTATAGTGTTTAATGTGTTTCACTAATTTTAATTCACTAGCAATAATTATTTTAATTAATCAGGAGATAGAGTGCAACAAAGACTCATGAAGTATTGAAGCTCTCCAAAATATCTAGCTCAATAATTAAATATGATGCCAATTTAATTCAATGGTCAAGTTAATTGTTTTCTCTCTCTCTATATATATATCATTGATTACCCCTTAGCTTTTATTTATTAAAACAATGATTATATAAGGAAAATATTGATTGCCATTTGTACGAGAATGAAAATTTTAATGGCAATTAAAAATTGTCTATTGGAGGGACCCCCTATGTCACACGAGTTCTTAACTTTCCGTTTAACCATACCCAATGCTCTCTCTCATGAAGTGACACTTTTCTTCTAGTTCTAGAAGACATTCAAATAAAATTTTTGTATAATATCCCACTCATAATTGCATTTAGGGTTAATTTCATAAACCTACATAGTATTGAATTTATTTAACTAATATCTCTTATATTCGAATTATTTTCTATATTTTTCAATTTCATAATCTTGTTCATCACCATCACATTTCAATCAAAATAGTTATAATTAATTTTATTTACACCCCATAAAATTTGCTTTATATTTAAACAAACCTTTTCGAGTTTGAAAAACTTCACTCGGACGCTTTAAGTTTGAAAAAAAAATTATTTTTTTGAAAAAAATATATATTTCGAAAAAATATTCTTAAGCATTCATTATCATGTTAAATACAACAAAAGATATTAGCTTTCTAATATCTTGATCAATTCATCACCATGTTAAATATATATATATATATATAAAATTCTTATAATGATAAATTTATAATCAAAGTGTACCATTAATGGTAGCTCTATACACTAAATATTTATTTTTTACAAATATTTCTCATCTCATGATAGGATGTGCTTTCACCGAGTTATTAAATCAATCATAAAAAGTAAAGGCTAGAGTTATTTTTCTATTTCTTACAATATATATTATTCCGAAATATATATATATAATCCGATATATATATATATTTCAAACTTAAGGGGTCTAAATGAAGTTTTTCAAATTTAAAAAGGTTTGATTGAAGATAGATCAAATTTTATGGGGTGTAAATAAAATCAATCATAATTATTTTGACTAAAATGTGAGGGTGAGGGACAAGATAATAAAATTGAAAAGTATAAGGAGCAATTCAGATATAAGAGGGATTAATTGATTAAATTTAATAGGGATAACTTTATTTACACCCCCTGAGGTTTGTCCTATCATCATTTTGACCCCTCAGGTTTGCATATCTTCATTTACACCCCTCATGGTGTGAAATGTCTAAAATACCCTTATACCAAACACCCCTTAAATCAATTTAATCCCTAAATCAATTTAAATCCTAAACCAAACACCCCCTTAGAATCAATCTAACCCTCAAACCAAACACCCCAATATCTATTCAATATTTATTCTCTCTCTCTCCTCTCTATCTCTCTCTCTCTCTAACTCTCAGATTTTCTCTCTCTCTCCTCTCTCTCTAACTCTCAGACACACACACACACACGCACATATATATATACACACATATAGATCTATACATATATATATATATATATAGACCCATCGGGGGAGGGGGAGGCGGTGGTGGGAGGGGGCGGCGCCGACGAGGAGGCGGTGGGAGTCGGCCGGCGACTTATATATATATATATATCTGTGTGTGTGTATATATATAGATCTATATATATACGTGTGTATATATATATGTGTGTGTGTGTGTTTGTGGTGTGTGCGTTTGAGAGAAAAAGAGAGAGAATTAATTTTTTTTTAATTTTATATTTATTTTTGAATTTAGTTTTTTTTTGAAATTTAATATATATATATTTGAATTTTATATTTATTTTCAAATTTTATATTTTTTTTGAAATTTATAATTATTTTCGAAATTTAATATATATTATTAGAATTTTATATGATTTTTTTTAATTTTATATATTTGTCTTGAATTTAATATGTTTTTTAAAAAAAATTCAAAATTTATATATATATTTTATTTTATATTTATTTTCGATTTTATAATTTGTTTTGAAATTTAATATATATTTTTGAATTTTATATGTTTTTTTTTAAAATTTTATATATTTGTTTCAAATTTTTTATGTTTTTTGTGATTTTTATATTTATTTTTGAAATTTAATATGTTTTTTTGAAAAAATAATAATTTCCAAATTTATATATATATTTTAATTTTATATTTATTTTCGAATTTATAATATTTTTCAAATTTTAATATATATTTTTTCAAATTTTATATATATTTTGAAATTTTAATACAAATTAAATTATTAAATGATGGGAGGGGGTCTAATTGATAAAAACACTATCCTTGTTTCCAAACAGAATAAGGATAAGACATTGAGGGTAGTTTAGGGATTTTTAAAAAAATTCAGGCTGATGTCATCGTTCAGGGGATCTAAGTGATGAGAATATTAAAAAATAGGGATGTAAATGAAGATATGCAAATCTGAGGGAATCCAAATAAAGATAAGATAAATCTCAGGAGGTGTAAATGAAGTTACCCAATTTAATATCATAAGGGAATTTTCTAAAATTAACCCTATTTAATATGGAAGGTTATTGCTTTTTTTAGTAGATAGATATTGAATATAGGTTTCTATACCCATCTTTAGAATTGTATTGGTATGGACCAAACATGTGTGATAAAGCTGAAATTTAAGTATGGAAATTCTAAGGTTTATTTGCTTGATAATACTTATTAATCACTTAAATTTGAATAGATTCAGTATTTATTCAATTAAGTGCGTTTGATAAAAAAAATTAAATATTACTTAAAATATTAAGAGCCACTTAAAATATGATAAAAATTTAACTGGCAAGTTCACCACTTAACAATAAAGACTGAAAATTTATAAAAATATTAAAAAATATAAATTTTTAAAGCGCCATTTAAAATCTTCAGTATTGAAGATCTTAACCCATAAACATAATTAAAAAAATATATTTCATCCGTCTCAAAATAAATGTCTCATTTGAAAAGTCAAAACATTTTATTATACCACTTTACTAATATACCCTTCATGCATTAAAATTATAAATCATCTACACATAAATTATCAAATCACTATGGTGGGACCAAGGATAATGTTGGTATTTCATTCATTATCAATACAACATCTTAAAAAGTTGGATTCCCCAAAAAAGACTTATAAATTGGGACAAAAAAAGTATATATTAAGGGTTTTTAAAATTTTCAGTGTTTGAACTTATAAAGTTTTACGTGATATTAAATTGTATTATCAAAAGAATAATAGTTAAAAAAATGAAATTAAATATAGAATTGAGTTATCAAAAACAAAGCCAGAGAGAGGAATAATCACTAGTTTGAATGGGCCCAATTTTTATCGAGTTGTACTACTAAATTTGAATAGGCCCATAAACATGAGGTCATAGTACATGGGCTTTACATGCATGGTCCAACAGAGTTTGAGATGAGAATGTTTTTCAATGGAGTAAATATTTGGTGAAAGATGTATTGCAAAAACATTTAGGGTGCGTTTGGAAAGCCTGTTTTTTGTATTTGTTTTCTGTCTTCAAATATAAAAACTGTTTTTGTATTTGTCTTTGTTTTTTCAGGAAAAAACTAAAAACAAAAAAGCGTTTGGATGAAGGTGTTTTCACCACTTTTATTTGGTGAAAATTGTATTTTATGAATTTGGTGTTTTCATTGTTTTTACCACCTAAACAGTGAAAAAACTCAAAAAACAACTAAAAGTTGTATTTGGTGTTTTCATCACTTTTACACACTATTCACAGAAAACAGTTTTCTTGGGGAAAAAACAGTGAACAGTAAACGCGTTTGCCAAACGTGTTTTTTTTTTTTAGTTTTGTGAACAGTAAAAAAACAAAAACAAAAAACAGGGTATCCAAACGGACCCTTACAATTTATTTATTTATTTTTTGAGCTAGTCACACCTCTGTCATATACTTTTCATATATATATATATAAAAAGCATAAATGCAATAATTTTACATCATGAATATAACAAATATGAAAATATGTTAAATTATTGATTTGACGTTACAACATTGTAAAAAGATTTAATATATTGCATGAGTTTTGTACTTTGATGCAGATGTATTATACAAGATTTTGAAATCGCTGCATAAGTGTATTATTTTTTTAACATAACTATGTTATACTGGATCAAAGTTCGCTGTATGGTAAGCTTAAGTTACATATTCATCCAGTTTGTAAAATTTCTGGAAGGTATTAATCCTGTTACTAAACCAATTCTTATTTGATATTATATTTTAAGATCGATATCCTTCCATTACCGTCAGGCACGGACCTAAAAATATAGGTGAGTGGGGGCAAAATCTTTAAAATTCTAAATTCAGTGGAGTTAGGGTGTTTTTGAAAATTTTCAGTAGAGGCATAATCACAATTATTCTAAATTTAAGGATAATAAACATAAAAAAAAATAAAAAAATCAAACGGCCCCACTCGCCCCATCGATATGACAACTGCTAACCATAGTTTGTCGTATTCTTATACAACAACGGTAACCCGTTTCCGTTATTACTGTTATACAACACCGATACTCATTTTAAAAATATAAGTATTTGAATTCATTACACCATTATCACGACCGAAACACAAATCGATATAGCGAGACCAACCATGCTCATAAGTCTCAACCATGTTTGTGATATATATATATACATATATATGTGTGTGTGTGTTACACTGTGAATCTGTGATGTTCCATGTGAATCTCTTACGGGCCAAAAACAAAAGGTAGGGTAGGCTTTCAATATGCAGAAAGTTTTAAATGGAATGTGCATGTGAGTTCCAAACCAGTTTACACAAAAGCTGGCTTATCAAAGCAAAGGCCAAGACAAGCTTGTCTTTGCTTTGGTGTTTATATTGATATGGTCACAATGGCCATTGATTCTCTTGGTGACTTAAAAGTTTAGATTCTGCATATCTTATAGGACAGTACTTGGGTCCTCTCACATGAGGACCAATCTTCCCCATTAATTTGTATATTTATGAATTTTATGTTCAACTTTCTTTTTAAAATTTTTTAGTCATATATTCAAATTATATTAGATCAAATTAACGGGGAGAACGAACCTATTCCTCGGCAGCACCCAAGTATTGTCCTATCTATACATAGCTAAATAAAAACAGGCAAGTACACTACTTATTTGGCATCCCTCTCTCTATTTTATTTTTTTTCACTTTTCTATTTGTCCAAAGTCTCAGTCACCTTCCTTCTTTGTTGCTTGGTTTGGTACAATAAGCACCCATATATTTAACACATTAAATCTAATTTTCAGCATTATATCTATCTTTTAACAAGTTATATGGGGATTTTCAACATATTATATTTAATTAAAAAAACAAATGTAATTGTGTTACAAATAAATGTACTATGACATTTAAGTTCATAGCATAGTAGGATCCAAGTTCTTCGACTCATGCGTTATCTTTGTTTTTCTTACTGTATATAGATACGACTGTGTACATATGACTATCCTCATCTTCGTTTTCACAGTACCCAATTATTTTGGATCTAAAACCAAAACAATATTTGTTAAAAATATGACCATTTCAAATGCAATGTTGTGTATACGATAAGCATTGGCTCAAGATCTAAAGACAAAAACACATTGAATTACTTTTATGTGTTAGGATTTTTACACATGTCCAAGAATACTTGTTAGGGTTTGCTAACCCTCTGTTAGAAGTTTTGTGTACCAGTAAATAAAAAAACACACACAAAACAATCGACACAAAGATTTATACGTGGTTCGGCCAAATCAGCCTATGTCCACGGAGAGCACCGTTTCACTATAATCAATGAGAGGATTACAAGTGGATGATCTGCACACACAGTGTCTACTCAGGCCTGTATCACCGGAATAATATAAGCCTATATTATTCATAACTCTCACCAAGAAGAATACTAGTCTGTATCTCTTCTCTCTCTCTATCTTCTACACACAATACAATAGGATTGACCCCTGTATTTATAAGAGAACCTAGAGTGGAGGATAAGTCAATCAAATCAATTAGGAGTCTGATCTCCTACCATAACTGTATTTACTTGGTGGCTAAGTTTAGCTTTCCCTACAAGGAAATGAGTCACCAAAATATAACAATCTCCCACTTGACGACTTTCCATCCAACAATCAATTATATGAATGATCAGTGCAGTATGATGCCCTCATTTCTGTCTTCAAGCTTGAAGACGCAACTTCAGTTCCTCTGTTTTCACCACTTTGGTCAAGATGACCATGTTGATAGCTCCCTCTGCATGAGCAATATTTAGCCTTCTACAAAACCTGCAACTTCTATTGCGTTTGGTCACTCTGTCTTGCAACCACTATCGCTTTTGACTTCTCCTTACAAACTTTGTCGCGTCTGTCTTCTTTCTCTCTTTCACAATGAGACTTTCCGGTTGTTGCATATAACACTCCTCATTTTGGTCATCTTGGAGGAAAACAGATTTACTATCTAACAGCTCTAGATGCAAAACTTCTGCTTCAACGATGCTTGAATGAATGACATTCAGTTTCACAACCGAAGAATGAAGAGTTTTCTTCCTTACCCGCAACTCAGTTAGCTTCCATGTCTTGATGGGGATAAGGGACTTCATCTTATCTTCCATCACAAGCTCCCACTGGCTCGCATCTACTGCATTGCATGCTTCATCATCACATTCTGGTTCATCTTCATCAATGAGCAAAAAATAATTCAAGTATCTTCGATTCCGCACATGCGGCCGTGAAGTCCTCCTAAACACAAAATTAGGAGTCGGAGTCTGCGGTGTATCAACCTGTTGAGAATTGTTGTCTTCAATATGTTCTTCTGACTAAGGACTTTCACTATCTAGAACATCTTCTATCTCAACATACACAGGATCACTCTGTGTTTTACCACTCCATACCTCTTCTGGTATTCTGTGCTCCAATGATACTGATGGACCACGATTCATAAGATACGTTGTTGTATTGACTGTTTCTGCCCAGAACTGTTCTAGCAACCCTGCCTGATTGCGCATGCTTCTGGCTATCTCAGTCACTTTTCGGTTCATACATTCTGCTACGTCATTCTACTGTAGTGTACTTGGAACATTCTTCTCTAATATGATATTGTTCTCATAGCAAAAGTTCTTGAAGCCGGAGTCTTCATTTTCTCCACCAAAGTCAGATCTCAGTTTCTTTACCTTCAACCCTATCTCGTTCTCTACCATGGATTTCCATTTCTTGAACACATCGTATACCTCAGATTTATGTTTCAAAAAGTAAACCCATATCCTCCTGGAATGGTCATCAATGAAAGTCACGAAGTAGGACTTTTCGCTAAAAGATGAGACAATTGCTAGCCCCCAGACACCAATGTGAACTAGCTCACTGTGAGTCTTCTGTTATTGCTCTTGAAACTAACCCTCGTCTACTTACACTCGCAGAATTCGATGTCAATCTATTTCACTGGTAGTTTTCCCTTTGATAGCATAATCGCGAGCTCCTTTTCACTCACGTGACCTAGCCTCTGGTAAACCTGTTAACGGGTCGGAGTCGGACAGGATCAGGGCCAATCCGATTCGAATCCGATAAGACAATTACCAACCCGATCCGATCCGATAATCCGATGGATTTTCGTAAAGCCAATCCATATCCGACTATCACACTTATCGGATCCCTGACCCGATAATCCGATGCAATATTTTTTTTTACAATTCTATTAACTGCTCTCTCTATTAAGTTTGTAATTATTGCATACCAAAATTAAACACATGTGACCAAATTGTTCTAATTGACTTTGAAATACATCTATATAAACTCAACATAAACATTAATACTACTAAAATTTAATAAAATTCCTTTAAAAAAAAAGTTAATCACATTGATTCTAAGTTCTAACAGTGATCAATTAACACCATTTACATATCAAGTATTACAAAAATAAACAACCAGTGGTTAGTGGGAGTTGGGATAATTCCGAATGAAACTCCAAAACAAAACAAAAATCCTTAATAGGATGCATGACTCGATTGTAGAACAAAAAATTATAATCGGTCGATGTATGTGCAAAAGTTGTTCCATTCCCTTTCTTCCAAAAAATACAATATCACTTCAAGTTATCCATGTCCTGCAAAAAAATATAAAATGTTAGTTTATGTACAAAAATATTAAAGAAAGTTTAAAGTTCACTAATTTTTACTAATTACCACATTAAGATAAATACTTGTCAGGTTTAATCATGATTGGACCAACACTGGTAAGTTGTGGTATATATGACACAATATTGTGTGATTGTGTTATGAGATAATACTTGTGTAACTGTTTTCAGAGTGTTGTGTTATGTAACTTGGGTAATAAATGTTACTGACAGTGTTGGTTACTAGGAATAAAGATAATCAGAACTCAGAAGGTACTTGATTGAAACACCTAATACCTTACCTATGCATTTAAGATATATAGAATTCACATCCACAAGTATTCCCACTCTCCAAACTACCTTTCTCTCTCTCTCACTCACACGAACACACACATATACACCTTACTTACACATAGTGAATCAGTAAACATACCTATAAACACTCTGATTCTTAATAACCTTTATTTTGTACAAAATAAGTAGTGAAGATTATAGCAAACAAAGAGCAACTACTAAATGAAAGTACTATAAATTTTAAAAAATAAACTGAACAAATGTTTACCTTTTTGTTTTTTAGATGGACGCCAATCTTTTGTCACCATTAATGCTTCTACGATTTCGGGAAGTAAGGAAGCACGTGATTCGTCAATCACTCTACCACCAACACTAAATGCTGCCTCAGATGCCACTGTAGTTGCTGGAACAGCCAAAATATCACGAGATATTCTTGCCAAAATAGGAAGTTTAGCAACATTAACTTTCCACCAATTCATAATATTAAAGTTCTCATTTCTCGAAAATAATGGTTCTTCTAAATATTGTTCTAATTCTGACTTCTTATAAAGACATATTCCAGCAGGTCTACCATGCAAATACCATGCATCAAACCCATCAAATTTATTACCCTTGGAAGTTCCAGAAGAGCTGCCACTTGCTGATCCCTCGTTGCATTGAACAAAATCAGATTCATTTTGAAGAGAATAGTCATTGAAAATATCAAAAAGAGCACCACGAACTCTTTCCACATTTTTATGTACATCATCACCATGAAGCTTACCATAATAATATTGCACCACATCCAACTTAAATCTTGGGTCAATGACAACAGCTATTGCTAACACTAAAGAACACTCCTCCCAGTACTTGTTAAACTTTATCTTCATTGGACCAACCATTGAACGAAAAACTATGCTCACTTCGTTCCCATTCAATCAATTCCAATTGACTATCACAAATTTCAGGAAAAAACATATTTGATGTCGGATATTCACTTCCAGAAAAAATAGTGGTAGTATTATAAAACATTTTCAAACAACCACTTAAAACCCTTGCCACTTCCCATTTCTCATTAGATGGGTCAAATTTATATTCTCTATCAGTTTGTCAACCTAACAAACACCTCTTTCATTTCTAACGCACTTTCAAGCATTAAAAAAGTAGAATTCCAACGAGTAGGGCAGTCCATCTTTATCTTCTTTTTATTCCGCAACTTAAGTTGTGATTTTGCATTATTGAATTTTTGTGTTGCATATGGGAATCTTTTCAAATACTTCATCGTTTCTCTAACTTTATGAATAAAGTCTCCGATCAATTTTAAGCCATCTTGCACAACCAAATTCAATATATGTGCACTATAACACACATGAAACAACTCACCATCTAAAGGCATCAAAGACTTCTCACAAAGCCAACTTTTCAAGCTTCTCACCATTCTATCATTAACACTTGCATTGTCAACAACAATAGAAAATAAATTTTTATCAAGATTCCAGTCTAGAATTAGATCCACGATGTATCTAAAAAGTGTCTCGGTATCATGGGGATATTCTATGCATTTGTAAGCAATAATTTTTTTTTAATTCCCAATCATCATTGATAAAATGAGTTGTTAAACATATGTATCCAATATCTTGGTGATCAGCAGTCCATATATCAGTAGTAAGAGTAATTCTACCCAAAATTTGTCCAACAAATTACACAACTTTTTTCTTTCTTTTTCATGAACTTCTAGTATATCAGCCCTTACCGTATTCCTTGACACAAGCTTAAACATTGGTTGGAGTCCATTCACAAATATTTCAAAGTATTCATGTTCAGCCATGTTAAATGGATAATTGTGTTTAATAACCATCTTTGCATAATCCATCCGACTTTTCTCTTGATCAAACTTAAAATTCTGAATTTTAGTCGTCGACTCAGAGACATTTTTAGCCAAATTCAACATCTGTTGACCAATATTTCTATGGGTTTTTCCACAACATCTAAACAAATGACCTTTTAAGTGGCTGGTCCCTTTAGTGCTTTCTCCTACAAATTCTTTTTTGCAATGCTTACACCTCGCTTTTTCTTCCCCCTTTGCGTTTTTTATCTTATCAAATTCATCCCAAACTTTTGATGTCAATTTCCGCTTCCTGGGTAAATTTGGGGCTGAAAGGTCATGTATTTCAACAACACCCCCATCCCCATCTACATCATTTTCGTTTCTAGTCATTATGAACAATGGAGCTAATCCTAAAATCACAAAATAAAATAACATGAAAACAATTGAATTATTAAGGGTATGATTAAATTATCCGTTAGACGAATAATTTCATCCCCCATTACTAAAGATAATAGGGCATCAACCCCTTACAAGCAAACAAGGCAACACTTGGGCACCAACCCTTACAAATCGGGGCACCAACCCCAGTGAAGAAAAATAAAAAAGAGAACAAAATGCTTACCCTCGAAGTACAAAACACAACTATTCAGGGACTATATAGTAATCTGGTCTTACTCAGATTTCAGAACCAGCTACCAAACTCAGCAAATCAGCAGCACAACAAACTTCAAACTCCGTCACAGCGTCTCAGAACACGAAGCTAAGAAACTCAGAAAATAAGTCGTAATGAACCAGGAGGAAGGTAATATTCAAACCCCAAAAAAAAAACCGAAAAAAAAAATCAAATATAAAATACACATCTCTGCAGGCTCTACAAAACTCTCTGATTTCAAAATTCATCTAAGATTAATTGGAAGTAATTATTCAAAAACCATCACTTTTTAATATATAAGGATATGTATCCTCTTAATTTTAAGATTAAAGAAGTTACATTTACATATATAAGAACAGACTATCATGCCTACATAATTAACCAAAATTGAATCCAAAAAAACTTGTATATATATATATATATATCTGGTCTTTAAATTCTGTACCATCATATATAACATATAGAATACACACATATATATGTATATATATGCATAAGCAAGCTTAGAAAGATTAGAATGGAAGTAATGACCTATAAGTAAGAATCACCGTGCAAAGGGTGAACCGTGTGTTTGAGAGTCTGAGAGTGTAGAATGAACATTTTCGCTCTCCGTTAAATGTTCCAGAGTATCACAAGAATGAACATGAGTCTGAGAATGTAGAATGAACATGAGTCTGAGAGTGTGTTTGAGACTTTGTAGAATGAACATGAGTCTGAGAGTGTAGAATGATCGTTAGATCAGATTACATTGTGATAAGGCATGTTAAGAGAGTGACAAGTGGCGTTAGTATTAGAGATAATGTAGTAATTTAATATTTTCTTTTATAATTTTTAATTTATTTTTTGTTTTAAATTATATGATTATCTATTATATATATACTCATTTATTTTTATTATATTTTGAAAAGAATGGTAAATAATTTTTTTTTTTAAAAAAGGATAATAAAACTTTATTCATTAAAAGTGTAAAAAAATTTCATATAACTCAATTATACTTTTTTTGTTACATTACAACAAAAATATTATTATTTGATACTTTGATCTCACATTATACCAAAAAACATTATCAAAAACTATAAAAATTTAAAATCTCACATTTTGTAAATATTACTTTAATGAATTTTGAAAAATAATAAAACATTCTTATAAAAATTAAAATTTGACTTATATTATAATGCTAAATGATATAATAATTAAAATTTAACTTTTATGACAGTACTAGTCAATAACATGTGTTAATGCACTATATTTTTATAATAATTTAATGTGTATTTATTATATCATTGAAAAGCTTTTATTATTTAAATATATAATTAAAAAGATTTTATAAATTTCATATTTCTTTTGTATCCAATATATACTATTTTATAGTAATTTTGCATAATTTTTATTATTAAGATTGAAACAAGTCCATGATTAACTTACTGAAAATTATGTTCAGAGGAATCCAATATCTATAATGAGAATTTTAATTAATTGAATTAAATTATTTTCACTATTATAAGGTAATAAAATCTACAATTCAATTGAGTCAAATTGAGTTAAAATAACTTAAACCTCTATTCAATTGTAATGACTAATGAGTTCGATTTAGGAAATAAAGTAAGTCTTTATTTTAATTAGGTCAAATTAAGTTCAAATTGGTGAAATTAAGTAAATTCCTAATTAAATTTAGTCAACTTGAGTTGAAATAAGTAAAATGCCAGTTCAATTAATTCGAATTGAGTTCAATTTAATAAATCACAATTGAATTGAGTCAAATTGAATTCATTTATTAAGAGTTAGTAAATTTCTAATTAAATCAAGTCAAATTGTATTTAAATGAATGATATTAAGAAAATTCTCAATTTAATTGAATCAAATTGTGTTCAAATAAGTGAAATTAAGAAAATTCTCAATTCAATTAAATGAAATTAAGTTTAAATAATGATAGTACCAATTCTATTTAATCAATTTGAGTTTAATTTAGTAAAACTAAGTAAATTCCCCAATTCATTTGATATAATATTATGAAAATTTTAAATAATTTTAAGTTAGATAATACACTTTATTTATTTTTTAAATATATTTTACTTTATGAAAATTAAATTTACTATTTTTTGATATTTTTATAGTTTTTAAATATATAATTCAAAATATCTTTAGATTTCATTTCTTTTTTATACTATACACTATTTTAGAAGTAATTCTGCATAATTTTTATTATTAAGTTTGACACAAGTCAATGATCACATTAATTGAGTAAAATTGTCTTCAATTGAATGAAATTTAGTGAATTCCGAATTAAAAGTAGTTTGATTGAATTAAATTAAGTCAAATTGAGTAAAATTTTAAATTTAAGGTAGTGAAATTGAATAAAACCTCAATTTAAAGTAGTTTAATTGAATTAAATTGAGTGAAATTTAGTAAATTCTCAAATTAAAGTAGTTTAATTGAGTTCAATTTAGTGTAGTTGATAAAAATTCCAATTTAAGTTAATGAAATTGAGTTCAATTGAATGAATTCTCAATTAAAAGTAGTTTAATTTAATTAAATTAAGTAAAATTTCAAATTTAAGGTAGTGAAATTGAGTAAATCCCCAATTTAAAGTAGTTTAATTGACAAATTTTTCAATTCAAATGAGTGAAAATTTAGTGAAATTGACTTCAATTGAGTGAAGATTGAGTAAATTTAAGTTCAATTAATAAAATAGTATTATAGTATTTAAGTATATATTTCAAAAGATTTTTATATTTTTGCAGTACCATTTATATAGTGATTAAAAAGTATACATGAAAAATTAAATTCGGTATACACATGAAAAAAATATACATGTTCTTACGGCAAATCTCAAAAATAAAATTGAAATTCCCAAAAAATAAGAGGTTTAAATGAAGTGGTTTAATTGAAGATAAAATAAACATTAGGGGTGTAAATGAAGTTAATCATTTTTATATATATTACAAAGGGCTCGTTTGGTTCGCGGTTTTGGGTGGTCTGGTCTGGTCTGATCTTCTGATTTCGATATTGGTGGTCTTGTCTGGCCTTGGGTTGTTTTGTCCTAAATCTATTTTTTTTATATAAAGTTTGAAAATAATATATAAAATTTGAAATATATATTTAAAATTCAAAACATACTTTAAAATTTGAAAATATATATATAAATTTCAAAAACATATATAAAAAGTGAAAAATAAATAAATAAAAGTAATTTGAATCATACATATCTTTGAATTTTCTGAAAAACTATATGAAATTAAAATTTTTGAATTTTATATAGTTTTTCAAAATTTATGTATTTTTTCCGAATTTTATGTATATACTTCAAAATTTATATATTATTTTAGTTTTATAAAAAAAAATCAAATCATATATATATTTTTTGAATTTTATAAAAAACAATGAATTTTTTTACATTTTTCCAAATTTTATATTTATTTTTGAAATTTGTATATTTTTTCCAAATTTTATATTTATTTTTGAAATTTACACACATATATATATATATATATATATATATTCAAATTTTAAAGTAAGTTTTTTAATTTTAAATATTTTTTTCAAATTTTATATATTATCTTGAATTTAATATTTTATTTTCATATTTTATATATTTTATTTTTGAATTTTATATTTATTTTTGAATTTTGTATATTTTTTTGAATTTTATATATTTTATTTTTGACTTTGATATTTATTTTTTTAATTTTAGTGGGAGATGGGATTTGCTTTCAAATTGGGTTTTGTTGATTTTGAAAAATGGGATTTTTGGGGGGTTTTTAGTCTTGGTGGTCTTGTCTTGCATTTCTGAGACCAACCTTACCAAACATGGTCTGGTCTAAAAAATGAAAGATCAGACCAGAAAACCAAGACCAGACCAGTTACCAAACGAGCCTAAAAGGTTAATATAAGGGTAAAATGGTAATTTGATATCTAAAAGGTGGGTCCATGGGGATACTGTGCTCACTTTTGAAATTTGAGGGGGACAGTTTACTCACTTTCATAGTCCAAGGGGTTATTGTGCTCACTTGTGGATAGTTCAAGGGTATTTTGCCATTTTGCCTATATTATATATTTATATATATATTTTATATGATCGGATTATTATCGGATCGGATTAGGCTAATCCAAATCCAATTTGTTAAGGAATCGGATTATCGAATTTGGATCATATTCGGGTTATCAAATTTTTTTTGCAATCCAAATCCGACTAATCAGATCGGATTCAGATCAAAATCCAATCCATTAACAGGTCTAGCCTCTAGTGCCACAAGTTGTGATCCTTCTTGCCTTCTGCAACTACAATTACTGTGCTAAAATTGGTGGTTGTGTAGAGCGTACCTTCTTTATTTCCTCGTGCTATAGTTATAGTCCCCTGAAAACTTTCCACTTATCTTCACTGAAAATAGTCATATAACCTTCACTCGCCAACTGGCCTACTGAGATCAGGTTCTTCCTCAAGTCTGGAATATGTCTCACATCCCTTAGCTTCCATATCGATCCGTTGAGTTTGATATGTATTTCACCCTTGCCAACAACATTGCAGGGTTGGTCGTCACCTAGATGAACCTTGCCAAGGTTACTAGGTGCATAGCTCTCAAAGAGCTCTCAACTTAAGGTGACATGAAATGATGCTCCAGAGTCCAAGACCCAAAACTCTGTCTTGCTCTCCAAAGAGCATATCAATGCATCATCATCTAAGACAAAATTCACTTTAGTCTTATCATCCGCTATCTTCTGCGGGGATCTGCATTGGCCTCTGTAATGACAAAGTTTGCCACAATTCCAACACTCAATGGAATTTCAAGACTCATGTCTTGACTTGGAACGACCGCGTCCATTACTTCCGCCTTTTTTTATGTTCAAACATCTGCCTCTGGTGTCGACATTCAATGCTAAGTCACTGTTAGAAGAGTCCGACGTCTGTCTTCTGATCTCTTCTGTGAGTACCATACTCACTACGGAATTATACTGTAGTGGTTATGTCCTTGAAGAACTACTGATTGCAGTTACTATGACGCTCCAACTCTATGACAATTGGCTTAACACTAAAGTTGCTTTTCATTTTTCCAGTGATTGGCATATCAACTGATTCCAACTCCTCAACATTTTCATTAAGAATACTGAGATGTTCACTGACCTTCCCATTCTCGGACATCTTCAGATTTACCAATCTAGTGATAAGATGTACCATATTTGCTTCAGATGGTTGTTCGTACATGCTCGAAAGAGCTTTCATGAGAGACTTTGTTGTCTTCTCATTCTTGATGTTGAAAGCAACGGACTTTGACAACGTCAGTCTAATCGTACCGAGAGCCTTTCGATCCAGAATTTTTCAATCCTCTTCTTTCATCAATTTTGGCTTCTTCCTTTTTAATGTTAAGTACAAATTTTCCTGGAATAACACATCCTCAATTTGCATATTCCAATGATCAAAGTTTATACCGTCAAACTTGTTAATCATTGCTGCATTTTCTTCTCCCATAGCTCCTATTGAGCATTTTTGAGATGTTCGGAGTCAAATCTCGCAAAACCGATCTCACGGTTGCGTCCGAAATGTTCCAAAACCTTAAGAACGCCTCTGAACACGTCGAAAACGGGTAAAAAAATGATTCCAAACGGGGCAAAAAAAATTTTAGCACAAAAGGACAAAACTGATGATGTGGCAGTTTAACTTTGTTGATGTGGCGTTGACTACTGATGTGGTAGTGATGTAGCGCTGACGACATCGTCTTCTCCGGCGAGGTGCGTCGCCAGACTGGATTTTCTGGCGACCAACGCGTGAAAATCCGGCAGTAACTTCTGTCTGCGCGTGGGGGCGCATAAGAGATCTGATTGGGCTGATTTTAAAGATGAAACGTTTGTCTTCAAAAGAGTTTTCCGTTGATATAATATATGTAATGACCGGGTTAATTTAAGTAATTTCTTTTTCTTCGGTTAATAAATATATTATTATTTTTTATCTTGTGCATTGCGTGGTATTGCATGTGTTTTCGTGTTAAGGATTGCATGATTTGAATTTTTGAGTTCATTCCTATGTTTTTCAAAATTTTCATTTTTGTCGTTGACCGAGTGGTTTCTTGACTTCTTCTTTCCTTAATCTTTTATCTACAATTTTAGTATCTTAGTGGGTTCATTTGGAGATTTTTGTCAAAGATAATTGGTCACTTATATCACACAATGATGTATCATCCCTATGATTGCCATTTATTCTTTTCATTTTTTTTTCTCCACCATCTAAAGTGGGATGATACATAATTCTCCACTACTTGTCACAATTATGGAGTTGGTTTCTTACCACATTTATTTATATTAAGGTGAGTTCAAGCATATCATTATAGCACAAAGAACATTTCAGCCGAGAGCAATTTGTTTTTCTTTCTCCTCCATTATTCCTCTCTTCTTCTCTCTACGATTAAAGATCTTTGGAGTAAGAATTTGATTAAGTGATCAACTAGGAAGTTGTTCTACGTATTCCGATCTTCGGTTTAATACCAATTACGGTATGTGATCTATATTATTTAATTTGATTTGATTTTACAAAAATTCCAGATTTCTAGTTTACATGTTTAGTGAAAATCAAGGCTTTAGATCTCTAATTTATAATGTATGTACGGATCAAAATTAGTTTATGAAAATTTTACAGATCATATATAGGTATGTGATTATATGTTCCGAAAAATTTCAGAATTTATAGATAAGTGGTGATTTAATTAAAAATCTAGAAAAAGCATGTTATTCGGATATTGTTGTTGCTGCAGACCATTTTTGTTTACTCAGTTTGAGCAATTTATAGACCATGTTAAATTATTTAAAAGTTTTTGAAACTTTTACAGTATGCTTTTGTATATGTCTATTATCATCCCTCAAAAATTCAGATCATTTAGATAAATAATTAATTTTCTAAAAATCCCGGAAGTAGGCTGTCCAGTGTTATTTTACTGCTTGTTGATCCGATTTCGGTTTCGGTTTAGCCAATTGTTTCATATGGTTTCGTATTCTTATAAATCTTGAAACTTTTATTATACAATGTTGTATATATCTAGGACATATTTATTAAAGATCAAGAATTTTAAGTTACTTTATACTGGTAAAAAAAATTGTTGAGTAGTAACTGTTCAGTTTCAATCGTAGTTTAAAACCGGAACTTGTGTTACCAATTTGAGCTATCTATAATTCTAATTTTGTACTTATAATTTTATCACCTGATCTTGAGTGTATATGATGTAAATATGGAGATTTTGGTAGTCATATAATTCATGGATAGGTTTGTAAAAATCTTAGAGTAAAGTGTGTTCAGTTTTCGGAACTGTTAGGAAAATTGTCTTTTATAATTATTTTGGACCACTGTCCTTTGATTAAAGTTTATGAAATTTTTACAGTAGACCTAAGTAGAGGTTTGGAGTGTATCCTGTAAATTTCATATTTTTATCAAACCTGTAGATTTTTCTAAAAATCATAGATTACCTGCTGTCCGTTTTACGGTAGTATTCGAAACCGAACTTTTCGATTCTTAATTAAGTAGCTAAATTTTGTCTATTAATCCCGAATATTTTTGAGTAGATATTTATATATATCAGAATGTTTATTGGAAAATCTTATTATAAAAATAAATATGGTTATGTATATAAAAATTATTCAAAATGTGTTAATTGGTTTCGACCATAACAGGGTACAAATGAAGGCGTGAAGGGAGAACCGTTCGTTTCTTCATTCTCTACACAACCATATTGTTTTGATTGTTGGTATTTTACTGGATATTTTATCAAGTTGAGGTAGGGATTTATTGGGGTATCGTGTGAGTTTAAGAATCTTCATTTATGCATTTCAATGTTTATATATAGATTCGTCATCATATTGTGCTATCTTTTGACATGAGTTGTGAAATTGCATTAATGTGTTTAAATGCATTGATTCATGCCACGATAGAATTTTATTAGGTGGATCATGGAGTGCGGATATATTTATTACTTATGTGCGCATGTGAATGACATTTATGAATTGTGAATTGTGAATGGTGGATTGGTTGTTGATTTTGGGAAATGGTCGTGTGGTGTGAGCAATGGGGGGACGAAGGAGCTCCCGGGGTGCAATTCCTCGAATTATCGCGCGATTGGTTGACGTCACCGTAGGGTTAGTAGCCCCAAGACGACTAGGCAGATGAACAGGTAGTTCATGTTCTAGGGTTTGTTTCACGACATAATTTTCCCATTTGATGATTTTGAATTTGATGCTATCTCGGTTGTGAAAGTTGGATTTGAGTTCGTATTGAGAGTATTGGTTTTAATTTCGCGATTATAGAACTTTTAAATTACCTTGATGGTATTAATTAAATTGTTCTACATGAGTTTATATTGTGATTCCTTATGCATTTATATCATGACATTGGACTAGGGTAGAGACTTGACCCTATACGTATTCATTAATTTACATACTTGTGGAATCTTACGCTTCATGATTTTTCTCTACTGGGCCGTTTGTGCTCACCCCTTATCATTTTTCAGGAAAAGAACCATTGGTGGATGATGCATGAGCTATTGGACATTTGTGGAATTTGAACTTATAATAATTACATTTTTATGTAATAATAAAGATTGCGTGCTTATTATAATTTGTACTTGTTTGGCTTTGGACTAGTGTGTTCATATTGTAATTTGATTTGATTTCGGGGTTTGTAGGTGATTTTATTATTTCTATTTCGCTTCCGCGCTAGTGAATTAAAAACAATGTCGGTTGACTAGTTTGACCATTTGATATTTTTATGAATTTTAATTAAATTTAAGTCATTATCCGGATTTTCGGATTTGGGGCGTGACAATATACGTCTTGTATGGATCAACGATACTCCACAAAATAGCCCGAAACCGAAACTGCTGCGCGTGGAGCCAAAAAACTAGGCAAAATCTTCCGTTGGCACGTGGAGGCTCCGGTGGCTGCGTGATCGACGTAGTTCGCTTCGTCTCGTCGAGGCGAATCTCCTGGTGTGGTCAGTTTCTGATTTCGGGCACTTTGGAACTTTGAGTTTCGACCAGAAAGTTCGGGGTTCTTCTTTGCTCCAACCTGGAGCGCTGATACCATTTGTTACGGTTTTTACACCCCCCCCCCCCAAGAACACTTGTTAGGGTTTGCTAACCCTTTGTTAGAAGCCTTGTGTATCTGCAAATCAGAACACACACCAAACAATCAACACAAAGATTTATACGTGGTTCGGCCAAATCAGTCTACGTGCACGGAGAACACCGTTTAACTATAATCAATGAGAGGATTACAAGTGAATAATCATACACATGCACATACACAATGTATACTCACGCATGTATTATCGGAATAATATAAGCTCCTAACTCTCACCAAGAAGAATACTAGTCTGTATCTCTTCTCTCTCTATCTTATGCACACAATACAATAGGGATGATCCCTGTATTTATAGGAGAGCCTGGAGTGGAGGATAAGTCAATCAAATCAATTAAGCGTCTGATCTCTTACCATAATAACTATATTTATTTGATGGTTAAGTTTAACTTTCCCTATAATAAAATAAGCCACCCAAATATAACACTATGGTTATAAATAATCACAGCTATCTAGTAATTGATCATCACAATGTACAAAATATAATATGCCATGCCTTTATATACAAGTATATATAAAAAGTTGATTTGTTCTTACATGCAATAGAGTAATGTCCATTTCACCAATGTTTGTGTGTGTGGTACTGTGGGGTCTCATTTGTGTCTTATTCTCTATCCTTCACCTAACCAACTTTTGTATCCGTACACCAACTTCCGTGAATTATACACTATTATGCAACATGTTTTGATATTGTTACGTTATACTGTCAATGTTTCGTACTTACTTTTAAAATTAATATTATTCAAACTCATTATATTATTACAAAATCCTGATATTGCGATAACCAATTTTGTCATTAATATGTGTCCAAAAATTCTAAGGGTGTGTTTGGAAATTGATGTTTGAAAACTGATGTTTTCATTTTTGTTCTTATTTTTTTTACTGTTCACAGGAACAAAAACACGTTTGGAAGCTTTTGATGGTTTTTGTTTTCGTGAAGAGTAAAAAACCGTTTTCTCACCATTAGTTCAAAAATTGAAAATACCAAAATGGTGTTTTTTTATTTTCGGCACTGTTTGTTCTCAACCAAAAAAAAATAATAATTGTTGTAGATTCCCTAATTGTCATCTTCAACCTCCAAACCCTAATCTCCATCTTCAACCTCCCCACCCCACCCCACCAACAACCGCCATCCCACCACCGCCACCACTGCAAATCGACACCACCACAAACCCCACCATTGCAAATCGACACCACCACTACAAACCCCTACCTCTGCAACTCGACACCCTCAATCGAAGCCAACCACCACCACCATCACCATCACCCCCAATCGAAGCCAAACACCACCCCTATAGTTTGGATCGAGGTGAGAGAAGAGAGAGGTTGGGAAGAGAAGTTAGGGCAAAAAACTATCCAAACATAAAAAATATATTTTTTGTTTTTAGGGCAAAAACCAAAACCAAAACCAAGAATAATTTTTTATTCTCACACCCAAAAATAAGAACAAAAATATTTATTTTTTATTTTTAGGACAAAAACCAAAATCAAAATCAAGAATAATATTTTATTCTCACATCCAAAAATAAAAACAAAAACAAGACCTTCCAAACGGACCTAAACTACCATATCCACTTTTTTTTCCCACTTATTAGTTGAACAAGTACATACTTTTGATAAAGGCTATACTTTTTGTATAGAAAATGTGATCCACTGCTCTAGCGTAGTGGTATACACCATAAAATTAAGGAAAAATTCCTCTAAGGTACTACTCTTCAAGCCCAAAATACTAGGGGTCCGTTTGGTAGGCGGTTCGGTCTGATTTTATCTGGTTCGATCTGGTCTGGTCTTATTTGGGTGGTATTCTGAAAGTCTGTTTGGTAAAGCTGTTTGGTCTTATGTTTGGAAAATAATACAAAAAATAAAAAAATAATATATAAAATTCAAATTTTTTGAATTTTATATATTAATTTTGATTTTTATATTATTTTTTAAATTTTATATATTAATTTTGATTTTTATATATATTTCTCGAATTTAATACATTATTTTTAAAAAATTATATTATTTTTCAAATTTTATATATTATTTTCGAATTTTATACATTTTTTTTAATTTTTTCTATTATTTTGGAATTTTTTTATTTTCCCAAATTTTAAATATATTTTTTGCATTTTATATATTAATTTTGAATTTTATATATATATTTAAAAATTTATACATTATTTCAAATTTTTTATATTATTTTTTTAATTTTATATATTATTTTCAAATTATATATATATTTTAATTTTATATATATTTTTCAAATTTTATGGTCCCATGTGTTAAGACAATTGTATATAAGATCACTTGAGACCATCATTTTTGGTTGTCTCAAATTACCCATTTTGGTCCCAAGTGGTCCTTGTTTTTGGAACCGTGTTGCCAAACAGTGTCCGATCCCAAAAAAGCCATTATGAGACCGGACCACATGGGACCGTATCGCAAACCAAACAGGGCCTTAAGTTCTAAAAAAGTTTGATCTTACTTTTTACCCTAATTTCCATATAAGTCCATTTTTTCAATTTCTTATATAAGTCCATTTTTTCAATTTCTTACATTTCTTTCCTATATTACCCCCACCCACCAACACCCAGTATCCCTATACCCAACATCCACTATCCATAATAAAATTTTTATATAAAATTAGAAATATATATAAAATTTGATTTTTTTAAAAAATTTTTGAAAATAATATATAAAATTCGAAAAATATATATAATTCAAAAATAAATATAAAATTCAAAAAGTATATATAAAATTCGAAAGAAATATATAAAATTTGAATAAAATATATAAAATTCAAAAATAATATATAAAATTCCAAAAATATATATATATATATAATTCAAAAATTATTTATAAAATTCAAAAAATATATATAAAATTCAAAAACAATATATGTGGGCAATCATTTGTATCAATGAATTCCACTAATAGTGGACAATGGAATCCATGGAATGGAGGGTACCATTTCATTTTTCAACCACTGTATCGGTGACAGGATTTTCACATAAAGTATAGCCAATTAGAAGTTTTGGGAGGAACTTCCACAGTCTAAAATTCTGAGGTCTCAAGTGGGGGCTGACATTTTCATTCCTAATATAATAATGCACACATATATGATGAATGAAGAACACATCCAACCATATCATAACACCACATGTGGTTCTCAATTTATGGCCACTGAAAATAATGATTTCAAAAAATATTGGCATATTTTTCGAATTTTATATATTATTTTTGAATTTTATATATTGTTTTCAAATTATATATATATTATTTGAACTTTATATATTATTTTCGAATTTTATATATTATTTTAAAATTTTATATAATTTTTCCGAATTTTATATCTTTTTTTTAATTATATATATATTTTTCTAATTATATATATATATATATTTTTTGAAATATGAATAGTAGATGTTTGGGTATAGGGATAGTGGGTGGGGGTAATATAGAAAAGAAATGTAAGAAATTGAAAAAATGGACTTATATAAAAATTGAGGTAAAAAGTAGGGCTTATGTGTCAAACTCAAACCTTTTTAGAACTTAAGTATCTTTGGGCTTGAAAAGTAGGACATAATATGAATTTTTCCTAAAATTAATGACCTATGAACATCAATACTTGTGCGGTATCACACATTTGATATATGAGGGCTATCCAAAAATCAGTACACCACTTAAAATTTATGTATAAAAACCTATAATTGAAGTTTTTATTCTTTTTCTTTTTCGATAAGTGTGTTGACACCCTAAATGAGCCAACACATGGCAACAAAGCGGACCGAAACGAGGCCGAAAATTGGCCAAAACCGGGCTATTTTTTGGGCTATTTTCGGGCCAAAACTGGGCTGGAATTGAGCCAAAATTGAATTGTTTTTCAGGCCAGATCTGGGCCAGAAATGGGCTGTGAAATGGACCATAAGATGGGCTGCGAAATGGGCCATAAGTTGGGCTGAAATTGGGCCAAAAACTAAGCTGAAAATAGATTGCGAAAATAGGTTAGAAGATAGGTTGAAAATGCGTCATATCATGAAGTTGATTAAGATTAGAAGATTACAAAGTTTGTGGAGTATTGGACACTTTTGAAAAGAGATGTAGTTGAGTTGGTGAAAGTGTTTAGATATGAGTAGAATTTAGGTTGTTTTTATCTTTTATTTATTTATTTATTTCTAGTTTATCTTTAGGATAGTTTCAGGTTATAAATAATGTACGTAAACTTCTGTTACAGAGGTCCACGACTAATATAAAAATGTTCCTTTACAATAGCAGTTTTTCATTATATTTTACTTTTATCGTCTTTTACATTCCATGTCATTTATTTACTTTCCTTCAATATCAATTTATTTCAATTCCCCGTCATTGCACTTTTCAATTCCTTTCGCAATTTCTTTTGGTTACCCAAAAGTCCTCTTTGTTGAGGCAATCAGAACCCTCACGAGAGTTGAGTTCTCTCTCGTAAATCCCCTGATTATATTTCACATGTTCAAAAGAGACGAAAATCCGTTCCTTTTGAACTTGTTGAACTCCGTCACCGGTTCTGGCACGCCCGCACCCTACGGATACGGAGAATATTATCAGCCCTACTACGGCCAATGATTATTATTTTTCGGAATCCTACAAAAATAATGATTATTATCGATCCTACTATTTAATCGGTAATAAATATTATTTTTTGGAACGAAGAAAGTGCAATAATTGAATTTCAATTCTCATTATTGTTCCTTTTAAATGATGTGATTGTATAAAGAGTTGATCTTTTCATTTCACAGTTTTGAATGAATCAAAGGAAGGTAGTCACATGAAGTTTGTTTTTATTTCAAAGTCATGACTTCCAACCACAATAAAGTAACACTAATACTAGTATTACCTCAAGTCAACCCTTACGAACCTTTTCCATTTCTATACCACAATCTATTCATAAAATGTTAGTAGTAGCACCCTATAAACAGACTAATCAATGGTAAAGGGCAAGAACAACCGCCCCCCCCCCCCCCCCCCCCCCCCCACAAACTATACTCTCTTTCCCAAACCCCCAATCTATCTCATATGACGCCCCCCCCCCCCCCCCCCCCCCCCCCCCCACACACACAAACTATACTCTCTTTCCCAAACCCCCAATCTATCTCATATGACGCCCCCCCCCCCCCCCCCCCCCCACAAACTATACTCTCTTTCCCAAACCCCCAATCTATCTCATATGAAGCAGAATTTAAAAAAACAATTTTATTAATTACACTTCCACCCCTTCCTATTTTATTAATTACACTTCCACCCCTTATTACAATATATATATATATATATATATATATATTACGAAAATTACGATTTGATTTTTTTTTTATAAAATTCTAAATAAACATATAAAATTCAAATATATATATATAATTCGTAAAAAAAACATAAAATTTGAAATAACATATAAAATTTGAAACAATATATAAAATTTGAAAGAAACATATAAAATTCGAAAAAAACGTATAAAATTTGTAAACAATATATAAAATTCGAAAAAACATATAAAATTCTAAAAATATATATATAAAAAGTGTGACTGAAATTTAAGTGGACAAGCTTCATAGTCATTAGCCACGATAACGGATCATCTCCAACTCTCTTTATTTTTCTATCACTTTCCTCTCTCTATCACTATCACTTTTTCTCTCAACAAATAAATATAAAATAAAAATAAAAATTATCTAAATAATATTTTAATCAAAATAAAAAATTAATCGATTAACTATATCGATTAAAGGGTCCATTGGTACCCAAATCTAGGGATGCATACGCTCCGGTTCGCTTTCGAATCCGACTGGAATCGAACATATACTTTCGGTTCCTTAAAAATGAGAACCATAACCGAACTGTTAATTTTGATTCAAATATTAATATATTCACGGTGCGGTTCGCTTTCGATTCCGACCGAAACCGGAATCTAACCGATACTTTCAGTTATTTAAAAATGAGAACCGGAACCGAACCGTTAATTTTGATTCAAATATTAATATATTTAATTTTGATTAAAATATTTTAATAAAGTATCGGTTCGATTCCGATTTCGGTCACCATCGTGGGGCATGTGTTGCCATCGTGGCCCTTGAAATAGCTCTGCAGAGAGCTGGAGAGGATCTGTTACCTTGGCTAATGACTCTGAGGCTTGTCCACTTAAACTTTAGTCAAACTTTTTATATATATATATTTGAATTTTATATATATTTTAGAATTTTATATATTGTTTACGAAATTTATATATTTGTTTTGAATTTTATATGTTTTTTTTTTTAATTTTATATGTTTTTTTTCGAATTTTATATATTGTTTCAAATTTTATATATTTTTTTACGAATTATATATATATATTCGAATTTTATATGTTTTTTTCGAATTTTATATAAAAAAAATCAAATTGTAATTTTCGTAATATATATATTTTGTAATAAAGGGTGGAAGTGTAATTAGTAAAATAGGAGGGGATGAAAGTGTATTTTTATATTATAAATAAGGGGTAAAGTGCATGTTGAGTGATTTTTAGATTAGGGGGATTTCTTGCGCTTTACCCATAAATAAATTATACTGACCTCCTCTGAAATTTAAAAAAAAATCATAAATTTAACACGTGAACTCAACATTACATGACTGAAGAAGAATTTCTTTATATATAAAAAAATTAAGATCTTTAAATATACTAAAATGATTACAAAAATAGAACATATTAAGCTTAGAATAAAATTTTCGCATTAAATTTAACATTTTTGAACTTATTCTGATAAATTTCAAATGCTATGCCTATATAAAATTTGTCCAAACCGTGTAGAAAGTACGTGTAATTTACTTAAAAATAAAGAAAAAGGAAAAAGGAAAAATACCACTCTTTACTACTATTATGTATACGTGTATTATATACATGCACAAACTTTGACACTTGGATTTGGAATTGAAAATTTGATGTTTGGAAGAAATAAAATTCTTAAAATTTTGAAATTTGTCTGGAAATAGTGAATGAATTTGAGAAAATTTGGTAATTGCCCATTATTTATTCTTAGTTTATCAAAATTATCATTCAACTAATTACGTACATTTCTATAATTACAAGGATAATATTATATATAATTATTTTTTTTATAACTAAATGTCCATTTCTTCCGAATACAAAATATAATTCATTTTCCATTAATTTTTTACCAATTCTAATTCCAAACAAAGTGTGAAACAAAAGAAAAAAACTACTCTTTGATCTTGTCAAACTTGTCCACTCCATAAGTCCTCACCCCTAATTGACCCCAATAAAGACCAAATGTGAATCCAGACTCTATATAGCTCATTAGAATATCGCATTCACACAAAACCACAACCACCATAGCCACCAAAAGGCTCCGTCATCACCACCACTACCACTCAATTCTCCACACCATTTAAATTCACACCCAGAAACCATTCCTCTAAATTTGATTCAACCCACTCTACCAACCAAAAAAATATAAGTATATCTACATATACATATATATATATATATATATATATTTGGAGTGATTGTGTGTTGTAATTTGTATATCAAAATTCTATAATATTTTGTCGTCAATTTGAGAGAAAAAAGAAGTGATTAATGGGGGATATAGTGAGGGATATAGTGAAGGAGATTCTGGCGAGGCCGATCCAGCTGGCGGACCAGGTGGCGAAAACCGCGGGACAAGCGAGCTCCTGCAAGCAGGAGTGCCAGGAGCTCAAGTCCAAGGCGGAGAAGCTCGCCGTCCTCCTCCGCAGCGCCGCCCGCAACGACCTCTACCAGCGCCCTACCCGCCGCATCATCGACGACACCGAGCAGGTCCTCGGCCGCGCCCTAACCCTCGTCGAGAAATGCGCCTCCCACGGCCTCCTCAACCGCATCTTCACCATCATCCCCACCACCACCACCGCCTTCCGCAAGATGTCCACCCACCTCGAGAACTCCATCGGCGACGTCTCCTGGCTCCTCCACGTCTCCGCCGCCGCCGCCGCCGGCGGTGGCGCCTACCTCGGCCTCCCTCCTATCGCGGCCAATGAACCGATTCTCTGCTTCATATGGTCCCAGATTGCGATTCTCTACACTGGGTCCGCCGACGACAAGTCCGACGCCGCCGCGTCGCTGGTGTCGCTGGCACGCGACAACGACCGGTACGGGAAGCTGATCATCGAAGAGGGCGGAGTCGGGCCATTGCTGAAACTCATGAAGGAGGGAAAGGTTGAGGGGCAAGAGAATGCGGCGAGAGCAATTGGGCTTCTGGGTCGTGACCGCGAAAGTGTGGAAAACATGGTGAGTGTTGGTGTCTGCCAGGTGTTTGCGAAAATGCTCAAGGAGGGTGTGATGAAGGTTCAGGCTGTGGTGGCGTGGGCGGTGTCGGAACTCGCTGCCCGTTACCCCGAATGCCAGGATATCTTCGGCCAGCACAATGTGATCCGTTTGCTTGTCGTTCATCTGGCGTTCGAGACGGTGCAAGAACACAGCAAGTACGCTATTACTAGTATCAAAGTGAGCTCGGAGAGCTCGAAAATGGATGCTGCCGTCAGTAAAGGAAATGAGGATGGTGCGCACAGTCAAATTTCGCATCCGGGTCATAAACAAACCAACCATATGCACAATGTGGTTGCTACTACTATGGCACTGAAAGGCCATTCCAAGCTACCTCAATGGCACAACAACGCGGCGAACCAGACCAACAATAGTGAAAATGGGAACCAAACTCATCAAAACAATGTGTACAATGTTTTTGTTTCCGGGACTAGTAGTAAAGGTAGGGAATCCGAGGAGCCGGACACCAAGGCTCATATGAAGGCGATGGCTGCAAGAGCGCTTTCGTGCCTTGCACATGGAAACTCCGCCATTTGTAGGAGCATTTGCGAATCGAGAGCTCTGCTATGCTTCGCTGTGCTCTTAGAGAAAGGGTCGGGAGACGTTCAATACAATTCGGCTATGGCGTTGATGGAAATCACTGCGGTGGCAGAGCAAGATACCGAGCTGAGGAGAACAGCATTCAAGCCCAATTCACCCGTTTGCAAAGCCATTATCGAGCAATTACTCAAAATCATCGAGAAGGCTGACTCGGAATTGCTTGTCCCCTGTGTAAAGACTATTGGGAGCTTGGCAAGGACTTTTCAAGCAACCGAGACAAGGATCCTAAGGCCGTTAGTGCAGTTGCTTGACGAGCGCGAAGCTGAGATCTCTAAGGAAGCTTGCATTACTCTCACCAAGTTCGCCTCCAGCGATAATTACCTCCACCTTGATCACGCCAAGGCGATAATAGGCGCTGAAGGAGCAAAGCACTTAGTCCAGCTTGTGTACTTTGGAGAAAAACAAAGCCTTCAAAGGTCTGCACTTCTTCTACTTTCCTACATTGCATATCATGTACCAGACAGCGAAGAACTTGCCCGAGCTGAGGTGCTTGTCGTGCTTGTATGGGCATCAAAGCAAGCATTCTTGGTCCAAGATGAGAAGGTTGAGACCTTGTTACATGAGGCCAAAGGTAGGTTGGAGCTATTTCAGTCCAGAAGTTTAAGGGGATTCCATTGATTCCCTTTAGGCCATAGATTTTGTTAATTTATATTTTATGCATCATTCTGATGGAATACGTTGTGTATGTAAACAATGTATACATTTCTTGTCTGTAACAAATGTATTTGATTATTCTATGGTTTGGAGTTCCTTGATATAAAAACCAGAAATTGTGTGTATATGGTACGGGACATGAGCAACCATTATATTCTTTCTGCTATTCTTATTTTCAAGTAATTACAGAGTTATAAATGAAGAGTGTTAGTTGATGAAGTTTGTGAAGAAAGAGTGGCTAGAGAAGAGAAAAGGTGGGAATGTGTTCCTTGTCTATGAAAGAGCTTTTTAGCAAGAACTATTTTGGCCTGTCCCCTAAACTAGTATTTACAAATTCATATAGAGAATTGACCAGTTGTGTGGTTTGAGAACTCAAAAGGGCATCAGGTAGCTGACCTCGAATTTGCTAAGTGATCCATCGCCATTGAAGTCGGTGTTGTTAAAGGCGTGTCTAGGCTCCAGGCTCCTAAAGGCGCAAGACTTGCGCGTGTTGTGTGAGCAGGTGCGCTTTGATAACATTTGGGCCTATACTATATAATATGGTTTAGTAGTAATTTTATTTTTTCATTGCATTTTTCATTATGTGCCTCACTTCACTCAAGCTCACGCCTCGCCTTGTGCCTTGCGTCTTGCGTTTAGGCTCCACAGAATCTCTAGCACCTTGGTGCGGCTTGACCCCTTTAATAACACTGATTGAAGTAGAGTTTCAATCCCACTGCATGCACATTTTCAGTGTATGCAAATGGGAACAATTATTGATTTATAGCTTATGTGCTGTTGTATCCCTCCCATCCTCCGAGTCCGCTTCGCTTCCAAGTTCCAACCAGAACCTTTGTCAATCACAACAGACATAATCATTATCAATGTATTTAACCATTCTTACATACATATATCTATATACATGCGTAATTATCTATGTTTTTCCTCTTTCATTTTTACTGTTTTGTTGGAGTCTATGACATGGGATGTGGTTATGCATGTCCAATTGTACTACAGAAATGCTTTTGCAGGTGGGAAACTGGTTTCTATTAGAGCTCAGGTCACGACAGAGGCTCCGGCAAAGGGAGAGAAGGCTTCGAAAAAAATGGAGTAAGGTGCAGTTCCGAAGAAGTTCACAGCATATGCCTATTCAACACTAAGATCAGGGGTGGTGATGCTTCTGAGAGAAACTAAGGACATAGTCTTCAAAACCGAGGTAATATTTTTATTTCCACAACGTTAAACTGTAGATATTAGATTATCAGATATCATCTTTTTGAAGCTTACTGGGATCATTTCTGACATTGTTGACAAGCAATCCTCACAAATTGCTACCAGTGCTATTGATGATCTTTGAGACTCCGAAACTGCAAGTGATTTAGTCAATTGCACATGAAATATATATACTAATGTTACAGATCAAAACATTTGTCTGTTTTGCGTGATCCATCTTTAGCATTGCATAAAAATTTGCTGATTTAGTCAATTGCACATGAAATATGTATACTAATGGTACAGATCAAAACATAAATATGTTCTTCTAGGTGTATTGTCTTAAAAGTAAATAAAAATCGTTGAGTGGTTTTTGTCTAATTTTTTTAGACAGGTTTCTTTGTGTGGGATAAGAGTCTGCTCAAATTTGGTTGAAGGAAGAGTCGAGACAGAAGCCAAATCCTGGGAATAGTCATTGACATTACTGTTGGAGGCAAGTTGATGAGCAGAGTAACATTATAGTTGTAAACAGACATTAGGACATGCATTAAATGGTGCTCTTGTGAGCCTTTCTTGAAGACTTGTAGAAACTAGGTTCAACTTTTACGAGAACTTTGTCCAAAACTGCCATATCTGATGTGACGATAACCATAAATCTACTAATGCATGCGATCGCTAGAACATCAAGATGGGACCAATTACTTCTCTGGTTGATAGAATTACACATCTATCATCTTAATGAAAGTCTCTGTCTTTTGACATTTGTAGTTTAATGGTTTGGCTTGGCCCTTCTTGGGCGTCCCCGTGAGTTAGCTTAACTGCTCTATAACTAAGTAAGATTCTGTTCATTTTCTATCAAATTATTGGTTCACATATATACTTATTGGATCAAGTTCAATTGATGACAGAACGTGTTTGAGGTTAGATAAGTTCGATGATTGGATGGAGTCTGAAAGGTAGTCGAAGAAGGGAGAGCAGTGGAAGGTGGGGCTACCAGTGCTTGCGTTCGTGTACAATGTCCGCTATGCTTGAGGTACCCAACTACAATGTCCCCTATTCTTCTTTTTCTTGCTTATTTTCCTCATTGGCCTCTGAGATAGTTAAGGTTGCTTGATTTGCGACACTGAGAACACTTCTGCGTTTTTCAAAAACAGAAAATTTAGAAAACTGTCTAAAGAGTTGGTACAGAAAACTCTCTATTTCATATAACTGACTTTTATTATTCTTTGAAATCAGTTTTCAGCTTTCAGAGTTGTTGATAACTGTTTTCAGACATGTAAGCCTAACCTACAGATTATATTTTTGAGGATTGGAGAAAGGGAAAAAAAAACTTTAGCCTTTTGTATGTTGGCCCTATTTGGATTGGCTTTTCGAAAACAGCTTTTTGCTTTCTGGAGCGAAAAATTGTTTTGAACTGTGTATGACAAAATTTTCAGAAGAGCTTATGAGCTTTGGAAGAGCGATTTGAAAAATGTGGAGTACCAGATTTTCAAAACGGCTTATGTTTATCTTTTTCTTCTACGTAAAAGCAAAAGCAGAAGCTATGCCAAATAGGATTGTAGTGTTAGCTACAACTGTGGTTGGTTATCTGATTGAAAAATGATATACAACACGACTCAGCATTTACAACATGATTCCATCATATTCATTTTTCCTCTTCCCATCTAATTTTCTTCCAATGGTATTATCTTCTAAATTAAATTACGCTTTGTCGATTTGGTTGTTGCTGTTTCAGAGCCTTTAGGAGTCCTTGCTTTGTTATATTTGTTTTTAATCTCTGGTTTTGGAAGTGATTGTTTCTTCTTCAGAAAGGTGGTTCTGCCCTCTTGTTTGTTGCCTTGATTATGTCTTGATAAGATGGTGATTTATAATGCTCTGTTTGGATCGGCTTTTGGCTTTCTGAAGGGAAAAATTATTTTGAACGATGCTTGACAAAATTTTTAGAAGGGCATTTGCGCCTTGGAAGAGAGTTTATAAGAAGTTAGGGTTACCAGCTTCTATTTCCCTTTTTCTTCTGTTTAAAGCCAGAAACAAAAGTTCTGCCAAACGGATAAGGAAAATTTCATTTTATAAGGTATTTCTATGAATTCAATCCTCTGAACATATGGGTTCATGGAACATGGATTGCTTTGAGAAAAACATGTTTTCACCTAAAAAAAGGACTATGTTTGGGAGAAAAAGGATGGGCTTAAACTTGAGAGTTGTGAATTGACCTAGAGCTTCTTGTGGGAAAAAAGAAAAAAATAATTATCCAACTTAGAATAAGATTTTTTTTTTTTTTTTTGAAAGTGGTGTGATGGATCCTAGACATTAATTTTAAATTACAAAAAAAGAATCAAGTCAAATTATAGTTTGATACGATGAAGTTGAATATGGGTTTCCAAAGTGGTATAACCATTGTTAGAGACCTTGATTGGCTATGTATGCAGACTATGATCTTTGTTAATTTCTTACAAGTTATATAAATTCAATCTTAAACACTAGGGGTCTGTTTGGTTGCCATGTTTTTGTTTGTGTTTATGTTTTTTTGTTTAAAAAACTTGTTTGGTGCTCTGTTTCTGGCCCAATGAGTTAGCCCACAGTAAAAAAACACACGACCCTTTTTAGTTCAATTGAAAAAACATGAATTTGGTATTTTTTTGTTGGTCATTCACTATTGAGCCAACACATGAACCAACACATAACTTAAACAAAAAATAAGAGAAAAAATAGAAAATTAAACAGACCCAAAAACATGCCCTAGTTGTGTTCTTGCCTTCTCGACATTTCTAGGGTTAGGGACGGTTTAGGCATTTTCGTGCGATTGTTGCTTGATCCCCTTCTCTCTTGGTCGATTGTTGTAATTATCTTCCTCCTCAAGCTTGCGACAGCTCTAGGGCTTCACTTCCTCCTCAAGTTCAGATCAGGTTTGTTCTTTTGTGTATCTATAGTTGCGTATGTATATGTGTGTATCTATAGTTGTGTGTGTGTGTGTACACAACTTCAATTGCGGGTGTTTTTGTTTCTGTTTGTGTCGGTACAACTTCGATTGTATTTGTGTGCTTATATGTATGTGTATGTATGTGTCGGTGTATATGTAGTGTGTCGACAGAGCTAGGGCATGTATAGATATGAATGTATTGCTTCTATATATGAATGCTTCTTTTTCATGTTTGTTTTGCTTCTTCCACCATGATTTCTCTTAATATTAGAACTGAAATTTTGATAAATCTTAATTTTTTTTAAGCAATTGTTCACTTTGATAAATCTGAAATTTTTGGGTTGCTAAGATTAACTGATTTATGTCATGAATTGAAATAGTAATTTGTTCAAACTGGAATTGAGTTGAGTTGGTAGATATTTGTTCATTCGGGTTGAATTGAAGGGGAATTTTCGCGTATTAAGTGTTGGTTTTGATTATTGTTGTTGGGTTTGAAATTGGTATTGTGAACTGCAGTGATTTATATACTACTATTGAGGTAGGGAAGTAATTATTTTTATAGTTATAGATATATAAATTCCAAATTATGTGTTACGGTGAATTGAATCCTTTATGAATCGCATATGTGTAGAGGATATTTGTTCCTCTATCATGTTTTATTAGTGGTAGTATATAAGTAAATTATTATTATGCTCATATTAAATTGATGGTTGAAGTGTTGAATTTCTTATTTACTTATTTATATTGAAGAGGTTGATATTTATTTCGATAATATTCATGAAGTTTTAGTGTTAACATGTATGAGTTGAATTGTATGTGATATCCTCGTCAATTTATTAAAATATGAGTAGTTGATTATGATATATGTGAAGATGGCCTTGTCATGATTCTGTTCATTTTAATACAATTTATTAAAATTGTATGTGATGTATGTGATATAGCCTTTTCCATAGTAATGTCATTATGGTTTTGAGAGTCCTAATGGTGAAAACTTAATTACATATACTAGCAGGAGTAGTTTGAACTGTCATATATGGTGATGATTTAGGAACACAAATTTTGTAGTTGAACTCTTGTTGGGCTTGTTTCATTTGTGGTTTATGTTTTCAGAAAGCACATTATGTGCAAATCTTACAGTTAAAACTCCTAATTGCAATCTCAGATTATATGTTATATATTGTGTTAACATGATTTCATAATTACCTTAGTGATCCTATACACTCATAATGAAATGATCTGTTAGCTGCCCTCTTACTTACTGACTACAAGAAGTCTATACTCCATGATCAGTTTGTTTGTGAATTGAGGCTGGATTTATAATTTGGTGGGTGGTTGCATTTGGTTATGAGGAGAGAAACTTTTAACACCTCTTTAAAAGTAGCTAAAGCATTTAAGAGGGCATGGACAATGATGGTGACTGCAAGTTTAATTAGGTTAAGCAAAAAAACTTGGAAAATGAAGTGTTTATATTAGAATGTACAGAAAATGACAAGGGAAGTGAAATGCTTATATTATGAATGTATAGATAAAATGACTTTTAGGAATGTAACACATGCACTTAAGACTTTTAATATACTACTAGCAGGCTTTGATCATTAAAATATGGTCTTATATGTGTTTCCACATCAATAGAACAACTTATTTAATGGACCAATCTGGTACAATATTTGTTGCTCCACTGTATTTAGAAAAAGAGTACAATGGATTGCAGTTGTTCTAGAAAAGCTTAGACCATCTGACTACAATACTTTTCAATATATCTTGTTGTTGATTTACTCTTGATGCCCAGTGGACTCCAATTCTACTGCCTTTTATATATCAGTAACACCGGTCCACATCAGCGCAATCCTTCATTCGTTTTTTTCCTTGTTTTTGCTTGTTGAACTTTGATGATGCCTATTGCTTCCAATTGGATGATCAATCTGATATGTATTTGATGTCTACAATTAGTTTAGAATTACATAATCTAACACTTGGTGTGCAAAAGTGTAAAACAACTCTCATAAATGAACTCTTAGATCGCAAGGATTCAAGAGAAAATTCCGTTGGGAAAAGACACTGAAATCTATTGAAATAGCTTTGGCTGAGTTTCATAGCCAACCAAGTTCAAATTGTTAAAAAACAATATCCAATTCCAGTTCCGACTTAAAGCACCTGTGCATGCTATGTGCCACATTGTGCTCGCTATCTCGTAACATACCCATGAATAATGCCCAGTGGAGTAAAATGCATTGCTGTGCCTTGTGTGGTAGTTCAACATAGCAGTGCATTGGGCTCTCTTTTTATTTTTATTTTGAAGAATACTTAAAACATTGCTTTTACATTTTGTTTCTCAAAATACTCCTATATACATAGGTATAATGTAGTATTCAATTAGACTTATATATATATATATGTAACATATGCATACAAGCTCCAATAGTCTTTTAACACACAAAGTTCAAATTTTTTTATTTTTTTTTGTTTTTGTTTTGTTTTTTATAATTTCTGCGGATTCCTCCCCCTAACACTGAAAATAAAGAACAACATAGTGAAACCACCCGGTAATCTTTCGGAAAGCTGTAAACGGGGGGTTTGCTGCTCCCAAATCTTTACATGCTTATGATACATGGACTGCTTCAAGAAATTAAATGTGATATCAGATATTTATAGTTTACAACCCCCAGATTCCAAAGTAATGCTTGTCAATACATTGCTTATGTTTCAATGTTTCATTTAAAGTGTTTTTAACTTATCTGAATCTTTGCTTTTGTTCCCCAATCTTAGGTGGAGCCGAAGCGCCAGAAGAAATGACTGATTGATGGCAATACATTGCAAGGGAGGTACTCAATTTCTTGTGTATTAGCTCCGGCATTGTTGTTGTGATGTGGAAATGTACAGTGCAAAGAATATATTGTGCCTTGCACAAACAGAGATTCCTCCTAAATTTTATCTGAAAATGTCTGTATGTGTGTGCTGGGCTTGTGAGACTAATGTTTGTTGTCTACGCGAACCTCACTTCCCCTTGAAAAAAAGAAGAGAACAAAAATACACTCCCAAACTGAAAAAAAAAAGAAAAGAACTTCTTTGGTAGATTTCTTTTCTTGTGCAATCTCTAGTTCAGATAAAATATAGAGATTCTAGTGGTTTATATCCATAGGTTGAGATTTTCCAGTGATTCCTCGATCCAATCCTCCAATTTAGCCAACCAATGGGTTTGCTTTAGCAGGCAAATAAGTGGTCCACTCGTTCATGCTATTGGATGGACATGACTAACAAGTTGAGTTGCGTCGAATTAAAACCGCTTGTTATTTCTCAGATTTTCTGGTGAAGCTTTCTTTTTGTAATAGAAACTTTGTTTAGAAGTTTTATATGGTTGGATGATGTCCCCGCGGGATTTCAAGGAATTAGACAACAAGTTGAACAGTAGGAGGACAATGATTTGGACAACGTAGTTGTTGTTATTCAACATGAACAGTATCGGCAGAAGTACATTATATATGGTGGTTGTATTTGTCTAAGTTGTTTGTTCTTTCTTATGTGTTTTATCGTACTTCTTGTGGTCATTGTTATTGTAATTGACTAATGATATTTCATTTACTCGTTTTTTATTCGGCGATGTAATAAATATATTCAGATATGGGTATATACTGAATGATTGTAAAATATTATTAAATTTTCATCTCCATAATGGGATATGTTGGAGGACAATGTATTGGATATGTCTTGTCATAATTATTTTTTAGTATGTCTTGTGATAATTCTTGCTATCAGGTGAAAAAAAAAAAATTGGACTTGTCATTTTTATGGGAAGGTGCTGCCGAATTTTTTTCATTTTCAAAAGTGTTCATGATGAACAATACCAACTTGTCATAGAAGATATTTGGTAAATAAGTGTCTTTCAATTGCCAAAGATTTGCCATAATTAATTTTTGTATTTTGAAAAAACAAAAAAAATACATTTGGCGCATGTTTGGTTGCCATGTTTTTGTTTGTGTTTATGTTTTTTTGTTTAAAAAGCTTGTTTGGTTATCTGTTTTTGGGCCAAGGTGTTAGTCCACAGTAAAAACACACAAGCCTCTCCTTAGTTTAATTTAAAAAACACATTTTTGGTGTTTCTTCAGTTTATTGCACTGTACCAATAAACACAATTCTGATTAAAAAAAAACAAAGAAAATTTGTTCAAAAACAAAAAGAAACACACGACCAAAAATCATGTTCGAAGTTGTTTCTCCTTTCTCCATTTCAGCCAACATCTCTTACTTGGGTTCATGGCGATTTGAGGCGATTCTACACATGACGCAAGATTCGGCCACGAAATCGTGATTTTCATCCTCACTTTCGCCACGAAGTTCTGATGGATTTCTCTCTCCTCACAGACGCAATGGCCTCCAAATCATACGAGAAGATCGCCGACATCTGCGACGATCTCATGCTTCAGGTAAATCCTAATTACTTTCTTTCTTTCATATCTCTGTATCGATACACTCTATTATATATATATATATATATACTCTTAACTCTAAATATTCTCAAATTGAAAAATGCCCAAATTAGTCTCTCTCTCTCTCTAGGCTGCCACTCAGGGCATTGCCTTTCAAGACGAATGGCCTTACGCGATTCATCTTCTAGGGTATATTTACGTTGATGACATGTAAGCTATTTGTTCCCTCTGTAAATATATATATATATATATATATATATATATATTTATGTGTGTGTGTAATGTGTATTAACGAACGATTTTAGGGTTTTGGATTTCTTGTCGTTGCTGAATTTGATGGTATATATATGTGTGTGCGTGTGTGCAGTAATAGTGCTCGATTTCTGTGGAAGTCGATACCTTCTGCCATCAAGGAGGGCAAGCCCGAAGTGGCGGCGGCATGGAATGTAGGTCAGCGGTTGTGGATGAGGGACTATGGTGGTGTGCATGAGGCTATTCGCGGTTTCGATTGGAGTCAGGAGGCTAGAGAGCTTATGGCCTCGTTTTCAGGCTAGTTTCTGCACCTTATATATAAATATATAGACACAGTTTTGATGTTCTGTTTGGTTAGTGGGGCACAATCTATGAGCAACTAATTGTTTCTATTTAGTATTGCGGAAGGGGGCAAATTGATATTGCATTGCCAATAACCTGAGATCAATGTTAGTAGGATTTCTAGCTTTTTCCTTCATATATGTATAATAGTTTTATGTGATTACTTTGTTCGGATAAGTACAAACAATGAATTAGCACGAGGCCTTAACATAATTTGATGGAATTTATGTTGTGATTAGATAGGGCTGAATTGCCTTACAAGACGTGTCTAGCTAGGTCCTCACTCTATTTAGTGGTCAGTCTCAATTTTGGTTGGGGGCTCTTTAAGATTAACCAAGCACATAAAAGGAATTCTATTTCACTTAAATTACTATTTCTTCCAAACACACAAATGAAATTTTATTTCATTAACAATCCCATTCCAATTCCGATTCCAAATCCAAACCCCAAATAATTTCATTCCAAACACAGTGTAAGGGACCAAACTTTGTTGAAAAGGTGAGAAGAGACCAATCCTAGAGATAATTGCTAATAAGGGACTATTTTATGTAATGTGACTAAATTGCCCTTCTTATCTCTTATGTGCATCAAAAGTTAATAAAAATTTATGATTTTGTTTTTGCTCCGAAATACCAATACTTCAACTGAAAAAAAATATTTAAATAAATATGAAAAAAAAAAATTAGTTCAAAAATTAAATTATATTAGTCAATTTTTTTAATACTATCCATCAATAAAGTAAAGCTTCATATATATATATTTGTATACAAGTGATATGTAATATTATTAAAATTATTTTTGGCAAAAAATAAAATTGCCAATATTTTTTTTGTCAAAATTACTAGAAAAAATGGAGATTTTTTCAAAATTTACGGGAAATTTTTTTTCTAGCAAAATTTTTTTGTCAAAATTGCCGGGAAAAAAATTTAGGCAATTTTTTTTTTCTGTCGAAAAAGTTTTTGTTGGAATTGCCAAAAAACAAAATTATATATCACTTATATACATATATATATATATGAAACTTTACTTTATTCATAGATAGTATTAAAAAATTGAACTAATATAAATTTTGATTTTGGGTATGGTTATTTCGATTATTTCTATTGTAGTATTTTTTTTCGTAGTTGCTAAAAACAATGGGACAAAACATTTCGGATCAATTTTTTTTCATATTTTTTTTCAATTGAAGTATGGGTATTTCGGTGAAAATATTTTTTCGCAATTTTTTATTTGTTTTTGATGCACATAAGAGAGAAGAAGGGCAATTTAATCACAGAGGCAATATATGGAGTGATCAATTTTATCTTAAATCACACAAACTAATACATATCTTTCTTCCTCCTTTAATTTATTTAATTATGGGTTAACTTCATTTACACATTTGATGTTTGTTCTTTCATTACTTTGATCCCCACATTTGCATATCTTCATTTGTACCCCTTATTTTATATGACAGATCTCATTTACACCCCCTCCTGTCTAATCACCTAAATCAACAAAATATATATTTTTATTCATATTCTACCCCTGAAGGTATTGTTTGGTTACAAAGACTAAAAATAACTTAGTTTAATTTATCAATTTGACCCATTTTAAATTTTTTAAATTTGAAAAAAAATAAAAATTCAAATCACTGATCCCAACACCATATCGAAATCTCTCCCCACTGCCGCCACTTTCCCGCCATTCGCCGCCATTTGCTTCAGATCAACAAAGTTATTCTCTCATTATCAATTTATGCAGTTCAGGTACATAAAACCTTGACAATCATTGCAGAATGATGAGACATAACTCAAATAGGGAATTGATAAAGGCAAAATTAAAATGAAAATATCAGCTAGCTAAATGAAATCCAGATTATATATAGACAAAAAAAAAAAAAAAACACCCAACTCTAAACCAATCAGAGCCTAGATCCTTCAAATGTCGGCCATTAACCAATTTCACCCCATCAGTCAATATTTAACGTGGTTCAACCACAATTTTGGTCTACATCCACGAAGAGAAGAAATATTTATTGGAATAATATTACATAGGTGAATAACATAACACCCTCACCCGGTGCACACATCACCCTTACACCCTCTTCCTCTCCTATTTTTCTCACATTTCTTCTCTAAGTCTCAACACAAACCTTAGATCCCTATTTATAAAGTTAAACTGATTTTCTTGTTGAACAAGAAAAAACTCATTTTCTTGTTGGACAAATATTACATTTCCTTGGAGAATAAAACTCTCTAACAATAAATCATTTTTACTATACAACTCTAAATAGAAAACCTAATTACAATAGAATTTAAGACATCTTCCTAACAATCTTCATCTTGGCTCGAATTCTATCATCTTCTCAAAGCTCTACATTGCTTCAAGCATCAAAACTCTTCTTATTCAATTTCTTCTTTTTCATCAACACTCATCATGCTCCACCTCCACCGTGACTATTAGTGCTTCTTCAACATCAACATCATCTTCAACACTACCTGCATGTTCTTCATCTACATCATCATCTTTATCTTCTTCAAACTTAATCACTTCGCTAAGAGTGGTGACTTAGGCACAAACGAAACTTCATATTCTTTGCAGGGAAACTGCCTTCATACGGAACCTATGTTTAAGACCCTAAGAACTCGAGCTCACACAATTGCATGAAACAAGGCTTGAATGTCGTGTCGGAGGAGAAAACCATGGAGGTGGCGATTTCGATGAGGCCGGTGCCGGAGCCAAGCTCGAGGATCCGAAGTTGGTGGGAGCCGCCATAGACGGCGACAAGGGGGCCAGAACTAGGGTTTTGGCGGTGGGGGAGATCATTGCAATCGGAGCTAGGGTTTTGGCGGGAGCGGCCATGGAGGTCGGCAAAGGGGCTAGGGCTAGGGTTTTGGTGGGAGCGGCCATGGAGGTCGGCAAAGGGGCTAGGGCTAGGGTTTTGGTGGGAGCGGTCGAGGAGGTGGAGGAGGGAGGTGGCGGCGGGCCAGAGCTGGAAGGAGATGCCTTGGGATTTGATCTTTCAGGTTGGGGTCTGGTTCTGATGAGCTAGGAGCTTGGGTTGTCTGATTTGTGACGGGAGTAAAACTATAATGAAGGGGTTAATGTCAACGTCATTGTCTTCGTCTTGGGTGGCCATTACAATCATCGCCTTCATCTTGTGATGGTGTTGGAGGTGGTGATCAGGGTGTCCGGTTGTAGAATAAATGTTTGTTTATATATGATATAATTAAAGAGATATATTTGTTTGGACGTAGGTTTATACCTGTTTTTTAGTAAGTTTATAACTGTTTGGAAACTTAGATAGTATTATCTTGGGTTATAAGAGTGTTTGGTATAAGGGTATTTTTGATTTTTTATTTAATTATTGACCGACAACATCTGACAGGGGGTGTGATTAAAGATTTGCAAATGTGAGAGGGTCTATGTGAAGAGAGGACAAACCTCAGGGTGTAAATGAAGTTAACATTTTTCTATTTGTAATTATAAGTAGGACAATGAGAAAGGGACACGTGGCAATAAGCATGAGAAGTGAGGACCACTCAGATTCCACTTAAACTGTTACACCCTCGTAAATTTTGAAATTCAAAAAGCCCCAAACAAATAATTAAAAAAAAAATCCCAAATAACACCTATGAATATATATAGGCCATTTATTCCTCACAAAATAATATATAGCGTAAAATATAATAAATCTCTCTGAACTATTGTATTTTTGTAACAACCTTCCTGAATTAGTGATTTATTGCAATTTGCCCAACTTTTATTACAAATGACTATTCTACCCTTCTTATTATATTTGTTAATTATTTAAATATATCAATAATCTTTCATATATTATCCTAGTTAAAGAAATTTATAACAAAATGATTTTTCCCCATAAAATATATTCATAAATAACTTACTAATACTTAAATGATAAATACTTTTAAAATTTCTCATGTTATATATATAAATAATTTTGGGTAACTACTTAAGTATTTTAAACTTTTTACTTAATTTTTATTTAAAATTACCTAAAAATATTATTTAAACAATTGAGTTTATAAATTATGTGTAAACTTATGCAAATTTGAATGAAGGATATGCCATTATTTTAGTACCAATTGTTTGTTATTTTTATGTTAATTAGAAAAATGCCTCAAAAATATTTTATAAATTGTTTGTTATTTTATGTTAATAAGAAAGGGTAATTTGGTCATTTATGAAAAATATATATTCTTGAATGGGGCAATTTGTACAAAAGGTGACAGTTTAGGGGGTTTGTTGCACAATCTATAGTTCAGGGGGTTAGTTGCAAATTGTACCATAGTTAGGGGGTTTATTGCATTTTAAACCTAATATATATATAGATATATATATGAAGGACATTAATTCCATTGAGCCGATTGAACTTTCTCTAGGGTTTTGTCTCTCCAAGTCTCTCCTCTTTCTCTGTCTCTGCCTATATAACTTTTGATCTATATACTTTGCCTATACATATATATATATATATATATAGTTCTACACAAACATCGAGTGTTGGTGCATTCGTTTCTGACTCCGATCGATTTCTCCCCTAATCGATCAATGGCGGATGAAAACCCTAAATCGACCGGCACTGTGCGGTGGTTCGACGACCACAAGGGCTTCGGATTCATCCAACCGGACGAAGGTGACGAAGATCTCTTCGTACACCAATCGGCGATAAAATCCGACGGCTTCCGAACCCTAACAGAGGGTCAGGTGGTCGAATTTCTGATCGTGCTCGATAACAATGGCTCCAAAGCCGTTGATGTGACCGGTCCCAATGGTGCTCCTCTTGATCAGATCAAGAAAGAGAGTTTCGCGCGTTTCGGCGGCGGAAGAGGCGGTGGCCGTGGCGGTGGATTTGGGTTTAACGGTGGGAGGAGTGGAGGGGAGTGTTATACCTGTGGCATGACGGGGCATTTGGCGCGGGATTGCCGGCGACAAGGCTACAGTGGCGGTGGTGGTGGAGGTGGTCGGGGTTGTTATACTTGTGGTGAGTTTGGGCATTTGGCGCGAGACTGTACTGGTGGTGGTGGTGGTGGAAGAAGTGGAGGTGGTGGTGGTGGTGGAAGAAGTGGAGGTGGTGGTGGTGGTGGTGGTGGGGCTTGTTATAATTGTGGGGGAGTTGGTCACTTTTCAAGGGATTGTCCCAGTGCCGGTGGCGGCGGTGGTTTTGGAAGGTTCGGAGGTAGTGTTGGTGGTGGTGGTGGGGGACGTTGCTATAATTGTGGGAATGATGGGCATTTTGCAAGAGAATGCCCCAACACCTGATGAATGCGGAAAGGAGTAATCTTATATGATCTCTTTTTCTTATCTTGGTTTTGATGCATTTATTTTGCAGTTCATATTCCGCTCTGATTTCAGTTTTTGGTGGGTTATACTTAGGATGGTTTTTGCATTAGTTGTCTGGTTACTATGCTTCACATTTTGCAATATATATATATATATAGATTGTGGGTCAATTACTGAACTAGGCATAGATTTGTTTTTCATGTCAGTGAACTTGAGATGATTTTCTTGGTGATATTCTCTTCAGTTGTTCATATTGAAATCTGTGTGATATGTTAGTCTAATGCTGTTTAAATCTTGTGTGATGTGAAGAAGGTTGCTCTCTATAGGCTAAGAATACAGTCTAGAGTATTCTTTTTTGTATAAACTTATAATGAATGATCCTCCAGAACCTTTAGCTTCAACTATGATGCATTATGGAACTATATATTTAGCGTTGCTTAATCGGGGTCATGACATATTTTTAGATATTATTGGCATGATCCAAGTTCTGGAATGTGACTAAAAGAACATCGAACTTTGGACATGCTGAATTTGATGTTTGTATCATTTGGCTTGAGGTTGCAAAAGTTCTGTTGAATTCATGAAGATATATCCATTTTCGCCTTAGGTAATGGTCAAATTATGGTTTTAATTGTTATTTTTATTTTTATTCTAGCTGAAGAATTTTCAACTTGGGAACTCTTGAACACTACTACATTTTGTTTTTAGTACTGCCCTAGAACCTTTACTTTTGGAGTCTTGATTAACAAGTGCACATGCTTAAGGTTTATCATGAGTATGAATGTAGACCAGTCCAAGGTTTTATGTTAATCTTGAGAACTTGAGTTTAGGTGGTAGGAAGAATTGAAATTTATATATGTCCTTCGTTGCTTAGCAACATGATTTATGCAAGGAACTGGCCACTCCCACATTCTATGTGCGAATCACTTAGCTAGTGTTTGCTGTAACTTTGGGAAGGAGGGTCACTTTGCTAGAGTTTGCCCCAACCACAGAAGAAATTAAAAGGAGTAATCCTATATGTTCTCTTTTACTTGTCTTCAGTTTATGCCTTCATTTGCCGTTACATATTCACTTCTAATTTCTAGTTTTGTAACAATTTTCTGGTATTGTATGCTTTCAAGACAACAATAATTTTTGGTGGATTTTTTTATAGGTTTTTTCCTAATTTATTTATGAATACATGTGATAATTTAATGTGAGATTTTAATATAAGAGTTAAAATAGCAGTGCATTTTGAATTTTTTATAATGTTGTTTCTCAATTTGATCATTTCAGTTTAGATTTTATTTTTTTCCGCTATACTATACTATTAAATTTATTTCTGTCATAAAATCTTTTTATTGTATATTTATATATTTGATCTTTTTTTTTTAGTTTTAATTTTGTTTTGTTTTAACAATTACATCATAATTTATATAAGCTTATTATTTTCTCTTTCAATTTCTTTTCCTTTTGGTCATTGTATAATTATTCACTTTTCTTTTAGTTTGAATTAATACATATAATGTGTATGCTTACTATATACTAATCAATATACCTCACCATATTATCCTTGATTTCTGACTTTTTAGATAATACTCAGTTTTTTCTTAGTTTCATCATGTACATGACAATTTATACACTTTTTCATTTTGATAGTTGATATATATTCTCACAAATATATATATATATATATAGTATATTAGTTTCAATCTATATCCATATAGGTACACTTGATTATTTATAATTGTCTCTTTGAATTTCTATTTTTCTCTCAACATTTTTATCATCATATATGTATTTGTTTATTTTTTTTGTATATTTCAATACTTACATCATAATTTATAGTTTTTATTAGTTGTATTTTTTTTTAACTTTAATTTCAGTAAATTCACAATATACAGTGTTGTGATAATAACATGCTTGTTTCTCAACAATTTGTTTTTTCTTTCTAAACTATTTTTTCATATGTATCTCTTCACTTTTGTTTTTAATTTTAATATATACGTTGTAATTTCAATATTTCTTCATTAGTTTTGGCATATAGTGTTTTTCTTTTACTTTTTGTTTCCATAACTATCTCATTCTTGTAAACTTCACTACTTTTTCATTTTGCTTTAAATTTATTTAGTTATACCTATTTTGACTTTCCCCTCTCATTTTGGTATTTATACTCTAATTATTTTATTTCTCTAAATTTAACTTCATGTTGGTTGATCAACTTTTCTTTTAGTTTTAATTAATACATCTAATTTGTATACTTAGTATATACTAATCAGTTTACCTCACCATATTATTCATGATTTTTAACTTTTTATATAGTATTTGAGTTTTTTTCTTAGTTTCATTAAGAAAATGGCAATTTATATACTTTTTCTTTTTTTAATATATATTTTCACAAGTTCATCGTGATTTCTATAGCTTATTATTTTTTCTTTAATTTCTTTTCCTTTTGGTTATTATATATTCATTCAAACATTTTTGTTAGTTCGAACGAATACATTATATTCGTTATATTTACATATTATTTTATCAATATATATCACATTATGCTTTTCAACTTTTTATAGTTATTCCCTTTTTTTCTTGGTTTCAATAAATCCTATCATAATTGATATAATTTTATTTTTTAATAGTTGATATATATTTACGGACAAATATATATAGTATATTAGTTCAATCTATATCCATATAGGCGCACTTGAATTATTTATGATTGTTTCTCTTTCAATTTCTATTTTCTCTCAACATTTTAATATTATATATGTATTTGTTCACTTTTTTGTATATTCAATACTTGCATCATAATTTATAATTTTTATTAGTTTTAAATTTTTCTAACTTTAATTTCAATAAATTAACAATATACTTTATTTCAATAATAACATGTTTGTTTCTCTTCAATTTGTTTTTTCTTTCTAAACTTTCTTGTTCATATGTATCGCTTCACTTTTGTTTTAAATTTTAATATATGCATTGTAATTTTATATTTCTTCATTAGTTTTGACATAGAGTACTTTTCTTTTAGTTTCCATTGCTATCTCATTCTTGTAAACTTCACTACATATTCATTTTGCTTTAAATTTATTTAGTTATACCTATTTAGTTATAATTGTGGTGGACTTGGTCACTTTGCAAGGGATTGCCCCAGTGCCGGTGGTGGCGGCAGAGGCCGCGGCGGGGTTTTGGAAGGTTTGAAGGGGGACGTTGCTATAATTGTGGGAATAGGGTCACTTTGCAAGAGAATGCCCCGACACCTGAAGAAGAAACGAAAAGGAGTAATCGTATATGATCTCTTTTTCTAATCCTGTTTTTGATGAACTCATTTGCAGTTCATATATATCACTGGGTTATACTTTGGATGTTTTTTTGCATTAGTTGTCTGGTTAATATGATCCGCATTTTGCAATATATATACATACATATATATAGATTGTGGGTCAATGGCTGGAGTAGGCATAATGTTGTTTTTTCTCGTCGATGATACTGAGATGATGTACTTGGTGATATTTTCTTCAGTTGTTCATATTGAAATTTGTGTGATATGAGTCTAGTGCTTGCTTGAATCTGGTGTGATGTGTAAAAGGTTTGCTCTCTGTAGGCTGGGAATGCAGTCTATAGAGTATTCTTTTTCATATAACATACAATGGAGGATCACCCAGAACCCTCGCTATGATGGATCATGTAACTATATATTTAGCTTTGCTTAATCAAGTCACCAACACATTGTTAGATATTTTTGGCATGATCTAAATTCTGCAATGTGACTTAAAGAACATCCAACTTTGGCCGTACTGAATTTTATGTTTCTAGCATTTGGCTTTAGGTTTTGGACAAATTTTGGTTTTAATTGTTAATTTTATTTTCATTCTAGCTGAGAATATTCACTTGGGACCTCTTGAAAATGAAGTTTGTTATAGTACTGCTCTAGAGCCCTTACTTTTGGAGTCTTAATTAACAGGTACATGTGAGACCAAAAGTCAGCAAAAGAAGTAACTAGTCCAAGGATTTACAGTAATCTTGAAAACTTGAGTCTAGGTTGTAGGAAGAAAAAAGAATTCACACAGGTCCTTAGTTGGAAGCAAGGAACTGGATGCTCCGACATTCTGTGCGTGAATCACTTTGATAGTGTGTGCTGTAACTGTGAGAAGGAGGGCCACTTAACTAGAGTTTGCCGCAACGAAAAGAAGTAAATCCTGTATGATCTTTTCTACTTAACTTCAATTTATGCCTTCATTTGCAGTTACATATTCAGTTCTGATATCTGGGAGGAATTTTCCGGAATGGTTACATAGAGAGTGGGTCCATTAGTGAACTAGGCATGATTTTGTTTTCCTTGTTGGAGAAACTGAGATAGATTTTACTGAATGATTCTTCTCTTCATTTGTTCATATGTCACATGCTAGTCTACTGCTGCTTAAATCTCATGTGATGTATTAAAATGTCTTCCCTCTTCAGTTAATTTTAGGTTGTTATCTCTCTGTAGGCCATGGAGACAATCTAGAGTCTGAATTTTGATATAAGCATATTAGCTGATCATCCGGAGCCCTTATGTTATGATCGGCAAATGTTGTATTTTTGCTTAATTCGGTCTCCAACATTTTTAGAAATTTCAAACGTGAGAGAAATTCTTAACTGTAATGGAATGCAAGGCAACTTTTCAGAATACCAAAGGCCTAATGGCCAAGCGGTACATACCCTTGCTCCCAAATGAGAGGTCAAGTGTTTGAGCCTCAGTGGAGGCAATGTGTGCGAGTATGCTTAAGTTTAAAAAAAAAAACTTTCCAAAATGTCCAAAGGTTTTAAGCATTTGGCTTTTACTTTTTGACAAGTGCATGACCCCATATTATTAAAATTTAATTGCTGGGATTTCCTTTGGTTCAATGCATTCTTCATTTTCCATGCTTGTATAATTAAAGAACTTGTCTCTTTTTTATGTGTCTCGAGTCCCAATTGAGTAGTAGTTGTGCTCAAGTCTTATCATGCGTGCGAAGATAGACCTCTCTGTCTCGGAGGTGTCTTATGGTAATTTCTGAAACCTTTGATGTTGGTGCTGGGGAGAAGACAGGTTTACATTATGTACTTTGTTACTTGCTTAGTCTTAGGATTTGTACAATGAGGTTGTCAATGACTAGATCAGTGCATGAATCAAAGGACTTGCAGTGAAACGTTTAGAACAGTAGGACTGCATTTCACGTCCGGGTTTATGCAAATTTGCATTTGTTTTTTGGTAAAGAAATTTTGCATTTGTTTCTGCTATATGATGTGCAACTGTAGTTGTTTGGAAAGTTGGAACAGTGATGTATTTCAAGGCAGTTACTTCTCACAGTTGTTTTATTTTGCAACTCTTTTCTCGTTGTACTCGTATTATATATCTACACATGTATAATGCACAAAACTAACCTGGCTGATATCCATAATATCAAGTGGCATGAGCCTTTATCCTCTTCTTTTACTCTTTAGGATCAATGGAGAGGCAAAATCCTAAACCAATTGTGTTTGAGAACACCTTTTTATCATCTTCTCTTTCGGCTCGAACCCTCAAACTCCCAAGAGCAGACAAGAAGATACTGTTGGGCGTTTAAAATGCTGAGAATGTAGGGTTGGGGTCATAACCATATTACGGACTTAATCACCAGTGTTTAAGATGTTTCTTACCGTGTTTTTGAGTTCATAGAAGTTTATGCACACTTGATTTTCCCAGATTAATTATCAGAGTTCAATATTGTGGGACTACTCACTGTCACTGGAGTGCATGTTGTTTCTTTCCATGTTTTTGAAATCAGTGAATTTTATGCATTTGCTTGTCGCAGATTAATTATCAGAATGTAAGATGTTTATACTGCTAATGTTTTCATTTGATGATGTTTTGTTTTATCATTGTAGTTTAAGATGTTTATACTGCTAATGTTTCCATTTGCTGATGTTTCTTATCATTGGAGTGTAAGATGTTTTCTTACCCTGTTTTTTAATGGGCAATACTTGCTTTAGGCAATGCAAGTAGGAGTCTCCTACTTGCATCCTATGTGGGCCCAATAAAAAATATACACCTGTTTATGAAAATAAAATAAAATCTATTAAGTTATATTACAAAATATTCCCTCTCTCCCCTCTCCCTACCCTTTTTCATTTAGAAAACCTAACTCTGAATTCTTCAAAAGCTCCCATCACCACCCAAGAATTGAATAGTCCCGGCAACATCAATTCGCATGTGTTGAAATTTAAATTTTTGTGCAAGCTACTCGAGACCATTTATTTAGGATTGGCGTTCGTTATTGTTATCCAATAAATTATTTGATTTTTACATAGAGATGTTTTCGATTATTTGATTTCTACAAGGAGAGGTTTCCGGACGATTGGGAAGGGCTTCACAACCGTGCTTAGTGTTCAAATACATGGTTCCCAAGAGTTAGGGAACCACCCTCCTACCAGGCCTATACTCAACCACTTTTTTATTCCATATTTGTATAGATATACATATATGGACACAATTGCTTTTATTTTTTGCTTAATGGTTTCTTGAAAATTCCATATATTGTTGCTTGGATTATTTGATCATCTATTTATTTTATTTGTGCCTGTGTGAGAGAGAGAAGTTAGCTACGGTTAATTAGGTTTTTAAAAGGGAAAGGAAAAGGAGAGAGAGGGGCGCGTGAGAGAGAGGGAATATTTTATTCTATTTTTATAAATAGGTGCATGTTAATTATTGGTCTACCTAATATGTAAGAGGAGTCTCCTACTTACCTGACTTATTGCCCTTTTTTAATTTATACAAGTTTTTGCCTTTGCTTATATCAGGTTAAAATGTTCTGCTGATGTTATATATATATATATATATATATAATGGGAATATATATTTGCAGTCACAGAATGGTTAAGTTTGTATTAATAGATGTGGCAAGTTGTATAGGCGATGGAGAAGAAGTCTACACTACACATCTTAATGCCACATGCCTTTTGCTTACAGCTTTAGTAGATAAAATGCTTATAATATTTGCATTGATAATAATACTAATTGATGCTTAAATACTTATAATATGATTAAGCTTCGTTATAATTCAATGTGCAGTTGTGGGGGGAAAAAAACATTATTTTAGTAATGATTTTGAATGTTGTCTATACTGTGTGAAATGTGAATGATACAATTTATTTTAATTTTTTAAGGGAAAAAAAAGGAGCAAATGTATTAAAATATTCACAAACCCATATACAGAGTCTCGAGAAAGCTCGAGAAAGCTTACATAGTAAACTAAAAAAGAATGTTTGGGTATGAGTTTGTAATGTCTAATTGCGAATATTAAACTTTGGAGTAATTAATTAATAAATTTCAAATTTATCATTAATAACCCAGACTTACAGAAACAAAAATATTTAAAATTGAATTGGGTGCGTTCTTCATATTATTCATTATTCTTAAGTACTATATATGTAAATATCTTTGGAAATGAATGATGTGGAATTTATATATGTTATATTAATCGAAGATAACATTTTAAAAGCAAATTTAATTGGAAGAGAAAACAAAAATAATGAGGGTGTGTGAGTTTGAGATAGAAGATACAGAGGGTGGGGTCCATATGACATGTCAATTTGGACTGGACCTGTGGTTACAAGACTTTTTGTCCATGTTAGGTCGATATTTGTCTGAAATTGCTTGCATTTTTGAAAAGCCCAAATCACAAATTCCAAATAATAGTTCGTTAATTGCCTATTTAAACTTAACTCTCCTTCTCTCTCTCTCCCCACAATTAATCACACCTTAATCTCTCACGACTCAACCCTGCCACTTCTTGTCCTTCTGCCAAAGTCGGTCCAACAATATCATTATATATACATAAACTCATATATTATATACTTACAAGTGAATATATCTATATTTATATATATCTATATAAATCCATCTATTGTTCTCTTCATTTCCTTCTCACCACATTTCCGATACCAACACTTGCATTTCATCCTCAAGAATGGCTACCCTTCAACTCTCTCTTCCTCTACTTTGTCTCTATCTCCTCCAACTCACTTATGGTAAACATATATATATATATACATACACACACACACATATACACACTGTATAGGACATATGTATATAATTACAGCAATTCACAATCTGATCACTTCACATACTACTACGTGAAGTAATCAGAGTTGTTCATAACACTAACACATTTTATTTTACACATGCACCACATAAATTCCATCACATAAATATGTACATTTTCTAAATTGTGTATATACACATCAATTCTTGCACAAGTTCCCAATTCATCAAAGAAATTTATACAATACATATATTTATCAATTCATCAAATAATTGTATAAGTGTTTTATTGGCTATAGGTATATATATATATATAGATAGATAGATATTATATGGGTAATGTTTTTTGATATATAAATTTCATATTGCAGGTGTATATTCAGCAACATTCACAATAATGAACCAGTGCAGCTACCCAGTATGGCCCGGAATACTCTCCGGCGCCGGAACACCACCACTCTCCACCACCGGCTTCGAACTCCAACCCGGAAGCTCCATCCCAGTACCCGTACCCGCCTCCTGGTCGGGTCGGGTCTGGGGCCGGACCCTCTGCTCCCAAGACTCCGCCGGCAAATTCTCCTGCGTCACCGGCGACTGCGGCTCCGGCGACCTCCAGTGCTCCGGCGCCGGCGCAGCCCCTCCAGCCACCCTCGCCGAATTCACCCTAAACGGCGCCGGCGGCCTCGACTTCTACGACGTCAGCCTCGTCGACGGCTACAACCTCCCCATGCTGGTGGCGCCGGTTGGCGGAATTGGCGGGAATTGTTCCGCCACCGGGTGCGTGGTGGACTTGAACGGCGCTTGTCCGACGGAGCTACGCGTGAGTGAGGGCGTGGCGTGTAAGAGCGCATGTGAGGCTTTCGGAGATCCGAAGTATTGCTGTAGTGGAGCGTACGCGACACCAGACGCGTGTGGGCCAAGCTATTTTTCGGAGTACTTCAAGAGCGCGTGTCCGAAAGCTTATAGCTACGCTTACGATGATGGTACCAGTACATTCACATGTGCCTCAGCCGACTATGTCATCACTTTTTGCCCTTCTCCCTCCACAAGGTATACATATATATTATATTTGTATGTGTATGTATAATGTTTGTATATGCTTCTCACGTTATATATTTTTTTAAGTTTTGGAAGTTTATTTGTTTCATGAAGACAAGCACCGTCCTAAAGTAACATTGTTTTTAGATTCTCATTTTATATTATATATTTTTAATAAATGGGACACTGGGAATTAAAAAGTTTGAATTCCAAAATTGTGGCATGTGAAGTATTTTCTTTTAAAGATTATTATCAATGTTCTCCCAAAAATCGATACTCTTTTATATTTTTGGTAAAATGGTGAGCTTACATCTTTATGTTCATTGAATTGAGTGAGAGAAGTTTTGTTGATATAGCAAAAAAAATATATATATATATAAAATTAGTTTTTATAAAGTTATACTGTGTTTGACAGCTTAAACCAACACTTTTGATTCGGCATTGGAAGAATTCTGATAAGAAATATATTAAATAATTCTTTAAATTTCGAATTTGTGGTATCGATCCAGTTCTCTCGAACATAACATTAGGGTTTTCAGTTTTGAAAGCTCCAATAATTATGTTTTTGTTTGGAATTTTACTAATCTTTTGTTTAATAAATATTTTTTTGCAGCCAAAAATCAGGGGAAAATTCACAGGCAACTGATGTCTCATTGGCATCAAGTGGCTGTGATTTGAGCACCACTCGATTACATTACATTGTTGGTCTTTTAGCTGCAGTTTGACAATTTTGGCAGCTCTACTAATTGGGCCCAACTCTTTCAAACCTTCACGTTGTTAGGCTCAGCCCGTCGTAGGCCCACCTGAGATAAGGCCCATTGGGCCTCTAGTTTGGGTCGGTGGCCCTATCGGACTTCCACAGCCCAATTGACCGGCCTAAAAATCACATATATTTTCCGGTCACTAGTGAGCGCAGAACAAGTTTATCATGAAGACGTTTTTTTTTTGTTTTTTTATGAAAGTTAAGAATACTCACACTCTACCTGAGGCTCAAACTACTGACCTTCCATTTGAGAGGAAGGGCAGATACGCTTGTTCATTATGCCTTTGGTAACAAAGCCAATTAGTGAAATGTTTACGTACCAAAGTCACAAAATGTATTAGTCCAAAAGAGTGAGAGGGACTGAGAATTGTATATATATATATATTGTTTCATAAGCTTGTGGTTTAATTTTTTGATAAAGAAAAAAGTTTGTGGACGAGGTTGTTTTCAGTTAATTGAAATATTCTTTTAACTAACACCTAGTATTTAGTATTTAATTATGCAAGCTATGTTCAAGTTGATCAACTTTAATTTTGGTTGGTCATGCAAGCCATGTTCAATTTGATGTATATATATGTATATGTATATACTTTTGGGTTTGGCCACGTCAAAAGAATCATCCTTTAAACAATCAAAGCACGTAATTAGTATTAGTGGTAATTAAGAAACTCATCATCATAAGATAATTTTTCTTTTGTTCAAAATTTGGTCATGGTTATGCAAGTTGTTGGAAGGAAAAAGTCCCTATACTAATAGACATTATTTCTGTAGCAGTATATGATTCATATATATATATATGAAGATACATTTGATAATATATATATATATATACATATAGTAAATATACTTATATTTGAGTAAGTTTATCAGCTTGAATCCATTATAACATAAATCACTCACATTGGACAATGCACTTATTGCACCGAATCTTTTACACAATGGTTCATCAACTTTAGGGGTTGTACTATACTATTTGTCAACTCTTTATCTTAAAATTAAAGATAATAAGTATCATCCCTAGAAGTATATATAAGCTTACTTAGTTTGTAACTCTAAAAACAATTCTGAAAAGTTCAGAAAAATTTGCTTTTAAAAAATAATAAAAGACATTCTTAAATCTTTTTATAACTATATATTTGTTTTAAAAAAAATAGTGTTTTCAAAAAATTGAACCAATCATATTCTTTATCTAGTTTTTTTATTTTCGGCTTTGAGGATACAGGAAAATGTTTCAAAAGTACGAATCAAACCCATACGCACCGTTTAATTCTACAATATTTTAGTAGTTATTTTTTGCCTACTTTAGTTAATAGTGTCCAACAAAAAAAACCTTAACTAATATGTAAACATTTTTATAAAAGATTTATTGACACATCAATAATTAGACAAAATCTATGTATTGCATATTATCTTAAATTTCTTCAAGTCTTGAGATCAAAATGTGAATATTATAACAGCTGTGGAAGTGGAGTAAAAAAAAAATAAAAAATGCCAAGTTGTATATGGTTTTGAAGAGCACTAACATATATGTATATGTATATGTATATGGTTATGGTTTTCAAGAGCACTAACATATATAGTTGTATATGGTTTTCAAGAGCACTAACATGGTTTTCTTGGGGTGTATATATGTATATGTATATGTATAGATGTGTGTACTCCATTATAGTCTAGTATTTACAAAGTAGGGATGAAAGTTGAAGATAAAAAGGCTCTATCTCTACATTTGCAAATGTGTGCATGGATTAAAAAAAGCCATACAAGGTACATATATACATCTAGATAAGGAGACAATAAAGTCATTCAACACTGCTTTCTCATCAGCTTCCATGCTCATGTTTTTTCTTTCTTTACATGATTACATTCTTTTTCCTCTTATTGCTTCCTTTTATACATGATGTGACGATACATCTAATTTATAGTATGAAACTTGAAAGTTTACACACATTTTGACGTGGGATTTTGTCATGAGATTTGATCAAGACCCTTTTCACTTTTTTTTTTTTTGTTTGGGTATTTATATTGATAAAATCTTTATTTTTCCTAGGAGTAATTCGGTTATATTTGACGTGGGATCTTATGAATTAGTCGGGACACAATAGCCTAAATCAAGCAAGAAATATATTAGCAATGTTTTAGGTCATTAAATTTTTTATCTTCTTCGTCACATTCTTTTCCATTCAAAATGGCAACGCCCTTGCACTTGCACGTACACCTTAACCGCGGGAAATCCAACCTGGGCTATTCTGATGCCACTTTTTACAGATGGGACAAGATGTATCACACAAAGGTTTCATAAGTTATAATTTTAGGGTAAATTGCAGTAGCACCCCTGAGATTTAAGTCAATGCCACAAATATGCCGGTCAACGCAATATTTTGCAATGACACCCCCTGGGGCATGTGAAATGACTAGAATACCCCTTTAATTGTTTCACTTATTACATTAGGGTAATATATAAAATTTAAAATTACCCATATGCCAAAACACTAAAATTACTAATTACACTTCCACCCCTTATTACAATATATATATATATATATATTACAAATATATATATATTACGAAAAATATAAATATATATATATTACAAAAATATATATATATATTACAAAAATTAAAAAATTCTAAATAAACACAAAAAATTCGAAACAAACATATAAAATTCGAAAAAATATATATAATTTGTAAACAATATATAAAATTTGAAAAAACATATAAAATTCAAAAAAATATATAAAATTTGAAACAATATATAAAATTCAAAAAAAACATATAAAATTCGAAACAAATATATAAAATTCTTAAATAATATATAAAATTCGAAAAACATATAAAATTTTAAATTTTTTTATAAAATTCAAATATATATATAAAGTGTGACTGAATTGATTCCTACCACATTTGAAAATTCAAATTATTTTGAAATTTGAAATAATTTCAATATATATATATTTGAAATTTCATTCAAATATATTTAACATATTGCTAAAGTATTTATTTTGAAATAAAAGAAAGAAAAAGTTCCTTAGTTAAGATATTTCTAGCACTAGATTTTCCTTTTTTATTATTTAAAATTTAAATACCGTTATATTGATTCCTTGTTTTTAGAAGTTGAAACAAAAAATGACAGATGAAAGAAAGTGATATTGCAAAGGAAAATTTTATGATATTTTTTTACCTTACATTATTTTTATTGAAAAGGAAGAATTTTAGGAAGGAATAAAGTTGATATTGCATGATTCTATTATAAAATTCTTTCTTCTTTAGGAAATGTTAGATATGGAAGGAAGAAAATGTGGTAGGAATCATTTCCAAATAATTAGAATTTTCAAATGTGGTAGGAATCACTTCAGTCACACTTTATATATATATATATATTTGAATTTTATATATTTTTTAGAATTTTATATGTTTTTCGAATTTTATATATTATTTACGAATTTTATATATTTGTTTCGAATTTTATATGTTTTTTTTAATTTTATATATTGTTTCAAATTTTATATATTTTTTTGAATTTTATATGTTTTTTCAAATTTTATATATTGTTTACAAATTATATATATTTTTTCGAATTTTATATGTTTGTTTCGAATTTTTTGTGTTTATTTAGAATTTTGTAATTTTTGTAATATATATATATTTTCGTAATATATATATATATATATATAAGGAGTGAAAGTGTAATTAGTAATTTTAGTGTTTGGACATATGGGTAATTTCAAACTTTATATATTACTCTAATGTAATAAGTGAAACAATTAAAGGGGCATTCTAGTCATTTCACAGGCCCAGGGGGTGTCATTGCAAAGTATTGCGTTGACCGACATATTTGTGGCATTGACCTAAACCTCAGGGGTGCTACTGCAATTTACCCATAATTTTAATAAGCTTTAAGAACAGACTTAATTTTCTAAATAACTAATTGATTTTAACATATCTTATCAACCACACATACGAAGAATCTAATGTAGTTTCTTTGTATGGTGTGGAGGAAATCTTCTAGCCACTCAAAACTTCATTATATATAATAATTCATCCGAATAAAAAAAATGTGTTATGTACTGTTCAGAAATTCAATTACAAATTAATTAATTTAATATGAGGTTCAAAGTTGGACTTTAAAGACAACCTTATACTAATATATCTGCGAATTGGCAAATGTATCTCTATACATGTCATGTTAATCCACCAGAACCATGTGAAGAATTAGGCAAAACAACCATGCTCAAGCCTAAACTTTTTTTATTTTTTCCTTTTTGTTTTTCAAATTATCAAAAAAATCTGCAGAATGAGGAAGCATAATATAATATCCTATATATGGTTTTTTTATCTTTTCAATTTTCTATTGCAGAACTCTGAATTTTTTTGAAATATGGCCAAAAGACAAATATTAAGTTCTTCTCTCCTTTTCTAGTACAAAACTTTCTATAATTCCAATTTTATTTTTGGCAAGTATTAATTGTAAATATTTATAGTCAAAAACGTATGCAAACCACATTTTTTGACACAATTTAATTAACCATCTTAATTTTCCAAAATTTATCAGTCCTTCCCTCGATTCTGGAGCAAAGAGGCAGCTTAATTTTCCCAAATCACTCTTTAATTTCACTTTTCAGGCCTTTATTTTATTTTTTTGATATTTTTTAATATAATGTATGCACAAATTAAGTCTCGTATTGGGATTTTAAATATTTTTAGAATATTAGGTCCGGTTCGGTTTTTGTTTGTGTTTGTTGTTGTGAAATTTAGAAAAACATAAATACATGTTTGTGTTTGTAGAGTATTATAATCTAAAACAAAAACATGTTTGGTATTGATATTTTTTCTGTAAATATATACATACGTACATGTGGTATTTTGGGGTAAAGGGAATTGGTGGTGGTGGTGATGTTTGTTGATATTACATGCTTCTGTTATATCTATATATATAAATATATCATGCATACAAATATATATATTTAAGTATTGCAATAATAAAAAGGAAAACTGACCCGTAATACAAAATTGCAAGAATGAACAGAGTAAATCCGAGCCCTGTGTGATACCACAGTTTCCTTAAGGCAAAATTGCTCCCTCTACGGTACTTAAGGAATCCGAACAAATTGCCTCCCAAGATAGAACGGATTTCGCCTTCACTGTTGCAGCACTGCAAGGATGAAGACCGGCGAACTCAAATACTGTGTTTGTATCCGAACTTTGGACCAGACCTATGTTTCTATATGTATATGCGCATGTAGAGGGAAATATATATTTCTGGCAGAGTGAATTTATGAACGTATATTTTAATGAACTGCAAAACCTATAGATATAGAGAAAGAATAGGTATCTCAACTGTACTGGTATCCTTTCCAATAGGTGTTCAAACTGTATATGCACTGGTTGCATACAAAACTGTATACGTATCTCTTTAGAAGAGACATTTGCAGTTTTGGCAAAAAATAAAAATAAAATGGGTAGAACCGACGACCCACCGCACCGCGCCACGACCACGGCCCGGACCGGGCGGGCGGGCGGCGCGCGCGCGTGTGTGGTTAGGCTAAGACTAGCATGGTTCATGCATGGTCTAACTCACCTCCCATGCCTCTAGATGTTCAAGTCACCTATTCAATGCAACCATATATAAACACCTTTACACTTTACTTTATTTCCAATGTGGGATAACCATTCTTACCCAAGTTCAAGTGAGTCACTTTGAGAGATAATTTCTCATTCAATAATGAATAGTTTTGAACATGTAATTATACCAGCATTACATGTCATTGCACTTTTCAATTCATTTCGCAATTTCTTTTAGTTACCCAAAAGTCCTCTTTGCTGAGGCAATCAGAACCCTTCACAAGAGTTGAGTTTTCTTTCTCGTAAATCGCCTGATTCTATTCCACATGTTCAAAAGAGATGAAATTTCGTTCCTTTTGAACCAGTTGAACTCCGTCACCGGTTCTGCCATGCCCGCACCATACGGATACGAAGAATATTATCGGCCCTACTATTCGGCCGATGATTATTATTTTTCAGAATCCCACGAAAATCATGATTATTATCGGTCCTGCTATTCGGCTGATAATGATTATTATTTTTCATCCTACGAAAATCATGATTATTATCGGCTCTGCTATTCGGCCGATGATGATTATTATTTTTTGGAATGAACAATATCAACTTGGGCATATTGAAGTCCACTGAAACTATCAAGCGAGGCCTTGTGGCATTTTGAGTGAGTATGTTTTGGTGGGGAAGGGAAGCCATTGAATGAGAGCAAGGACATTTCTTTTCTTTTCTTCTCTTCATCTCAATCTTTTTTTTCGAATATTTTTTCTCCTCTCTAAAGGTGTCAATGTGAACCCAATTGAAAACGCCATTAACGGTATGGCCTCGAAGCTCCGAGCGAGCTTGGCGAGGAATTTGTGAGTCAAAGAGCCAGTGAAAGCGAAGAACAAACCCAGAAGAGGAAGACCAAAGGGTACGGGAATGGACAATTTGGGGTGGTGACCTCTGATTCCAACCTTGGAGAGAGCCCAAGTAGGTGATAACCTGTAATGGTCAAAATAATTCATGTCCCAACCAGGATGGGCCACAGGACTGATGGGTCATTGATAGATGGGCCGAAGACTGATGGGCCAAAGACGGATGGGCCATACAATTTATTGGCTCGTGGAATTTTCTAGAAGTTGAGTGATCCATAAGTCAGGGAGTTGTCCTGCTTATGGAATAAAGAGTCCAAAAAGGGGAGTGTTTATCAAATCCCCTGATTTAAGGGATTGATAAACTTGGGTACATGGGCTTGACCCATTTACCAAAATTGTGTATAAATACAATGCCATAGATTGAAGAAAGGATTCCAATTTTTTTACCCCAATTATTATTGTGTATTTTTCTGCATCTACACAATTGGCGTCGTCTGTGGGAAACTTTATTATTGAAATATTTTTCAATAAGCTTCCCATCCTCTATAGAAAGCTAAGATTCATACCATCAATGGCGGTGATCACCCATTCATACCAGACTGATTTACCTCCGAACGGAGGCCAGCAACCTGAAGATCCGATCAGGCGAGCCCTGGAGGAGAGAACTGCCGAGTTGGAGATGCAGAACGCTGAGCTAGTTGCAAAACTGGCTCAACTTCAGAACCCACAGGAGGTCCAGAACGATGAACAGTCTAGCCAGAAGGATCGATCCATAGGCCACCAGTCAGAAAGGGACAACCACCATGCAAATTCCAACAACGATTGGGAGGAGCACACGGAATCATCCCTATAGGTGTTTGGGGGGAGCAATCCCGAAGATATCCTGACCATGAGGAAGTTAGAAGAGATTATGACCAGATTCCAAAGGGAGGTGCTGAAGGATCTGAAGGTGCAGACCCCTATCGATCTAGCATCCGAGGCATCCATCGACGCTGTGCAGACTCCGTTCACCGTAGAAATCACAAGTGTGCCCTACCCGGAGAGGTTCAGACTACCGAAGTTCACCCTGTTCGACGACACGAAAGATCCGACGGAGCACATCTACCACGTGCATACCAAGATGAATGTCTACAACGAAAATGAAGCCCTACTCTGCAAAATCTTCCCCACTAGCTGACATCGGAGAACTCAATTCCAGAGCACAAAGGCATATCCGAATAGAAGAAGAGTTGGCCATACGCCAAAGAAGAACAACCTTTGCAACAGTAGAGGCAAGGGCATCCGAACCTTCCAGGGTAAAGGATCAGGCACCGGACCGGAAGCGACCGAGCGCTCCTCCTGCACCCTCCCCAGTCCCAGAGAAACGCCAGAGGTTTGAGGACAAGGTCACCCCCTTAAAGGTTACCCTGGCCAAACTATACCAGGAGACAAAGGGTAAAGGAATCTACCGATCACCACCACCCATCAGACATCCGATGGCCCAAAGAGATATGTTAAGGCATTGTGCCTTCCATGGCGAGTACGGGCACCATGCCAATGAATACAGAAGTCTTAGGAGACAGGTGAAAGCCATGATAGCAAAAGGAGAGTTGACCGAATATGTTGCCAATGAGGGAACCCGACCAGATCAAACGTCGCATACACCTACCAAGGGAACTATGGGACAGCCCGTACAGGTCATTCACATGTTTCATGGAGGACCAAGTCGGTCAGAGATAGAAGAGGCCCGGAGATCCCAAATGCGACAAGCTCAGAAACTGTGAAGGGTTGGGGAAGTCAGCGAGTTTAGAAGCCCGAAAGAGGACGCCCGGATAATTTTCACTTCTGCGGATATGCGGAGCATTCAGACACCACACGATGACCCTTTGGTTATCTCCCTCATGGTCTCGAACTGCTTGATCAAGAGGGTGATGGTTGACCCTGGGAGCAACGCCAACACTATCACCAAATGGGCCTTTGAGAAGTTAGAAATCAACCCTCAAGACATTGTACCTTCCAGAAGCCCGATATCAGGATTTGATGGCAGAAGAGTAGAACCAGTGGGAGAGATCCAACTGCTAGTGACAGCAGCAAGGTGCACACTCCGAGAAACTTTTGTGATGGTGGATGTCAAGCCTTCCTATAATCTCCTTATGGGAAGGGGTTGGATCCATCGGGTGCACGGAGTCCCTTCAACCATGCATCAAGTCATGCGGTGTATTGACCCGAACGGAGTTGACGTGATTGACATCAGGGGCAATCAGGTAGCAGCAAAGGAGTGTTATGCTGTTACCATGAAAAGTCTAAAGAAAAAGGCGAAACCGGAACGAGGGTCGCGATATAAGGCAGTACCCGATGACAAATAACAATTATAGGAAGAGGGTGCGGGGTCATCAATAGTAGTTGAACCTTTGCTTGAAGTACAGATCTACCCCGGTCACCCCGAAAGATTGACTTATATCGGTTCTGGCCTTAGTACTCAAGAAAAGGAAGAAATGAAGTCCCTACTACGCTCTAACGTGGACATATTTGCCTGGGGACATATGGATATAATTAGCATCGATCCGTCAGTGACCCAGCATTCCCTCAACGTGGATCCCAGTGCAAAACCTGTCAGACAAAAGCAAAGGCGGATGGGGGCACAGAGGAACCAGATCATAGCTGAAGAGGTCAATCGACTTCTCCAACCAGGATTCATAAAGGAGGTACAATATCCGTCCTGGATGGAAAACATTATGGTGGTTCAGAAAAAGAATGGGAAATGGAGGGTGTGCGTGAACTTCACCGATCTGAACAGAGCATGCCTGAAAAACTGTTTCCTCTTACCGAAGATCGATCAGATGGTAGATGCCACTGCAGGGTTCGAGCGCTTGAGTTTTATGGATGTGTACTCTGGATATAACCAGATACGAATGAACCCCGATGACGAGGAAAAAATGGCATTCATCACCGAATCAGGTACATATTGTTACACAGTTATGCCTTTCGGACTAAAAAATACAGGTGCAACCTTTCAGAGGTTGGTGAACAAAGTTTTCCAGGGCATGATGGGATCCACCATAGAAGCTTATATTGATGACACGGTGGTTAAAAGCAAAGCAAAAGGTGATCACCTGACTGATCTGCAGCAGGTATTCGATACCCTCGGAAAGTACAAGATGAAGCTCAACCCATCCAAATGTTCCTTCGGAGTGGCTTCGGGCCAGTTCTTAGGACACATAGTCGATCGGACGGGAATATAAGCTAGTCCAACGCAAGTCAAAGCCCTTGTAGAGATAACAAAACCAAGGTCCCGGAAGGAGATCCAGGTGCTAACAAGAAGAGTAGCAGCCCTCATCCGTTTCATTTCTCGATTAACCGATCGGTGCAGGCCGTTCTTTCAAGCTATAAAGGTGGCAAAAGGAGAGGTCTGGGGACCGGAGCAATCAGAAGCTCTGAAGAAACTCAAGAGCTACATGGCAAAGTCTCCTATTCTGGCAACCCCAGAAGCAGATGAGCCGCTACACCTGTATCTAGCTATATCGTCAACGTCTACTAGCGCCGCTTTGGTCAAGGAAGGCAAGGGGTACCAAACACCAGTCTTCTACACCAGCAAAGCCCTTGCTGATGCAGAAACTCGTTATACGAAGCAGGAGAAGATGGTACTATCACTGGCCAATGCAAAGCAATGTCTTCGGCATTATTTTGAAGCACACCCGATCATAGTGCCAACTGCAATCCCGATCAGATCAATAATGGCAAAACCTGAGTTATCGGGGAGGGTATTCAAATGGGCAATTGAACTCGGGATTTTTGACATAACCTATGTCCCCCGAACTGCAATCAAAGGCCAAGCAATAGCTGATTTCTTGCTAGAAATAGAAACTACAAACTCTTTGGAAGAAAGTGAACTTGGCTTATGGGTTGTGTTCGTAGACGGATCCTTAAATGTCAATGGAGCAGGGATCGGTGTGGAGCTCATGACACCAGATGGCACTAAAATCCAGCAATCCGTTCGACTGGAGTTTCCTGCCTCCAACAACGAAGCCGAATATGAAGCCCTTCTTTCAGGAATTCGGTTGGCCTGAAGCCTTCAAGTACAGAAAACAGAGATTCGAAGTGACTCTCAGTTGGTCGTGCGGCAGTTAAATGGGGAGTATGAAACCTGAGAGCCGAAAATGGAAGCGTACAGGAATTTAGTTCTAAAAGAGGCCGAAGGGTTCCAATAGTTAACCTTTGAACAGATTCCCAAAGGGGATAATTTTATAGCTGATCGTCTAGCTAACCAGGCCTCTACAGCAGGAGAAGGTATGAGTCGCACTGTACCAATAGACTTCATCGTCCGATCAAGCTTGGAGCCCCCCGAAGAAGTGATGGTCATTCTATGGGAGCCAAGTTGGTTGGACCCTATAGCAGATTATTTCAGGACTGGTGCATTGCCTGAGTCAAAATCAGAAGCCCGGAAGATAAGAATGAAGGCAGCCAAATATGCTCTGTACAACGGCCAGCTATACCGCAAGTTCTTCTCCAGACCATACTTGAGATGTCTCACGCCCTCCGAAGCATTGGCGGTCATGGAAGAGATTCATGCAGGAGCTTGTGGCAATTCCGGAGGAAGATCTTTAGCCCATAAGGTTCTCACACATGGATACTTCTGGCCCTATCTGTCAAGGGATGCTGAGGTCTATACTCGACATTGTAAGAAATGTCAATTTCATGGAGATGCCATTCATCCGCCTCCAGAGTTGTTGAACCCAACAATTGTCCCTCACCCGTTTGCCCGATGGGGTATGGATATTGTGGGTCCACTCCCGAAAGCTTTACGCTCTACCACTCATGTTCTTCTGGCTACAGACTACTTTACCAAGTGGGTGGAAGCCGAGGCATACCCCACCATCATAGGTAGCCATGTTATAAAGTTCATCTAGAGCCACATCATCTGTAGATTCGGTCTACCCCGAACTATAATGATGGATAATGACACCAATCTTGATAACATGAGGGTTCAAGCATTCCTGGCAAAGCATTGGATCAATCAGAACATGTCTTCCGTCGGCTATCCGCAAGGAAATGGGCAAGCTGAAAGGACAAACATAACCATTTTTGATACACTGAGGAAAAAACTTGAAAAAGCAAAAGGGGCATGGTTGGAGAAATTTCCTAAGGTGTTATGGTCCTATCGGACTACTCCAAGGCAACCGACGAGAGAGAGACCCCTTTCGCCATGGCTTATGGGGCCGAAGCAGTTATCCCAACCGAATTAAGGGTACCTACTTTAAGAAGACAAGCCTGGGAAGAAGGCCCGAACAATCAACATCTAACACATGATATGGACCTCTTAGAGGAAAGGAGGGAAGTTGCCGGGATAAGGTTGGCTGCCTATCAGCAACAAGTCCGGGCACGGTTTAATCAGAAAGTTAAAATAAGGGAGTTCCAGGTAGGCGATATGGTACTCAGAAGAAAGATTGGGATTGTAGGCAAGTTACGAGAGACATGGGAATGACCTTACACAGTAGTTGAGGTCATCGGTCGCGGAGCTTATCGGGTACGAAAGAACGAAACAGGCCGCTTCAAATCCAACTCTCAGAACGCTTATCGACTTAAGAGGTATTATCCTTAGGAATTTTCTTTGTTGTTGAAACAGTAAAGTTGTGTCTTACTTATGACACCTTCTATTGATTAGAATAAAACATCTGTGCCCGATGTTCGGCACCTCTGCTTCATGATTCTCAAGTTCATTTCAATAAAGATACATTATATTTTTGCGAATGTTCCATGTTTAAATTGTTCATTTCAATTAAGTGTTGAGTTCAAATCTTATTTGAACTAACTAGAGGACAAATGCAAGCCTCAGGGGCCATATGCTTGAAGGCTCTGTTTTAAAATTGAAATTTTCCTAAGTGTTGAGTTCAAACCTGATTTGAACTAACTAGAGGACAAATGCAAGCCTCAGGGGCCATATGCCCGAAGGCTCTATTTTAAAATTGAAATTTTCCTAAGTGTTGAGTTCAAACCTGATTTGAACTAACTAGAGGACAAATGCAAGCCTCAGGGGCCATATGCCCGAAGGCTCTATTTTAAAATTGAAATTGTCCTAAGTGTTGAGTTCAAACCTGATTTGAACTAACCAGAGGACAAATGCATGTCTCAGGGGCCATATGCCCGAAGGCTCTATTTTTAAAATTAAAATCTTCCTAAGTGCAGAAATTCAAAACTAGCCAGAGGAAGAAGAAAAAACATCAGGGGCCATATATCCGATATATTGTAGGAAAGCAAGAGCAAATTATACACTGTGATAGGAAAATCCTTTTTAATTAAATAAAAAGATAGAAATTACAAAAGTACCCTTTTGGGGTAAGAACAAATAAACTTTAAAAAGCCTATTCTACTGATCGGGAGGATGATATTCTTCTCCCTTCAAAATAGTGGCGAACCGCTTCTCGTTTTCGGAGGCGGGAGGGGTTTTGTAGGGAGCGGGCACTCCCATGTGGGCATCAAATTCCTCTGCGGTCTTGAACTCCCGAGCTGCCAGAGGAATATGCTCCATTTCGTGCCTATCTCGCCATGCTCTGGTCGATCGGAGATCACAGATGATGCAATACCGATTGTACATATTGAGACCTCCTAGGCGACACACTTCCACTTTGGCCCGCTCAAGCGCCAAAAGGTTCTCTAACTCTGCCTTTTTAGATGCCATCTTCTGGTTAGCTATTTTCACTTCTTCAAGCTCAGCAAGTAAAACCAGCTTTTCAGTAGTCAGAGCCGCTTCTCCGCCTCATCGGTCTCCAGAAGGATCTTTTGTTCTGAGACAGTCTGACGAAGGCCATCTGCCTCTTTAACTAGAGTAGCCCGGTGGGCATTATTTTGCTTGATCTGGGCCTTCATACTAGCCATTTCCTTAATGTCAGATTCCACGATGTTGTTGTAGGCCTGAACCCCATAGAGAAGTTGCACAAAAAAGACATGTTAGTACATAATGTGGCAATAGGAAATAAACCAAGTTCCAAAACAAAGAGCAAGTGTATACCTCCATAACCATTATGGAAGTCTTCTTTGCCAGATCAGTCCTGAGATTTTGGACTGAGCAGCCCTATCAGCTGGAGTCCAGATCCCTTTTGCCATAGCCCGAAGGGCTTTTGGCTGGGTAAGGGTAATTTGATTAGCGCAGACCGAAGCCCCATCTAGTAGAAGGAACTTCGATTCCCAGGGAATTGAAATACGAGATGCCTCCAGAGCTTGGGGGTATTGCTCGTAGAAGCATTATCAGTTTGAGTTCTGGCCCTCTTATTGGCCACCCCACCACCTATACTGGAACGGGTCCAGATAACTGGAGGATTTTTCTGCATCTGGGGTGGAGCTACCAGATTCTGGGCTGGTGGCGCTACCGGACTCTGAGCATGAGGAGTTACCGAAGCCGCTGGCGGTGCTGTTGAGAGTGGTACAACATCAACCAGGGTGACCCCTTCGGGAACTTGAGGGCATCTAGCGGAAATAGGTTTGTCAGGCAAGTCCATCATGTCAACAACAACGCCCAAATTAGAAATTGACTCCAGATTTTCCAAAGTCAGTAGGTCAGTAGCAGATCGGGCTTTGCCCCATACATGAGTTTTCAGGAGGCCTATACGTTGTTTTATGAAAGTAAGGGGAATGTCCCTATCCTCATAACCCAGAAATTTGAAGGCCTAATGTAATACCCCGTATTTAAATAATTATGTTATTTCTTTATTTATTTTGGATGGCATGGTGGGTATTTTAAATTATTGAATAAGGGTACTCTAGTCATTTTATAACTATTAGGTAAGTTGGTTATTATGGGATCTGATAAGGGCATATTAGTCATTAAGACGAGTGGCAGGATGGTTATTGTGGCAGATCTAGGGGCATTATTGTAATGACCAGGTTAATTTAAATAATTTCTTTTTCTTCGGTTAATATATATATTTTTTATCTTGTGCATTACGTGGCATTGCATGTGTTTTCGTGCATTAAGGATTTCATGATTTGAATTTTTGGGTTCATTCCTATGTTTTGTAAAATTTTCATTTTTGTCGTTGATCGGGTAGTTTCGATATTTTAATTAAATGTGGGGGTTACTTTTGAGTTTGATAAAGATGAGGGTAACTTTTGCAATATATTCATTATATGTAAATGTGTGACCGAATTCCACATGTTTATTTTTATTTTTATCTTCAACTTTCCAAAAGCATATTCCTCCATCATTTAAAGGTGCAATCATACATCTATTATATTGACACCACTTTATGACATTATTGATGAAAGTTTTCAGCCATTATATTGATGTGTTGAGGTTAGCTTTTGCATATTCTCAACAATCAAGCAAAACCATTTTTTTCATCATTCTCTATTTTTCTCCTATCTTCTCCTCTCTACATTTTGGGCATCTTAGAGTGGGGATTCAATTTTGTGCTCAACTAGGAAGTTGTCCTACGTGTTCCGATCTTCAGTTTAATACCAATTACGGTATGTGATCTATATTATTTAATTTGATTTGATTTTTCAAAAATTCCAGATTGCTAGTTTACATGTTTAGTGAAAATCAAGGCTTTAGATCTCTAATTTATAATATATGTACGGATCAAAATTAGTTTATGAAAATTTTACAGATCATATATAGGTATGTGATTATATGTTCCTGAAACTTTCATAATTTATAGATAAGTAGAGAGTTAATTAAAAATCTAGGAAAAAACATGTTATTCGGATATTGTTGTTGCTGCAGACCGTTTTTTTTACTCGGTTTGAGAAATTTATAGACCATGTTAAATTATTTATAAATTTTTGAAACTTTTACAGTATGATTTTGTATATGTCTATTATCATCTCTCAAAATTTCAGATCATTTAGATAAATATTAAATGTTCTAAAAATCACGGAAGTACGCTGTCCAGTGATATTTTACTGCTTGCTGATCCGATTTCGGTTTCGGTTTAGCCAATTGTTTCATATGGTTTCGTATTCTTATAAATCTTGAAACTTTTATTATAACATTTTGTATATGTCTAGGACATATGTACTGAAGATCAAGAATTTTAAGTTAATTTATACTGGTAATACAAATTGTTGAGTAGTAACTGTTCAGTTTTAACCGTAGTTTAAAACCGGAACTTGTGTTACCGATTTGAGCTATCTATAATTCTAATTTTGTACTTATAATTTTATCACCTGATCTTGAGTATATAAGATGTAAATATGGAGGTTTCGGTAGTCATATAATTCATGGATAGGTTTGTAAAAATCTTGGAGTAAAGGGTGTTCAGTTTTCGGAACTGTTAGGAAAGCTGTCATTTATAATTATTTTGGACCACTGTCCTTTGATTAAAGCTTATGAAAATTTTACAGTAGATCTACGTAGAAGTTTGAAGTGTATCCTATAAATTTCATATTTTTATCAAACCTGTAGATTTTTCTAAAAATCATAGATTACCTGCTGTCCGTTTTACGGTAGTATTCGAAGCCGAACTTTTCGATTCTTAATTAAGTAGCTAAATTTTGTCTATTAATCCCGATTATTTTTGAGTAGATATTTATATATATCAGAATGTTTATTGGAAAATATTATTATAAAAATAATTATGGTTATGTATATAAAAATTATTCAATATGTGTTAATTAGTTTCGGGCATAACAGGGTACAAATGAAGGCGTGAAGGGAGAACCGTCCGTTTATTCATTCTCTACACAACCATATTGTTTTGATTGTTGGTATTTTACTGGATATTTTATCAAGTTGAGGTAGGGATTTATTGGGGTATCGTGTGAGTTTAAGAATCTTCATTTATGCATTTTAATGTTTATATATAGATTCATCATCTTATTGTGCTATGTTTGACATGAGTTGTGAAATTGCATTAATATGTTTAAATGCATTGATTCATGCCACGATAGAATTTTATTAGGTGGATCATGGAGTGCGGATATATTTATTACTTATGTGCGCATGTGAATGACATTTATGAATTGTGAATTGTGAATGGTGGATTGGTTGTTGATTTTGGGAAATGGTCGTGTGGTGTGAGCAATGGGGGGACGAAGGAGCTCCCGGGGTGCAAGTCCTCGAATTATCGCGCGATTGGTTGACGTCACCGTAGGGTTAGTAGCCCCAAGACGACTAGGCAGATGAACAGGTAGTTCATGTCCTAGGGTTTGTTTCACGACATAATTTTCCCATTTGATGATTTTGAATTTGATGTTATCTCTGTTGTGATAGTTGGATTTGAATTCGTATTGAGAGTATTGGTTTTAATTTCGTGATTATAGAACTTTTAAATTATCTTGATGATATTATTTAAATTGTTCTACATGAGTTTATATTATGATTCCTTATGCATTTATATCATGACATTGGACTAGGGTAGAGACTTGACCCTATACGTATTCATTAATTTACATACTTGCGGAATCTTACGCTTCATGATTTTTCTCTACTGGGCCGTTTGTGCTCACCCCTTATCATTTTTCAGGAAAAGAACCGTTGGTGGATGATGCATGAGCTACTGGATATTTGTGGAATTTGAACTTATAATAATTACATCTTTATGTAATAATAAAGATTGCGTGCTTATTATGATTTGTAATTGTTTGGCTTTGGACTAGTGTGTTCATGTTGTAATTTGATTTGGTTTCGGGATTTGGGTATGATTTTATTATTTCTATTTCGCTTCCGCGCTAGTGAATTATAAACAATGTCGGTTGACCAGTTTGACCATTTGATATTTTTATGAATTTTAATTAAATTTAAGTCATTATCCGGGTTTTCGGATTCGGGGCGTGACAATTATGGTCATTTGCCATAACCTAGCTCCCCCTATATAAGCATAAGGATATTCAGCCTATTATCTCAAGACTATGAAGAATTCAGACTTCTCTCTTCTTAGTCACTCACCTATATACGTATACACACACATATATATATATATAGATAGAGAGAGATCTAGAGATAGAGAAAGTATTTGGTTCAGATCTGGATTCGGGGTGTAGTAAGCTCTCCAAATCAGGCAAGACATATGTTCTACTCTTCCTCTTTGTACTAGAATTCGTAACCTTTGTTTGGTACTCCTATAAACTGTTATACATTAATTTCGTATATGTATGCTTATGAGTATTAGCATGTTCAATTATGTATTGATATATAGTTATATGAACATGTATGTGTAGATCCGTAACTATATATGTATATATGTAGTTATATGAACATATATGTATAGATCCGTAGCTATATGTATGGATATGTAGTTATATGAACATGTATGCGTAGATCCGTAACTATATATGTAGTTATACGAACATGTATGCGTAGATCCGTAACTATATATGTAGTTATACGAACATGTATGTATAGATCCGTAACGATATATGTATATATGTAGTTATATGAACATATATGTATAGATCCGTAGCTATATGTAGTTATATGAACATGTATGCGTAGATCCGTAACTATATATGTAGTTATACGAACATGTATGCGTAGATCCGTAACTATATATGTAGTTATACGAACATGTATGTGTAGATCCGTAACTATATATGTAGTTATACGAACATGTATGTATAGATCCATAGCTATATGGTTATATGTATAGATCAGTAGCCATATGAGCATATATGTATAGATCCGTAATTATGTTAAAAACATATGTATAGATCTGTTATAATATGTTGGTATTTACGTATATATATGATGATATATATTATGTTATACATATATGTATAGATCCGAAAGTATATGTATAAATCATGTGTATATGGATAGAATTGTGATATTTATAACCATTCATGTATAGATCGGTTATAGTAGGTTTTGATTCATGATTACATATGGTAGTATATATTCTATTTATACGTATATACATTTACTTGTAATCATATGTACAGATCTGTTTTACCATGTTCATGTCCATAAATATATACGCAATTTATTATATTCTGTGTAGACTTGTATGAATTTATATGTTATTATAAGTCACCACGAATTATACTAAAATATGTATATTCGACAGTATAAATGAATAGTTTTAACCGTATAAATATACCGTATTTCCTGGCACTAGGGCGCTGCCCCAAACCCCGCCAGGGGGGCGCTCAGGAAAGGTTGCGCCGCCCCCCCTGGACCCCCCAGGCTCGACTTTTCCAATTGTTATACATCCCCGAATAAAGAATACAAGTGAATTAATAAATTCGTAAAATCATAAGATTTAATTAAAAGGAATATGGTCGGGAGATTTAAAAAGGAACCACAAGTATGCTGACTAATAAACGCAGTCTCACTAGTACCGCGGGACTTGGATGAGTTGTCACGACATGGCTGAGTTGCCGGGTACGTGGTTATGGTTGAAAATGGAGATGATGGAAATTTGACTTATGGAAGGAATTTATGGTATTTGTTTTATATTTTCATGGTGGTATTCTAGGGAATATAAAGTATAGTAAGGTATATTAATATTTATTAATATTTTTGGGATATGTGTCACTGGGAAAGGGGATGGTTTTTAGTACTCTGTTTGGGATCATGTAGAGATGTACTTGCTCGTGGGTTTGACCCACCTTTGTTGATATTTCAGGTCCTCGGCAATTGCATCCGCAGGGTTGAGGATTTGTCTCTCCTGTATTCTCGGTCCAACAGTTTCCTTCCACTACAGGGTAGGAATTCAGTCTTGTTGTGGTTAAAATAAGTTTGTGTGGTCTAGGGGTCCATGTTATGCGATTCCCAAGTTGTATAAATTTGAACTTAAGTTATTTCAAAGATGTATTGGGTGTGGGATCTTTCCTGTATAAGTGGTATCATCAACTCTTATTATCTTATCTCTATTTTATGTCTTATCATCTGTGCTTATTTTTGTCAATTGAAGATACTCATAGTTTTTGTGTATGGGCCTGACCAACCTATGCATGGAAATTGTGGGTGTTACACCTAATCCCTCCGATGAAGATCACAGTGTTCACAAAGGCAAAAGACTTTATAAAGGGGGCGGAAGATGAGCAGATGGATGACACCGAACGTACTTGGGATCGGGAATATACAAGAAAACGGGTAAGACCAGTTGCCACTCACAACTACCATTCTTTTTTTCCACCCCTTATCAAATTTTTCGGTGTCAGTACATATACTCCGACCATGGAATGGAAAAATATTGTATCTGCCCTCACTTGCTCTGGCATTTTGGAAAAAATAGCAAAGGAGCAGGTTGGCTAAACCTATATTTAGGTCCAAATCCCTATTGCACAATAGGAGCATGGACATGATCCTGAGGCTGTTTGAGTTCAATTGAAGGGGATGTAAGCCTAGCATAAAAAACACATAGTGAAAGAATGGGTGAAGGGGAAACCTCAAAACCCTAAGGTGAGATGCCGATAACAGAATGCTATCGGGTGTTAGTCCCTGACTTCTGGTAAAATCAAGGTAACCAGGGTAAGGGGCCACATCAACATCCCCAGGTACTTGGGTTTCGGCCTGAAGATGTTTAACATCTACTTTGAGACGGACTCTCTTAAGAAGGGTCACTACAAACGGTTCAGAGGACTTAGGGTCTACGGATTCGGTGGGACCCCCTGAAATGGGTGTTTCCAGATTCGTTGACGAACCCGGAAGATCAGTGTTTTAGGGAGATGATTGTGGGGGTTTTTGGGAGTAGATTGGGAACTATCACTACTAGTGGGATCGGTACCGGTAGTAGAGGACAGGATGACCTCTTCTACCGACTAGGTGTCGTCGTTGTCAGACATAATGCCGAGAAAGGTAGAAGAGACAGAAGGGAAGCAGAGGTGAAAATAAAGAAAAAGGAAGAGACCGTCCGACTTACTTAGATAATAGTGATGCGTCAGGGAAGGCTTCAGGCGGAAGCAGACTATCATGCTATTGAAAGGTCTGAAACTGACCAAACGAAGAAGATTTCAGGGAGTAGAGAGGAACGTGCTTCAGAGATGGAAGTTGAGAGCAAATAGTGTAGTTGTAAAATGAGGAATGAAGAAATGAAGTAGCTTTAGGGGTTTTTTTTATAGGATAAGGGAATGAGGCCAAATGACCGCACGAAACCCGAAGGTCGTGCAACCCACGATGAGCCGTCATGGTGCTGAGATTGAGGAAGTAATGGTCATTCATTTCAAATGTCAATAAATGCTTAGTAATGATTGACAACCCACTAACTATCATTTCCCATAAAGTGCATGTATGTATATATATGTATAGTACCTCAAATTTCGGTCATGGACTTTTAGAAAGAGAATCACAAAAGCCCATAACCTCAGGGGCTTGTGTAATGGTCAAAATAATTCATGGCCCAACTAGGATGGCCCCAGGACTGATGGGCCGAAGACGGATGGGCCGTACAATTTATTGGCCCGTGGAATTTTCTAAAAGTTGAGTGATCCATAAGTTAGGGAGTTGTCCTGCTTATGGAATAAAGAGTCCAAAAAAAGGGAGTGTTTATCAAATCTCCTAATTTAAGGAATTGATAAACTTGGGTACATGGGCTTGACCCATTTACCAAAATTGTGTATAAATACAAGGCCAAAGATTGAATAAAGGATTCCATTTTTTTACCCCAATTATTATTGTGTATTTTTCTGCATCTACATAACCAAAACCCAAACAGAGTAACGAAGAGTAGAAAACAGAGGAATAACGGGAAACTGAGGACTGAATGACGACGACCCTATTGAAGGAATGCATAGTGAATGAAATTCTGATGACATTTTTGGGGGCTGTTTTGGAGAGAGAAAGTGAAAAACCAAGAGGGTTTTAGAGAGAGAGAAAGAAAGGATAGTTAGAAATGGGTGGAATGAATTCTAACGGAAGAGAGAGAGAGTGTGCGTCTTATTGGATCAAATTTCTTTGAATCTTAAGTAAGTAAAACTGAGGGCACATTAGGAATTTCACATGCTTGGTTAGGTGATTTCACGGCCCGTTAGTACTAGGGGAGGTTTGTGATGAAACATTTATGGTGCGTTTGGAAACTGGTGTTTCCGTTTTTGTTCTTGTGTTTTCCACTGTTCATGGGAACAAAAACGCGTTTGGGAGCCTTTGATGGTTTTTATTTTCGTGAACAGTAAAAAAACATTTTCTCACCCTTAGTTCAAAATTTGAGAACACCAAAATGGTATTTTTTTTTTGTTTTCGGCACTGTTTGTTCTCAGCAAAAAAAATTTTTAATTGTTGCAGATTCCCTAACCGCCATCTTCAACCTCCAACCTCCAAACTCTAACCTCCATCTTTAACCTCCAAACTCTAACCCCCACCACCACCACCAACCGTCATCCTACCACCACCACCACTGCAAATCAACACCACTACAAACCTCCACCACTGCAAATCGACACCACCACTAACACAAACCCTTACCTTTGCAACTTGACACCCCCAATCGAATTGGGGTGATGTGGTCTTTATATATGCTACTACTTATATATTTATATATATATATATATATATATATATATATATATATATTTCTGTATGCTAATCTTTTGAACAACAATAGAGTGGTTCTGTTTATTGTTGTATGGAAGACTTGGAAGTGTACATTGTAGCTAGTTTATACAAGGGATGACAATCAAGTCAAACTTAATCTCACCATTTGACAATTTGTTTTATATTTTTTATTCCAAATAAATCTCAAAAACGTGTTTTTTTTTTCCCGAAATTTTTTTAGACAAAATTGCCAGCCAAACATGTTTTTGTTTCCGGATTACCTTTAGGACAAGAACAAGAAAAGTTTTTGTTCTCAAGAGATAAAAAACGAAAACGAAAACACTAGTTTCCAAACGCACCCTTAACTTTTTAGGGAGGTAACTGTTAAATCTCAAACCCCAGAAGTTCCTTATATAAGGGTAAACCTCAGTCGGGGTATCTGTAAAAAAAACCCTTTTAATTTATGTACTATTTAGGGTAAATTACTCTGACCTCCTTTGAGATTTTATATAATTACCCTCAAATTAAAGTTTGTGTAAATTTACTATGATCTCCCCTGTAAGACTAATATTACATTAACATTTTTGTGCATATTGTAAAGTATCCTTAATTTAAGTGTTTCAAACTGAAGTAATTTATGATTTGTAATGTCTAATGACCTCCTATAATTTAAACTACTAAAATACCATCATTTGACACCACTCAAAACATCTTTATCCCTTCCCATGCAAGTTGGTTTGGTTATTTTAGTATAAATTACTTAGTTTAAAATACTAAAGTTATGTGTACTTCATACAAAAATATTAATGTAATATTAATCTTACAGGGGAGATCAAAGTAAATTTATACAAACTTTAATCTGAGAGTAATTATGCAAAACTTTGGGGGAGGTCAGAGTAATTTACCCTAGTATGTAATGGACCTGTAATTTGCTTGGTAAATTATATAGTTTAATCATTTTAGTGTCTGTTTGGTAGAAGGAGTTGGTGTCAAATATATGATTTTGGGCTAAAATTCGTGGCCCAACCCATGTTTGGTAATCTTGATGTTGGTGCAACAGTGTCAAACCATTGATACCAAATGCCCCATTTTTCACACCATCTCAATAGATGGTTTTGTTTTCTTATACCAAAACCATAATTTAACCCAAACCAATTTAATTTGGTGTACCATTATTTAACCCAAACCAATTCATTTATAATATTATATGTATATAAATTCGAAAAATAAAATATTTATGAAAAAATAAAATATTTCAAAAAAATCAAACGAAAAAATATATTTTGTAAAAAATAAAATATTTCGGGAAAACAAATATTTCTGGAAAAAATAAAATATAATAAAAATATATTTATTATTTTTTAAAAAATATATAAATTATATGTATTTTTACTGAAATCTTTTATTTTTTCAAAATATCTTATATAAAATATTTTATCTATAAATATTTCAAAAAAATTAAATATTTATATATTTTATTTTTTAAAACATATATATTTACAAAATGTTATTTTAAATAAATAAAATGTCAAACTATTCCAAGTTACCAAATATGATTGGTTTCAGAATTTCAGTCCATATACCAACTCTACCAAACATGGTTTGGTTTTTCAGCTTTAATTTTTTTCACACCAAAACCATCTGCACCAAACATGATTTTAGTCAGAATAAAACCACACCAAACCCAACCCAACCAAAACCAAAAACCAAAAACCAACACCATACCGCACCGATTGCTAAACATGCACTTAGTTTGTAAATAGTAACAAAAAACTCATCTCGGGCAAATTTTCGGCATTGTCAATGCATGCTTACGTCAGTAGTTAACCATAAGTGAATTAACTATAATACCCTCACTTATTTTTAAATGCATTTTTGCCTATCCAAAAATCACGAGTATATAAGTAATTTCATACTTCCGGTCACTTAAATTGAATGCCGATTAATTAGTTAAATTATAATTTATCAGACGACAGGGGATACGGGTATAATATATCATATGGTCAATTTCTTTAGACGAATCTTAGGTGGGCTTAAAGTGAGTATACCCTAATAGGGCCTTCCTAGTGAAGCCCATTAGCTAGAAATTGTGGTTATTTTCAAGGTTGTGAAAATTGGGAGTCTAGGTAAGATCATTTTGGGTCCGTAGAATCGTAAATCGTAAATAGAATCGTAAGATTTTACAAACTTTTCACAAAAACAATTCAATTTAACTTATTAAATAATACTATCTTTATAATACAACAAAAACATACTCAAAACAACAAATCTAAGTAAAATCATTACCCTAAAGTCTTATCAAGGTGCAAATGGTTAAGTTTTCTTACATTACTGCTTACTTTAAAAAATAAAAACTAACTAACAAAATAAAGGTAAAATTAAAATAAAATTTCTAAAAGTCTAAATAACTATCATTTAACAAACTCAATATCATGTTCCAACAATGTATCATGTTAACCCAAAATAATAAACAAACTCCAACTTATAAACTAAAAGTTACTCGTACACAACATAAGTTCATAACCAAAACAATAAACATAAGTTCATAACTCCATTTATAAAAATAATACAAATATAATGAAAATTAGCTAAATAAGATCATTGCTATCGGCAAAGTCTCCATACACGTCGAGATCATCATCGCTGCTACTATCCTCATTATCAACACCATGGATGTCCATCTTACCAAATTCTTCATCATCATCTATTTCATGAATTTCCTTCACTAAAATATACAAATAAACAAAGAAAATTATTATAATTCATATGATAAAATTATAAATTTAAACAAAAAATGTTTGAAATTATAGTATAAAATTAAAACATATAAAACTTACTTGCGTATGTTAAATTCCTAGTCATTGTAATTTAGCTTATCTTGAGGGGGTAAAATTATAGTTATCTTCAAATATCATAAAAACTCATGTTGATTTTCCAACAATATCGGATTATGGGGCTACTAATTATTGGATCATCTTCAAATATCACAAAAACCCATGTTAAATGTGAAAACCCAACAATAATCTAACTTTGCATATAGTATAAGAACTACACGAAAAATACACATAAAAGAGTACCCAAGAAAACAAATTATGGGTCAGAGAAAGTAAGATCTATAATTCAAACAACAATGCAAAATACAAAAAATATAATTAAGAAGGAAAATTAATTGATAAGCAAAGAAACCCATTACCAAAAAGTGTAAAAATTAAACTTTCATAAGCTCATAACACAAGATTTCAGAACCAACATTAAAAAAAAAAAAAAAAAAAATCAATAAAAAAGTTTTTTTTTTTGGTAATGTATGAGGTTAGGCCTTTCCCTTTTAAAGTTTAAAGTTCTATTTGAATTTTGAAGTGAGCCCAACTCCAACCCAATCACCTAAAAGTCTAAAAAGCCTTTAAAAATCACATGAATAGTAGAATCGTAGTAGAAAAACTGATTTCACTCGATTCTACCTACTTAAACGATTTTTGAATGATTTGGATCGTTTTGGGGTCCTAGGATCGTAGAATCGTGCAATTTTACGACCTAGGATCTAGATTTTGACAACCTTGGTTATTCTTTAAAACAAGCGAAGAAAAAGGTTTTTGATTAAGACTAGATGATTGTTGATTTTTTTTCAACTAAGGTTAAAAATCTAACTCGTTTTTTTTTATTCAGTTTAAACAGAAAAAGGTAATTGTTTCTCAATTTGGGTCAAAATTTTCCATCTTGGACTATTAGGAGTATGATGTTGTTCGAGATAATTCAAGAAATAAAATTCTTAATTTACGTTAGTCTGATTTAATCTCTTATTTTGGAGTAATGGATTGGTACCGCTTAACGCGTTCATTATTTATGATTGGTCGCATGAAATTACAAGTTTCAAATTTGAGCTAAATTTTTTCGAATTACACTTTCAAAAAAACAAATGGCGGCTAGAAATGCAAATAGAATCAAACTATGAAACTAACTTTTGAAAAACAATACATGTTAAGATATTATTATACGTAGATAAAAAGGCACTTTCACCACACCATATCATGATAAGGCAAAAACAAAAGCCATTACTCAAATATACTCTACACCACTTTGCCACCTTCATGTTTGCACCACTTTTTTGACCTCATTTAATATATATTGTTTCTCTTAAACAAATGATTCTACTAATTCAAAACAACTTTTGATTCATGTAGTATTTATTACAATATCCCAATATTAGTGTCAAAAACACTTTTCATCATTAATCATATCATACAAGCCATTTGCCTTATAAAACAAGTTAGTCGTGAAAGAAAAAGGTCCTATTCCGAGATTACGAAACTTGTTCTTTTCGGTCCAATATAATTTGGACAGGTAGTCAAAAAAAAATTTAAAAACAGATACCTAAAATTCATGAAAAGAGAAATTAATCTCAATTTTTTTTCTCTGTTTTTTTAAAAAAGAAAAATTTGGCCACGTGCAGATGACGAATCTTCATCCTCCGGAGTAGGAATCAAGTATTGTTAAAGAAAAAAACTTAGGAAACAAGATTCTTCAAGCCCTTTTAAGAAAAGAATGTTTTTACTATCAAAATCACTATAGTGGGGGTGACGCAAATCTTTAATAAAGAACAAGAGGTTGCAATGTGAGGGCAAAAATTGGAAAATGTTAGAAGATAAAAGTTAAAAATGATGCTCATTTAAAGTAAAAAAGTTTGAAACTTATCTACATGGTCCTTTACACGCACATATGAATGCATCAATGGATGCTCAAGATGTTTATGTAAGTATCTATTTTCAAAAGGAGAAAAAGTATTGGCAGTCTCCTTATCATATATATATATATTTCATAAGTACTTTTGAATGTAAATCTTTTGATAGGTCTAAGTGAATTTATCACAATTCGAATTAATTATTTATAGATGAACGATAGTTAACGCGTAATAATACTTCTAAGCAAGACACATATAACGTCTGTAATATATACCATACATATATGTCTCTTACATTATGTAGATGCGTTATAAAAATGTTAGACCTAGTGGTTACTATATGTTTCATTTTGATTGCATGATCTTAAAGAGCAATTTTGGGCAACAAATCTTTGGACTCCTGTCACATTCTTAATAACCCTTTTTCCTAGCTTTGTTATATTTCCTATTTAAGCTTTGGAAAGCACAAATCAAAACCACAAATTTGCATGTTCATTGGTGACCTTTCTTGAGACATTGCAGGAAAGATTTGATTAGGAGGTTGATTTGGGTGAGCCATAAGATAATTATGTGTGTGAAAGGAATTCTAATTATTCAGGAAAAGAAAAAACATCCAATAAAATTATTTAGACTAATATTCACAATTATCAGGTTACAATCCTTGGGAGGTATGGGGAAGGAATTGAAATGTAATAATATCAAATCATATATAGAAAAGTTTTTCTATTAATTTAAACTAGGGATAGAGAAAGAGGAAAAATCAAAAAATTTACATAGTACTTTTAATAAAAAAAAAAATCAATCTGATTTATTTTATACCTTGGTCAATGAAAAAAGGGGTCAAATTCTACTAAATCAAACCTATAGTTCGCCTTTGTCTCTAATGCAGAGGTAGCTGAAGCTCTCACGTTGAAGGAAAGTCTCAAGTTTCTTCTTAATCAAGGCTATTCAAAAGTGGTTGTTGAATTGGACTGCAAATGTCTAGCGGATTTGAAAGCCTCTAATGAATTATCCTCCCGTGTTTTGGACGACATCTTTTTGTTGATCGACTCTTTTGTGGATATTCAGTTTGTTTGAGCTCCTCGGATTTTCAATTTGGTGGCTCATCGTATTGCCAAAAAAATTCTCCAAACTCAAGCTGCTGAGTTTGACGGGAACATTTGGCCTTCTTGGCTTATTGATTCTATTCAAAAGGACTTTCCTTTTGTCTCTTCCTTGTAATTTTCTTTCTTTTGTTGTATGCCAGAAAAAAAAAAAAAAAAAAAAAACCTATAGTTCGCCGTAGAGTTCGATAAGCTACATATCGCTATATTCGTAACTAAGCACGGACCTAAAAATTTGTTTCAGTGGGGGCATGCATGAAAAAAAAAATTTATGATGGGGTAGATAAGTAATATATTAAATTTTAGTAGGGGCATAATCTTTAAAAAAAAAATCAGTGGGTGGCATAATCATAAAAATCCTAAAATTTATGGTATAAAAGTTTAAAAAAAAAAAAATTAGTGGGGGCACTGCCCACTCGCTCCTGAATAGGTCCGTGCTTGTTCGCAACGTTTTACTTGTTTTATACTAATTTTTAAAACCGATATTATTCGTACTTACTACATATTGCCGGTAATGAGACAGAATCGATATCACGATATCGAGCCAAACTTTACCATATATTAAATATTATTGACATTTGCATTATTTGCTAGGAAGCACTGTGGATACTAAGCCAGACCAGTGTCCTTGCTGAAAAGCTAAAGGAATTAATTGAACCCTCAAATGCAAAGAAATGGTAAAATTTGAAAAGGACATGAACAGAAGTTTTATTGGCAACTATGGACTTTGGTGTGCTATTAGATAAAAAGATATCTATATATCTTCATGAAAATTGAGACATTATCCATGTAGAAAGTTACAAGTTAGACATCATCCATGCGGAACTACTTTGCTATAGACAACCTCTTTTTACTTCTCTTTTATCTTGTCACACACAATTGTAGAAACTTGTAGAGTTCGTATTGGAAAAGCTACATTTGATCACTGTTAGTCTCTAGACTAGTCATATTTGAGTGAGAACTCAACTTTTAAGCTATCTAAATTTTGATTAGTTCCCGTTTTTAATACGTTACACATTTCTCTTTTTAATATTTTTGAGTACTAGTATTACGTAATGCTATCCACATCTTAAAAAAATATTAAAAACGAGATATACGTAACATATTAGGTGATTCAATGAGCCAAATTCTTTCTTATTTTATCCATATTTGATGCCATATATATATATATAATATGCATCTTCAACCTCTGTTATATATGAAGAACATAAAACAACATCGTATAACTTAGAAGCTGACGTGATATATACACACATCAAAACAACATCGTTTAACTAAAGGGTATTAAGGGTACTTAAAATTCGCTTAATACACAGTCCTTTGATTATGCAAGGCTATTGTAGGGGTTCGAAATTAAATCGATATAGAGATAGTTTCTACACTTGCTAATCTAAAAATGATGATAATCTTATCACTCTTTGATGATTACAGGACTGTAAAAAGAAGAAGAGAGAATAGAAACAGTATAAACAAGTTGGAAACCACTCTTTTTCTCTTTAAGAATTTCTCTCCCTAAGCCTCCAAAAGTCCTCTCAAAATGAGTCTCTGACCTCCTATTTATAGGCACTGATTCAAGCATGACTTAATGCCACCATCATGACGATCCGCGACCCCCATTCGCGGATCTTGATCATGTCGCGGACCCGTGACATTCTATCCGCGAGTTTAAATAACCTTTTGCGGATCCTTTTGCTTGATGTCACAGTTTCCCTGGATCATGTCATTTTATGCATTTTTTCATTTACATGATCTTGAACGTCTTTAACATACCTTGGGTACTCTATCTTGAGTTCTTGATAGAAGGGGTCGTGACCCACCATTTATCTCGTCAAAATATTTTTCTAAGGTAGTTAATGAACATTCCCTGCACGATTAATTCATAGGGTCGCGGGACTGACTTTTTGGCTATGAACCCTTTTGTCAAGCTCTCCAACGATTACCTCTTTGTGGAACTTCCTTGTGTATCTGATCTCATCATGAGATATCCTATTGGCCTGTTCCAACTTTTCTTGAATATATATCATTGGATTCGCGGATCATGTCACCGCGAATACCCCTTTACAACTATTAAAGTAATTTTGCTTTTTCGGTGACCGAAAAATACCCATTTCACGTTTAGGGGGTATTTGATTAAATTGGGAGGTGTAAGGGGTTTGTTGATAGGGTAAGAGGGTATTTGATCATTCGTGAAAACGTGAGAGAATTTTATAATAATAATCCTATTATATATATATAGGTTATTCACACTTTCATCTCCCTGAGATTTGTCCTAATTTCACTTTCACGTTTTCAAAGTTGAAAATATTTTCACTTTCATCCCATTGGGTTTGTGAAATTAGGGCAAATTAGACATTTTAATAAATAGGGTTATGGGACAAAATTCAAATCAATTTAACATTTCCCTTTTTCCAACTACCCTTATTCCACTAACTTTAAATAAATATTGGACATTACCATAATACTATATCATCAAAGATAAAATTAAAAATTACACACTAATCAATCAAAATTAATAAAATATTAAAAATTTCAAATTCAACAATTATCATGGACGGAACTATTATCTGACGGAGGGTATATAAGGATATTGGACAGTTGGACTACGTCGGTGAGAAATGGTCGGCGTGATTCTCTACGATTTGAGCAGTGAATCTCAACCTGAGACATGTCCTTTGCACGATGGATCACTTGACACGTGTGTCCTCGTAATCGCCCACATTAAACCACACACATCCACGTAGCTTTGCACTGACTCTCTTGATATGATGTCAATGAATAGTTAATTACTTATTAGCAGGAGGTTTAAGGTACACCACATATTTAATTTTCCAATGCCAATGATGCCCCAATAGGAGATTCTCACTTTAAAGTTGTAATCCAAAAATAAAGTTGATTGCTCGTATAAATTTAAATAAATTATATAATAATTTTTTTGACAAATTTTTATTTTTTATTTTTTCTGGAGGATTATTTAAGTGGCCTATTCTTGTTTGTTAACCTCCTAGGTAAAATTATTTGTTTGGTAGAACTGTGTTTGTGTTTGTGTTGAAATAAACAAAAAAATACATTTTTTGTTTTTTTGTTTATTTATCCAAAAACATAAGTATGTTTGGTAGAGATGTTTTTTGGGTCAAAATTGAAAAATTAAAAATCAATAATTAATAATATAAATAATAAATATAATATAATATAATAAAAAAACAATAATAATAAAAAAATATAATAAAAAATGGACTAAATAATAAATTAATAAAATAAATAATAAATTACATAAAACATATATAAAAATATAATAAAAATAATAAATAATAAACAAAATGAAATAAATAATAAATATAATAATAAGTAAATATAATAACAAATAAATATTTCATAATCATAATAAAAAATGAGTATAATAATAATAAATTAATAAAATATATTTTTAAATAATTAAAAATGAATAAATAATTTATAAATAAAATGAATTAAATAATGAAATAATAATAAATAAATAAATAAAATATATTTATAAATTAATATATAAATTGATAAATAATAATTTAATAATATAAATAATAAAATATATTATAAAGTGAAGAAATAATAATAAAAAGAAAAATAATAATACAAAAATAAATATTATAATAAATAATAAATAAATATTATTGCTCCAGGAGTTAAAAAACACCAAATTTTGGTTTTTTCATTTTGTACTAAAAGGGGCATGTGTTTATTTAATGTTGTTTGAAAACACAAACATAAAAAATCCAATCAAACATGTGTTTTAAACTAAAAACCCACAAATAAAAACAAAAACAGGTCAACCAAACAGACACTAAAGAAGGCACGAGAGGAGACATAACAAGGGATATAATTTTGGATTTGAAATTGAATAAGAATAATTAAAGAAAAAAAGAGACTGAAACAAACAATTTTTTTAGACATTTGACAAACTCTCTAATTTATCTGAATCTCTTAATCCAATTTAATCTATATCCTTAAATTATGCAAAAATAATCCTCCTCCACTCCTTTATCTTTCTCAAGTCCCTCTAATCCAAAGTAAGAGGCTAATAGTTTTTCACACCCAAGTTAACATTGATAAATAATCATTGAAAGTTTGATTTCTCAACATCAATAGAGTACACGAGAGTCACTTTTTGTCCTCAATTAGCCCTACCCATAATTTCACTTAAGTGGACACGCACTAAATCAAACCCCATTGGTCAGCAAAAAGACCAAACTGTCCCTACCACCAAGTAGATTCTTCTCTATAAATTGAACCCCAGTCCAGACAATTAAGACTCCCCACCACCACACTGCCACTCATCCCCTCCTCCCCTATCTACTTCCTTCCACCCATTCCTCCCCTATCTACTTCCTTCCACCCATTACAAGATATACATATATAGATATACATATAGAGAGGGAATCTTGTGGCAGTTTTATGGGTAGAAATCCCCAATTTCTTCTACATACATTCTCTACATTGATAAAAAAAAGTTGCTCTACATTACCAAAAACACCAACCCATATCATATAAGCCAAATAAAAACCAACCCTTTTCACTTCCATCTTCATCCTCACCCATAAACCACAAATTCAATACAATTCAACCCTTTTCAATAAAAAGTCAAAAAGCCCAAATGGCCCTTAAATCCACTCCAATTCTAAGCCTAATTGTCCTCTTCATTTGTAAAGGTAACATACATTTTCAATTACAAACTTATAATTACATTTTAATTAACGTCCAATCGCGCACAATAACTATCATACTGCATTCCACGATTCACATTAGTTAAATCTGTAATTGCTTATACAAATTTTAATATATGTATATATATATATATATATATATATATTCTTTTTGCAGGTGTTTTAGGATCAACATTTACATTTGTAAATAAGTGTGACTTCACAGTATGGCCTGGAATTTTAGGCACACCAAAGCTAGATAGTACCGGTTTTGAGCTCACAAAAGGCGGTTCACGTAGCTTCCAAGTTCCGACCGGCTGGTCGGGCCGGTTCTGGGGCCGAACCGGCTGCAGCTTCGACGGGTCGGGTCACGGGTCATGCTCCACCGGCGACTGCAGCTCCGGCGAGGTCGAGTGCAACGGCGCCGGAGCGACCCCGCCGGCGACCCTCGCCGAGTTCACACTCGGGTCGGGTTCTCAGGACTTCTACGACGTCAGCCTCGTAGACGGGTACAACTTGCCGGTGGTGGTCGAGGCCCGGGGCGGGTCGGGTCAGTGCGCGGCGACGGGTTGCGCGGAGGATTTGAACCGGCGGTGCCCGGCGGAGCTAAGGGTGGACGGCGGTGGCGCGTGTAAGAGCGCGTGCGAGGCGTTTGGGACGCCGGAGTATTGTTGTAGTGGCGCGTATGGTTCACCGTCGACGTGCTCGCCGTCGGTGTACTCGCAGATGTTCAAGTCGTCTTGTCCGAGGTCGTATAGCTACGCGTACGATGATGCTACGAGTACGTTTACGTGTACGGCTGCGGATTATACGATCACTTTTTGTCCGAGTGTTTCAAGGTAAGTGTATAAAATTGTTCTATATATGTGTGTGTATATATATATATATTAAGTATTTCTTTTTTGAATATTTGGTAATATCATCTCTTTAATGTTATTATGAAATCAATTGGTTATTTTAATTTAAAGGGGAAAATATAATTTCTTCCTTCTATTCCTATTTGAATAGAAGAAAAGAGTTGGAAATTAAGAATGTTTTCTCTCAAAAAATTTATTCTTTTGTTTTATGTAATTTTTTATTTTCAATTTTCAATTAGAAAGACTTTCAATCTTTTAAGAAAAAAATTTCTTCACAAGCTAAAATTTTCAATCTTTTTATTTAGATAATTTGATTGAAATCGTAATACTGAATTACTTAAGAATCATAATGTGGCTATTTGATTTAATTTTTTAAAAACAGTTTTCGAGAATTTCGCAAATAGAATACTGTTTTTAGAGAATAATAAAAATATTTTTTTTTTGAAAACTTGTCTTTTTATTATTGAATTTTCTAAAAAAAAAAGTTTTTAGATTACCAAATCAACAATTTTTTCGTACAATTTTGTAATTTTAAAGTTTCAAAAAATAAAAAATGGTTTTCAGAAATGCAGAAGAAGCAAACCCTTGATATTTGAAATTTGTTATTTATTTTAGCTGTCAATATTTTTGAAAGCTAATACTTTGAGTTGTTAAAAAATTTCTCAATTCCTTTACAAATACAAGAAAAAGAAAGAAAGTTATAGAAGATTCAATAATTACACCTTTTCCTTATTATCTTTCTAACAAATTTAATTTTTTTCATTCGTTTTAAATTCTTTTTTTTTTCTTGGCAATAATATTTTTGTTACTTGTTCTACTTCTACTGTATTTAAATTTTAATACAATGTTATGCAGTCAAAAAGCTTCAAAAGATTCACCACAAGAGACGGGTACAACAGACGGGTCGGATCAGGCGGGTGCCTCATTCATGTCCAATGACGGGTCATGGTTGGCAAATCTAGCAACCGGAGCTTCAACAAGAACACACCCTTCTTCTGCTATTCAATTTGCATTAATCGTTCCCGCCATTTCTCTCTCATTTTTATTCCTACATTTGTAGTCTATGCATTCTCGATAAACGTAGCGAGACAGAAGAGAGAATTAACGACTTAACATGTAAACATTGTCGGTCGTTCAATGCAGTACAACACAAGTATTGCAATACAGAGAAAAGAAGAGAAAGTCTGTCGTAAAAACCGAATTTTGAATTCTGCATATAAAATGATAAACTGTATGTGTACGTAGTTGTTTTGTTGAAGAGGCAGAATCAGTATATATATATATATATATGCTTTGAAAGCACTGTGGATATAGTTGTATTCCTTAGAGGAGTTTCTGTGGAGCTATTTTGCATGTTTTAATCAATTTAATGTGTTTAAATTCAGTAACAATCAATCACAAATTTCCGGGAATTTAACAATAAAAATAAATTAAATTAAAAGAATTTTTTGAAAAGAAAAAAAAATGAACCAACAAGGCTGTGATAATAAAGTTATAAGGCCACTAAATTTACACATTAACTCTTACGAGGCTCTCAAACTATAAAGCACGGACACGACACGACACGATAAATTTTTAAAAAAAATAGGACACGACACACCTTCGACACTTCTATAAAAAACATAATTTTTTATATATATACATTATATTATACAAATATTTCATTTATTACTTAAACAATGAGAATCAAATAAACTTATAAATAAAAATAAACAAATAGGTTAAATGAAATGTTTGACATGTTCAAAATTCTTCATTTCACTACCATAAAAGAAATCTAATACATCTCCTCCAACATCCGACATCTTAGTCTCTCCCTCGTTATATTGTGAAAATTTTCTTGATTGAAGACAAATATTGGAATGTACAAATACCAAATTTTCGGTACTTTGTGGTGTTATCTTATTCCACTTCACATAGTGGATAATTGAATAGGTGTTCCAATTCCTCTCATAAGATGAGGAGGAATAAAGATGTAAGTATATTCAAAGCTAAAAATTGGATTAGGGGTATTCAAGTTTCATAAGTGATCCACCAAATTACCGGTTCCATAAATACTTTATCTTTCATGAAATCAACCGACCCGCCGCGTGTCCAACATGTGGACACATGCGTGTCCTCCGTGTGTTCAATTTAAAAAAAAATTCAGGACACGTTTTTGGCATGTCCGGATGTCCGACACAGATACGACGATCCTAGACAAAGTGTCTGTACTTCATAACTCTCAAATAATTACCCCAAAACCATCCCCCTCCCCTAGGTTTTCTGTCCGTGGCTATGAGTAAGAGATACATTTTGTTACCATAATTACACGTACGTCTATTTATACACACAAGCATAACATAACAATTAACAAAATATATATATATATATATATATATATATATATATATTATGTATATCACTATACATACATGCAAATGTCTTTTTAAAACTAAGCTAATTATAGCAGTTGGTGATTGTGTAAAGGGTACTTTGTGGGAATGGGAAGCTTGGTATTGTCTGCCTCTGCCATGAATGGAGATAGGGTGTGTTTGGCATTCCTTTTAGCTTTTAAGCTTTGTTTGTTGCTTAAAAAGCAAAAATGATACTGTAATAAAGAACTTGGTGTGTTTCCATGAAAGCATAGAATGTTGTGACAAAGCAAATTAAAGACCCATCCTTTTATATGCTCAAGTAAAGAGTTCCTCAACTTTTTGGACCCATTTAAATTCACTTACCAGAAAGGAATGTAATTTACTGCTACCATCCAATCTTTTAGAGAGGTGATACTGTTGCCCCATCGGTTTCGATTTCATTATTGATTAGTGTAACAAACTCGGATAATATATATTTTAAAGTCAATATCGAATTAATATCGGTACTGTGTATGAGAGTGAAGAATGACATTATTTTTTTTTTTAAATAATTATATGAGGGGGTTCAAATTTTCATAATATGAATTAATGTCATGTTTATCTTAGTGTGAATTTTGAAACACTAGTGCGAACTTATAATGATGGGTTTAATATATAGACCAAAGTATTTATTACAAAGAACAACTTTCATTGTGGTCTAATAAATTTATATATCAGATTAAAATCTTTTAATAAATAATTTGATGATATAAAATCTAAAAAACAGAAAGTGGTCTTAATTTATTTTAAAAAAAAACTAGTCAAATATTCAACTTCTGATAAGGACCCAAGTATTATTGTAATATATTTACTAACAATAAACTAAGACATCATTAACAATTTTACTGTGAGAATTTTACCACTAAGCGATTCTAAAGTGGGCAGCTTTTGGCGATATTTCGATTTTGAGGAGTCATTTTCGGCATCTAATGTCACTCTTTAGAGGGTTTCAATTGATGTGATAATTGAAATGATAGCACAAACAAATCTTAGATTATGATATATATATATATATATATATATATATATAAAAAAAAAAATGGGTCACCAGGGGCAGTTGATTTCTGGTATGGTCTGATTTTGTCTGGTTATATTGGTTTTGTTTGATCTGGTGTGATTTTGTAAAAAGTAGTGGTCAGCGGGGTCCACCATAAATTATATATATAGAAAGAGAGTAAAGAATAGTGGTCAGCGGGACCCACCATGAATTATATATATATAAGGGTAATTTGCACTAACACCCCCTGAGGTTTGATTTTGTTTGCCATGACACCCCAAATGACCAAAATACCCTTCATAAAATTCAAAAATATTAAGGATAATGTGAAATGAGCTTTATGCCCCAACCCCAAATATATAAAATTTTGAAAAACATATATATAAATTTGAAAAAATATATAAAATTCAAAAAAATGTATAAAATTCGAAAACAAATATTTAAATTTTGAAAAAAATATATAAAATTAGAATAAAATATATAAATTTCGAAAAATATATATAAATTTCAAAAAATATATAAAATTTGAAATATATATATATAATTCGAATATATATATATATATAATTTGAAAAATATATAAATTCAAAAATATACATATTTTTTGAAATGATTATATGTTTTTCGAAATTATATAATTTTTTGAATTTTGTTTTTGAAAATATATATATTTTGAATTTTTTTTTTTTGAAATATATATATATTCGAATTTATATATTTTTCAAATTTTATATATATATTTTCAATATATATATATATATTTCGAATTTATATGTTTTTGAAAATATATATAGATGCAAACCTCAGGGGGTGTTAGTGCAAATTATCCTATATAGAAAGAAAGAAAGTAAAGAATAGTGGTCAGGGGGATCCACCATAAATTATATATATATATATATAGAAAGAGAAAAAAAAAAGATGATGTGTAGTGGAATGCGGGACCCACCTAAAAAAAACATTTGGTATTAAATTGTAAAAACCAAAGTCCATTTAATCTTTAAAAAAAAGCAAAAACAAGACAAAACTAAACCAAACTAAAAATCAAACAAGCCCCAAGCTCCATTGCTATCAAAGCTGGTTCTTTTCACCGAGTCAATTGGCAACAAGCTCAAGTGAAAAATGATGGGTCATTTTCAAAAGCACTACATATGCAATTGCGTCCCAAATGAACATTGTCCCAAATTGGTAAAACACTATTAGAGGATATTTTTCTAATATCAAATCATGAAATGTGAAAAAAAAAAATAGTTGGAAAAGTTGTTTGTGAAAGAAATACATACGAAAAAAAAAAAGTGAAGAAAATGGTTTTATTTCTCAAACATTCTCAACTTTTCATCTTTTGTCATTAATCAACTAATCACGATTCACGTCTATGACTATCAAAGTTTCAATTTTTTTTTAAAAAAAGAATAATACTTAGATTCTCATCTATGAAAGACCACCAATGTGAACAAATAAAAAAATGTCACATGTTCATCGATAGGTACTCAGATATTGAGGTTCATTTTCTAAAACGAAAATTGGACCGATTGTAGTTCAAAAGAAAATTATTTTCTATTTTGAATTATATTATGTGAAATATGTCAAATTAAATCCCCAAAACATATAAAACACATATTGTAGATATTTTTTCTAAATGCCATGTCTCACGTACAATTATTTCACTTTGAAAAAGCTCCATCAAACATATGGCAAAACAAACCCTTATCCTTTCTCTTCAATCTCTCTTCATAAATTCCAAACATAGTACTCAACTAATGTCACTTCAATCACTTTCTTTCAATTCATCACCTATATGATTTTAGATTACATGAGTCAGAACAATTACATCTGGTTACAGACGGTATTTGGTCCATTATATAAAGACATCTACTTGCATGTCCAGCTACAAAATATATATATATATATATATATCAAATCATACTTTTGAGATGAAAACCGCTATGGTGGCACCGGCCACGCAATTCGGACAATTTTTCTTGTCCATAATTATAATGCACTAATTATTGTAGGAAAATTAGAGACATCACTATTGCGAGAGAGATAAAGTTGAAGATGCCAAAATAAAAAATGCATGATAGAGAAGAGCAGCCGAGACTTTCAAGGAAGAGAATCTAGTTCTGCAATCAACTTGTGTGGTGAAACCAACCAAGCAATCGAAAGAAATAATGAAAGAAACAAGCCTACTTTTTCATCAAGATAAGGTGACGACTATATTGCCCTCGCGGGCATAGCGAAATTGGTTGGTAGGACGAACCTTCGACGAACTATATCCAGTGTACCGTGTATGGGTTCGAATCTCCGTCCCTCCGCAAGCATGTAACTTAACATGGCCGGTTCATGTAACATCCTCAAAGGTAAGGACTATATTCATTTTAGATGGTGCCTGGCATTTCAATCCATTACGTCTCGAGATTATCGAGTTTCGTATGGACCAGTGTACCGTTTGGTTGTCAAGAAAATGAAAGGTTGAATAGGAACCCTAATCCAACAGCTTCAAATAGACAAGGAGTGTGATTGAGAAAGCAATAACAGAATAAAGTAGGTACTAGTGGTCGTAAAACAAGGTCAGATCAGTCCTATAACGGCAAATTGACATTCCTATGCCGCTAATGCACAATATATATATATATATAGAGAGAGAGAGAGAGAGAGAGACCCTTTCTATTAGGAGCATTTGAAATCGTAGCTAGCAGCAATAGAGCTCAAACTAGCGCGCAAATTAGGCAGAGGGCAGCCGAAATGAAAAGAAAATGAATGCAATAATATATAAATACCTCCAGACAGACTGTATGACAGAAGTGCCACAGTAAAATCTCAAATAGTTCTACCTGATTATATTGTGCCCGCCAAAAAAAGACTCCTAGTTGCAGAAACTAGCGATTCTAGCTTAACAAGCATTTGAGAATATTTACATCAATTGCAGCCACATAGAGAGAGCTTAACAGAGCTTACAAGTTATGGTATAATCATTTGTATCAAGAGGACAGCTTTTTACCTTTCTTTTGAGAAGTCTTGGCAAGAGCATCACAGATCTCTCTTTTCCGTTTGTTGTCGTTCTGAGTGCTAGAAGGGTTGTGGTTGTTGCCACCCCTAATTGCCGCCAAACTCTTACCCTGAACCTCGAGTAAATCCTTCACAAAAAACTTCAATTTCCATAGTGTGGATTCGCTCTGCATGAGTCACGTGAAACCGTAAAAACATACTCTTATTATAGACAATCTAGCGTAAGAATCTGAATAAGATGAAGGATAGTAGAAAAAGACGTGGTGAAACACGAAATGATAACCTGAGCATCCAAGTCGAGGTCCACTTCTTCAGCCGTTGCTTGGAAGCTTGGGTTGAGCTCAGCAACCATCACCAATGCCTTGTTGAGATCTTCAGGAGATAACTGGGTGAGAGCTGTTCCAAGTCTTTTTTTCTCTTCAACGGACATCTTTCTGAAATAATATGTTTATTAGAATTGATTGCTGAAAAGTGATAAAGCGGTGGTTCAGTATCGGTACAGAATTGGGTACGTCACACCCACTATCAGCAAATTATACCACATATTTTCATAGGGTAGACTGATGCGGAGTCGCATGATAATGAATCTAACAGTTTTGACTAAAACTGAAAGAACAATTCCAATTGAGTCAATTACAACCATGTGTGTCTGTGTGTGAGAGAGATATGCTCATAACATTATAACGAGTGTGCCTTCCACAAGTACATCCATAGCACAAAGTTGCTGAACTAGTTTGAAGCCACAAGTGAGTGACTGAAAGGTCCCTGGCCAAATTCTCTGGGGTACGTGGTTATATGCACAGCACGATCTTGACTACTCTAGATCCATCCTAATGTTGCAGTACATGTAATTAAAGATCCGGAGTGTGACAAATTGACAATTGTCTATTAGTGGTGGAACGCCAGCATTGCTTTTCAGGATGTTGTTATCTTACTACTCAATAATAGTTCATATTTAATTCGATGTGATAGAATCACCATCACAAACAGTAAAGAGGATGTTCTACAAGAACTCACAAATTACAAATTACAAATTACAAATTTATAAAGCATACTTGAATTCAGTCTCCGTAAAGTTCAATATTTTATGTAAAGCGATCTAATTGTATTTAATGAACCTATTTTCTTTCAATCCCATGATTATAAGAAAAACAACATCAACATTATATTGCCTTGCAGCTTCCATTAGTAATGTTAAGTGTCATACAGGTAATGATCTCATGGTGAATAATGCAGAGTGAAAAGGAATAAATAAGATTCATATTCCCATATTTCTATAGCACCAGGAACGAGAGAACCACCACGCCAACCTAGGGAAACTAGAGACGGTGAATAATTATGCTGCATACCCAAAATGAAATTTTATCGACTTTAATTAGTTGCCCTATAAAATAGATAAATAAAAGTAAAATTAAAATATTTAATTTAAACATGGTTTCAGCTTTCACTGTATTCCTCTTCACCATTTGTTTGGGATCCTCTATAAAAGTTATTATATATTTAGAAATCTAATTCTACTAAAGTTTATTTAGGAAATTATTTATTTATTTCCATGTTATTTATGATGCAGTTCTAATCCTATAAAACCATCTTTCCCGTTCTATCCTCTTTCTACTCTTTCCAAAACAATAATTACTTTTTTAAATATACGCTTATGGATTCTACCTATTACAATAATAACTTAAGTTTTAATTGATTTTAATTCTATAAATCTACCTTTTCTACTATTTCCCTTCTCTCTTTTATATAGATATTTACCATTTTACCCAATTCTATTCCGAAGTAATTAATCCTTCTCATAATACTAATTATCTTTGGACTATTAGAAATGTGATCACCAAAATCAAACAAACACTAAGCTCGCTATATATCTATACTTATCCAGACTTATTTCTAATGCGATATTGTGTGAAGAGTCAAAATTTCTATCTATATACTTCTCGTTTCTATAAATATGTTTATTCCTAATAATATCAATAATGTTAATTCATTACAGAATTCATCACCATAAACTTTTTGAAGTATACAATGTAAGGAATTTTAATAATAATCTCTTGAGTAGGTGAGATTATTGAATCTTCTTTACCAAATTTCATTTTTTATTTTTTATACATCATTGAACTACAAATTTAATTTAATTTGACAAAACTATCCGTCCACGAATTGGAAATCAAGTTGTTACAAAATTCCACAATCACATAAGCGAATGAAGACCCAAACTTGGTGGCGTCAGTTCTAGACAAATAGTCCAATGTTTCCTGAACATTCACAATTGACACCTCTGATTCCACAATGGCATAGAACACTCACACAAGACCTAACAAAATTTAGTTCCAACCAAAGTTTCAAATTTTGGACATGAACTCATAAGCAAATTCAATACAGCAGATGATGGATGAAACATGCAATATGTAATGGTATTGATGGCCGTGATCATGAAAATTTTACAATCTTACAGCGTAGCCTAATAAAGACTATATGCAAATTTCACTCCACAATTTGATAAAATCCTACTTTATAATTTGAAGTGATTTAATATGAGTATTTGAGTTACGATTTGGAAATTCTATCTTATTCCAGCTCAGTCGGAAAAATCATAGAAATCAATCAGCTTCAAATAATTAAGTAATAAAAAATCAAAACTAATACAGCTGAATGTATGAACACAAACCTGCACCTTTGAAGCAAGGTTTCTCTTAATTCTTCAAGAGCTACATCAACCTCATCAAGCTGAAAAGTTTCAAAACTAAGTAAGCATCTATGCATTTATAACACATTTATTTCCATAGAATTTTCCTCCATAAATCTCTCCTTTTCTGAAACTTATAATAAACTCAGCAAAGTAGTCAGTCATTTTCGTTCCTCTACACAAGCTTTGGAGTCTGCACATTCACCTAGGGGATAAGTGTTAAGAGGGCCTTGTCCCACACCGGATTAGACCCAGTCCTTGATAGTGCCTCCCATTCCAGGTCGGGTAGGCAAGGTGGTCCGATCGCAATACGGTGTTGCTATTTTGGGTAGGGTAGAATGTTAAAGGGTCTTATTCCCCATTGGATCCGGAGGGGTAAGTGACTGGGGATGGATAAATGGGTTGGATCTTAACTTCATCTAATAGCTTAAGCTTTTAGGTCGAGCTACGAAACATCCGACATGTTATAATAAGCCTCACACTACGTGTGAGGATACTACTTTTCAATATACAAATAAATAAGTGTGAGGATACCTTATGCTCTCAATGAAGAGAAAAAGGACTACGTATATTGACTACCTCATGACATAAATCCCTCGCCATTTTGGCATGAGCAGCCTCCTGAGCAAGTTGCACATTTAATTGTGCCTCTGCTTCCTCCCCTTTTCGTCTTCTTTCCTGCAAGCTTCCGGGAGTTAAACAAGGATTCCTAATAATAAGACCAGATTATACAACATGTCCCCTTGACCAAGGAGATACAATAACGCACAGAAGTAAAAGAATAAGGCCATCAAATCCTTGAAAATAGTACTTTTACCTCTTCATCCACTTTTGGCAAAAGTTGCAGCCACTTCTCCTCAAATTTGGCCAACAAAGTTTTAGCCATCACATGAACATCATTCCTTTCATCGTTATATTTCATTGCATTCTTAAATATCAACCTAACATCTGCGCATATCTCTCGGACGTTCTTATATCCAGTACCATCCTTAGCCTCCATTTTTTTTTGAATTGTTTGAAAGTCCATGGGCTTGTCAATAACCTAGAATAAATAATAGACAGATATTAGTGGAACAAGGTCTTAACAAATATAAGAAAGAAATTTGTTTCAGTAATCAAAAAGGGTTACCACACAAAAATTAAGACGATATCCAGAAAGCCACATTTGTAATATGTGAACAGATATTTCTTTTCTTCTAAATGTTTAGATCAGGAACAATGTATTAGGGGAATGAGCCTTTTCTTCTGGCTGTATTTCTTTCCTCTTGATTTTTCCTTTTAAGATGTAACAAATCAACATGATGTTTAACAAGTGCCTGACTTTTTTTCTTTAATGAGAGAGAATATTTTTTTAGGCAGGTCCTTATCTCTACATTTCCGCGAGAGAATTCATAGGACGGGTGCATTGATTAGTTAGCATATCTGATCAGAAAACTGAAAAGGAGCAGAAAACTTTACCTCATAATAATCATGCAAACCAAGAGTCACAACATCTACAGGTGACATAAAAGGCTTCGCCCACTTGTGCTGAGTGATCTGACAGGTAAAAGCAGAGATAAGGAAAATTAACTTGTATTCAGGGATGATTAATGAGTTATGTTGGCTTCAGAACCTTCAAGAATCCCAGTGATAAGGCTCCATTGCATAAAATGAATTTAAAGGCAAGATGAATCACAGCTAAAGATCAATGGAATCCAGCGCAGATAGAATCACAAATCCCGACAAGAATAATCCTGGAGTAGGGCATGACCTTGAGGTCAAGTTTCGTAATCTCAAACCCTTTCTAGGAAAAGTCAAGTATTATGTGTCATCTCATCAAAACGTCATCCACAATGCATTCACCAAACATAACTCATTATTTATTTACTGCCTCAGTTGTTACAAATAACATTCTCAAAATCAACACCTACAAATACTCATCTCATTTGGGCCATAAGACCCCTCACATCAGCACACAACTATGTAACTTCTCACCTTATCAATGAGAGTTCCATATGAAAAATAACACTTGTTAACCCTTACTCAAGTAACTCCACACTTGGAGATTTTTTATTTCTCCAGATTCTTAGTTTTATTGCTACATTTTACTTACAAATATCCAATAGTAATTTTCCATCACCCAACAACATATACCAAGGCGCTCAAGTCCTTTGTACTTCATATAAAACTATTGTAAAGAAATAAAGGCTTAACCATACCAATATACGAAAATCACTAGCCTCTCCATAGATAGTACAAACTCTAATACTCTTCCTTTATACGTATTGAATAATTTTCTTATTACTTTTAAAGGAATTTATATCACTAATAAGGCCCACCAAATAATAACCCTTGGTACTCTATTATATGCATTTCTAAAGTCTATTGAAACAGGTAAATCTTTTTGTTTGCTCCTACAATCTTAAAGTAATCGTCATATCTGGTAACCAATCTTTATGCTACTAGATCACCGACATGAATCTAAATTAGGTAGCAAACACAATAGATCCTCCCTTAATCTTTGTTATATCCCCCTTTCCTTCAATTCCTCGATTGCCACAATTTGGTTCATCTCCCTCGCAATTATAAATTGTATCCCGAAATCATGATGGTTACATGGCATGGAACTCGAGTAGTCAAGGTAGACCCTCGAAGACAAATCGAGCGACTTCAGGTGTAGACAATGATAAATTTGGAAAAATTGTCAAGATTGGAGCTGCAACAGATTGTCTTAATGAATGTCATGGAAATTGATGATTGACGGGAAGGAATTTATGTCGATGTGAAGATTGTTGGAAATTGTGCCTTGAATTCCTATTCTAATTAGGATTATATTTTGGAGTTGTATTCTATAAGGTAATTTCTTGTTAAAGAGAAGTCTTAATCTCTAAAGAGTTGTAATCCTTATCGAACAAGGAATTGGGTTTACATGTAAGCCTTGTCCAACAAGGAATTATATCCTTAACTCTATAAATAGATGCATAGGTTTTGGGTTGAGACTTGTGAGATTGAGAAAAATGTAACCTAATGAGGGAGATCATGGATAGAGATAGATTTACAGGTTGATAGAGTATGAGAATACCAGAGATCACTGATAACGAAAACTTAGGCTCATGGAGTGGCGGCGATTTGGTACTCTAGTATTGTAATTTCTTTAAGAATCATAGTAGAATATCTATCTCATCCATAGACGTAGCCCGATTTGGGATGAACCATGTAAATCTTGTGTTTTGTGTGTGATTATTGGCGGCGATTTGGTACTCTAGTATTGTAATTTCTTTAAGAATCATAGTGGAATATCTTTCTCATCCATAGACGTAGCCCGATTTGGAATGAACCATGTAAATATTGTGTTTTGTGTGTGATTGTTTTGTTGGCTTGCATTAGATCTCGGTGTTCGGCACTTCCGTTGCCCCCAACAGGAACTACTTGTGATAACAAAATGGCAAAATGGCTCTCCCGTTATTCCCAATCTTTCAAGGTGTACTCCACTTATCTAGTACTGATTCTAGATATCGTACTCATACTAGACTAATTACTTTCAGTTGTTTCTCTAAAATTTAAGGTGTCCCCTACTTTTTTCTTTTGGCCTTTTTACCATCATTTTAACATCATGTTCTAACATCTTGTATTTCCCTAAATCCTCCTGCCTTTAACTCTTTGGCCAATCTTTGGAACTTCGTCTTATTTTTCAATTCTTCCTTGGTAATTAATAGAATTTGAGTCGGACATTAAGATTCCAATAGAACATAAATCCCAAAGACCGAAAAAGAAAGAGAAGTTGAAAAACATATTCATATATTTATATTGGACAAATATGTTTATGCAATTATGGTAAACCATTATAACATCTTTCTACTTCTAAAATTCAAATATGTTTAAGGAGCCTATTTGATACAATAATCAAAGCTTGGGTCGTCAAAGCGAGCAAGAGTACATGATTTTAAGGGCCCGTTTGGGAACTTGGTTTTGGTCTTAGTTTTGGTCTTGGTCTTGTGATTTTGGTTTTGGTGGTCTTGGGTGGTTTTAGGTAAATCTAAAACATATATATAATGTTTGGTAAGGAGTTGGTATTGGTCTTGGTCTTGGTATAATTATATATATATACTAATATGTATTAAAAATATATAAATATGAAAAATATATATATAAAATTGGAAAAAAATATTAAAATGAAAATATATATATAATTAAAAAATATTTAAAATTTCCGAAAATATTTGACATTTTTATTTTTTTTTATTCCAAAAAATATATATAAAATTGAAAAAAATATTTTAAAATGTGAAAATTATATATAAAATTCAAATAATATATCTTAAATTCGAAAAAATATATATAATTGGAAAAAAATATAAAATTTTGAATAATTTTATTATATACTGAAAAAATTTAAAAATTTAGAAAAAAAAAGGATATAAAATGAGGAAAAATAATTTTTTCTGAAAAATAAATTTTTTTCCGAAAAATAAATTTTTTTCCGAAAATTAATTTTTTTTGGGAATAAAATAATTTTTTTCCAAATATTATATATTATTTTTTTCAAAATAATTCATATTTTCGGCCATATATATATATATAGAGAGAAAATAGTCAAAATTGGTAAGTCAAAACCATGGTTTTAGTGGTTGGTTTAACCAAGTCCAAAACTCACCAATCAAACATGGTTTGGTCTTGAAATCAAAGACCAAAACCAAAACCAGGCCCAAAACCACCTATCCAAACAGGCCCTTAAGGACTGAGAATCACCACTTTGTGCAATTAAAGTTTCACATATCTAGTCTACCTTTCCCCATCATTTTCAACCAATGGGAACTAACACTAGATAATGATTATATACGTGCAGTGGGGTCGATAGCTCTGTCTAATGTAAAAAGCTCAAGCTGAACAGAACAAGAGTAAGGGTCAGTTTGACAGTGGACACTTGGTGCAAATAATGCCAAAGGTTGCGCTGTACCTATGTAACCCTCCAAGCATCTTGTTTTGGTAGGACCAGATCTGGTAACATCCTAATTTCCTAGATAGTTAATGCTAAACAACCGATATTACATTAAAAAAAAAACACTTGAAAAAGCATTCGTGATTGCCTGATGGATGATTATGCCAAATTGACGCATTAGCTCTTGCATTCCTGTTGTGGCAGCTGCATCTCTTTTTGATGCATCATTTTGTCTTTTCATAAGGCTAGTGATAAGTTTCTCCTTATCCTTGTCCTTCACAATTGAGCTACCTCTATATGTGTTCGGTTGCTTTCTAGCTGTACTCGAGTAGAACTGTTCAACCTCATTCAGGTTTTGCTCAAGCTGCAAATAAAATATATCCAGCATTTAATGCTCTCAAATACGAGGCATATTAAAAATCTGACAATATCAAGCAAACTTACCCAAAAATCATACAAGTATATGCCCCAAATGCATTAATAGAGCAGCTTAAAAGAATATAATTCCAGGTATTCACTACGGTTGTCAAGAGGACAAGGTTGATTATCAGATCAATTCTAGAATTAGTCTTGATCTGTCTAAAACAACTCGTATGGAATCAGTAAGTAACAGAATCATAATCTGTACTGAAATGGGGCTTATAAACAGTGGCCATAGCATTGAAGCTGAGTTGGCTCCAGTTATACTAGCAGCAGCATAGGTAGAGATGGTGAGAGAGGTGCTGAAATTTTCGTGAAGAAATCTTCACTTATCAAAAAAAAAAATGTGTGTCAGAATATCTGAGAACTACAAAATGTTTCATTTGAAAGTTCAAAATTATTTGTATTTAAGCAAAGAATCTTTGCAACATTAGTTCTGGAAACATGAACGTTTTCTATAAGCAAAAAATGTATTAAAAGCGTTCAGATGGGGAACACATCCCGGACTTACACATCAGCCAAAGCCAATAAGAAGGCAAATGGAAACAGGAAAATGATCAGGTACAAAGATAGTATCCAAAACAACAGTGACTAAGCTAATTAATCATGCCTCCTACCAATTTAAGAAATCTATTATGATTCACAGCTTTGAAATCAATTGAGATGTCTTTTAAGGAAATTGATTGCAAATTTTAATTTCTTGTAATAACTGCTTGATATGATTATTTAACATGATTTTTCTTTTCTTTTACAACTGCAGAACCCAAGAATACCACCGCACTGAGTTGACACCAACACCATTGCCGCCATGTTAGGTAAGAAAGCACAATAACTATTTCTAAATACGCCCTCAAATCAACAAACTATGCCACTTTTAGACCAATGTGACTGCTTTACTCTAATCAACTTTTACTACAAGGGATAAAGAGCATCTAGAACCAAAATTATGAGAACTTGATGGCGTTTATGTACTGATAGAAGCAATATGAATCTATATTTTGAGCCATAGATCATACCTTATCAACTATTGCAGACATTTCATCAACGTGATGGTTGAAATATTCCGCTACCATAGCAATACCTTCGCCAGTTCCTGCATCAAATCCGATTTGTGGAATTGACCCATTCAACGTTTCCATCTGATACCAAACTAAATAAAATAAAATGATTCTAAGTTTTATCTGAAAAGGAACATTTTCTGAAATCAATATAAGACAACAAGAAGCAACAAATAGAGTCGGTTTATATCAACATGCACTAGTCGTTAGATGAGATTTGAGATAGAAGAAAAAGGTCTTAGAAGAATGTGTGAATAAAAAGATTGATTCCTCTAGCAAAGAAGCCAATAAAGACCACCACAACAAGAATCATGAAATCGATCAGTTCCTCTTTATACCAAAATTAGGAAAATTAGACAGCTACCCTAACCTCGTTGATTTATATAGTATCAATCACTTTTCTATGCGGACACGAAGGGAACCCCAAATCAAGGTTTTGTTCCTTTTAAATGAGTTATAAATACTTTTTGACTTCCGACTTTGATGATGTATGTATGTATAGGTATGTTATAGGAAAATTGAACTCCCAGCCTTTATGGGGAGATTAAAGCTTGTCCCCACTTTGTGTTCAGGAAATCAAAAAATTGCCTCATTAAAAAAATGAGTATTAATTTATTACAAAAACAAATGGCCAACCACTCATCTCTTCATTTCCCGACCTTCTCTCTTTGTCTCCCTCTCTAATGACATTGCAGCGACCAATGTCGCCAGGCCGAAAACAAGATGTCAGCAGCCACCACAAATTGCATAACAAATCCTCGCCGCCCCCGCAAATCGCCATTCACCGGCATCATTGGACACCACTCTTGGTGCCAGCAAGTTCACGGCAATGTGGCTCCCCACAACAGGTTCACAACAATGTGATTTACTACAATGTTGTTCACGGTGACACGGCAGGCCCACGGCGGCTATACTGAGAGGAAGTGAGACATAAAGAATGGATGGGGAGGTAGTTTGTGAAATTACATACTTGCAAGAAAATCTCTTCAAAAAAATAAGGAGCGCTATGTTACAAATGTAATGGGAATTAGTATATATACCCCATGCACGTGACACAATACGTACGAAAGAGGAATCGTTCCCACTGCTGAAAAAGAATCAATCGCAATGCCTTCACGATGCAATCCTAGTCCATTTTTTTTTTTATAAAAAAAAAAAGGTCTAACCCCCAAGGATGATCTCCCTGAGACCTAGACCCCTAGGAGATCATCCTTTTGAGGGTGTTACACAGACCGGCCCCACAACTAACGTTAAGCCACGGTACACAACAGCTAGAATTCGAACCCACGCCCACGCTCTAGAACTTGGATACGGTTGGTCCAAACTTTAAAAGGTTCCTCCTTGCCAACCGCGCTACGCCTGTGGGGGAAATCCTAGTCCATTTTAGGCCAACAAAAAATGGGGACAAGCTTTATCCTCCCTATGAAGGTGGGGAGGTTAAATTTATATAAATATACATATATACATACATATATATATATATATATATATATATATATATATATATATATATATATATATATATATCTACATTTCAAAAGTCAAAATTGTTGATTCACGTGAAAGGGGGAAATAGAAAATTATTTATAATTCATTTAAGAAGCAAAATCTTGATTTGAAGTACTCATCCTGTCCAAATATAAAAATGAATGTAAAAAGCGTTTAAGCCCTAATCATATAGTGATTAACGAGGTTAGGGTTTTTGCTCTGGGATACCTCATTCTGGTATTAGAGTGCCAAATCAATTTCATGATAACTTGTTAAAAGATAACAATATGAAGTGTTTGTTTCCTCTTATACAGTGATACATATACAAATGGAAGGAACAATTTTTCAATATGCAATTTCAATCATTCATCTCAGACGTTATTTAGCAACATGGGTTGATTTCATGATGACTCCGCATTGCAATTGCAGCAGCCAGAGGTCCATGGGTGAAGCCGAAAGAACCATCATTTCATTTCGCGCCAAATCAAGTAAATAATACCACATGCAAAACAGAGCTAGTATACACATTTGAACACAGCAACAAATTTCGGAAACCCATACCTCAGTATATCTGAAACGCGGGAACAGAGATGAGAGACGGCGGTGGTCGCCGAGAGAGACGGAGGTTTCTGTGAGTGCTCGCAAATAGCAGAGTGGAAGAGAGAGGCAGTTAGGGTTTGGGCCTTGTTTTCTAATTTTTACTTCATGTGAAAATAAAAATAAAAGGGTAAATTACAATTTGGCCCACTCAAAATATGACACATGACCGTCACTCTTATGTTGTTTGGTAAATTATAACTTAAATCGCTTACAATTAAGATGACCGGAGCTGTGAAATTAGTGATATATACTCATGACTTTTGGATGGACAAAATTATTTTTATAAATAAGTGAGAGTATTATAGTTAATTCATTCCTGGTCAACTGCCGACATAAGCCTTAATCGTGCTGGAAATTCGTCTAATCAGTATTTTTGTTACTTCTTACAAACTAGAGAAGATTAAATTATAATTTATCAAACAATAAGGGATGCGTGTATAATATATCATATCTCAAGGGGTCAAATTATAATTTATTCAAAATAAAATTATGTCTCTTAATTTACTTTTACTTTCTAAAATAGACTTTTAAAATAAAAAAAAATAGAATTTTTTCTTTCTTATTTCCTCTCAGTAACTTTAATTATAATTTTTTTTTATTTTGGTTCAATTAGATTTTAAGACTAATAATTCCTATTATCTTTTCTTTCCTTTTTTTTATAGGTTCGACATTCTATCTTTTCATATTATAAAGCCTCATCCTTGTATGAGTAATAATTAAATTAAATAAAAATTAATAATAAGTATACTTTTTATTTTTACAAATTTAATGTAATATTTTTATTCTTTCACTAATAAAGTTCATCATTACCAATATCCTTGTGGTCTAATGGTATTTTCATTACTCCCCAAATTGGGAGAGATCTAGGGTTCGAGTCCTATAGGAGGGTGAGTATGTGGGTATATGAGTTGCTTAACATTAAAAAAGAAAAAAAAAAAAAAAAAGTTCATTCAAGGAGTATATTTTTTTTGCTCTTATCAATTTTTTTCTAGTAAATATATTCATTAATCAACTTAATACTTTTGGATTACTTCAAGTCTAACTAATACTCACTCCGTCCCAATTTAAGTGTTCAATTCATTTTAAAATAAATGCTTCAATTGAAAAGTCAATGCACTTTTTTATTAATTTACCAATTTACCCTTCAAACATTCAAGTCATAAAATATCTAAACTACAAATATCACATTACTTAATTGGACCAAGGGCAAAATTGGTTTTTCATTTACTATCACACCAATAAAAATAATCACTTTAAAAAGTTTTCATAATAAACTTATAATTTGAGACATAGTACAATTTTAACATATGTAAGTATGACATGTTAAATTATGTGATACATACAATCTTTGAGTAGCTTTAGAGCACTTGACAAGAGATTTTCAAACAAGATAGCTCTTTGCTGGAAGTGTTTTTAAGATTAAAGAATGAAATTGAATGTTTTTTAAAATGAATGATAAAGTGGTTCAAATTTTCATAATATAGGAATTTTTTTTTTTTTTTCTTAATGTGAATTTTGAAACACTCGTGAAGGAACTAATAATATTGGGTTTAATATATAGAATAATATTTGGTCCTTATTACAAAGGATAACTTTCATCTTCCGTCTGACGTGGTCTATTAAATTTGAACATTTGGCTAAAAATATTTAATAAATAATTTGATGACATAAAATTTGAAAAATGGAAATTGGTCTTTATTCATTTTCTAAAACAATTTAGTCATGAGGACCCAAGTATTATTTTAATCTATTTACCAACTGTTAATAATTCAGTGATATTGGTAAGTAGTGACTAGTGAGAACAAAATGATTTGGATTTATGAGATACAGACAATCATTAACATATTATTAACATTTTTACTGTGAGAATTTGACAACTAAGCAATTCTAAAGTGGGTAGCTTTTGGAGAGATTTCAATTTTGAGGAAATATTTTTGACATCTAAAGGTTACTCTTTAGAGCTTTCAATTGATATGATCATTGAAATGATAGCATAGACAAATCTTAGATTATGAGATATATATATATATATATATATATATATAATGGGTCACTAAGCTACATTGCTATCAGTTGGTTCTTTCACCGAGTCAATTTTTCTTTCTTTCTGAAAGGCAAGGTTTTTTTTTTTTTTTTTTTTTTTTGTAACAAGCTCAAGTGGAAAATGATGAGTCATTTTGAAAAGCACTATATATGTATTTGCGTCCCAACTCCCAAATAAGCATTGCCCCAAATTGGTACAACCCTTTTAGAGGATAATTTCAAAATATCAAATCATGTAAAATAAATAAATAAAAATGGAAAAGTGGATGAGATCATGGTATTGTATTAGATGGCGGTAACAGTGCAACAAACTCCAACAATATTAATTTTACACTAAACATTGAATATTATGAATCGAACAATATGTAACTTATCAGACAATACGACAAACCATGGATGAGATACATCTTCACTGCGACAAACCATGGATGAGATACATCTTCACTGTGAGGACTGATGTACGGTGCAAAAGAAGAAAAAAAAATCGTTTTATTTTCCCAATTACATCAGACTTGAAATATCATATGTACTAGTCAGGTTTAATCGGCAAAACATATAAAAACACATATTTCAGGTACAATTATTTCACTTCAGAAAAGCTCCATCTAACATGGCAAAACTAACCATTATCCTTTCTCTTCAATATCTCTTCATGAATTCCAAACATAGTACTCAACGAATGTGAACATTATTGTACTTGTATGAGGTATAAACATTTCCTTGCATGTCGAGCTGCAATATATATATATATATATATATATTCGACAAGAATAACATATCATACTTTTGAGATGAAAAACCCTAGGGTGGTCGCTGGCCACGCCATTCGGACAATTTTTCTTGTCGATAATTATAATGCACTAAATATTGTAGGAAAATTAGAGACATCACTATCGCAAGAGAGAGATATAAAGTTGAAGATGCCAAAAAATCTGGGGCTTTCAAGGAAGAGAACCTAGTTCTGCAATCAACTTGTGTGGTGAAACCAACCAAGCAATCGAAAGAAAGAAACAAGCCAACTTTTTCATCAAGATAAGGTGACGACTATATTCATTTTAGATGGTGCCTGGCATTTCAATCCATTACGTCTCGAGATTATCGAGTTTCGTATGGACCAGTATCAAGTTTAGTATGGACCAGTGTACCATTTGGTTGTCAAGAAAATGGGAAAATAAAAAATGAAAGGTTGAATAGGAACCCTAATCTAACAGTTTCAAATGGAGAAGGATAATGATTGAGAAAGCATAAACAGAGTAAAGTAGGGACTACTGGTGGTAAATGAAGGTCAGAACAGTCATGTAAAGGCAACTTGACATTCCTATGCCGCTTATGCACAGTTATATATATATATATATATATATATATATATATAAACTCCAGTCAAGTTTGCAGTATATAAAGAGCCTACATAAATATCAACTTTTTAATGCACAGGATGATGAGAGTCTACATAAACATCACTTGATCAAAATATACAGAATCTCACTTATTGCTAAAAAAACACTGTTAGAGTCTTCCGCTTTTTTCCACCCAAGTGTTTAAGGTACTAGTTTAATTTAATGAAATTAATTAGCATAAATCACTTTGAGGCAAATGCTCGGTTCAATCAGATTTGCACCACCATGCAAAACTGGTTCAATCATATATATTTCGTTCTAAATTGAGCCAAGACAAACACTAGAAGGAAAAAGAGAGTAGTGTCTTCGTTTTAACCATGAAAAGCTAAGTTATTTTGATATTAACTGAAAATAAGGAAATCTTCTTGCATGTGAAAACTTCCAGTGCACTATACAACAAAAAGGTAAATAAGCAAATCACTAATATACTGAATCAATCAAAAACAGGAACCTAGATGCTTTCCTTTCCAAATGCCAAACACTTAATCAGTGAGGACTCATGGAGATGTAGTGGTGAACTTGCGACGCAAGTGTTTCGGGGACCCACCAGTGCCATCGAATCAAGGCAGAATTAGGATACCACTAAATGCCTAATACAGGGGTCTACCCAGAGTTAAAGGAGGAGCTAATTGTCAACAGAAAATAATCACATTTACCTAAAACATGTATTGAAAATAGTAGAAATGAGCTTCAAAAGTTTATAGAAAAATTCTGACCAATATTGGGTAGCAATGATCCTTCTCATAGTTGGGCCAGAAGTTGTCGCCCTTGACGAACCCCAGATGACGCTTCCAAACTTCTGCGTCGTAAATCTCAGTAATACTAAAGTGCAAGCCGCTCTCTTTTATTTCCACCAGAAATTTGTCCAACGAGTTGCCTCTTTTGGGACTGAAAAATATGGCTTCAGATTGCCCCTCGTCTTTTAACAAGAATTTGAGAGTTCGGGCAAGGTCTCTGTGGAATTCCTTAAAGAAAGTGCTGCCAAATGACAAAGCAAAGTCAAGAAAGTAACAACAAAGTAAAGATGAAAAGGTCATCCTAGTGACTATTCGCATGCATGAGCTCATGTTATATACAAGTGGTTTATCTGGGCATATCCAAGTCAGAAACCAACGAGGAGTTTTCTTCACTTAGTTGCATGACTCACGTCATGGACATAATTATGTGTACATACCATAATGGAATTGAGAATGTAAAATGGCATGCAAGTGCAAAGGTTGACCCATTATGACTTTCATCCTAGTGCAAAAATGTCCATGCATGCTGTTCTCATCCAAAAATTGTCAGGCTCGGGAAAGAATTCGCTAGAATTTAGGAGAAATTAAGGCAACTCATAACTCGATATACACTCAATGATCCTCTTCACTTGCACAATGAAGTAAATAGGAATATGATGGATGCTTAGTCACAGTGGATTGCTCAAGGAGGATCCAGTTTAGTAAGAAGTAATTTACCAGTCACTTGCAACGATGATATCAAATGTATTGGATATATTTGAGATTTCTGCTTGATTCCAGTGCAGCGTCATAGACTTCACCTTTGTATCTCCATATGCACCGGAGTTGGCATCTATGTTACGCTGAATATCTGGATGTTAAGTACCTCTAATTTGAGCCCAGAAACAACATTTTAAAGGTGGCTTGCACCAACAAAGGAATAATTGCAACAATGAACTTAGCGAATATGAATCAGGTACTAAATTCATGAACGCTATGCAATGAAGATTGAAAAACTGAATATAAGCAACATTTAATCAATGATGTTATATACAATGTTTCTTTTTTTTCTCACTTTTTTTCTTTATTGTTGTTTTTTTAGCAGCTAAAATACACGAAATATTCACAGCTAATCAATGATGTTATGTAATATGTTACATCACTAGAAGGATCAGACAAGTATAGTAGGTCAATTTTAGAGACAAGCACATGTCCAAGTCACCTCTGCAGTATTCTAGAATATCTCCAACTCAACCGGCTTGATAAGTCAATAACTGAACTTTAGCAATCCAGAAACCCCAACCCTAAGCTCAAACTCTCACAAAAACAGTTGTGTCTGCAGTCATTACGACCAGGAACTTAATGAGCATAAACTTTCACATTGCCAAAAAGCACATTCTCAAAAAAAAAAAAACACCTCAATAAGTAAGAACTTTAATTTTAATCAAATCTGATCTTTGAATCTTGACCTTTCGATCTTAGAATCTATGAGGGGAAGGGCAGCACTCTTGGTCATAGATTTCGCAAGATGGTTTGTGAAAAAAAAAAAAAAAAACTCCTTAAATATCGACAGTAACAATTAGAACCAAGGTTGGTTGTACTTTTTGTATAAAGTATGAGATATCTGAGTTCAGCAGGGCACTTTATCGTGTAAACAGCAATATAGACACTGCTCTGCTAAGCTTAGAAGTCAGGGATACAGACACTTATTATGAACCGTGATTCTTCATGACAAATTCTTTCAAAATTTTCTATTCGGCTTAGAAATCTAAACATGCTAATCATGCATTGCTGCAACTGAAGGAGATAACTATATGAAAAATCGCCCAGCAGTATACTAGAAATGTCCATCTATCCCCCAATAACCTTCAACCCGACACAAATGGAAAGATAGTTTCCCTAATAATAGATCATAATCACACTACATGCCCGCAGCATAACATTTTTCAGAGACACTGCAATTCAGCGACCTAAAGAAGAGCTGACCATGTCATTACGTAACTTGCCAAGGAGAAAAATAAGAACAAAAATTCTTAATTTTAACTTTTATGGCACTATGGTAATGTCTAAATAAAATGCATCAGCATCATGAAGTCTAAGGACAATGGAGAATGAGATTCCCGCTGATATCCCATGCTTGTTACCTAACATAAAGGCTAAGGATGTCCTAAATGGTATTTGTACATAAAACTCGTGAGGTCAAAGGTTTATAGTCACAAAAGAGATGCAAATTATTTTTGGGTTGCTAATTGAATGAGGATGATGACTACTATGTGTGGACACCTCCTGTTAGAATGGGATTTTGATGAGCTTGCTTGAGATGTAATAACAAATTTTCGAAGTCGGCAGATTCAATGGAAGCACGACCCAGCTACAACCTTGGTGTTTCTTAAGGAAAAATGGTGAAAAAATGCTGCAGCAGATTATTATTTTTTTATATAAGAGTATCCTTCACAAATAATGAGAAGAAAATAAATAAATAGATAAAACCTATAGAGAAATGAAATTATCAGTAGGGTCTTGTAGATGACTAAATATGGCAGAGCATGACTAGATAACGCAGCACAAAAAAGAAGAATCATCAGAAAATTTCTAAATATATATATATATATATATATATATAATTGCCAGGACACAGGGCTACATTGTGGTTTACGACACTACCATTAAGCATAAAGTTGTTTATATGGATTATACATCACTTTTGGACCCTTACAATCATTGCCAAGTATCTCTAATTATCATCACTCCTCTGTTTCATCTGTGGGAGGATTACAGTATCTAGACTGTTCTTCGAGGTCTCAAAGCCAATATAACACATCGGTTTAGTTCCTCAAACAAGAACTTCTAACATGACCAAATTAAAGGATACAATTAACTACTTGAGGGTTTCCATCTGATATCACAACTTCCAATGCTTCAGTTACTGCTGCAATAACTAAACCAGCCAGGCCATAGCCTGATCCGAGTTCAATCACTCTTTTAGACCTAAAAATAGAAGAAAAATTATGCAAATATAATGCAGATGGGAAAATGTGCCACAACAATCAAGCAACCAAGAAGACAAGCAATCGTTGATCTGTCAAAATCTACAAAACTCACAGTAAAACTATTATATAAGTAACAAACCTGAACATGTCTGCATGTAATAAGCAATAGTAAGCTAAAACATTTTCTGATGGCCAATGACCTGCACAACATGTGAAGATTGTAAGAAAAACTAGGAAAGACTGCTTTCGAGTTTCTATGGCTTGGACCAAAGAGAGAACACCTCACTATTAACTGGTTAGATGAATTTGTAAGATTTTCCCTTCTTGATGGATAGCGGCAGTAACATAATTGAAGAAGTGGGGTTTGATTTTCCAAGGAAGATCCAGAACATTATAATCAACTGGAGAAATTAGCATTGGAACACATTTATGAATTGTGCTAACTCGAACTTTGTTGCTTTTGCAGTTGGTTTAAGTAGGTTGGGAAGAATGTTGTTTTCCCACACATAAGTTATTATTGATAGGCCTATATGTAAAGCACAAGGAAAGGCTGCAAGGGAGCCATGGGAACCATCATTAGAGACGCCAAGATAAGCACCTAATTGGCACCATGTCAAAGCATGAAGGGGAATCAAAATTGTTCGGCAATGCAAAGATTTGAGAGATTGTTTTGGTTGGGAAAGGAACCATAAAGAATAGAAGAAATTGTGGTAGGTGTATGGAACTACAAGCTCATAATTGAGGCAGCTAAAGGAACATGAAACATTGCATTCGGAATCAGCATATTATGCTGGAAGATATAAGAAGGGAAGTGACCCATTGCACAGTTCATTGTTCTAAATACACGTGTTTTCCATCACACACACACACACACAGAACGTTCTCTAAACAAAAAACAGCATTACAAATTCACTACAAAGGATTCAGGTTGCATAAGTATACCCCCCTGTCCCAACTTATGGTATTTCAACTAGCTATAATCATACTAAGATCCAACTACGAGATTGAGAGATAGAGAGAGACTTAATAATAATAACAACAACAACCACAGCAGTCCTTCATGCTCAAGAATACTACTACTTAATAAACAAACTCATAAGTACAAAAAGAACTTACAAACAAGCCCGGTGTTGTCAATATTATAACTATTACAGATCTTGAAATCGTTGAGGTCAGCACAAATTTCCAATCTCTGGCTGCATTGAACTTCTCAAGTTAGCAACCACTGAAAGCAAAACAAATCAGTTTGCCCCTTTCATTGAACCATAATACGAACTTGAGCTTCACTATCATAAACTCAAAAGCATTTCCTAATCGTCAACTATCACATAAGTAAAAGAAATGGAGGTATCAACATACACTTAACAAACACCTACTAGTAATAGGATTGAAAGCCTAGACATAGGTGTTATGGACATACACACAGGGGACCTATAGATGGCCGGTAAAAAGAAAAGGGCTAACTTGCATAGATGGTAGGAGGCAGAGTAGGAGCCTGAAATTAACATGAGAAAAATAATTAGAAATATCCTTAAAAAAGATAAATACTGGAGGAGAGATGGTGTGCAATAGGAAGAATGAGAAAGAAAAAAAAACATAATTTATATGTCCAACCCCATCAGTGTGGGACGACGACAATGTATATATACTTAAAAAGAAACATAACATTTGCAGAGTCAAACCTCCGCACAGGGACGGATCCAGAAAATTATGTAAAAGGGGCAATCTTCAATATGTGGGGGCAATATAAATATTTTTTGATAATTTCATAAGGGGCAATGTAAATAGTTTACCTATATATTGTTATTTTTTCAAAAAAAAAATGTAAAAAATTTTTACAGAAAAATAAAATTCGAAAGGGGGCAAGTGCCCCCCATACCCATAGCCTACTTCCGTGCCTCCCTCCACATATTAAATTGATCTAAACAATGCAAAATCTAGCATATGGAGTACACTACATCAAGTGTTTAAAGAACCAAAGCACATAATTAATAAGAAAAAAAGCAAAATTATGAACTCACAATAGATAAAGTTTAAGGCCAGTGTCATTCGGCAATGTGTAGCAAACACAAGTATCTCTAGAACCATCTGGGTGGTTTGTTCCAGATGAAGAAACTAAATCATCTTTGAGGTGGTCCACGAAATGACATGGTATCAGATTAAACCCATGAGTTGCCTTCCTCGAAATATGCCTAATTCCCACATCAGATTTTTCATCGTCTGTTGTATCATTGTATGCAAAATCATGTTTTACAATTAAAATAGTGAAAATTAGGAGGCATTGAAAGAATCATATAACCACCTAGCAATTGAAAACAAATCTAATCACAAATTAGATTGACGACCTAACACTAGAAAAGAACTCTAATCCCAAATGGTTAATCAAGAGCACCCCATACATAGATGTTACAGCTAAATATACACACACAGGTGTGCATATATCAAACTAAACCCATAAACCCATGAGGTGTCTTCCTAAAAATACTAGTAATTTCCACATAGGATTGCTCATCTGCATTTGATTTGTTGTATGCATAATACCAAGATTCACATTCCACTTGAACTATATAAGAACTTAACATAATAGGGTACAATGTGAAACTCTAATCAAATTGCAGGGAAAACCACCCAAATCGATGCTATAGCCATATATCTATATACACACATAAAATACGTATATGGATGTTTATATATAAATATGTGTGTGTGTGTGTGTGTGATTTAAACTATTCCTAGAGATACTAGTAATTCCCACATCGGATTGTTCATCTGCTGTTAATTTATTGTAAGCAAAAACAAAGATTCACAGTCAAATCCAACTGTTTATGCACTTAACAAAATTGGGTATAATGTGAAATTAATGGGTTAGGTGTAGCGAAGAATAGTAATAAAAACAGTTGATGATGACCAACCATATTGATGTTTTAGACATACAAGCACACACACATACGTATAATATATATATATATATAGAGAGAGAGAGAGAGAGAGTACTAGGATCTGGTGAAGGACGACGAAGAAAGGCGTTTCGGAGGATCGCCCACCTCAGAGACGAAGCCTTTGTGGTAGCAGGAGCCTCCATTGTTCCTCACTGCTCTCTTCTGTTTCTGTGCTGGTGTATCCAAAAATGAAGAATCAGTCACAATACAACATCGTTTGATGAAAGTGTAAATTGAGAAAAATGGAAGACAAAATGAAAACGAACTGTCTTTGTATTTAAAAAAAAAATGGATTCTATTTTCATAGGATAATACTTTCCTCCTTGATATGGTCCAAATATGACCGAAAAAGTAATATAACAAAAAATCATGAAAAGAGGAATTAGTCTTAATTCTATTTTTATATGTTTTGTAGGATTGTTTGATTGATATTATGTTGTATAATTTTTCTGCTCATAATATTATCAATTTAATATATTTGTTGAGTGAGAAAATATGAAATTTTGTTTTATTTATATACATGTCACTCTACGAAAAGAAAAGAAAATTAATATATTTAGAATCAATATCTAATACATTTTGTATGAAATGTTACGACATGCATCAAAATAATACTAAGCTTTAATGTTTTTTTTGTCTTTTTTTAATAAAAAAACTCAATTATATTTGGTAATAAGGGTCGCTAAAATGTTCGTGATTACCATTAAGAATGTCATTAGTATATTATATTTGTAATATCTAACCATAATATTTTATTTATACCCAGCAATAAATAAAAAAATACAATAGGTGTAAGAGTGTGGATAATAATACTATCAATGAAGAAAAATATTTATTATACACACTGTATTTTAAGGTTGACGCATATAAATCCCATGTAGAAGCATTGGTTCACTCGATATCTATCAACTTGTTGAGAGGAAATAATACACATATAAAAGAAGAAAAATAATAATGGATGCAAATATTATTAAATTGTCCCATCTTTACTCCCACTTGTCACTCATTTTCAAAATAGAATGGTTCTCCTATATATAAACATGAACATGATATGATATGAAATTTCAAATAATCTAAATTATACTACAAACATAAACTCAAAGAAATTTCAAATATTATATAGGGTAAAGTGCATTAAACTCCCCTGAACTATTTTTTCTCTCTCAACTAACTTCCATAAATTACATTTTTTACACAAAATTTCATAAACTATCTCAACTTTTATAATTCACTTCATTCCGTTATAATACCGTTAGTTAAATTAGAATAATTTGCACTCAGATCCCCTAAAATTTCGGTCAATTGCACTCGCCTCCTAAAATTTCATTTCCCTTGCCCTTGTGTTCTCTCTCTTATTTCATGAGACAAATATCTAGGTGGTGAAATTACCTCCATGCCCCAAGATGAAAACCCTATAATGTATATATATCTATAACAACTATTCTAAAATGTGAGGGGGTGAAAATATTTCCAAACATTTTCTTCAAAATAAAAATTAATGAATTAATATGTATGTAGTTGAAGTGCAACTTTAAGAAGTATGTCAAAACGATATAGAGTAAAAGAAAAGGGGTTGGAAATATTTCAATACTTTTAAAAAATAATAATAATTAATTAATATACATTACTTTAAGTGTAACTCTAATGAATATTTCAAAAAATATAGAGTAAAGATATACGATAAGGGGTTATAAATATTTTTATATATTTTTTTAAAAAAATTAATTAATTAATATACATTAACTAAAATGTAACTCTAATGAATATTTCATAAAATATAGAGTAAAGATATAAGACAAATATATTTCGGCAAGGAAAAATAATATAACTTAAAATACATAAATCTATATATTTATTTATTTATCTATATACTATTAATAAAAACACAGGGACTATCTAATATTTCGATTCATTATCACATTTTACAATATAAAAAATTATAATAAGTAAAGTTTGACATTATTTAAAGTGTAAGGGTTTAAATTAATTTTACAAAAAAAAATAATAAATAATAAACCATTTGTCATATTTTTATAAAAAAAATAAAAAATTACAATAAGTAAATTTTATTATTATTTTACAGTGTAAGAGCTTAAATTAATTTTACACAAAGAATAATAAAATATAAGTCATTTGTAACATTTTTATACATTTATCACCTCTTACAATACAACAAAAAATATAATTAAAATGTATTACTACTTGTTTAAATTGTAAGAGTTGTATATTATTTATTTACAAAATAAATTAAATTATATGAGCTCACAAATATTTTATACATGTATCACCTTCTAAAATAAAAAAAAATAAAAATCATAAATAAAGTGTATTATTATTATTTAATGTAAAAGGTCACAGTATTAGTTTTAGGGAAAAATAAAAAAAAATGATAACTTTTGGGGCCTATATTACAAAAATGACCATTTAAAAAAAATAATTTAAAGAAATGTGATAATATTTCAAAAACCATTGTATCCAAAATACTTGAAAAGTTTTTCAAATTGAGCTTAAGACATAAGAGTTGTTTAGTCCATTAATTTAGCCAACATGTCTTTTACACTAAAACAAGGGCACAAGAGTCATTTCATGGGATCTTCACCCCTTCAGGGGGTGTCATTGCAAGGAAAATGAAATATCAGGAGGTGAATGCAATTGACTAAAACCTCAAGGGATCTAAGTGCAAATTATCCTAATTTAACTAACGGTGTTATAACGGAATGGGTTTAAATGCAACACTTAGATAGTTTATGGGGGCAATGCTTAGTTCATGGGGATTAGTTGAGAGAGAGAAGAAAGAAGAGGGGGGTTTAATGCACTTAACCCTATTATATATCTTTCAACAAAACAAAGGCCCGTTTGGAAACCTTATTTTTTGTTCTGTTTTTTGTATTTTGGCACTGTTCAGGTGAACAGAACATGTTTGACAACTCTTTTTACTGTTTGTTTTGTTATCAATTTGGAAACTGTTTTCGTAAATAGTAGAAAAAACAAGGGAACAACAAAAACTTATTTTTTTGTTCTTTTTGGGATTTTCCAAAAAATAAAAATTATGGTAGAAAGGAAAAATTGTGTGAGAATATGTGTGTTTTTTTGCCCCAAACATATTTTTGTTCTTGTTCTTTTGGGTGAGAAAATAAGAACAAGAACAAGAATTATTCTTATTTTTTGGTTCTCAAAACAAAAACAAAAACAATGTTTTCAGGGGCCCAAAAAGTTTCAAATATTCTAAAGAATACAACTCTTGTCATCCCATGGCTTCTCTGATGGCAAAATCTCTTTCTCACACCTCAGGTTTATTTTGGTATTCTCTTTATGTTGTATCAATTTTCACTATTATTATAAATGTTTAAATTCATTGATGTGTATCATCAAATTTTGTCACTCCTATTGTTAAAATAGATCAAATAACTCTGTTAGTAACATCAATTTTTCATTTTCTTGTTAGATCATTAATTTCATTTTTAAATATCTTTTTAAGTTTTTATAATTTGATTGTTCATTTCAAATATTCTACAACTCTATGCTGCAATACATTCCAATTGTTATTTTAGGTTCAAACCAGATGGGCAAGCCCAACAACATTAGAAGGAAAATGAGAGCTAAGCCCAAAAACAAGCCCAACCATATAAGGCCCAATCAACACCCCAAAAACACCATAAGAAAAAAGAGAGCAATTAATAACGCTTTGGTATTTTTTTGTGCCAAGTGTTAATGTCATAATGGAAATCCTTTTTTCTTTTCAATATTTTATTTTATGTCAAAATATTTTTTGTATAATCTAGCTTGAAAGATATATATATATATATATATTTAATTATTTGAGTACTTATAATCGGAATGGCTTGTTGTTCATTCACGCAATTAACAACAAAATTATCACCAATTTTCGTAAGTTGTCCCAAGTCATTTTTTTAAAAAGTTAGACATTGATATTCTATTTTTCCGAGTTGCTATATTATAATTTCTCGTACCAAATTGTTATTTCGGTCACAATAAATGTGAACTTCATCCTCCTTAAGGACAATCTAAGTATTGTCCCTATGAATTTGAACTTGATCCTTCGTTTTTATCGCAAATCATCAAGTTCAAATACTCACATGTGAAAATGGTCAAGTGAGTCTATTGAATAGAAAGGAAATAATAATTAATTTTTCATTTCAATTAAAGTGGGTCAAATGTTCAAGAAAATAGAATAAGTGGAGAATTGTAGTCTTCACACTAGAACTAGATACCACTGTTCCACATAAAAGAACAATGTTATTCCGTAGCCTTTATTCTATTTACTGGAAAAAAAATAGAAAGAAACTATTGAATTTAGTATAAAGTATTAAACAATAGGTGCAAATTGCAAAATTATTTTAATTTTGAAAGTGAAAAAGTATAAGTAAAAAAATTTTAGTAGATTTTAATTTAGGGTTAATTTTATTTACACCCTGAGGTATGCCTTTATTTTAATCAAACCTCCTCACATTTGAGTATTTTCAATCACATCCCTCGTGGTTTGAGATTCTCATCATTTACACCCCCTTAACGATAACATCATCCTATTTTTTTTTAAATACCTAAATTACCCTCAATGGGATAACCTAGTGCTGTTTGGAAACAAAGATATATTATTTTATCAATTTAACCCCTCCAATAATTTAATCATTTAATTTGTATTAAATTTTAAAAATATATATAAAATTCGAAACTATATATATATAAATTTCGAAAATATATATAAATTTTGGAAAAGTTATATAAAATTTGAAAAAAAAATATAAATTTTTAAAAAAACATATAAAATTCAAAACATATATATATAATTAAAAAAAAAAACCATATAAAATTCAAAAATATATATTAAATTTCGAAAATAAATTTAAAATTCTCAAAAAAACATAAAAAATTCAAAACAAATATATAAAATTAAAAATATATATAAAATTCGAAAAAATATATATTAAATTTCAAAAAAATTATAAAATTCGAAAGTAAATAAAATTCGAAACAATTAATAATAAAATTCAAACATACAAATTTATATTTTAATATGGAAATAAAAATCAAAGATAAACACTTAAAAATAATTTAAATGTACATATATTTATAAGATATTTATTGGAACTAATATATTTTATTGGCGTGTATAAACTAATTTTTTTTCAAAAAAAAATTATATTGAAATTAAAGGAAACTTGGAAAAATTAGCAATTTTTTTCAAGTTTTCATTTTTTTTGGGGGGGGGGGGGGGGGGGGGGGGGGGGGGGGGATTGTTGGGCATGGTCCTATCTTTTCACCAAAACTTGTACATATATTTAGGAGATATTTATTAAAACTAATATACTATATTAGGGTGTACATATATTTAGGAGATATTTATTAAAACTAATATACTATATTAGGGTGTATATATATTTAACTAAATTTTTTTCAAAAAAATATATTTAAATTAAATGAAACTTGAAAAAAAAAATTCACATATCTTCGACCAACTCAAAAAAATATATTTAAATTAAATGAAACTTGAAAAAAAAAATTCACATATCTTCGACCAACTCCTTGTCCTCTGGGTTCTGTTCCTAGGTGGTTTTTTAGCCTCTGGGCTTTCTATAAAGTTTGATTTTCAGGGGAAAAAAAATCCAATCCTTGGCCCCCAAAAAAACGAATTACAGATCTATAACCGACCCCTTGCAAAAAAAAAAAAAACTGATTCACAAATCATTAGCCTTAAGATCCAGAATATACAAACACATATATATATATATATATATATATATATATGTATACAAACACATATGTATGGATACAAACACATACACAGATCTACAAGAATCAATTAAAAAAGACGAATATACAAACACATACATATATATGTGTGTGTGTGTGGTGGGGGTCTAATCTGGTGGCACGGGGGGTAGGGGTGGGTGGCGGCTAGGGTTTGGGGTTGGCGGATTAGGGTTTGGGGGGTTGGGGGTGGTGGCTAGGGTTTATGTGTCTTTATATATATGCGTGTGTGTGTTTTATATACACATATGTTGGGTTGGGTTGTGGGTGGTGGGCTTGTGGCGGCGCGGCAGGGTGGGGTGGGTGGTGGCGAGGGGTGGGGTTTGGGGGTAGCGGCGCAGGGTGGGGCTTGTGGTGGCGGCGACAGGGTAGGGCTTGTGGTGTTTGGATATAGGGTTAAGACTATTATAGGATATAGGGTATAAGGGGTAGGGATGACAATAAAACCCGCCCCGCCCCATTTATTCCGGATTTGGGACTCCGATTAAGTTAATCGGGGCGGGTATGGGGCGCCCCTACCTCGCCCCCGATTATATCTGCCCCGCCCCGCCCCGATTAGAATTTATATATATATGTATATATGTTTATATATACATAAATGGGAAAGAAAGGGGTTTTGTTTGTGATTGACCACTTCAAGGATATTGTCGGGGCATGTCATTTTCCACTCACTTTTAATGATATAATTTATGTGATGGACATATATATAATCAATTTTATAGTTTATGTTTGCTTTATACATTTTATATCTTAATCTACATTGCATATGCATCTTAATATCAGACACACACCCTATTGTCACGGACTTGGTGTTTCCAAGGAACCGTGCGGCCTTAGACACCTCTAAGATGCTTGAGAAGTGCTAAGTAAGCCTTTGTGAGTCTCTAGCTTAGTGAGCAACTAAAGCTAGGTGAATGCAGAAGCTTGGTGTGTAAGAAGAGAAAGCTAGGCAAGAGAGCTTTGAAGGCAAGAGAACTCAAGAGAACTTGTATTGCTTAAGAACTTGTGTGTTTGCTTGGATAGTGAGCAAATGAGCTCCCCCCTCTATTTATAGGCCAAGGGCCTTACAAGGAAAAGTGGAGAGATTTCTAGAATCCTCCATGTCTAGTCTACTCTAGAATGTTCTATACAATTCTAGTATATTCTATACAAGTCTAGACAACTCTACAATACTCTAGAGAATTCTGGAGAAGTCTAGAATATTCCGGATGCCAAGTAGGATCCTACGAAGCGTCTGCGTGGTGCCTGTGTGGCGCCTACGTGGCATAACCTCATAATGCAGGACGTGACATTCTCCCCCACCTAAGTTCGTGACGTCCTCGTCGCGTTCTGCTTGAATTGCTGGATGTGTTTTGCAAACTGCCAAAGTGTGTCTTCATGCTCCCAGCTTGCTTCACTATCCGGTAAGTTTTTCCATTTCACCAAGTACTCTGTGTACTTGGGGACTCCGCTTCTGCTCGTTTGTCGGTCGGCAAGGATGCACTCTACTTCCTTATCGAAGGAAGTGACCACGGCAGTAGGAGCTCGGTGTGATATGCCTCGAGTTGGATCATCCTTATCTTCGTGGTAGGGCTTGAGCTTGCTGACATGGAAAACTGGATGAATCTTGATCTTTGGTGGTAGCTCCACCATATAGGAGACCTTTCCAACTCGTTTGATGACTGGGAAGAGACCTTCGTAGCGTCGTACTAACCCCTTGTGCACTGCTCGCAAAGACTTGAACTGTTGGGGTAGCAACTTGACCATGACCAAGTCTCCTTCCATGAACTCTAGGGGCCTTCCCTTGGAGTCAACCCACTTCTTCATTTTCTTGCCCGCCTTATCTAGGTAGGCTCTTGCCAAGTCGGATTGGTCTTGCCATCCTTTGGCGAATCGGTATGTTGCCGGGCTCTTGCCATCTCCGCTTGATGCCATAGCGTTAGGCGTCATGGGTTGTCGCCCGGTCACTATCTCGAAAGGACTGTGGTTGGTAGCCTCACTTCGCTACAAGTTGTAGGCAAAATGTGCTACTCCAAGGAGCTTGGCCCAGTCCCGCTGGTTGGCACTAACATAGTGCCTCAAGTATAGCTCTAGGAGCGCGTTGATATGCTCCGTCTGTCCGTCGGATTGGGGGTGAAAGCTAGTAGAGAAGTTAAGACCCGTACCCATCTTCTGAAAGAGTCCCGTCCAGAAGCGGCCTGTGAAGCGTGTGTCTCTGTCACTCACTATGTTTTGTGGCAACCCTCATTGCTTGACCACATGGTCAAAGAAGAGCTCTGCTGTCTGCTCGGCCGTGCAATCTGCAGTGGCATGTATGAAGGTGGCATACTTGCTGAATCGATCTACCACTACGATGATGCTGCCACAGCCATTAGACTTGGGTAGGCACGTGATGAAGTCCATTGAAACACTCGCCCATGGACCCTCTGGGATAGGTAGTGGTTTTAGTAGACCGGCCGGCTGCTACTGCTCTATCTTGTCTTGTTGGCAAACAAGACAAGTGCGTACATAGGCCTCGACGTCGTCACGCATCCGGGGCCAGTAGTAAGAATCCTCAAGGATTGCCTGTGTGCGCCTCATTCCTGGGTGTCCAGCCCACATGGTGTCATGGCACTCCTTGATGAGTTCCTTTCACAGGTTCCCCCACTTAGGCACAAATAGCATGTCGCCCGTAGTGAGGAGAAGATCATCCCTAAGCCAAAAGCGTCGTGTCTTGCCATCCTTGGTGAGTTGAATGAGACTTTTGGTTAGGGGGTCATGCTGTAGTCCCTCTTTGATGCGATCCATAAGAGGGTGTTGTGGTCGACTAATGGCCGCGAGTTCTGCCTTGTGGCTAAGGGCATCCGCTACGATATTGGCTTTGCCTGGCTTGTACTCCAAGTAATAAGTGAACTCGGCCAAGTAATCTTGCCACCGCGCTTGCTTGGGGCTAAGCTTTTTCTGTGTCTGGAAGTAGCTAGTGGCAATATTGTCCGTCATGATCACGAACCGTGCCCCAAGTAGATAGTGTCTCCAAGTGCGAAGGCAGTGGATGATTGCAGTCATCTCCTTCTCTTGCACCGTATAGCGCCGCTCGGCATCATTGAGCTTGCGGCTCTCATAGGCTATGGGGTGTCCCTCTTGCATGAGAACTCCCCCAATGGCAAAGTCTGAGGCATCGGTGTGTACCTCGTAAGGCTTAGAGTGGTCCGGTAGGCTAAGTATGGGCTCCTCCATTACTGCCTTCTTCAAGTTATCGAATGAAGTTTGGCATTCCTCCGTCCAGCTCCATGTGCGTCCTTTCTTCAGCATGTCCGTCAAAGGGGCGGCTCGTGCTGAGTAGTGCTTGATAAAACGGCGGTAGTAGTTGACAAAACCCAAGAATGATCGTAGTTCGGGCACTTTGGTGGGCGACTCCCAATCTCGTATGGCTTGCACTTTGCTTTCATCCATCAAGAGCTTCCCATCCTTTATCTTGTGGCCTAGGAACATCACCTCTTGTTGGGCAAAGGAGCATTTCTCCCTCTTCACATAGAGGTCGTTTTCCCGGAGAACTTGGAAGACGGTCTTCAAGTGTTGCACGTGATCTTCCAAGGTGGTGCTATAGATGACGATGTCGTCCAAGTATACCACCACAAAGCGGTCCAAGTAGGGATGGAATAGGTTGTTCATCAAAGTGCAGAATGTAGCTGGTGCATTGGTGAGACCAAATGGCATGACTAGGAATTCATAAGAGCCATACCTTGTCACGCATGTGGTCTTGGGCTCATCTCCTGCCGCGATTCGTACTTGATAGTACCCCGAGCGCAAGTCCAGCTTGGTGAAGTAGCGTGCTCCCCCAAGTTGGTCGAACAAGTCTGCGATGAGAGGAATGGGGTACTTGTTCTTTATGGTCACCTTGTTGAGAGCTCTATAGTCGATGCACATCCGCAATGACCCATCCTTCTTGCGTTGAAACAAGACAGGTGCGCCATAAGGGACCTTCGATGGTCGAATGTAGCCTGCATCGAGTAAGTCGTTGAGCTGTTTCCTCAATTCCTCCAACTCTGGTGGTGCCATACGGTAAGGTGCCATGGATGGTGGCTTGGAACCTGGTTCCAGCTCGATCTTGTGATCTACCTCCCTTCGGGGTGGTAGTCTCTTTGGTAGCTCCGAGGGCATGACATCGTTGTACTCGCGTAGTACTGAGCGGATCTCTGTGGGCATGTCCTCATGTGGGGAAGACTCTGAGGGGTCTTCTGGTGAGTCGAGTAGGGTGTCTAAGTAGCTAACTTCCCCCTTCTTATACCCCTTGTTGAATTGCATGGCAGATAGGGAGCGAGCCTCAATCTTAGCCCCTCGTTCGACTGGCACCATGCATGTGGTATTGCCTTCCATGATGCACATGGTGTTAGTGTAGGGGATGAGGAAGGCCTTTACCTTGTCCAAGAATTCTATTCCAAGGACTAAGGCAAAGTCGTCCATGGGTACCACCGAGATATCAATGAGGCCATTCCATTGGCCTATGTGGGCATGTATACCTCGGGCAGTGCCGTATATGGCCTTGGCTGCTGAGTTGACGGCCTTCATGGAACCGTCCTCCTTGGTGTACTTGAGGCCTAGTCGCTTGGCCTCGTCGATGCTTATGAAGTTGTGGGAGGCGCCGGTGTCTACCAATGCTCTAGTAGACGTTCCCCCTATGGTTGCTTCAACGAACATGAGCCCTTTAGGTGCTGCCTTAGGGGCCTCCATCTTAGCCTTGATGGCGTTGAGGATTTGAAGTGAACCCATGTGTGCCTCCTGCGTTTCCGGGTGCTCGAGCGTCATAGCATTGGCGGTATTCTTCTTTGGGAAAAACCGTGTCCAATGCATCTCACCACATATGAAGCAGGGTGATGGCGGTTGTTTCTGGGGCTTGTTGCCTCCATCTTTCCGGAAGCCTGCTTTGTGAGGGGCAATGTTGGTGGCATTAGAAGTGCTGCCCTTGTCTCCCCCACCTTTGCCGAAGTTCCGGGTCTTGTCCTTGGGCTTGGCAAAGTCTTTCTTAGAGCTGAAATAGATCAATGCCTCCGCTTCCGTGATGGCAGCGGCAAGGTCCTTCACTCCACGTCGTCTTAGCTCCGTCTTGGCCCATTGTTGTAGGCCATCCATGAAGAAGAAGATAGACTCCTTCTCTGAAAGCTCAGGGATCTCAAGGGTGAGCGAAGTGTACTCCTTGACATAGTCTCGGATGGTCCCTATTTGTTTGAGTCGGCGGAGTCTGCCCATAGCTTCTTCCTCGACATTCTCAAGATAGAAGTGCCTCTTAAATTCTTTACGAAAATCAGCCCAAGTATCGATGGAAAGTGTACCTCTATCGATGTCGCCATGTCTACGCCTCCACCATAGCATAACATCGTCCACTAGGTAGAGGGTGGTGGTGTTGATCTTTGTCGCCTCGTCCGCTATCCCTTTGGCGTCAAAGTATCGTTCCATGCCAAATAGGAAGTTTTCTACCTCCTTGGCAACACGTTCACCCTTGTAGCACTTAGGCTTGGGGACGTCGATTATGGGAGCTCCGGCCTCCCGAGTAGCAGTGGCGCTGTTTGCTACGGCTTGCTTGCAAATGGCCCAATTGGCACGCATGTCCTCCATGAATGTCTGAATGTTGCCAAGCTCATGATCCATGTAACCACGTAGGGTGGCTATCTCATCGCGAAGAGAGCATAGCTCTTTGCGATGGTCTCTATCAAGGGCATTGAGTTGCCCCTTCATGGTGTCTTGGAAGTCGGCGTCATCGGACTCCAGTTCTTCCAAGCGTTGGTGAGTCTCCACTATACGCTCCTACATGATGGCCATAGTTCCTTTTATGTCATCAATGTGTGTCTCAAGGCTTGGTTGAGCGTCCTTGGACTTGGACTTCGACCTTGCCTTGGTGTTAATGGGTGGGAGTTGTTTCTCCCTGCCGCGTTCTTGCTCCTCCACGGCTGGGGTGATGGTTGAGTTTATCTCTACCATACTCTCTTGCAAGTAGGTTGTGATCCCTCACGAACCGTGCTCTGATACCAACTATCACGGACTTGGTGTTTCCAAGGAACTGTGCGGCCTTAGACACCTCTAAGATTCTTGAGAAGTGCTAAGTAAGCCTTTATGGGTCTCTAGCTTAGTGAGCAACTAAAGCTAGGTGAATGCAGAAGCTTGGTGTGTAAGAAGAGAAAGCTAGGCAAGAGAGCTTTGAAGGCAAGAGAACTCAAGAGAACTTGTATTGCTTGAGAACTTGTGTGTTTACTTGGATAGTGAGCAAATGAGCTCCCTCCTCTATTTATAGGCCAAGGGCCTTACAAGGAAAAGTGGAGAGATTTCTAGAATCCTCCATGTCTAGTCTACTATAGAATGTTCTATACAATTCTAGTATATTCTATACAATTCTATACAAGTCTAGACAACTCTACAATACTCTAGAGAATTCCGGAGAAGTGTGGAGAAGTCTAGAATATTCCGGATGCCATGTAGGATGCCAAGTAGGATCCTACGAAGCGTCTGCGTGGTGCCTGTGTGGCGCCTACGTGGCGTAACCTCATAATGCAGGACGTGACACTATTCTCTCCTCCAAAGTCCCACCTAACAAACCCTCTCTCACGAAAAAGATGATCTGCTCGCAGCTAGCCTCCGCTGCTCACCACTGCAGATCGCCGTTTGGGGGTTTGGAATTTTACCGAGAGAGGGGGTGATCAACTCGCATTTTATTGCTCGCCACCGCCGCTCGCCACTGCAATTTCCCATCACCGCTCGTCGCCACCGCACCGCGGATCTTGACCATCTTGATCTCTCTTTTTCTTCCCCTCCCTACAAGCACACACATATAATTATATATATATATATATATATATATATATCACCATCAATATCTTGTATCTCAGTTCTTCTCTATGCCATATAAATATTTTATTAAATTAAATTTGACAAATGTAATCGAGGCTCGGGGCGGAGAGCAAAAAACCTAATCGGGGATGGGGCATCAAAAATTATTCAGGGTCTGGGATGGGGAGGACAATCCCTGCCATGCCTGCCCCATTGTCATTCCTAATAAGGGGTCTTTGAATTCAGGGTATTTTAGACATCTCATACTATTAACCCAATGATTTTCACCATGGGTAAACATGACATTTTGATGATAACAAACCATTGAATGTGGTGAATTTAATGTCTACTTGAGTTATGCTTAATAGGTTGTTGATTCAATATAAACTCAAAAGAGCTAGTGAATCCATGAGAATATCAAACAAAGGTGCTTAGAGCTCAAAAGACATTGGAGACAAGGATGGAGATATCAACCCAAAACTTAAAGAAATTGAAGATCAAAGAATTGAATAAAATAGTCTTGGGTGAGTGCTAGATTAAATGTAAAGTTATTTTTGAAATAACTTATTTGAAAGCTCAACTCTTGACAAATTATCATATAGGACCATGCATATCATTTACATCATTCATGAGTCCTTGAACCATTAGTATTAGACTATGAACATTATTGATGATACATTCATATATATAGTCTTTGCTAGAGTTGAGTTAGTTCAGGATTTCATAAGTTATGAAAGAACTCAACAAAGAGGTTGTCCTAGAACCTAAACTAATTTCATATAACTTGAAATGGATTCTAGACATGTATTAAAGCTTTGAACAAAATTGTTTCAATCATGAAAAACTTTTGTCAAATTATTGAGAATTTATTTAAATAAAAAAATTATTTTATAATCTCAATATTGTTTTTAGGAATGTCAAGGACCTTAATAAGTTTCTAAGACATCCTAGGAATGTCTCTAAGTCAATTCGGAAATATCCCAAAAGATTTCCTGAAAAACCGTTATGTGGTTTAAGAGATTGAAATGAAGCGCCACATTCAAACGACCATATCGTACTCAAAAATGGGTTAAATGGAGTGATTCAAAATTCTAAAATCAAGATATTGAAGTCCTCTTTCCAAAAACCTAAAGAACGCCTCAATCCGATGAACAAAACTCGAGTTATGACCAAAAGAGTGGAACTGGACAGAACAAATCCGAAATGAACTATCAGTCGACCGACACTAAATGGTCAGTCGATCGAACCCTCCAGAGACTTTTGAGCAAAATTTTGACATTTGTCAGTCAATCGACGGAGCATTTTCAGTCGACCGACTCTCCCTGGAACGACTTCCAACGATTATTTTTAGGTTTGAACTTTTCCTAAACTACCCAAAACACCCCCAAATGGCTAGAATTGTTTCCTACTCTATATATATGTCATATATGAGCCAAAAAAAGGGTTGAAGAGGAGAGGGATAGGAGTTGTATTGAAATCTACCATTTGTGCTTCATTTTTGAATTTGTATTTGGGTAAAAAACTCTCATATAGGAATCACACCATTGTGCATCACTCGAATCATCTTTTTGTGATTCATTCTTCCACATATTGAGTTGAGCTTTTCATTTGATTATTTCATTTATGACTCTAAGTATATGAGGAAGTGAGCATTGAATTTTTATATCTATCTATTGAGAGAAAATGTTGTACACTCAAATTCCATTCTTATTCTTTGTAAGTGAAAGACCAAGAAGTTGTCTTGGTATGGGATGGGCTTGTTGAAGCTTTGTAAAAGTTTTTCTCTACCTTAAAAAGAGAGGATTAGATTGGCTCTCCACCCGTAAGTGGGAGCAAAGGTCGGCTCTTCACCCGGAAGCAAGAGTGTTCAAAGGTTGGCTCTCCACCCGCAAGAGTGAGCAATGTTAACTCTTCACTCGGAAGAAGGAGTATGTAAGAGTTTGTTTTTCACCCGCAAGAAAAACACGATAGTGGAATCCTTGAGAGGTCTTCTCAAGGCATGGATGTAAACCAAAGCTTTGGTTGAACCATGTAAAAACTCAGTGTCTTGGTTTGCATTTTCTCTATCTCTTAACTCCTTACTTTACAAGCAATTTCATTTCAATCTTGAGCTTTATTTATCAATGCTTGGAAATTGTGTGTGCTTAAATATTCATGAGGGGATTGGGAAAATGCTTGGTTGTAGTAAATTGTAATGTGAACTTGATTATAAATTCTCTACTTGGTCATTAGTTTGCTATAATCTAGTTGCACATCAAGTGTTTGATATAATGTATCTTCACCACACCATAACATAAAAATAATTGTCATTTATAATCTTGAGCCTTATATATATAAATGTTATGAAATTGCTTGTATTTGTGTATTAACTCAGTGGTTAGAAAATGCATAGTTGAATTGAATTAAATTGTGAACTTGGTTAGATAAGTGTAGATTATAACTTATTTACTCTCTTATTTATCTATAGTATAAGTGTTCACCAAGTGTTTGATAAAATGCATCTTTCACAAACCATAACATTGAAATTCCATATGTACACCAAGTGTTTGACAAAATGCATATTCAATACAACCTTCTCTTTAAGAGTTTGTGTACTCTTAATATTTAATCACTTTGTAAAACTCTACAAATATTTTTTCATGACAAATAACACTTTATACATTAAGTCTATATATGATAAAAGTGTTTTACATGTTTAGTTGAATAACATATTCACTTGGTGCTTGAATTGTTTCATATGCTACTTGAATCCATAATGCATGTATTATTATTATGAGATAAGTGTTTCAACATATTTGGTTAATAGAACAATTCACCTTTACTTGAATCAATGATGCATGTATTCAATTGTATAAATTATTAATGCATGATTACAAGTATGAAATATGAAAGTCACTTAAGACATTATATAAACCACTAAGTGTTTGACTAGTCTTGTGATGCTTATCTTTCTCTAAATAATGTCAAACCGAAAAAGTATCAAAGTTTGTAATACTTTATTCAACCCCCTATAGTTGTCAATATGTGGCCAACATATACCATGAGGGGATGTAAATGAAATTAATTCTATAATTTATTATTGTGGCGAACCCGTCTGTATAGGACAAGTAGCAAAAATTCAATAGTTTCTTTAATCACAAATGGTTAATGAAGAGCACCCATATAGATGTTACAGCTATATAATAAAGATAAAAATAAAAAATTCAGAAGAGTAGTGCTTTTTTATGTTTAGTTTGTAATAGTAAAAGGAAAAAAAAATGTCTGGAATAAATTTATTTATATCTGTAGAGAAATGATAACAACCTAACTGGCATTTTAAAAATAATTAATAGAACTCTACTATTTTTGAAAAAAAAAATATTAATATAATTCGCATCTAAAATTGTAACTTATACCCAAGAATCTAACACAATAAATAGCCGAAAAATTTAGTAATCATTAGATATATAATAAGTGTAAATATATTTGAATATCATATTCATGCATCAAATGAATATTATCTTGTCACTAATAAAAAATTCAGCATCCATGCTCATTTGCATATCTTTTTTTTTCCCCTTTTGCTAGGCATCCCCAAATATCCATTGGGAGATAAAAAAAAGAAAATATGGCCTCTAAATTATGGTTTATAAGTTTTGTACTACCTATGTCTCATATTAATTGTCCACTATTGCAATTTTACTTGTTCAGTTCGAATTCCAATGCAATTTAACCTTCCATTTTTCCCGACTACCATTCTTCTACTAACTTTAAACAAATATCAGACCCTACCATAATACTATATCACTAAGGGCAAAATTGAAAATTGCACACTAGTCAACCCAAATCAATAAAATGTTAAAAAATTTAAATTGGACAACTATTGTGAGACGGAGGGAGTAATTACTTATTAGACTTTTTATTTTATTTCTCACTTAATACAAATTTATTTTTTATCATTTAGAATTTCATCCTAGAGAGATCTTTGGAGAAACCGTGGCCTTCGCTTAAGATGTACCTAGTTTCTTATTCTAACTTCTTGGTTTTTTTTGCTTCTTGTCTCTAATCGATACGAAAAATGATACTTCATTGAATATAATATAATATATATTTTTTATACTAAAAAGTTTTCATCTTTGTAGTATGGTTTCATTTTTATATTATGGTGTATAACTTTATTGCAATAATATTATATTTGGATATTATAGTAGTAAAATTATTTCCTACCAAACAATAATAGAAATATGTTTTTGTAAAAGAAAACAAATAATGATAGATGAAAAAACTTTAAAATCATTCCATATGAAATCTCACTTTTTAGTCGTTGTTTAAATAAAATGAGAATCCTATTTATAAACATTGTATCGAATTATAAACAGAACTTCCAAATAATTTAGAATATACTACCTATAAATCTCAAATAAAGTTTTAAATATTCTAAACTCATCTGTTCACAAGTGGTTAAGAGTCATAAGACTCTAGAACTAGAATAAAACGATCCCATTAGTCTGCAAGAAAGGTCTATTGTATCCATCCTTTATTTATTTTTCAAAATTGTTGTCATATATTTCGATTATTATAGTGTTTGATTTGGTATATCAACCATTTACTCATGTTTGGATTGATTTTTTAAATTGAAAAAATTTATTTTGAATGTTGCTTGGGGTATTGGAAAAACGTTTTGAAAAAAGTAGCGAGTACCGAATTTTTAAAAATGCTTTGAATCTTATTTTATTTAAAATAAATATAAATGTTTTGTCAAACAAAACCTAAATTATGTTTACCCCCATGGTCACTTCCCCATAAAGCAGCTGTGACCAAGCAGGGGCAGATGGGTAAGCCCAATAATAACAGTTTAAGGAAAAGAGAACTAAGGCCCAACCACATATGGCCCAAACAACAACCCGAAAAACATATCGTGTTCAATATTCAAATTTAGCCGTTAATAACGGCTCATTGACTGCCATTAATTTTAGAGCATCTCAACTAAAATATAAAAACGAAAACCAAAATATATATATAGGGTGGTTTGGGAACCATTATTTTTATTTTTGTTTTGAGAACCAAAAAACAAGAACAATTCTTGTTCTTGTTCTTATGTTCTCACCCAAAAAAATAAGAACAAAAAATATGTTTGGGGCAAAAAAACACACATATTCTCACACAATTTATTTTTTTTGGAAAATCCTAAAAAGAACAAAAAAACAAGTTTTTGTTGTTCCCTTGTTTTTTCTACTATTCACGAAAACAGTTTCCAAATTGAGAACAAAACAAACCGTAAAAAGGGTTGTCAAACATGTTCAGTTCTCCTGAACAGTGCCAAAAAATAAAAAACAGAACAAAAACACAGTTTCCAAACGGGGCCATATATATATATATATATATATATATATATATATATAATTAAAAAAATAGCAAAACTTCTCCAGCGATAATTGTCGACGGCGAGAAGCCATGGAGGAATGAAACAATAATGCTCCGGTATAACAAATCCACAATTAGCCCACACTTGTAGTACGGTTTTTAACCCTTTGGTTATTTTTTTCCAAATTTTATTTTTCTTTCAATAATTTTGTTAATTCATATTTGGATTAATTCTTTAATAACTTGTAACCCGAATGACTTGTTTCATTCATTGCTCCAACATCGACACTGATATTTTAAATTATTTCAAATCATTTATCAAAGAGTTAGATGATGAAAAAAAGAAAAAGAAAAAAGAATATAGATAGATATATATGAAGACATACGAACAAGAAGAAGACATGAACGAGATTATGAGACTACGTAGAAAAAATTTCAGGCTGACTACCTAAAGTAAATTTATTAGGGAGGGTACAGCTACAGGTAAACCACAAACAATACATCATCTTCAATTTTGATGAACTCATTTTGTTACACACATATATATATATATATATATATAGAGAGAGAGAGAGATGACAGTAACCATCTGATGATTACCAAACAAAAGACTCCAAACAGACTACAAAACCTCGAATTCCAGTAGCTCAACTACGCATTTTAGCCACAAAGATATCAAATCTCAAAGTACAAGTTCATTCAGATAGATAGCAAACATGTGTTCAGGGCTTCAATTAGACAATGTAAAATCTCGAATTTCAGTAGCTCAACTACACATTTTAGCCACAAAGATATCAAATCTCGAAGTACAGGTTGATTCGGATAGATAGCAAACATGTGTTCAGTGCTCCAAGTAGACGACGTAAGCCCAGAGACCTCTTGGCAGCATTGGAACTCCCATAGCTATCTAAGATGTTTAGTACCTGCATTTCACCACATTAAAAGCACTATCCTTGTTCTGTTTGGAAACAAGGATAGTGTTTTTATCAATTAGACCCCCTCCCATCATTTTATTACTTTTTTTTTTTAAAACATATTAAATTCAAGACAAATATATAAAATTAAAAAAAAAACATATAAAATTCAAATAATATATATTAAATTTCGAAAATAAATATAAAATTCACAAAAAACATAAAAAAATTTGAAACAAATATATAAAATTCAAAATAAAACATATAAAATTCAAAAATATATATATTAAATTTTTTTATAGTAAAGTTATGTAACTTGGAAGATAAAGCTACTCAAATATTGACACACTATATACTGAAATGATCTGTCCTAACTTCACTTCTTTCCTAATCAGTTTCAAAATTTGAACATCTTTTCGTTCTAGCTGGTGAAGCCATATATATACTGTTTTATGTGGCCTCCCAATGCCCCTCCCTCCTCCTACGATCGATGGGTTTTGAAGGACCGATGGTGATCCATGGAATAGTGACAAAACTGATAGTTTGCAACAAAACCATGATGCCATTGATAGGTTCATTGTTGACAACTGCAAAAACATATACTTGGCAGGGTATGAAATCACTGCAGTCTCAACAACATGGTGCCTGCAAATCAAGAATGGCAAGCCCATGTTCGCGCTGATGTTCTTGAAATTTGCGAAGGAAGAATCCCAAATGGTGATATGATTAGGGGGATGAAACAGGTATTTATATTACTAGCATTGCCCAAAAACCATCAAAATAAGCTAGTCTCCTATTTATTGTGTTCCATTTCTTGCATTATTGATCCTAGTTGAATGAGCATCATGAAGTACAAGGACAATGGAGAATAAGATTCCCAATGATATCCCACGCTTGTTAGAGAATATAAAGGCTAAGGAATCTCCCAAGTGGTATTTGTACATGAAACTCAGGAGGGCAAAGGTTTATAGTGACGGAAGATTCAAAAACTATTTTTGGGTTGCTAATTTGAATGAGAACGATAACTACTATGTGTGGAAACCTCCTATCAGAATCGGATTTCGATGAGCTTGCTTGAGAGGTACTAAGAAATTTTCAGTATCGGTTTCGATATAAAGTTGTTTATATGGCCTATACATCATTTTTGTCTAAATTATAGATGGATGGATCCTTAGGAAATATGAATTTTACTACCAAGCTCTATGCACACAAAATCACATGGCAAATAAGAAAGATATCTGCTGTATTCTAGAAACTGCACATGCATTTTAATAAGTTCCCACATCCTGGAGATAGAAGAAGAAAAACAATTACAAAAGGAACCTGTTATATGTATCAACCTGACGGTTGATGATTTGTTAATATTTGTCGTTGCTTCACTAAATTCCGGTCAACAAAATTTATAATACCTACAAATACTTTACTTAAAATAGTATAGCAATAAGTAGGGTCGAACCACTCTCAACTTAGAAATCGGTTTGAGACTAGGATCCAAAACTATATTTTTCGAGATAAAAAGAAATTACTTAAAACAATTCTTGAATTTTTGAATAGTAAACTAAAATAACTAGATAATTATCAAATGATGGAAGAAATCTCAAGGGAAGAGAATCCACCACCCGAGTCTATATAAATAATATTATATATTTCTATTGCAAATTCTCCTCCAACCTATTAAACATAAACATAGATATTGGTAGGCATTCCCCGTATTTCCATTAATTGGTAATCACGGAAAATCCTCCCTCTAATGTTTTGGTTTAAAAATAAATAAATATAAATAGTGGTAGGCATTCCCCGTATTTCCATTGATTGGTAATCACGGAGAATCCTTCCTCTATTTTCAACCTCTATTGTAGGTTTTGTCACTTGAAAGAATTAATTCGGGAAGAGAATTAAACAATAAGAAATAAAATAAAATTATGTATATCTTACCCAATGTGGCTTCATCACTCCCTTGAGAAGATGTTTAAGCTAGCATAATGATATAAGAATAAAACATGATGATAGAAGAAATTTTCATTAACTAAGAAAAAGATTACAACAAAATAAAAACTTGATACAAAACTAAATTCTCTCTACAATTTCTCACTCTCTACCATCTAACTCTTTACAATTTCCAACTACTCTCCTATTTATAGAGAAAATTGGAATATAATGACATCTTGTAAAGTGAAGTTAGATCTACTTTTCTTTTCTTTTTCTTTGAATATTGATGATTTCCAAATCATTTTCTTCTTTCTTCATGTGCATTATATTCTTCATCTTTCATCCATGTGCATTATATTATTTCTTCCATCCATGTGCATTCCTTTCTTCACTTTAATATATTTTCTTCATCTTTTCCAATTCAAACCTATAAGAAATAAAAAGATATATATAAGAACATTTATGCAATAAAATGGTGAATTAAAGATTTATTTTTGACATTTAAAATAGTGAATTTGTGAACTTATCAAATTACCCCCAAACAAGCTCTTGCTAGTCCTCTAGCAAATAAGAACAAAATAGATTAGTTCGCAAAATTAGACTCTTATTAATTTTAACTAAAGATGTGTCACTTTCGCAGGCTGCTTTCGATTGCATTTACCATATGCAATAAGGCCTTAAACCTCTAGATTACCCTAGTGGACGAGCAATAGCCTCGTGAGGGTTGGATATATTACCCACAACTTCTTCATTCTTCATTTTCATGCATTCACATATTCATTAATCAAGCCATGATACAATATATAAGATAATATGAATACAAATACTACCACTCACTACCGAACAATAACTATCTCAAGCTAATGATATGAATGATCCCCACTGAAGTAAATAATTTCGTTACTTTCTACTCCCAATCTAGACAACCTTCTGTGTTTTTGTGAACATTCTACTATGGTATGTCAATCTCTCTTCTTCTATTTCATTGATCAAACTTTGTCATATTTTTCGTAAAAACTCATTATTTCCATCATTTCACTTCCATCCCTTTTTTGTATTTATAAGCTCCGGACTTTCCAGCGAGGACTTTTAGTCCCGACCAACTGGGCCCGAACTTCTTCCATGGGATTTATGTTCATTAGTTTTCTCCCCTTTTTACGCGAACAATGATATTGGTGATACCAAGGTCCGGTTACTCAGATCGAAGAACTACTTTTTGCATTTCTTTGAAAATATATATATTTTTTAAAAATTTTCTCCATTCAATCTTCCCTTCTCCCCTTTTATAGCGGCAAAGCTAATTTTTCAACTCCATAGTCAAAGATCAACTGTTTTTCCCATAGTGAATGTGTGCATGTGCTTATAGGTCAAAGCTGTCCTTTTCGGTTTCAATTTCACTAATTTATTTACCTATGTAAAATCACATCATTTCACTAACTCAATCTAATCATTACTCTCATGAGCGGGAATATCGCATCACATACTACGGATATATCATAAACATAAACTTAATCAACTTATAATGCAAAACACTCATGCATAAAAACAAAAAACTTTTCCAAACGAAATCAATTTTTCAAATTTTTTTTTTTTTTAATAATGAAATTCTATTTTGATTAAATAGATATCCACCCCCAAACAAAAATAACACTGTCCCTAGTGTTTAAAAATACATCTAAGAGACAAATTGGAACAAATTACCGCAATTGAGGTGGTGTTTTTGGAGTATAGTCCCTGCAAAGATTCTTGGCAAAAGAAAAGTCAAGTGATTGAAAATATTATGACAGACTTTACCCCCAAACAAAATCTAAACATATCCAAATAGAGTGAAAAAAAAAAAAAAAAAATTTACACAACTGACTGGGCTGCCTCCCAGTAGCGCTAAATTTAACGTCTTCAGCCAGACTCAACAGATGTGTTACCCCTAAATAGATCAGTCCGAATAAATAGGATCAATGAGGAAAATTTCCTCATTTTCAGAAGTTTCAAGTTCTAGGAAAGGCTTTAGACGATAAGCATTAACTTTAAACAACTGTCCATTCTTAGGGTCTTGTAACTCAATGACACCATGACTAGAAATGTGATGGACATAGTACGGGCCTGACCAACGTGACCTTAACTTCCCAGGAAACAATTGAAGACGGGAGTTATACAAAATAACGTTTTGCCCTATGAAAAACTCCTTTTTGAGAATGTGTTTGTCATGTTCCAACTTAGTCTTGGCTTTATAAATTCTTGAACTCTCATAGGCATCATTTCTGATTTCTTCTAACTCATTAAGTTGAAGGGTCCTACGTTGACCGGTTTTATCATAGTCAAAGTTCATGGCCTTGATGGCCCAATAAGCACGGTGTTCGAGTTCAACAGGCAAGTGACATGTTTTGCCATAGACCAATCGATATGGGGACATTCCTATAGGGGTCTTGTAAGCAGTACGGTATGCCCATAAAGCATCCTGGAGACGAAGACTCCAGTCCTTCCTTGTGGGGTTAACTGTTTTCTCTAAGATCTGTTTAATCTCCCTATTAGATACCTCAGCTTGACCATTGGTTTGAGGGTGATATGATAGGGCCACTTTGTGATTGATTCCATATTTGGACAACAACTTTTCAAAGACTTTGTTGCAAAAATGTGAACCATTGTCACTGATTATGACTCGAGGTGTTCCAAACCGAGGCAAAACCTGGTCTTTGAAAAAACGCACCACAACTCTATAGTCAGCTGTTTTGGTGGCTAAAGCTTCTACCCATTTTGACACATAATCAACTGCTAAAAGGATGTAGAGATTGTCAAACGAGGATGGAAATGGTCCCATAAAATCAATACCCCATACGTTAAATATTTCAACGACGAGAATCGATTGTTGAGGCCATTCGTTTCTTTTGGTGGCTAAAGCTTCTACCCATTTTTTTTGGGATTTCTTTTCTTTTTCTTTGAATATTGATGCTTTCCAAGTCATTTTCTTCTTTTTTCATGTGCATTATATTCTTCATCTTTCATCCATGTGCATTATATTCTTTCTTCCATCCATGTGCATTCCTTTCTTCACTTTAATATATTTTCTTCATTTTTTCCAATTCAAACATATAAGAAATAAAAAGATATATATAAGAACATTTATGCAATAAAATGGTGAATTAAAGATTTATTTTTGACATTTAAAATAGTGATTTTGTGAACTTATCACAACCGTAGAAGAAACACTGTGCTAGGAATTAACTGCAATGGACGACTAAGACCGAGAAAAAATGGTTTTTGAAGCATAGATAAGTGTTCACATATTTTCACAAAATATTCCAAAATTGTTCATGTAAGATATTCTCTAAATTATTTACAAAACCCCAAAATTTTCCAAGCAATGAGTTAAAATTATCTTCCCATCAGTAGGTACAAGGCAAGGTATTCCATCCACAATCTACCATATAAAGAACCATAATTTTTTTTTCACATACTAGTACTAGTTGATCAACGTGAGAGTAATTTCATGTTTTTCATGAAGTCAGCTCTAATTAATCCCAATTCACAGCACATTGGAACATCAAAGCGTAAATAATTAAGGGTTTTAAGGAAAAACCCACAAGCATACAATATATAAAATAACCTACACAGAGTGAAAAAGACAAAGCTATTATGACAAACAGTTGCACATATCAATAAAAGAGCTACTATTTTCTCCATACCAGCAATAATCTACATACTATCAAGGACCTATAATCGATAACAGAAAATAAGCACTCACTTAGTGTTCCTTTTGGCGCATTATATTCTGCAGCCCCTTCTGTCCCTCCACGAGTTCAGTGTGGCACATATCAGAAGCACATTGAAGGTGATGAATTCGCGACAAATAGAATTTTACTTGCTTGGTCAGATCATCAAGATGGCCAATCAATTTTCTCGCGTTTTCTTCATTGTAAGTGCAGAGAGAGGTTGACAACACAATCGTAGCAGCCTGTTCAACATGAGCAACATGGTCCATTATGAGAGGTAAACTGTTAATAAACTTGATGTAAATGCAACCATGCCACCATCATTGGAACTCAGGAGAGAACCCTAAGTATGTTCTTAAGCTAACTCAGATTGTATTAAATGGATTTTAATCACTTAAAAACAAATATAAGCTATTTTTTATAAATTACTCAACATTTCTACCACTTCACTCAACAAAACTTTCAAAAGGAAATTAATATCTCAATATCTCTATTTGGACTAAATTAACAATAAAACTTTTAAACAAGGATTGATGATCAAATCAATACATTGATAACCAACCAAAGATATACCTAGTACCATTTTTTGTTGCAGTGGTAGCACAAATCGCAGATAAGTATACTATACTCATCAAAAATGAAAGCATTAAATGAAAGGTCCCTATTTAACCTCTTTATATTCTTAAGAGATAGTTTAAATACATGAGATAGGCAACATATATACTTAACTAATAAAAGAAAATTGTGCAGTAAAAAAAAAAAAAATACCTATTTTTTTCCGTCACAACTCATTCAGTGAGTTTTTCACACTTCCAAGAAGCAGACCTGGAAATTAGGGGGAAATAAATTAAATTTTTGAGACCCATAGGAATTTTTCGATCAATTAGAATCCTCACAATGGCCGGAAGAATAGTAGGGTAAATTTTTTTGATAAGTAAGAATAGTAGGGTGAATAACAGCTCTAATTAATTAAGTTTTTGAGATATGGAGAAACAATCTTCTCTGATGTTTTAATTGGCCATAATCTTTTGTTTTAGGTAATTGGAACAAATTCATGTTCAGGAGTTTATTAGAATTAGATTGAAATTGCCCATTTATTATTTTAATTTTTCCTGCAGCACAAGCAATCAAATGATATATAATTTGTTTGACTCCTTGCATTCAAAAGCAATTACACAAACATTTCCTTCCAACTTTTTTTTTGGGATTTCTAGTGTGCTTTTTCAGTTTCTTGAAAAAAATATATGTTCCAACAGAAATTATTTAAATTAGCTTACCTTTTTGCCTTGTAGTTGAACTTAGAACTTAGGATAAAAAATAAAAAGGGAAAAGGGCGAGGAAAAAGAAAAGAAAAGAGTTTTCAACATTCTGCTTAGTATATTAACTATTAATCACAGAAATTCGGTGGTATTATTATACTTTCCGAAATAGGAATTATTATAAAAAATAAAATCTTCTTTTTTTTCTTTCTTATAGGGCAATAAAACCTTATCAATGATGATAAGGTTGTGTGACTCTCTCTATCAATGGGAATTTCAACTTTAAACTTACCTACATTGGCCTTCTCTCTCCAAATTCATTCCTTATCGAAAGTGATCATGAGAAAATTATGTAACAACTGAACATTCAGAATAGAAAAACTAGAAAATTTAAAGATGTTTCACAAGAAAAAAGGCACTTACAATCCTGAAAAAAGGCCCCTGACGAGCGTATTCCTCCCCTCGATGAGAACTGATTTGCACTCGTCGACACTTGTCATCAGCTTTTCCAAGTGGTTAACATAGGAGCAGAGTCTTACACTCAACTGCTTGAGTGTCCTAATGTAGACAACATCATTCTTCTTCTCCAGGTTGGGAAGGAATCCTGTAGCTATCACAGCATCATTGAGTAGCTCTCCAATTTCAATTATGTTTTGTTCAATGATAGCCAGATCTGTTGTAATTATCCATATCGTCGAGCATCTTCAACCTGTTTTCCAACTCCTTTTGGCCCCAAATGGACTTATACCATCTCCTTGAAGTGTAGCTTCAATGCGGGCTTCAATGTGGTCAACCCAATCTTTGCAATAGCGGATGGACGATCACAATGCATGAGCCCAATTAGAATCTTGGCACAGGTGAGCCTTTTTACCCTTTTCAGGATTTTTTTTCCCTCTATTTCCTTACGGTTATCATGAAATTATGATGCGCCTCCATGATGGTTTTCAAGACAGCAAACACATCTTTCCCTGTTCATATTCATCAACCAAACACTCAAATTGCCTAAGCATATTGCAGTACATTTCACAATCTGATCCCAAAAATTGAAACATATATATGTGTGCGCGCGCGCCCAAATGCACAAACAACATATGACATAAAAAAAAAAAAATAAAGAAAAATTACCAAAAGCACTGGGAGTAGATTTGAAATCGAGAATGTGAGAGCTTATAGTTAGATACTGTGCAGCCCTCTCCTCAACCATATTTGGGCCTAGCATATCCACACTAAACATCAGCTTTGAAACATCATTCCTTGACTTGAGGTAACAAAGTCTTAAGCTGTCTGGACAACTTCATAATCGGAACCATGTTACAATTAGAAGATGTGTCAAGTGCTTCAATTAGAAGATGTAAGACCCACAGCATTGAAAGATAAATTTATTTTGGCCTACATGATTTTATGACCATATCTTTTTGTAAAAGATGTAAAAATTTATTGTGACCCACATGATTTTATGGACCAATGATATATTTATTTAGTGGTCCAGTAAATGAGAAGTGTTTCCTTTATTGCTATTTGTACATATTATTCCATCATTTATGTACACTAAAATAATATAAACACCTTTGAGGAGAAATTGGTTTCGTTTGGATGATTGCTCCAGGTGCAAGACTATCGATCGTTGGAAAATGCAAACTTTTGGATCATTGGAAGATTTGTTATTGTCATGGATGGAGGTATGTATAACGAAGTTTTAAGTTCTTGGATTATAGTTTATATGATTTGTATTGCATGAATATTAGGATATTTAACTTAAATAAAACAAAAAATGATAGATAAAAGAACTTTGAAATCATTCAATATGAAATCTCACTTTTTAGTCGTTTTCTAAATAAAACGGTAATCATATTTATAAAACGATCTCATTATACTCACCAGATATATGGGATTTTATATTGACTGATTTGATAGAACAAACCACTTACTCCTGGTTAATTGACTTTTCAAACATGATTTTTGATTTTTTGAATTGAAAATATTATTTTGAATGTTGGTTGGAGTTTTGGAATTCTGTATAAAATAAAAATAGATGTTTTACCAAACAAAACCTAAATTAAATTCAAACCCCTTATAAAGCAGCTTTGAGTCTGTGGCCAAGCAGTGCCAGATGGGCAAGCCCAATAACAATAGTTAAAAGAAAAGAGAACTAAGGCCCAAACAGAAGCCCAACAGGCTCAAATAACAACCCGGAAAACATACTGTGTTCAAAATTCAAATCTAGCGGTTAATAACGGCTCATTGAGTGTCATTAACTTTAGAGCATCTCAACCCAAAAATACAAAAACCAAAACCAAAAACATAAAATAAAAAAAATATCAAAGCTTCTCCGGCGATAATTGTTGACGGCGAGAAGCCATGGAGGAATGAAACAATAATGCTCCGGTGTTAGGCCTCAAATTAACTGGTTAAGCAAGGTCCACGTTTTTAGCCCACACTTGTACAATTCTTAACCCTTTGGTATTTGTTTGTTCTGTTTTATTTTTCTTCAAATAATTTATGTTAATTCGTCTTTGGATTAATTGCGTAAATAACTTGTAACCCGAATGGCTTAGTTTATTCACGGGTCATGGCTCTAACATCAACACCAATATTTTAAATTCTTTTTAAATCATTTCTCAAAAAGTTACATGATAATTCCTTAAATAAATTTTTTTATTTGGTTTAACTTGAAATTGAAGTTCATTTTTTTTTATTAAAATACTATTGAGACTTGAATCTTAACTTTTACCGCGAGAAAAAACCACAAGACTACATCTTGGGTCATGTTCAAATTCACCATTGACTTAGGTATGATATGGTCAAACAAAAAAAAAAGACATGTGAATGAGACTACGTCTTGAAAAAAAATTCAGGTTGACTACTCAACCAAAATCTTTTGGGAGAGTACAGCTATATATATATATATATATATTTTTTTTTTCTTGCAACTGGATGCCATATTGGACATGGACCTTCTATATATTACAGTCTAAAAAAGTTGCATGAACTTCAACGACAACAAGTGAGTCTAGTCAATAAAAAGTAAATAACCATTTATTTTTCATTCAATTAAACGAGGTCGAATGTTCTAGAAAACAGAATTAGCTAGTGGAGAATAAAGGACAATGCTATTCTGTGGCCTTTATTCTTATTTAGTAAAGAAATAATAGAAAACAAAAACAAACTATTGAATTTTGGTCTTTCACATTTCATTTAATTTACTAAAAAGTATTAAAAAAATAAGAGCAAACTGCAAAAGTATATAAAATTTGAAAGTGAAAAGGTGAAATAAAAAAATATGTAAAATATTTTATATTGTTCTACAAAATAAGAGAGAGAGGTCTAAATTCTCAATTCACAAGAATTATTTGACCCCAAGTACGATCTCCTTAGGGCCTAGTGTAACCGTCCGACCAGGATCTGGACTCCGGCGTGGGTGTTGCCAATTTGGCGAGTGTTTGGTGTGATATTAGATCAAGGATTAAGTCTGGCTATGATATCAACGGTAACAAGTGGATGTTTCGCAATTCGACCAAAAAATTTAAGTTGATGGATAAAATTAACATCCACCCATTAATTCATTATAAACTTCATTCACTTTTTTCATCTTTATCCGATATGGGACAACAAATGTAACCTCTAACACCTGGACCCAAAAAATATTGCCTTTAAATAATTAAACTATTTAAATTCTTTTTACTAAACTATATGTTATAAGCTATTAGTCTTATACATGTCTCCGCCAAATTCTCAATCCATAAGGGTTTGTTTGGTTGACCTGTTTTTGTTTTTATTTGTGGGTTTTAGTTTAAAACACATGTTTGGTTGAATTTTTTATGTTTGTGTTTTCAAACTACATTAAATAAACACATGCCCCTTTTAGTACAAAATAAAAAAATCGAAATTTGATATTTTTTAACTCCTGAAGCAACAATATTTATTTATGTATTATTATTTTTCTTTCTTTATTATTTATTCACTTTGTAATATATTTTATTATTTATATTATTAAATGATTATTTATATTATTATTTATTAATTTATAAATATATTCTATTTATTTATTTATTATTATTTCATTACTTAATTCATTTTATTTATTAATTTAATATTAATTTATTAATATTATACTTATTTTTTATTATTATTATGAAGTATTTATTTGTTATTATATTTACTTATTATTTATTATTATATTTATTTATTATTTATTATTATTATTTATTTCATTTTGTTTATTATTTATTATTTTTAAATATGTTTTATGTAATTTATTATTTATTTTATTAATTTATTATTATTATTTATTATTTTGTCCATTTATTATTATTATATTTATTTATTATTATTATATTATATTATATTTATTATTTATATTATTAATTATTGATTTTTAATTTTTCAATTTCGATCCAAGAAACATCCCTACCAAATATACTTATGTTTTTGGATTAATAAATAAAAAACGTATTTTTTATTTATTTCAACACAAACACAAACACTTCTACTAAACATGGTTTCATTTAGAATTAAATTACCATACATATAAACATTTGAAATATTCTTACCAAATAAATAAACAATAATAAATGGGACCACGATGTCATGGACAAGATAATGTATTTTCCTGGAAAGTAACATGGTCCACAGAAAACAATTTTGTCAAGCACGCCATAAACACAGTAGGTCCATAGCACATCTTTCCATATTCAAAGACTGCAATTTTCTTGCAAGCCAAACAGACACCCATATATATATATAAGCAACCGATCTGTGTGCTATCAAAAACAAGGATCCTCCTTTCATCTATACAAACACCCAGAAATCTATCAATATGGAAAACTGCCAACAAAGGTATATATAAAATATATATACACATGCATATTCACAGTTATACACAATATTCTCATATGGATATTTATGCCATATCTGTTTTTGTTCTGTAGTTCAACAGCTGAGATTGTAACCATTGATGTTCATAAAGCTAAGGATCTCCTCCATTCAGACTACTCTTATCTTGAAGTGAGGTAATGAAAAAAAATTATGTATATATAATTATTAAAAATAAATTCAATATTCTAATTTATTTCGGATTTTATCTTTCCTTTATCTTTTTTTTTTTCCTGATTTTGGGAAGTGATTGAATTGATAGGACTGAAGAAGAGTTCAAGAAGGGGCATGTAGATGCACAGAAAATTTTGAACATTCCTTACATGTTCTTTAAACCTGAAGGTGTTTTTAGCATCAAGTCATATATATATATATATATATATATATATTCTAGTCCTTTTATGTTATTTTTTCAGTTTTCATGTTTATTTATAGAGCAGTGGTTGATGGAATCTGTTGGTGATATGTGAATTTCAGGTAGGATGAAAAATCCTAAATTTGTTGAGGAAGTTTTAGCAGCTTGCAAACCGGAAGATCATCTTGTTGTGGTAATATATATTTCTATATACATATTTATGTGTGAGTATAAAATAAATTAATTAATTAAAGAAACAGAGGGATACACATTAATTTGGTATTTTGGATTTCGCTGCTGATTTTTTTTATTTGTTTATTTGATAATCAGGGTTGTCAAAGTGGAGCTAGGTCACTTAAAGCAACTACAGATCTTGTTAATGCTGTAAGATTATATACTTCTCACTTTCCATTTATATTTATCAAATAAAAGGGAAAAAAATGACAATTTGTGCTTTTCATTTCTTCATAATTTTCTTGAATTTGAAAATTGTTGCTCTTCCTAATTCATTTTTTCTTGGTCAATTTTATTATATGTGTACCTTCTTGTAAATGTATGAGTTAAAATTGGAAATTTTGCTTGACCAAAGTTGAAAGAAAATTGCACGTGAATATAAAGTTTCATTTTCTAGTCATGGTGAAATAAAAAGCATATATTGAGTAAATTTTGCTTGCTAAAAATTTGTTAAGAGGGTTGGTTGTTCACAGTGTAACTGTGAATCTTGAAAAGGGCCAACTCCGTGACAAAAAGACTCCCCTTCTCCGGACCATAAATTCAGGAGTTTGAAAAAAAAAAAATTTAAGTTTTTTTGAAAAATAATATCGGCTTGGTTTGTGTTTCTGGAAATAATTTTTTCAAAATTGAAAATAAGAACAGTATTAAAAAATCTACCGGTTCAGTTTTTTGAAAACAGTCTATTTCAGATAACTTATTTTTATTATTCTCAAAAAATTATTTTTTGTTTTCAGAATTCTCGAGAATAATTTTTAGATTTACAAACCAAGCAGACCCCAATTGATTATATATATATATATGATTCATCGTGTCGTCCTATACGTTACGTATTACTCGATAATGTTAAGCAATAATTTTTATCCAAGTCCGTTATAATGCGCCTGCAAACCATAATATATATATATATATATATATACATATACATAATCGCATTAATAGTAAAAACCAACATATATTCCAAGTTATTTTTTATGTGGTGACTAATTGAACCCTTGTTTTTCTATGAAATTGCAGGGTTTCAAGAATGTGGTGAACATGGATGGAGGTTATGCTGCATGGGTTGAGAATGGTTTCGCTGTGAAGAAGCCATCAGCAGATATTTAATCATATGATTTTAGTAGAGATGAAAAAAATAAAATATATCCGTTTCCACTCAATAATAAATTCACATCACAGTTCATGTATCGTGTACTGTATTATTGACTTATTCTCTCAAGAAATTAGTCAATAAATTGTATCTTTTTTTGGGTATATTAATTTGTCAGCAATTTGTTATCAAATCCGATGATGTCACTTGATATATTTGTTATTGCAAAAAATTTATGTATTTAAAGTAACAATTAATTGGCAATTATATTATAGGGATTGGGATGTAGACAGTTTGGGGGACCTCCGTTTGGGAACTTGGTTTTGGTTTTGGTCTTGGTTTTGGTCTTGGGTGGTTTTAGGTAAATCTAAAACCAATATATAGTGTTTGGTAAGGAGTTGGTTTTGATTTTGGTCTTGGTATAATTATATATATATATACTAATATGTATTAAAAATATATAAATATGAAAAATATATATATATAAAATTGGAAAAAAAGTAATTTTCAGGAAAAAAACATTTTTCCGAAAAATATTAAAAAAATTTTTTGGAAAATAATTAATTTTCGGAAAAAAAAATAATTAATTTTTTCCGAAAAATTAATTTTTGTCAAAAAAATATTTTTTTCCGAAAATATGATTTTTTTCCAAAAATTAATTTTTTCGACAAAAATAATTTTTGTCGAAAAAATATTATTTTCTGAAATTTTTTTTTTTCGAAAAAATATGATTTTTTTCCAAAAATTTATTTTTTTACGAAAAAATAAATATTTTCCGGAAAATAATTATTTTCGAAAAAATATTTTTTTTCCAAAAATTTATTTTTTGACGAAAAAATAAATTTTTCCGAAAAAATAAATATTTTCCGGAAAATAATTATTTTCGAAAAAATAATTTTTTTCCGAAAATTAATTTTTTTCCAAAAATATGATTTTTTTTCCGAAAATATTATTTTTTTCCAAAAATTAATTATTTTCCTAAAAATTAATTTTTTTCCGAAAAAAATAATTTTTTCCCGAAAAATAATTTTTTTCCGAAATTTTTTTTTTTCCGAAAAAGATAATTATTTTCGAAATTTTTTTTTTCCCGGAAATTAATTTTTTTCCGAAAAATTTCAAAATAATTCATATTTTCGGCCATATATATATATATATATAGAGAGAGAGAGAAAAGTCAAAAATGGTGGGCCAAAACCAGGTTTTAGTGGTTGGTTTTAGGGTGTCCAAAACCAAGTTCAAAACCGGTCAACCAAACATGGTCTTGGTCTTGAAATCAAAGACCAAGACCAAGACCAAAACCGGGTTGCCAAACGGACCCTAAAGGTCAACTCACTTTAATATTATAAATAATGATACTAATAATATCAATCAAATTTCATAGTGAGAGAATATTTTAATATAAAGTTAAAAATATAAATGCTAGATAAAGGGCACGATGTGTCCTCCTCGAAAGTCCACTAGTAAAAAGTATTCTAGAATTAAATATATTAATTAAGAGATATAATTTTTATTTTATACTCTTGGGTGGCTATAAATAAGAGGTGTTAAATTATATATTAGTATTATTTAACATTGTGCAAGTATATTTAAACCGTAGTTCAACTATATATTTAGATGGAACATTCAAAAATTAAAATCTCAGAATTTAAGTAAAATAAATTTGTGCCAAGAAAAGAGAAAATTGAGTTGGACAAAAGGTTTTGAAACTTTTATTCACTACTCATATCGAACCAAACACTCGATAAGTAGTTCGAGCTCGGCTCGATAAAAATTTGACTCGCGTTTGTTTATTTAATAAGTGAACCAAACTCAAGCCATTTTTTTAAGTTTGTTTTATAAATGAACTAAGTTCAAACAACTGCGAGCTCGACTCGAAAATGTTCGCAAACAAAGTTCGTGAACAAGGCTCGTTAAAAACTTCTCAACTTATATATATATATAATACATAATTCTTACCTATCTAAAGACAATTATTTTATAAGTGAGTCTCATATTGGATTAAACTCAATTGTGGTTAAATATCAGTAAACCTTATTTCATTTCCTCTCATTTAGAATTCATGGTGTGTGTATATATATGTGAATAATGAATTTACATTATAACTAAATCTAAATTATATTATATAAACAAAATTGTGCAAATCCTTGATACAAAATAAAAAGACTTTTGTAAGAAAGCTCTCATACATGAAAATGGATAAAGAATGTTAAAACTAAGAAATGAAAACTTTTTTTTAGCATTCTTGTGTTGTTTTTTTAGGCTTTAAATTACACTTCCATTCGAGATGAGAAGTTGAAATATGTCCCACATTGATAGTTTAGGAATAAGAGTTGTATGGGTAAACATATAAATAGAGTTTTCTATTGGCATTTGAAAAGTGTGAGTTGTCTTATTATCCTTAAATAACTTGTGTGGTTACTTTAATAGTTTGTCTCACTTTGCTTATTCAGTAAAAGTTAAGGATGTGTTATGCCTATAAATATATTCTTTCTTTTAGAAGTAGTGAAAGTTTTTGGGTGATTTCTATAAATTAGTGTCAAACATTAATGACATGAATTATAATTAAATTAGTCAAAAAAAAAAATAATAAATCACTTTTATAGTAGCTTGTCGAGCCAATAGTCGAGTAGCTTGTCGAGCCGCTCGAGCTTGATCAAGCTTTGATCGAACCGAGCTCAAGCTCCATTGTTCATAATTTTATCAAGCTTGAGTCGAGCTTGAACTCTCCTCAAAATGAGCCGAGCCAAGCCCGAACACTTCAAAGCTCGGCTCATTTGTAGCCCTAGTCGTATCACATTAATCAGACTATGTGTATATGTTTTTTTCCCAACCTTAACCTTCATATTGAAAAAAACTCTCCTGACCTGTGTGCAAATTTGCAAAAATTATAATTTCTATAATAAAAATAACACATTTTATTGTAAAATACTTCAATCTTTTTTTAAAAAAATAAATTCCTAAATGACCACAATGTTCTTTCTTATTAAATTATATTCCATACATCTTTTTATTAACATAAATTATAAAATAATTAATGTTAATTTAATGAAAATGTTCAGCATTCCAATTTGCCTAAAACGAAAATAGTAAAAGGTATGAATGCACAACGAAATTAACACCACCAAAATTAGAGTTTTCAAAAATAGAAAAAATATTGACAGCTTGTTTTGATTTTTTGTTCTCTAAACCATTTGAAAAACAAAATTTTAATTACCAAAACACAACTTTTGTTCTGGATGCTAATTTTTCTAGAAGTCGGCTAAAAAATAGTAAAATGTTTGAAATGCATGTCCAACTTGGCCAAAATATGCTTTCAATGCTCTTTTTTTCAAAGTCATAGATGTGAATTAGTCCATGCCTTCAAGATATTATCTCAAGGCAAGAGCATGGTTGGTCTTGTCGGCGGATATGTATTTTCCCCTTCGGGTTTAAGATTTTTTTCAATAGGCCTCGTATCAATTGAAAATATACATGCACATATAATTATATCAATTTTTTTTATATCAGAACGATGTGGAATGTCACAATCAATCCTTCTTAGAACTCAGCGTCCCCACTGATATGACCCGCTTGGGCTTATACACACTTTCACGCTTAATTTCGACTACCAGTTGTAATACCCCGCTCCAATACATGGTGCTATATTATCCGCACCCGGAAGATATACTTATATGTGCATATGTATCTCTAATTGGTATTGGGTCTTTTGAAGTGAATTTCAAAAACAAAACCATACGAATTAAGTCCAAAACAAATAATATTGTACCACATGTTAGAATGGGTGCTAAACATATAAAATCGGAATTATCCAAATCCGTTACTGCTGAACCATGGACAAGAGTGGTACTGTACATGAATTATCATATACCCAATTTAATTATCTCAACTTGTTAGTTAGAAATTAAAATTTCTCAATAGCTGAATATATCATGTAAAGGCATGCAATTTGATGACCTTGGGTCCTTGACTAAGAAAAAGTCAAAGTTCTTTGTAGATTTGTCGCCAGTGGCGGAGCCGCCCTTTGGGCAGGGGCATTGCCCTGCCCAAATTTTGTAATTTTTTTTTTATTTTATAAATTTTTTTTTAGCCTAAAAAATTATATATATTATAAATATATTTATAAAAATTGCTTATGATTTCTGCCAGTTTTTAAAAAAATTCTTTTGATATCTTAAAAAATATATATTTTACTAATAAATTTATAAAAAATTACATTTCCACCAATTTTATTTTTTTAAAAAAATCTTCTAGTAACCTAAAAAAATATATAAATTTCACTAATAAATTTATAAAAATTTACATTGGCCTCCTAAATAAGTTTCTTAGCTCCGCCCCTATTTATCGCATGTCCGTTTTTATTGAATGACATATAAGTATCTGATATAGAGCTCAATTTCAACGCAGGTGTGTAGGTTTGAATAGAAAAACATGAATATATCAAGACTTGAATTATTAATTCAATTAAAACAAACCAAATATTCAAATTAAACACAATTACTTCTGTCATTTTCACCTAATTCTACCAATTAGATTTTTGGCATATCAGACCAAAAAAACAAGTTTGTAAATTTTAGTAGATTAGCACATAAATGGATAAATACATAAATGGTTATAACTCATAAGAAATATTGAATTTAGCAAGCATAAAAAATTTTACCACACAAAAGTACATTCTTAATTAAAAATAACGAACACTAATTTTTTTTTTTCCAGAATAGAATTGTTCATAAACTTCTAATCACTAGTAGCGACAAATTTTGTTTGTAAAATAACCATTAATCACGATAAAAAAAAAATTAATTCACGTAAAAAGTATATGTTTGCACATCTACATCATGGTTTGATACCTTATTTATTGTCGGGTTCGTAATATTTTTGTAATTTGTTAATATCATTATGCAATATCAATATTCACCTGATATTCCTTTTTAAGATTGGTATTATCAGAATCTGTTACCCCGTTACTGTAATTACTATCGAAACTAAAACCGCAACCGCTAACCATGATCTATATATATATATATATGTATATATAATATAAATTACCATCTTATATCTAACTATGAAAACATAAATAATTGTCTAATTAGTTCCCAACTACAATACAGTTGGAGGATCACATCGATTCATAAAGAGTAAGAACTAAGAACCTAACCAAAAAATCATATTATATGAAACATTAATTATACAATATGCGGTCAGAATACTACTCCATCTTCATTGCAAACCAAAGACAAAGTCACAAATTTGTGCTCTCTGAAAAATTCAGATCCTCCACTTATATAAATACACACCAATTCATCTAAATCTAACACTACCAATTACAAACAAATCTATACATACACACACATACAATTACATACACAGCATATTAAAATATGGGTTCTTTTGTGATTCCAAGTGGGCTTCTTATTCTTTTTCTGTTTGTGTCATGTAGCTCAGGGTCTGAAGTGGTCTCTATTGATATTCACAGAGCTAGAGCTCTTCTCAATTCTGGATACACTTATCTTGATGTTAGGTGAAAATTTTATATATTTTATAATTCATATATATTTCAAGTTGTATTATATAATAGTCATTATATGTATATATTGATTAATTAATGTTTTCTTATTTTGGGAAATGACTCAATTTATAGGAGTAAAAATGTCTTCAAGAATGGTACTGTAGCTGTAGAGAGAGTTGTGAACATTCCTGTCATGTTAACTGCCCCTGGAGGTGATTTTATAATCAATTCAAATGATATAATTAATTATTTTATTTTTAGTTTTGTGTATATATATTTATAGATTGTGATTAGATTAAGATTAATAAATGTTGTTGGGATTTTGACTTTCAGGTAGGCTGAGAGATCCTGCATTTGTGAACAATACTATCAAAGCTGTGGGCAAGGATGCTTACCTAGTTGTGGTAATACATTTATACACACATATACGTATATGAATATAGAAAAATGATATATTGCGATTTGGTGAGTAAGAAATTCATACACATCTATGACAATGATCATTGCATGTAATTATCGTAAATAAAAAAATTACTATTTAAAACTTAGAAATTATATTCAACTGGCATTGTGAATATATATAGAGTGAGAGAGATAAAAAATAAAAAAAATCATATTCATTTATCGTGTATATAATCTAGGGGATTGTTTCGTCTTATTTTATTTGAATCTTACTTTTATTTGTTTAAATTTTTATTTTTATTTTTTTATTTTTGGTTTTTGGTGAAGGGGTATTCAAGTGGAGTGAGATCTATCAATGCAACTAGAAGCCTAATTAATAATGTAAGTTTATCATTTTTCCCTTTATCTCTTACATTCCAAATATTATAGGAAATCTATTTGGTCTTTTATATTTCTTTATTTTTTAAAAAAAAATCCCATCAGATTTTTTCTTCACCATACTTGGAAGGAAAATTGCAATGTAAAGTAACTTTTTGAAAAAATTAAAGATGAAGAAGTTTGTTTGGTTTTGTTTTCTTCATTTTCAACCCTAATCAATATAAAGTAAATTTACTTTCCAAGACATATTTGAAGGTTATTGTTGGTTGTAGCATTAATTTTTGGACTATTTTATTTGAATGAAATTACCACCACATTCCTTTGGAGCTTCTTCAATGGGTTGACTGAGGGCCTGTTTGGTTGAGGCTTTGCTTCAATGCTTCTGCTTTTAAGTGGTATAGTAGCATTATTTGACAACAGAAGCATGCAGTGATGATGTTTTGTACAGTATAAACACATTTTTATAGCAGAAACGCAAACTTCATAATTACCAAATTAGTATTAGTTGATATTTTATAACTAAAGCAAAGTGGGAAAAAAAATGTAAAATATTTTATTTATAATTTCAATTTCTACACTAAATTTATAATACCAAACATGCTTTCATTTCTCAGCACTCTATCAGAAAAACTTTATTTTTGTTTTAGTAAAAAGTAAAATACGACAACAAGATCCAAACCGACCCTTACTAATTGAGTCTCATTTCTTATATATGAAAATGCAGGGTTTCAAGCATGTATTCAATATGGATGGGGGTTATGTTGCATGGGTGGAGAATGGTTTCCCCGTGAGGATCCCATAATTGGAGTTTTAATTAATCATTTCAATTTTATTTATTTTTATTTTTTTAAGTTTGCTTTATAGTTATTGTATAAGCTATTTTATTATTTACTCAACGTTCATGTATCATTTTTTTTTTCATTCATGTATTAGACTATATAGTCTTACCAAATAAAATTCGTGATGTACGTTTTAATTACACTTGTTTATTAATTCATTTTTCTTCATATGTATGACAATTATACTATAGCAATGTTGAGACTTGAGACTCATTAAACAAGTTAGACATGACAACAAGATCAACCTGCAACTATAACAGTGTCATTCGTTTTATAATTCTTTTTAAGGATAATAACTAATAAACATGTCTGCGGAGATAAAAAATTATAAATGTACAAGAGATAAAAGTTATAAATGTACAAGAGATAAAAAATTATAAATGTACAAGAGATAAAAGTTATAAATGTACATATATTATTTTATTTACGAGTGAACAACAAATTTATTCACACCAAATACAGACTGTTATATAACTAATAACAAACACTTATCTAATGTGATGAGCAAATTGGAAACAAAGTCACCCACGATGATCAATTTGAGGAGGGAATTTAATTTTCTTCATGAAATATTACTTTCACATGTATCGATGTTTGCTTTACACAGAAAATTAATCAATTTGAATAATAATAATAATAATAATAACTTTACTTTCTGGTGACACCAATTGCCTAAATTTTTTGGATAATCTTGGGGACCACATTTAACTCAAATCACATGTGAAATTAGGTTTTTCTGTCTCCTCAAATGGATGTGCATCAAAATATAGTTGTACAATGTATCAAAATGAGAATATTGATGAGTGGTATAAAATAGTTAAGTAGGAAAAATAACACTTCACAACCCAAATGACTATATAAGAAAGCAAATCGAAAGAGGAAAGTGATACTATTAGGACAAGGAGATTAAGGTCCGTTTGGAGCATGGAATTGGAATTGGGGCTTTAATTTCAAATTCATTGTCTATATGTAACAAAATACTCTAGAATTAAAATTTAAATATAATTTTAAATACGCCAATTCCACAATTTGAATTCCATAAGTAAAAGTTGTGATTTTCAATTCCACATCTTCTCCAAACCTTGACCCACAAAATACTTTCTCTATCTCTTTAAGAACAAAATTTTCACAACCACAAACATACACACACATATATATATATATATGAATATATTTACACATGCTTATATATAAAAATATATACAGATATACATATGTATGCATATATATGTACTCATAGATGACATATACATACAAATATATAACCACACATACAAATATATATACATACAAACACATACATCTAAACTCACACTTATATACACATCCATGTATTCGCACACATACACATGCATACACTCACACACATATTCATACATAAGTGTATACTTATACCTATATATATATTGTGTAATTTAATTTTAAAGTTATGATTTTTTACATTTAAATTGGGGTTGAGATTAAAATCCAATTACACTTGAATTATAAGATACATCTAAATAATGTATTTGAAATTGCATTTGTGGAATTGAAATACCATGAAATTTCAATTCCAATTCAATTATAAATTCGCGTAACCAAGCGGACCCTATAGATAATTCTTGAAATATTTGGTCACCTTATATAAAAGAATCATTTAAAAAGAGAAGGAATTGCCCATTATAGGACTTTTTGAGTTAAAAGATGACCTTTTTAGAAAGATAAAATTATTAATTTCCTCAGTTATTAAATATTAAATAACTATTTGTGTGGATTTCATTTGAAATTTCTGTATATTATGTGGACATTTTGTATAATGTCATTAAAACTCAAATTTCAATAAAGAAGTTAGATAGTGTTTTTATAAACATAAAAAAAAGAAATTTCTATTTCCATCGTTGAAGAATTCCTTTACTATTTACCTTTGTTTGATTCGTACAAGTACAACAATCTTTAATTTTAAATCCTTTAGGGGGTAACAGTGCAATTTACTAACTTTGACTTATCTTCAAACTCAAACGAACCCATAAAACTTAACCCGATTCAAAACTTTTTTTGAGTGCATTTATTCAGTTTAGTGCATTCATTTATCGGAATTTTTTTTTTTTTTTTGCCCTCGCAGAAGTGGCAGAGTTGGTTGGTAAGACGAATCTTCGGTGTCTGGATAAACCGTATCCAGTGTTCCGAGTGTGAATTCGAATTCCCGACCCTCCGCAAGTCTGCGACTTAAAGTTACACGAATTGTGGGGCCGGTTCGTGTAACACACTCAAAAAATAATTTTTTTAAAATTTAAGTTCAAGGAAGATCATCTTTGAGGATTAATTTTTTTTTATCCTGACTTTTTTCAATTTTGGAGAACTATTATGATTTAGATGGTACATGCAACACCAATTTCATTATTCCTTAACGAGAAAAAAGGAAATTCAATACACTGAGATTTTTTTTTCCCCGGTAAATAAATAGGCTGAAATATCTACTATGTAGAATCTCAACTAGCAACTCCGAATACTCGAACATTGGCTTGACGTAATTTCTCTACCCTTTTAATTACTTTAAAAAAAATGATCACTTTATGTCTTTCAATGGATAACCATTTTTCAACTAATCTATCTTCTTGTTTAAAATAAAGTATGAACTTCCATTTATTTGAAACTTAAATATATTATATACATTAATATACCAAAAGGCCTCATTGATATGCATTTCTTAAAATAGTTTTCTACATAAATTCGGCTTGGTTGGACTTTTTTGGAAGGACAAGGATCCTTTCATGTATGAATCTGTGATCTCTTTCCATACCTCAATTATAAAAATACTTGTTTTCATAAAATTCTCTTTTCTTGTTCTCAAAAAATATTTTTTAATTTTCAAAATTCTTGATAAAAGTTTTCACAAATAGATAGCCGGCCCTAAATCTTTTAATTAGGACAGTGATGTAAGAAAGTTCAAATAAGTCATCACTTGTGTTAAATAATTTATAAAAAATCAACAAAATTCACTAAATCTCTATTCTTTAAGCTAATCGGATTGCATTGTGTATCCTTGACTGGCCTTCACAAATTTTTATTTTTGCTAAAATTGTGAAGTCAATCACAGTTAAAAGTGCAAAAATTAATATGACTAATTGAAATGGTAGTATGAATAGATGGGTAAGGTTTGCAATTTATGCTTTTCATGCCTTCCATTTTCAAAGTAAAACGTGTGAATTAGACTTATACCCGTGTATATATATATATATATTTATTTATATACACACACACTTTTTTAAAACTAGACCTCAGGACTAGGTTTGATATGATCCAAAATTATCAAAGTCTTGATTACGATCCGCATTCTTCAACGTATATGTCTTATTTTCCAATAGAGAGACAGATTCACGAACATGACGAGGTTAGAATTTTCATTTAATTCAGAATAATCAAATGTGATCTGAGACTAAAAAAATAATTTCCATTATTCAAAAATTGTTAGGCATGATCTACATAGTAGTTGTGCCAACCCCCAATAGACATAACATTAATACAATGTCTGTATTAACAATTAAAATTTGTAGTAAAAATATTATTACATCACCCCTATTCACTAACATTCAATGATGATGTGAGCTTATTACAATGCTCTCAAAACTAGGAAACAAAAACATAGCTCCGGAAACTCCGACGACCACCATGTGTCCTCAACACAAGCTAATCAATGAGTACCTGAAATAATAAAGGGGTGAGCTCACAAGCTCAGCAAAAATGTTAAACATAATCATCGTTCAGCAAATTAACCCGACTTTATATATTCGTATATAAAGAGAATTCACGCCCGTCACAAAACATATATACAATTTAAATTTCACGAGTTAATTACCTAAATTAATGGTAACACTCATAATCAATTAATCTCACTTGAGCCCCAGGCTCCCCTCCGGTGTGCAACGAATAGTCCCTGACTACCGATAGCACACAAGTGGCTGGGAAGACGTCTAAAAACCCAGATGGTCCCGGACCACGTCCACAAAATAAGGGCACATTAAGCCCAATGGCCATAACAAAATTTAGTGCACTTGTCAAAGGCAGGTCCCGGACCATGCCTAACAACCTATTTTAAAGTTAGTCTCAGACTGACACCAGACATTAATATCGCACTGTCACAAACTCCAATAGCATATACTGTATTATCTCACAATAACAAGTAAATGAATAAATTATATATATATTGAAAAAATTTTACCAAAACAAATTTAGAATACTTTTCAGTTTTCACAATTACTTTCCAACAAGATAAATATTCAAAAAGTGTTATACAAGATTACTTTAAATCATTCTAAATAATATTGGTTTCATAATTTTCACCTATTTCACCCTATAAATATACGCATACCATTAACATTCATTAAACGGCTAAATATTACTAAGAAACAATCATAAAACGTTCTAATATATGTGTAGGGGTTCGCAAGTTATGATGCAAAGATAGTTTCTGCACAAGTTTTGTCAGTAAAATAACGACAATGATGCTTTTATTGATTTTGATTTGCTTTACAGAGGAAATGAAAAAGAAGTGGAGGAAAAGATAGCAAGTATAAATGATTGAGAAATGTTTTCTCTCTCTCTCTCTAGGAATTTCTCTCTCTAAGTCTTTTTGAGAAAAAAGATCATCTTCAAGTGAGCCCCCGCACCTCTATTTATAGACGTCAGTGCTCATTGACCCTCGCGGATTTATATTGCCACGTCAGCACTTGTCTCGCGACATGGTTCCTGCGTACCAATCCGCGATATAAATACCCTGCACAATATCATCTCGCGCACTTAACTTCGCGAAACGGATTCGCGTTATCCTATGCGCGGATTTATTCAGTGCGCCATAAATACCTGGCACAGTGTCATCTTGCTTTTGATTACGCGAAACGGATTCGCGTAATCTCACGCATGGGTCATGTTGTGCGCCATGCCCCGTGATCCGCGCCTATTTCATCGCGGATCTGATTTATCCTTAGCCAAGGATGCCGTTATAGCTTTGTCGGGTCATGACCAATCATGCATGTCTTGGTCATGTCCCTAAATACTATCGGCCTCTCTAAGGTACTCTTGCTTAGGATTGTGTAAATAAGGTCGCGACCCACTATTTACTCATCCCCAGCATTTCCCCTAGATTCCGAGTAGTACTCCCTACGCGAGCAGCATATAGGATTATGAGTTTCTGATGCGAGCTATAAAACACATCAGCCCCTCATACCTCCCTCTGTATAATGCAAGCTCTCGCGTAAAACCTATATTTGGGCTATTTCCCCAAGTAATCAATTATTTGGGCCAATCTCCCGCATAATCTTTTACTTGGGCCGATTTCCCCAAATATTTCCAATCCTGGGCCATATCCCAGATGATTTAATCCTTGGGCCATATCCCAGATAAATAAGTCCTTGCGGATCAACCTTTTCGCGAGTTACCACCTTTACAATATGTTATACATTATTCACATACATAATATACAGTAACCACCAATATGCACGTATGACCTAATATATATTATAGATTATTCACATACAGAACCTAATATATATTATAGATTATTCCCATATAGAATATACAGTAACCACCAATATGCACGTATGACCTAATATATATTATAGATTATTCACATACATAATATACAATAACCACCAATATACACGTATGACCTAATATATATTATAGATTATTCACATACAGAACCTAATATACGTTATAGATTATTCCTATACAGAATATACAGTAACCACCAATATGCACATATGACCTATTATATATTATAGATTATTCATATACAGAACCTAATATACGTTATAGATTATTTACCATACAGAATATACAATAATCACCAATATACACATATGACCTAATATCAACTCATACGTAATTTAGAGAGCGTAGAAATATATAAACCACTATTTTACATAGGTACAGATAATTAATATACTAATGTTTTCCTATAACATATTGTTCGCAAGGGTATAAATAACACGTTAATATTCATTGTTATCATGATAACAACACCATCTAATAATCTTCTTCTGTAACCTATTGTTCACGTACAACCAACAATTTTATCGTTTATATTCATTAACTTTGTGTCAACAACATTAATTAGTAATCTCACCTAATATTTACTCGTATGTAAGCAATCAACAACAATTTATTGAATATGACAAACCAGTAACACACCGACGTTCACATCTAACCTACTGTTTACATAGGGTACGAACAAAACGATATGATATACCGTAATAGGGAGATTATATTGTTACAATTCTATGTAATTAATTTCATCAATCATAACAAAAGAAATTTAAGATCGTACACATGCATAGACCCATGAATCCTAGTTATATACAAATGTATAAGGCAAGGTTAACTTGCCTGCGTTAGATGAATGAAACCCAATAAGAAAATCGTCGATCAACTCCTCCTTGCTGCTACCGATGAATCAACAACAACACTCCCTCTGTAACTCACTTTCCTTATGCACATATCATGTACGTATCTCCTCCTTAAAATAACCGATATAAATAATACATTATGTTAGGGTAATTCAATCTCTTTAAATTTTAAAATCATAATTTAAAATTTGAAAGCTTATCATTTTATCCATCAATTTTAAATTTAAATTTCTAATATATATAACTATATAGATATATATATATATGCAAAGTAAAAGAAATAACGGTTGTTACAATCCGCATTCTTCAACGTATATGTCTTATTTTCCAATAGAGAGACAGATTCACGAACATGACGAGGTTAGAATTTTCATTTAATTCAGATTAATCAAATGTGATCTAAGACTAAAAATATTTATTTTTTGTCGTTACACTAAAATTCCAAATATAAGACACGTATATCAATTTCCGCGTCCCCTCTTTATTCTTGATGTACACATTTCGTACATTAGTACATATTGTGATATTGACTTTTCAAATTGACCTCTATTTTTTTTTTCTTTTTTTGGGTGTAAAATAGCTACTCTTTGATAAACATTAATGGTATTAACATTTGTTAAACAATTATTGTCATTAATTGGATTATTTATTTTGGTATAACAACTAACACATTCATGATAAACAATTATTGTAATTAACTGGATTTTTTTAAATTTTTTTACAACAACTAACACGTCATGAAATTTACTGACATCAAAAAGTTTATACTAAAAAAAGAAAACAATTTTTTTTAATAAAAATATTTATGAAACTCGTATGTTTTGGTAGATTAGCTCATACATACCAAAAATTATTTATGCCTTTATAGTTTGTAGATTAACTCGTAAATAAATTAATTAAATAATTATTTTCTTGACTGCACTTGAACTCACATGAATTTACAATTCCGTTATTAGATAGTATGATAATCTCTTACAAAATGTAGATAACTCGATCATATTTAACCAAATAAAATATTATTTAAAATTAAAATTTCACTATACAAGAATTGAATTTAGAACGTTTAAGTTTACGAGTTGTTTAAGAGACAATTATATATATTTTGTTTTTCGAATTAGTAGGACATCATTTATTCCCTAGGCCATCCTGCTATTTTAATCTACCAAAAAGTTGATAAAAAAGAAAGATTCATTTTCTAATTTCTAACTACAAATTATAATGGACATATATTGTTTAATTATAGAACCTAATTTGAAAAATCAAACATAGTACATAGGAAAAAATGAACAAATTGCAAAATATACCACTTGATAGCAGCATTAATTAGCGGTCAGGACACACTGCATACTTTTCCATATTTAACAAACGAGTTTTTTCTTGCAAACCAAACCTCCCAAATTCACCTATATATATAGCCACCACTTCATCTAAATGAAACATACACATACATATAGATATATATACAACATTGTTGCAATATGGGTGCTTTTGTAATTCCTCGTGGCCTCCTTGTTGTTCCTCTTCTTGTTCTTCTATTTGTGTCTTATAGCTCAGCAGCTAAAGTGGTCACTATTGATGTTTACCAAGCCCAAGCTCTTCTCCAATTAGGATACACTTATATTGATGTTAGGTGAAAATTTGGTCTCTCTTACAATTTTATGTATATTTTAATCTTTAGATATATATATATATATATATATATTCAAGAGTTTTCTGATATTTTTTTATTTTATATATATATATAAAATCAAAATTGTAGGACCGAAGAAGAATTCAAGATTGGTCATGTAGATGCCAAGAAAATTCTGAACATCCCTTACATGTTCAATACTCCCAAAGGTGATTTTTAAAATCAAGTCATGAGACTTACCCATTTTTTTTAAAAAAATATTTTTTTGAGAATTTTGATGGAATAAAATTTGGTGTGATTTTGAGTTTCAGGTAGAGTGAAAAATCCTGACTTTGTGAAGACGGTTTTATTAGCTTGCGGCAAATATGCTCGTCTGGTCGTGGTAATATATTTTGTGCATAAATATATACTCATAGAAAATGAAGGGAAAAAAAATATATACATGTTTATGTTGTTTTTAATTTATTGTTTATTTTTCCTTTTCTTTTTATGTGTGAAGGGTTGCCAAAGTGGATCCAGATCTCTTAATGCAACTACTGATCTTGTTAATGCTGTGAGTTTATCCTTCACTTCTTACCTCCAAATAGAATAAGAAATCTATATAGGTTTTTACATATGTATTTAGAATTATTTGGGCAAAACTTTAATGTGATTATCATCTTGAAACTCTACGAATATATGACAATTTCAATATTGGTATAATCACAGTGACTTTACTTGCTATTTATTATACTATATGATCTTAAAATTTGAAGCATAACCTCAACACTGTGTTTTGTTATCTTATAATCGGATTTATTAATAATATTTGATAAAATTTTAAATATTATTTGATTATATTACTAACAAGATATAATATAGTATTTTGTTGCGACACTTAAAGCATAATTGGATGTTATCAGAAGTAATAGAAGGTGTTTAATTAAATCAAATTTCATTGTGTATTTTACCCTTTTTGTTTTAATCCTTTTCATAAGTTAATATATATATATATATATATAACAACCTCACACAACACCCCTCTGCCCGAACTGCGATTATTCTCGGTTCACCACTGAACACTGCTCTCTACACGGCCATGGCTTTATTCTCAAGCTTTTACACTCCTACACAAAACCACTACACACCCAAAACCATCTTTTCATTCCCCTCAAAACCCACTATTTTCTATTTCTTTCAACCCTTTCTCTTCTCAAACTTCTACAACCAAAGGTAATTCTCTTTCAATTCTTTAATGGGTAATTCGTTTTTAATTTTTTATTTGTTTTAAGTTTTTATAGAAATTCAATGCTGCCCACTATTTTTTCCCCCCATTTTCAAACATAAAGTGGAAAAGCTATTTATGTTTATGTTTGGGAATGTGCACACACCAATTTGAAGAACTATGATAATAAATTGATAATCAATAGAGATGAAGAGCTATTAGGTGTTTGATTTGATTTGTTGTGCTTTATGTTTACATAGTGAGAAAACAAATCCATCCTAGGATTGTAGTGTCTCAATCCAGTCCCAAGATTGTAGACTACAAATCCTAGATTGCAGGAACAAATCCTAAGATTGTAGAAATCAAACTTGTTTGAGTGTAATGAATTGGGGTATTTTGGATATCCCGTAGATATTTGACAGCTCCATTTTTTACTGAATTCAAATTTTGATGTTTGAGTGTAATGAATTGGGCCATGAGGTTTTATGGGATTTTCTTTTTCTTTTTGAACGGCGGTGTTCAGTACCTGATAATCTACACAGTCCCCCATCCTGGTCAATTACCGGGAAAATTCCTGAAATCGCCCTCAAGAATTCGAACTCCGACCTCCAAGTTGCGAGGCTAGTCTTTGCCATTCTGAGTGTGTTAGGTTTTGTGGGAGTTATTGTTGTAGTATCATTTTCAGGACTTTCAGAGAAACCCATTTCACCATTCTTCGGGACAACTGCTATCTTCTTTCTATAAGCACAATTCAAGACATCGAAAATGTGAAGAAATTAAGATGAAGTGTATGTGGGGTTCTTCTAATAAATCAATAATACTTAGATTCTCCTCTTCAAGGCATTTATGCTGGGGTTAGAACGAGTACGTTTATTTTACCATTAGTTAGAATTTGAAAATGTGCAAATGATCAACAGAAAATCCAGATGAATACGGTTTGACTGGTTTTTATGAGATACTATGAAGGTTAGACAAAAAACTCTGAAATTAACCAGTTGGGGATTCTAAATACCTGCCTATTGCATGGTTGATTGGGTGAAATAATGGGATATTAGTCATTCTACACTAAGCCCGTACTTTATTTTGTTTTATTATTAGTCAAATAAGTGTAAATTAGTTTTTTGAAACGGATAAGTAACAATGCTGCCTTATTTGTGCACTTATTAGAACTTGGGGGGTGGGGGTTGGTTATATTAATATCAACTGGTTTTTTTTTTGCACTTAATCCTAAATTTTACTTGCTAAGATTTGCTGGAAGGTTTGTCTTTGGATATAGCACTAATTGCTCCGGCTCTAATTTTACTGTTGTAAAATTGTGAAAACATATTAGTTTGGAGCTTCATTTATGTGTTGTTCGTGTAAATGAGTCATTGTTCTTATGAGATTGCAGGGTTTCAAGTATGCATTCAATATGGATGGGGGTTATGTTGCATGGCTGCAGAAAGGCTTCCCTGTGAAGAAGTCGTAAGTGGAAAATATCTACTATTATTGACTAATTAAAAAATTAAACCAATCGTTTATATAATTTATTGGAAAAGAATTCTTTTGACTTAATGTTTGTAGATTAGCACATATATGGATGAATCTGGTCCGTCCCTCAAACTCAACTAAACTCCGCATGAGTTGTCCAATTCCGTCCCAATAAAATATAATGATAACTCTAGTGACTAAAATTCAATTTAATATACACATGCTCTTTATAGGTGAGTCTCCAAATCCTCAATATGTATAAGACATTACTACAAGGTATATACAAACTTTACCAGTTATTACCAATTAAGAAATTCCACCGTGGAAATTTCCTTTTAATGAAAATTCAGGTCCTCCCCTTGCATAACACCCACCAATTCATCTAAATGAAGCACTGCCAGCAAAGATACGTATATAACACACATATATTCATATACACAACAATAGGGAATATTGGTGCTTTTTGTAGTTCCTTATGGACTACTTACTGTATCTGTTCTTCTGTTTGTGTCTTATAGCTCAGCAGCAGAAGCGGTCAGTATTGATATTTACAAAGCTAAAGCTCTTCTCCATTCTGGATATGGATATCTTGATATTAGGTGAAGGATTGGTCCCTTTTACGATTCATTTATTTTTTAGCGTTAATTATTTATTTGAATTTTATGGAGTTTTGGTATTTGAGGTTTTCCTGATGATGGAAATGATTGAATTGATAGGAATGAATACCAGTTTAATAACGGCCATGTAGATGTAAAGAACATTGTGAATATCTCTTACTTGTTGAGTACCCCCGAAGGTGAATTTAGAATCAACTCTTTCTATATTTTCTTTTTGTATATATTTCTAGGATTTTGATTATGTAATGATTGATAATATATCTTTTGGAATTTTGTGTTTCAGGTTTACTGAAAAATCCGGACTTTGTGAAGCAGGTTTTATCAGCTTACGGCAAATATGATCATTTCATTGTGGTAATATATACTAATCAATAAATTGAATACAAAAGGTATGCTCATTTATCTTCTATTTAGTTGGTGATATGATTCTTATTCTTTTTATTGGTGAAGGGTTGTGAAATTGGATGGAGGTCTGCTGAAGCAATTACCGATCTTATTAATGCAGTAAGTTTATCATTCTTTTTACATTAGTTTTAGATTTTTTTAATAAAATTTATACCATCTTGTGAATCCATCAGTGATATGAAATTTTGCTTGACCAAAATTAACAGGAATGTGTAGTTCACTGTAAATTAACTTTTGAAACGAAAATGAAGACGTGTATGGTTGGTTTTGTTTTATCACTTTTTAACTCTGATCAATATAAACTAAGTTCTACTTGCTAAGATATTTTGGAAGGTTTGTGTTTCGGTATAAAACATGTTGCTCCATTCTATTTCTTTTTTTTATGATGGTTGACTATTTCATTAGTATGAAACTCTAAAACCATATGCCTCTGGAGCTGCATTTATGTGTTGAGAAGTAAATGAGTCATTGTTCTTATGATACTGCAGGGTTTCAAACACGTGTTCGACATGGTTGGGGGTTATGATGCGTGGGTGGAGAATGGGTTCCCTACGAAAAGACCGTAAGTGGAAAAAATACTTTAATACTCGGAATATCAATGACATGGTATAACCAACTAATTAAAAGCTTACATGTAATATTGAGGTTCATTGAAGTAGAAGTTTCTTTTATTATTGTAACAATGTATAATTGTTTGATAGAATGCATATAAAGTTGACATGTAGATTAAAAGATGGAAGGTAGTGTTTATAAGATTTATCAAAAGTGGTATTCACAAGACCTGTATCAGTTTGTAGATTAGCACCATATATGTATGGATCAAATAATCTTCCTCTACTTCAACTGAACCCCATGTTGGTCCCATCCCAAGTAGACATACGTTAGCTTTTTCACGAGTAATACTCATTTTATTATACACCTGCTCGCAGAACCATGACACTGTACAATCTTCAACCCGTGGGTCTTTAGATGAATAGAAAATTATATGATGATTGTCAACGAACTTATATATTAAAATCCTCTGACACACTTGCGTGTTTTTAAATTTGATCATCAATATCTGAATTAACAACTATATTCTCTAAAAAAATAGTATGTGATGAGAAGGTGCAACTGAAGTATTTAAATCTTCTAACAATGAATGTATTTTTCCATTTAAATTAATTAGATCCAAAGTCATAGATAAAGTATAATTACTTTCTTTGTCCTTTCACCAAATTCCACACTTAAATTTTCATTCACTGTGCTCAAATCCTCCACTCATGCATATACTCATTAATTCATTTAAATGGAGCACTGCCAAGAAAGATTCAAGTACAACACATACATTTATATATACAACAATTTTGGAATATGGGTGCTCTTGCAATTCCTCACGGGCTCTTATTCTTCCTGTTCTTCTTCTTTTGTTTGTGTCTTACAGCGCAGGAACAGAAGTGATCACTGTTGAAACTTACAAAGCTAAAAATTTTCTCAATGCAATATATACTTATCTTGATGTCAGGTGAAAGATCTGTCTCTCCTTCAATTCATGTTATTGTCCTTTAGAATTTTCGAGATTGTTTAATTTAAGATTATTCTCATTTCAATAAATGATGGAATTGGTAGGACTCAAGAAGAGTTCAATAACGGTCATGCAGATGTCAATAGCATCATAAATACCCCTTACATGTTCAATACCTCCAAAGGTGAATTTAGAATCAATTCATTTTACCATTTTCTTTTCAGTTTTTGAATTTTTAACCATATTTCTCAGATTATGATTCAATAAAGATTGATCAAATTTTCTGCTGGAATTTTGAGTTTCAGGTATGGTGAAAAATCCCGACTTTGTGAAGCAGGTTCTATCAGGTCCTGGAAAATTTGCTTATCTCGTTGTGGTAATATATATATATATATATACATGTTTATACTTGGAACTAAATAAATAAAAATAGAATAAAAAAGGCGTATTTATTTTTATCTTGTATTTAATTGGTGTTTTTGCCTTTTACTTTCATGCATGAAGGGTTGTCAAACTGGATCCAGGTCTCTTAATGCAACTAGAGATCTTCTTAATGCTGTAAGTTTATTCATCTTTTCTCCTTATGTTTACATTAAAATAGAATAAGAACTATAATCGCGCTTACATTCCAATAGAATAAAAACTATAATTGTGCCTTTTCATTTTGTTTATATATATTTTTTTCCAATTTTTACTTTTGAATACCATCTTGGAAGTCTATCAGTTTGCTTGCCCAAAATTTAAAAGAAAATTGCAGTGCATAGAGTAATACCTTTCAAAAGAAATTTTGCCTTTTTTGTTATATTACTATTATTTTTGAAAGATAAAAAGAAACAATTTCTTTTTTTGTTTTTAAAATTTATTTAGTTTCAAACTTATTAATGTAAGGTGGATTTCACTTGCTAACATTTGTTGGAAGGTTTGTCCTCGGATAGCACTGATAGATTCATTTTTTAATTTTGTCGTAGTGATAGGATGTTTCATGGGTATGAAATTGTAAAACCATATTGCTTTGGAGCTTCATTTATGTGTTGAGTGAGTAAAAGCATCATTGTTCTTCTGAAATTGCAGGGTTTTAAGCATGTGTTCAATATGGATGGTGGCTATGCTGCATGGGTGGCGAAGGGGTTCCCTGTGAAGAAGTTGTAAGTGGGAAAAATACCATATAATCTTTCTGGAATATCAATGAACAATTAAAAGTTGACACATAATGGACCTACTGAAATGAATTGCTTTTTACCTATGTAATAATGTATAAGTAGCTGAGAAAATTGATTTAAAAGTTGAGGCTCATTGTATACAAGTTTATTTTAAAAGATTATTTACCTTTTCCAAATAAATAAAAAAAACGTGACATTGTATATTTGACCATGTTCTTAAGTTTGCTCCCTATGTAATTTGAACTCTTAACATGTACAATCATCAGCCCACGAGTCTATTGCTGAATGGAGTATCAAACAGTTGATTTTTTTCATTCAATAGAGTTCAGGTCCTCCACCTATATAAATACCCACCAATTCATCTAAACAGAGCACTATCAACAAAAATACATATAAGATATATAGTTATACACAGTATTGGAATGTAGGAGCTCCTGTGATTCCTCGGAGGTTTTATATTTTTTGTGTTCTTCTTCTATTTGTGTCTTACAGCTCTGGAACAGAAGTGGTCTCTATCGATATTTACCAAGCTAAATCTCTTCTCCAGACTGGATTTGGTTATCTTGATGTCAGGTGGGAGATTGGTCTCTTTTAGAATTCATGTATATTGTAGTTTCTTTTTTTTTTTAAAATGTTTTCGGTTATTTAATTTAAGGTTTTTCTTATATTGGAAATGATGAATTGATAGGACTGAGGATGAGATCAAGAACGGCCATATAGATGTAAAACACATTACAAATATCCCCTACTTGCTCAATACCCCAGAAGGTAATTTTGAATCAACTCTTGTATGCTCTTTTTTCTTTCACATATTATGATTAAATATTGATTGATTAAAGTTTCTGGTGGAATTTTGATTAAATATTGATTGATTAAAGTTTCTGGTGGAATTTTGAGTTTCAGGTTTTGTGAAAAATCCCAACTTTGTGAAGCAGGTTATATCAACTTATGGCATATATGCTCGCCTCGTTGTGGTAATATATTTACACACATATATCATATACACATGAATATATAAAGAAACTTAGAGATAACTTTATCTGCATTTAACTTGTATTTAATTGGTAATTTTTCCTGTTCTTTTTATGTTTGAAGGGATGTGAAATTGGAGTGAGGTCTCTTAATGCAACTCTCGATCTTGTAAATGCTGTAAGTTTATTGTTCTTTTCTCCATACCTCTTACATTAAACAGAATAAGAAATCTATGCACCCTATTATGCTTGACCATAATGAAAATAAATTTTCTATTCCTGTTAATTGTCTTAGAAACAAATATATATATATAAATTATCTTGGTTGATTTTGTTTTATTCTTTTTTATTTTCTTACCTCTAATCAATGTAAAGTAAAAACTTACCTGATAAGATATTTTGGAAAGTTTCTGTTTTGATATGGGACAATTTGACCCATTTGTAATTTTGTTACAGTGGTAGATGATTTTATTCATTTATGTTGTGAAACCATTATGTGTTGAGCGAGTAAATGAGTCATTGTTTGTATGGAACTGCAGGGTTTCAAGGTTGTGTTCGATATGGCTGGGGGTTATTCTGCATGGGTGGAAAATGGGCTCCCTATGAAGAGGCCGTAAGTGAAAAAAATACTTCAATAGTTTTGTAAATTAGCACATGAATATAGTATTCATTTACATAATCTAATGTTTTGGAAAAAGATTAGATTTTTTTCTCTCTCATATCCAGTAAATAGCAGAATCGTGGATAGGGGACTATACTAGCGACCTACCCCAATTTACTGTAGAAACTTTCGCGATCAAACTTATTATTGGATGGGAACTCAGGATTTTGATACCGTATTAACAACTATCTACTTAGGTTGTTAGAGAAGGTGTAAATATTTAATATATATGATAGTGATCAGTAAATGAATTTTCTATTGAATTAAAATAAATCAAATGTCCTAAGTAAAAAGGATTATCTTCATTGTCCTTTTACTGAATTATACAGTTTAATTTTTCGTTCAGTGAAAACTCAGATCCTCTAGTTATATATATATATCACCAATTCACCAAAATGCAGCAGTGGCAACAAAGATACATGTATGATATACACCTACATGTAGATATTCAACAATATTAATATATGGATGTTTTTGCAATTCCTTGTGGGCTTCTGATTGTTCCTGTTCTTCTTCTGTTTGCGTCCTACAGCGCAGGAACCGAAGCGGTCACTATTGATATTTACAAAGCTAGAAATTTTCTCCATGCAATATATGGTTATGTTGATGTCAGGTGAAAGATTGTTCTCTCTTACAATTCATTTATTTTTATTTCTTTTTTCTATATATAATTTTTTGGGATTTTTAATTCAATTTTTTCTGATTTTGGAATTTATTATATTGATAGGACCAAACAAGAATTCAGTAACGGCCATGTAGATGTAAAGAACATTACAAATATCCCTTACATGTTCAATACCTCCGCAGGTAATTTAAGAATCAATTCATATAATATAGCCATTTTTGTTTCTGCTTTGGATTTATACATATAATATTTTTGTTGAATTTGTTTCAGGTCTAGTGAAGAATCCTGATTTTGTGAAGCAGGTTGTATTAACTCGCGGCAAATATGCTCATCTCGTTGTGGTAATATATTTATACATATATACAAGCTCATCTAAATAAACGAATACACTACAAAAAATACACACATTTATCTTGTATATACATTAGTAATTTTTTTTCCTTTTCTTTTTATGCATGAAGGGTTGTCAAATTGGTGCGAGGTCGATTAATGCAGCTACTGACCTTGTTAAAGCTGTAAGTTTATCCTTCACATCCCTTTTCCGCTTTCATTAAAATAACTGAAGGGATCAATTTGTGCTTCTACATTAGATTTTCCTTCTCATCAATTTTTTTTATATATTGAATACCATCTTATAAGTCAAATCTGCAGTAAGAAAATTTTGTGACAAAATTTAAACAAAATAAGAGTTCATGTAAAGCTTAAATTAAATTCTGGTCCATTTCTATATACATATACATATATATATATACATATATTGCCAATGGTAGATTATCATATTATTTTTGAGCTTCTTTTTTATGTGTTGAGTGAGTAAATGAGTCACTGTTCTTATGAAATGCAGGACTTCAAGCATGTATTCAACATGGATGGGGGTTATGCTGCATGGGTGAAGAATGGTCTGCCTGTGAAGAAGCCATAAGCGGAGTTCCAGTCATTGGATATATATTTTTATACCTCATTAGGAGATGAAAAATAAATAAATTTGAAAAGAAATAAAAATTTGGGTATTTTTATTTCAAAATAATTTTGCTCCACATTTCATGTATTTTGAATTTTATTATTGATTTTTTGTACCTCACAGATAAAACAATAAATTCTGGCAAAATTTATTCAATGTGAGCCATTGGTCCATTTCCATGAATAAATTTTACTATTTTCTACTTCAGAATAAGTTTGCTTCATATCTCATTCTTTTGTATTGTATTATCATCGTGACAATAAATTCTTACCAAATTCACATCACGATGTATGTTCTACATTTTTTTTTGTCCCCACTATATTTCGTTCATCCAATATTTGCCAAGTGTCCATGATATATATATATATATATATATATATATATATATATATATATATAGCAAGGTTGAGAGTCTTGAGACTCTAGATACACTAAGGGCATGTTTGGTAGAGCTGTGTTTGTGTTGAAATAAACAAAAAACACTTCTTTTTTTTTTGTTTATTTATCCAAAAACATAAGTATGTTTGGTAGGGATGTTTTTTGGGTCGAAATTGAAAAATTAAAAATCAATAATTAATAATATAAAATAAAAATAAAAAATGAATACAATAATAATAAAAAATGGACTAAATAATAAATAATAATAATAAATTAATAAAATAAATAATAAATTACATAAAACATATTTAAAAATATAATAAAAATAATAAAAAATAAATATAATAATAAATAATAAGTAAATATAATAACAAATAAATACTTCATAATAATATTAAAATATGAGTATAATAATAAATTAATATTAAATTAATAAAATATATTTTTAAATAATTAAAAATGAATAAATAATTTATAAATAAAATGAATTAAATAATGAAATAATAATAAATAAATAAATAGGATATATTTATAAATTAATAATATAAATAATAAATAATAATATAAATAATAAAATAATAAAATATATTATAAAGTGAAGAAATAATAAAGAAAGAAAATAATTATACATAAATAAATATTATAATAAATAATAAATAAATAATGTTGCTCCAGGAGTTAAAGAACACCAAATTTCGATTTTTTCATTTTGTACTAAAAGGGACATGTGTTTATTTAATATAGTTTAAAAACACAAACATAAAAAATTCAACAAAATATTTTAAACTAAAACTCACAAACTGAAACAAAAATAGGTCAACTAAACATATCCTAACAAGTAGACAAGTTAAAATGTCAACTTGAACAAATAAGCTAGGTGAAAATAAAAAGTTATATTTAATAACATTTTATAAAAACTTTTCAAATGCGATGAAACCCTATTATACTTTTTTCTATAACTTGAGACTGTGACAGTTTGGTTTAGATATTAAGTCCCTTTTCGTTCTTTCTTTTTTTTGCACATTTTATTCATTATGTGGGCATATAACAATATTTGTATATTCTTTATGGCACTAATTATGTTAAAGGACTCGAAACAAAGTCACTTGTTACCTTCAACATTTCATATTGGTATCAAGAAAAAAAATGGATCTTCCATGGTTTATAGTTTCTACATTTATCTCAACATTTCATCGATTCGTTAATTAAACCACTATAAAATTCTACTAAGCACTCTTAATTTCGAATTCATCATCAAAACACACAGACTCAATTCCAATATCTTCAGCATGAGAAGATATTGGGTATCTTGAGATTTTTTTACTTAGCAAATTAATCACAAAAATTAGTATATGTTATATGTGATTAATTACTTGAAAAAAAAAAAAGTATGCGATAGATGAGAGATGAAGATAGTAAAGATTAATTTACTCAGAAAATATGTTTGCCCAAATCGTAATAAGATATGTTTGCTTACTTGATAACGTCATATATAGATGGAAAACATGAAGCACCACTTTCCTGTTTTAATGTTTGAGAAGAAAAAAAAAAACAGAAAAAAAAAAAATCTTACTAAATTATACTTTTTGCACCAAAAGATGAAAAAGTCTTAAAATATTTATGTTGAGACTAATAAATTTTATTTTAATTTCGTTTTTTATTTAAGTCCTAAGTTCCTAGTTTTTCCACTTATACCCTTATTTCGTAAACCTGTATAATGATATATTTATCCAAAAATTGATTTATAATTTATTTTCTTATAAGTTTTCGTTACTATTTATATTGCATTATACATTTAAACAAAAAATATCTTAATTTAAAATCAACTTTAGAAAAGTTGAATGCGCAATAACTTTACTTTAAATAATAGTAAATAAAATAAGGGTAAAGTGCATTAAATCCCCTGGATTATTTTTTCTCTCTCAACTAACTCCCTTGAATTACACTTTTTACACAAAACTCCCTAAACTATTTCAACTTTTACAATTCACTCCATTTTGTTATAACACCGTTAGTTAAATTATGATAAATTGCACTCGCCCCCTGAGATTTCATTTTTTTGCAATGACACCCCCTGAAGGGGCGAAGACCCCATGAAATGACTCTTGTGTCCTTGATTTAGTGTAAGAGACATGTTATCTAAATTAATGGACCAAACAACCCTTGTGTCTTAAGTTCAATTTGGAAAACTTTTCAAGTACTTTAGATACAATGATTTTTGAAATATTATCACATTTTTTTAAATTATTTTTTTTAAATTGTCATTTTTCAAATATAGACCCCAAAATTTTATCAATTTTTAATTTTTTCCTAAAACTAATATTGTGACCTTTTACATTAAATAATAATAATACACTTTATTTATGATTATATATATATATATTTTGTATTTTAGAAGGTGATACATGTATAAAATATTTGTGAGGTTATATAATTTAATTTATTTTGTAAATAAATAATATAAAACTCCTATAATTTAAACAAGTAGTAATTCATTTTAATTATAGTTTTTGTTGTATTGTAAGAGGTGATAAATGTATAAAAATGTTACAAATGATTTATAATTTATTATTCTTTGTGTAAAATTAATTTAATCCCTTACACTGTAAAATAATAACAAACTTTACTTATTGTAATTTTTTATATTTTTATAAAAATATGACAAATGGTTTATTATTTCTTAATTTTTTTGTAAAGTTAATTTAAGCCCTTACACTTTAAATAATGTCAAACTTTACTTATTATAATTTTTTATATTGTAAAAGGTGATAATGAATCGAAATATTAGACAGTCTTTGTGTTTTTATTAGTAGTATATAGATAGATAGATAAATATACAAATTTATGTATTTTAAGTTATATTATTTTTCCTTGCCGAAATATATTTGTCTTATATCTTTACTCTATATCTTATGAAATATCCATTAAAGTTACATTTCAATTAATGTATATCAATTAATTATTATTTTTTTAAAAAAATATGAAAATATTTATAACCCATTGTCGTATATCTTTACTCTATATCTTTTGAAATATTCATTAGAGTTATACTTCAAGTAATGCATATTAATTAATTATTATTATTTTTTAAAAGTATTGAAATATTTCCAACCCCTTTTCTTTTACTCTATATCATTTTGACATATTCCTTAGAGTTGCACTTCAACTAATACATATTAATTCATTAATTTTTATTTTGAATAAAATGTTTGGAAATATTCTTAACCCCTCACATTTTAGAATAGTTGTTATATATATATATACATTATAGGATTTTCATCTTGGGGCATGGAGGTAATTTCACCATCTAGATATTTGTCTCATGAAATAAAGGATACAACACAAGGACATTTCGATCATTTCTCCCCTTCAGGGGGTGTCATTGCAAGGAAAATGAAATCTCAGGGGGCGAGTGCAATTGACCGAAACCTTAGGGGATCTGAGTACAAATTATCATAATTTAACTAACGGTGTTATAACGGAATGGAGTGAATTGTAAAAGTTGGGATAGTTTAGGGAGTTTTGTGTAAAAAATGTAGTTCAGGGGGGTAGTTGAGAGAGAGAAAATAGTTCAGGGGGGTTTAATGCACTTTACCCATAAAAAAAAAATTATATGATTTTTACAATTTTCCTAAGAGTCAATATGAAAGTTTGAATTAAATATTTATATGTAGTTTAACAATATTTATGTAATTTAATGATGCGGCCAAACTAGGGTAAGAAATAATGATTAAAAATATACCCTTACAATAACATAATTTTACCTATCACAAGTGCACGAATCGTATTGTAATACGTTCAACTTGAGCACAAATCGTATTGTAGTACGTTCGACTTAAGAAAGATTATCGAATCCAATGGACTAAGTCGTATTCTGAACTCTCGTAAAATAATACTCTTCAATTGCTATAAAAGTATAATTTGTTGTTTGTGATTTATTAACTAATTAACTAATAAAACAAGTAAAGATAGATTAATACAAAAACATATGGAATAAGACAAAAACAGTAGAGATAAATTTTCAAAAAAAAAGAAGAACAGTAGAGATAAAAAAATTAGGTTTTTCTTACTCCACCATTAACCACATAATATAACTATTTACTTGATCAATTGTAAGAAGGCAATCCATCACCCGTGAATCAGATTATACCGGAAATAGTCGAATATATTCCCCAAAGAGATATCGTTAACCTAATTTGCTACAACTCATCTTTGGGCATAATGTGATTAATGCATGCCATATACTTTACTCTAATATACTCCTACAGTATAAAATTAAACTAAGGCATGTCTATATTATCTCGCCGAGGCATGGCCTGTGTAAACATAGGGTGTCAAATGTTAAACACTATTGTGTAGAAAATCACAATATGTTAGAGAACACCAGATAAACATGATTGATTGAGATCATGCATTCATTCAATATAAAACAAGAATATAATAAATATAAAACCCCTTATATTAAATAACTATGGTCTCTTATCTGCACAATCATCACATGTGTGGTCTTCAATTTTTCCTCGTTACAATTAAAATAAATAAATAAACTACATTACTCGGCTAGAGTTTTCTAGATACCGGTTTAGTTGGTCATGGTGGTGGGAGACTGCATCGTTGATGTAAAAACACACTCCATGATCGTTTGCTCCGGATCTCTAGATCTTGAATGGTTCCTTTCTTCACAAGATATAAATCTCCAGAGATAGTGCTCTGAAAATTATGGATTTAGAAGCTCATAAAATCTGAATTAGACCTTGGTATTTATAGAAGAAGTTGAGAAGAACCCTGTTTGTGTTAAACTTGTCCTGCTTGTAGTAGGATTTCTCTTTGATGTGTTTCTCCTCAATTTTGAGCCAAAACCCTTTAATGTGATGTAAATATACATTATACACATGCTTAAAGGTGTTGGAGTCGAAGATAGGTCAAAGGAATTTGAATCGGATCGGGACTCGAATTTCCAAAAATCCAACTACTTCCTACGCCTATCAGTATGCACGGGCGTAGGCCCTTCAACCATGTGCGTAGGTGTTCGTAGTTTTGACATTTCTAGCCATCTTTTGCTTGTTGTTTGCGTAGGTGGGCGTAACAAAAATCATAAAAAATATTTTTTCTAATATTTCTTCCATTTGAACCCCCTTTACTCCGTTAGTATGTTTGCCGAAATTTTGGCTCTGAAAAATATCATTTTTACCCTCCGGGAGACACTTTTTGTTTGAAAACTCCTATTTTTCGGGTAGACACAAGCACATCATTGGTTAATTCACCAAAGTTAATTCGTTTTCTTCATTAAACTCCTGAAACACGTTTAAACATGCAAACCGCATAAAAACACCAAGTAATAGAATGATAAGACTTAACAATATCGATTTAGGGGCCTAGAATGGACATCATTCAATACCTATCATTCAGTATGAATATAAATGTAAAATTTAGTGATAGGATTTGGAGAGGAAAAAAAATTGTTCTAATCCTAAATGGAAATATATTTATAAAGAAAACAAAAATAAATGAATAAATAAAATAAAATATATTTATAAATAAAATAAAAATAAATGAATAAATAATAATATAAATAATAAATTAAATAAAACATATTTATAAATAAAATAAAAATAAATGAATAAAATAATATAAATAATAAATTAAATAAAATATATTTATAAATTGTTAAAAATAAATTAATAAATCAATATAAATAATAAATTAAATAAAATATATTTATAAATTAATAAAAATAAATGAATAAAAAATAAATAATAATGAACAAAATGAATTGAATAATACATAAAAATAATAATATAAATAATAAATTAATATATTTATAAATTAATAAAAATAAAAGAATAAAAAATAAACAAAATAATGAATAATAAACAAAATGAATTGAATACATAATAATAATAATAATAATAATAATAATAATAATAATAATAAATATATTTATATATTAATAAAAAATGAATAAATAATAAACAAAATGAATTGAATAATACATAAAAATAAATATAATAATAAATAATAATATAAATAATAAATTAAGAAATTATATTTATAAATTAATAAAAATAAATGAATAAATAATAAAAATACTAAACAAAATGAATTGAATAATACATAATAATAATAATAAATAATAAATAATAATTTTTATTATTTTTTTAAAACAAAAAGATCAGACCATATTACTTTACCAAACATGGTCTGGTTCGATTTTTCTCAGACTGAGACCATCAGACCAGACCGCTTATCAAACAAATTTTCAATTCAATGACCAAACCAAACTGATTATCACACATGGCCTTAGAAGATCAAATAAGTCATCACTTGTGTTAAATGGTTTTTAAAAATTTTAAAAATCAATAAAATTTACTAAACCTCTATTCTTTAAGCTAATCCGATTCTGTTGTTTAATCCTTGACTGGTCTTCACAAATTTTTTATTTGCCAAAATTGTGAAGTCTATCACAGTTAAAAGGGAAAGAATTAATATGACTGATTGAAATGGTAGTAGGAGTAGATGGCTAAAGTATGCAATTTATGCTTTTTATGTTCAAAGTAGAACGTGTGAATTAGACTTAATTAAGAGTAAATCTCACGGCAAGAGCGGTGAAAATTCCAGTATTGACCTTGACTCACTGAGAAGTCTACATGCATGGATTCTACGCATACCCGTGTTCATTGGTAGTCATATATATATATATATATATATGTATACACTTAAAACTAGGCCTCAGGACTAGGTTGATATGATCCAAAATTATCAAAGTCTTGATTACGATCCACATTCTTCAACGTATATGTCTTATTTTCCAAGAGAGAGAGAGATTGATGAACATGACTAGGTCTAACGGTTAGAATTTTCATTTAATTCAAGTTAATCAAATGTGATTAAAGACTAAAACAATACTCCATATTTTTTCTCTTTTCACTAAATTCCACATATAAGACACGTATAACAATTTCCGCGTCCCCTCTTTATTCTTGATATACACATGTAAGTACATTAGTACATATTGTGACATTGACTTTTTCAAATTGACCTCAATTTTTTTTTCTTTTTTTTTGGGTGTAAAATAACTAGTATTTGATAAACAATTATTGTTATTAATTGGATTATTTATTTTGGTATAACAACTAACACATTCATGATAAACAATTATTGTTATTAATTGGATTTTTTTATCTTGGTACAACAACTAACACGTTCATGAAATTTACTGACACCAAAATTATTTATACTAAAAAAAGAAAACAAAAATTATTTAATAAAAATGTTTATGAAACTTGTATGTTTTGGTAGACTAGCTCACGATAAATTATTTATATGTCTTTATAATTTGTAGATTAATTCGTAAACAAATTAATTAAATAATTCATTTCTCGACTGTACTTGAACTCACATGATTATGCAATTCCGTTATTAGATAGTATGATATTCTCTTACAAAAATGTAAATAACTCGATCATATTTCACCAAATAAAATATTATTTAAAATTAAATTTTCACTATACAAGAATTGAATTCATATCGTTTAAGCTTACGGGTTGTTTAAGAGATAATTATATGTATTTTGTTTTTCAAATTAGTAGGACATCGTTTATTCCCTAGGCCATCCATGCTATTTTAATATACCAATAGGTTGATAAAAAAAAAGATTCATTTTCTAATTTCTAACTTCAAATTATAATGGAAATTGTGGTGATTTTGTGGGCGGGTGTGCCGTGGGCTGGTGCAGATGCATGTGACACTGATAAGCTACCACACTGGATGAGCTACATGTACACAATCCCACATCGCATGAATAAGGAAATATTACGTGCTATATGTTGGTTTCATACTCTTTTATGACACGATACGTTCTAATAGCCTGGTAGTGACTAGCTAAAAATAAAACATTGAGGGTAGGCACAAAGGTTGAGCGTTCGAGGGTAGGCACCAAGGTCCGGGTCGACTCCTCAAAGAGAATAATATTGTTTGGGTGAGTGGGCCAGACGGGTGAGACAAACATAGTTTGAAAACACTGCATACTTTTCCATATTCAACAAACGAGTTTTTTCTTGCAAACCAAACAGTTGATCAGTCACCAATATGTGGTCTCCCAAAATTCACCTATATATATAGCCACCACTTCATCTAAATGAAGCACTACCAACAAAGAGATTTACACTACTATACACACATACACGTACACATACATATAGATATATATACAACATTGTTGCAATATGGGTGCTTTTGTAATTCCTCGTGGCCTCCTTGTTGTTCCTCTTCTTGTTCTTCTATTTGTGTCTTATAGCTCAGCAGCTAAAGTGGTCACTATTGATGTTTACAAAGCCAAAGCTCTTCTCCAATTAGGATACACTTATATTGATGTTAGGTGAAAATTTGGTCTCTCTTACAATTTTATGTATATTTTAATCTTTAGATATATATATATATATATATATGTATGTATTTTAGTTCAAAGTTCTTATAAAAATTCAATTTTTTTTTTGAATTTATAGGACTGAAGAAGAGTACAAGAATGGTCATGTAGATGCAAAGAAGATTCTGAACATCCCTTACATATTCAATACTCCCAAAGGTGATTTTTAAAATCAAGTCACGAGTCTTACCCATTTTTTTTTTAAAAAATATTTTTCTTGGGATTTTGATGGAGTAAAATTCGGTGTGATTTTGAGTTTCAGGCAGAGTGAAAAATCCCGACTTTGTGAAGAGGGTTTCATTAGCTTGCGGCAAATATGCTCGTTTGGTCGTGGTAATATATTTTATGAATAAAAATATCTATTCATAGATTAATAAAGAAAAAATAAATAAACATATACACATTTATGTTAGTATTTAATTTAATTTTTGTTTTTTTCTTCTCCTTTTCTTTTTTATGTGTGAAGGGTTGCCAATCTGGATCCAGGTCTATTAATGCAACTACTGATCTTGTTAATGCTGTGAGTTTATCCTTCACTTCTCTTCACCTTTTACATCCAAATAGAATAAGAAATCCATATTTGCTTTTACATTTGTATTTAGAATTTTTCTCATCAATGATTTAATTTGAATACCATCTTGAAAGTCTAGTGTATATAACAATTTTGCTTTTTTTTTCTCTCTTCATTTTTTGTGTGTGCACGTGCACGTGTGACATGTCACATGTGTGTGTTTGTATACGAATTTTAGCCAATGTGAAGTAATTTTATAGTTAAGTGTTAAAAACATTCCATTTATTAGAAATTTGTTCTGCATAATCTCTTACTTGGAATATTCACTCCAATAAACATAGTGTGATATCTGACATAAAAATATAAGATAAATTACATCGATTTTACCTGAAACTTTATCAATATATATATTAAAACAATTAAAATTAAAATCTCATACTAGGGTATAGAATGGACAAAATAAAAATTCTTGTATTATCATATATTTGTCGTTATAAATATATTATCATAAATTTGATACATGATTTCAAAGATCCTTGTTCTATTAGTGAAATTTTTATAAAAATTTAAATATTCCTCAATTATAGGATTATACTATATTGACAAAAATATCATTTTATCAAAATATTTAAGGAAAATTGTTATTGTCCCCAGCAATAATAATACTCAGAATAACTCTTTTCTTTCTTTTTCTAATCTTATTCACAAGCCACACACACACACACACACACACACACACACATATATATATATATATATATATATATATACCACTATCTTTTAACATTCAGCGCCTCCCCTCTCTCTACAAGGCCATGGTTTCATTATCAAGGTTTTGCACTCCTATACAAACCCACTTCACAGCCAAAACGATCTCTTCATTCCCCACAAAACCCACTATTTTCTACTTCTTTCAACTCTTTTTCTTCTCATACTTCCACAACCAAAGGCAATTCTCTTTTCATTCTTTAATGGGTAATTCCTCAATTTTTTATTTCCTTATTATTATTATTATTATTATTTTTGCATCAGTCTCTTATAGAAATTCAAATTTTCCCCATTTTGAAATATAAAATGGAAAAGCTATTTATGTTTTTCTTTGGGAGTTTGAACATACCAATTTGGAGAAGTATGATGATAAATTGATAATTAAGAGAGATGAAGAACTATTATGTGTTTGATTTGATATGTTGTGCTTAATGTTTGCATATTGAGAAAACAAATCCAATCCTAGGATTGTAATTTCTCAATCCAGTCCCAAGATTGTAGACTATAATTCCTAGATTACCGGAACAACTCCTAAGGTTGTAGAAATCAAACTTATCTCGGTACTGTAATATTTCGGCTTTGTAATCTGGTTAAGTAGTATTGGTTCATGGGCTTTGATGATTTTGTAGTAATTTTCAGGGTTCAAAATGTTGCTAAGCATACACCGTGGTGGTGTTTTTTTTTTTTTTTTTTTTTTTTAATTTTCTAACTAGATAATTTGAGAGCTAATTGAATTGGTTCACGGGCTTCAATTGTGGCATATAGGATTTCCCATAGATATTTGACAATTCCATTGTTAATTGCATTCAAATTTTGATGTTTGGGTGTAATGAATTGGGCCATGAGGTTTTATGGGATTTTTCTTTTCTTGAATGGTGGTGGTCGGTACCGGATAATCTACCACGAGGCATCCCCCATCGTGGTCAATTATCGGGAAAACGTATTAGTTTGGAGCTTCATTTATGTGTTGTTCGTGTAAATGAGTCATTATTCTCATGAGATTGCAGGGTTTCAAGTATGCATTCAATATGGATGGGGGTTACGCTGCATGGGTGGAGAATGGCTTCCCTGTGAAGAAGTCGTAAGTAGAAAATATATTCATATACACAACAACAATAGGGAATATTGGTGCTTTTTGTAGTTCCTTATGGACTACTAACTGTATCTGTTCTTCTTCTGTTTGTGTCTTACAGCTCAGAAGCAGAAGCGGCTGCTATTAATATTTACAAAGCTAAAGCTCTTCTCCATTCTGGATATGGATATCTTGATATTAGGTGAACAATTGGTCCCTTTTACGATTCATTTATTTTTTAACATTAATTATTTATTTGAATTTTATGGAGTTTTGGTATTTGAGGTTTTCCTGACGATGGAAATGATTGAATTGATAGGACTGAAGACGAGTTTAATAACGGCCATGTAGATGTAAAGAACATTGTGAATATCCCTTACTTGTTGAATACCCCCCAAGGTGAATTTAGAATCAACTCTTTCTATATTTTCTTTTTGTATATATTTCTAGGATTTTGATTATGTAATGATTGATAATATATCTTTTGGAATTTTGTGTTTCAGGTTTTGGGAAAAATCCGGACTTTGTGAAGCAGGTTTTATCAGCTTACAACAAATATGCTCATTTCGTTGTGGTAATATATACTAAGCAATAAATTGGAAAAGAAAAAGTATGCTCATTTATCTTCTATTTAGTTGGTGATTTGATTCTTATTCTTTTTATTCGTGAAGGGTTGTGAAATTGGATTGAGGTCTGCTGAGGCAATTACCGATCTTATTAACGCTGTAAGTTTATCATTCTTTTTACATTAGTTTTAGATTTAATTTATAAAATTCATATAATCTTGTGAGTCCATCAGTGATATGAAATTTTGCTTGACCAAAATTAACAGGAATGTGTAGTTCACTCTAGATTAACTTTTGAAACAAAAATGAAGATGTGTATGGTTGGTTTTGTTTTATCACTTTTTAACTCTGATCAATGCAAACTAAATTCTACTTGCTAAGATATTTTAGATGGTTTGTGTTCCGGTATAAAACAGGTTGCTCGATTCTATTTTTTTATGATGAGTCATTTATGTGTTGAGGTAGTAAATGAGTCATTGTTCTTATGATACTGCAGGGTTTCAAACACGCGTTCGACATGGTTGGGGGTTATGCTGCGTGGGTGGAGAATGGGTTCCCTATGAAAAGACCGTAAGTGGAATTTTCCCTTTTAATTAGAATAGATCGAAAGAAATAGATGAAGTATAATTACTTTCTTTTTCCTTTCACCAATTCGACAGTTGAATTTCGATTCAGTGAATGCTCAAATCCTCCACTGTTATATAGACTTGTCAATTTATCTAAATGGAGTACTGCCAACAAACCTTCAATTACACATACATTTATATATATGTACAACAATTTTGGAATATGGATTCTCTTGCAATTCCTCATGGCCTTCTTATTGTTCATGTTCTTCTTCTTTTGTTTGTGTGTTACAGCTCAGGAACAGAAGCGGTCAGTATTGAAACTTACAAAGCCAAAAATTTTCTCAATGCAATTTATATCTATGTTGATGTCAGGTGAAAGATCTGTCTCTCCTACAATTCATGTAATTGTTATCTAATTTAAGATTTTTCTCATTTCGATAAATGATTGAATTGGTAGGACTCAAGAAGAGTTCAATAACGGCCATGTAGATGTCAAAAACATCTTTAATATCCCTTACAAGTTCAATACCTCCAAAGGTGATTTTAGAACCAATTTATTTTGCCATTTTCTTTTCAGTTTTTGAATTTTCAAATGTATTTCTCATATTATGATTCAATATATATTGATCAAATTTTCTGTTGGAATTTTGAGTTTCAGGTATGGTGAATAATCCTGACTTCGTGAAACAGGTTCTATCAGGTCCTGGCAAATTTGCTCATCTTGTCGTGGTAATATATATATATATACATATTTGTACTTGGAAATAATTAAATAAAAATAGAATAAAAAAGGAGTATTTATTTTTATCTTGTATTTAATTGGTGCTTCTTTTTCTTTTTTTTTTTTCCCTTTTCCTTTTATGCATGAAGGGTTGTCAAACTGGATCCAGGTCTATTAATGCAACTCGCGATCTTGTTCATGCTGTAAGTTTATCCATCTTTTCTCATTACCTCTTACATTCAAATCCAGCAAGAACTAAAATCAGGATTACATTCAAATAGAATAAAAAACTGTACTTGCCCTTTTACATTTTGTTTTTATATATTTTTTTCTCCAATTTTTTCACTTGAGTACCATCTGGGAAGTCTATCAGTAATATAAAAATTTTGTTTGCCCAAAATTTAAAAGAAAATTGCAATGCAGTGCAGAGTAACACCTTTTAAAAGGAAATTCTTTTTTTTGGTTGTTTTTGTTATGTCACTATTATTTTGGAAAGATAAAGAGAAATGAAATATATGCATTTTTATTTTTGAATTCATTTATTTTGAAACTTCTTAATGTAAGGTAGATTTCACTTGCTAACATTTGTTGGAAGGTTTGTCCTCGGATATAGCACTGATAGATTCATTTTTAATTTTCTTGTACTGATAGGCTGTTTTTTTGGGTCTGAAATCGTAAACGGTATTGCTTTGGAGCTTCATTTATGTGTTGAGTGAGTAAAAGCATCATTGTTCTTCTGAAATTGCAGGGTTTTAAGCATGTGTTCAATATGGATGGTGGCTATGCTGCATGGGTGGCGAAGGGGTTCCCTGTGACGAAGTCGTAAGTGGGAAAAATACCATATAATCTTTCTGGAATATCAATGAACAATTATATGTATCAACAAAAATACATATAAGATATATAGTTATACACAGTATTGGAATGTAGGTGCTCCTGTGATTCCTCGGAGGTTTTATATTTTTCGCGTTCTTCTATTTGTGTCTTACAGCTTAGGAACAGAAGTGGTCTCTATCGATATTTACAAAGCTAAATCTCTTCTCCAGACTGGATTTGGTTATCTTGATGTCAGGTGGGAGATTGGTCTCTTTTAGAATTCATGTATATTGTAGTTTCTTTTTTTAAAAAAATGTTTTCGGTCATTTAATTTAAGGTTTTTCTTATTATGGAAATGATGAATTGATAGGACTGAGGATGAGATCAAGAACGGCCATATAGATGTAAAACACATTACAAATATCCCCTACTTGCTCAATACCCCAGAAGGTAATTTTGAATCAAACTCTTGTATGTTCTTTTTTCTTTCTCAGATTATGATTAAATATTGATTGATTAAAGTTCCTGGTGGAATTTCGAGTTTCAGGTTTTGTGAAAAATCCCAACTTTGTGAAGCAGGTTATATCAACTTATGGCATATATGCTCGCCTCGTTGTGGTAATATATTTACACACATATATCATATACGCATGAATATATAAAGAAACTTAGAGATAACGTTATCCGCATTTAACTCGTATTTAATTGGTAATTTTTCCTGTTCTTTTTATGTTTGAAGGGATGTGAAATTGGAGTGAGGTCTGTTAATGCAACTCTCGATCTTGTAAATGCTGTAAGTTTATTGTTCTTTTCTCCTTACCTCTTACATTAAACAGAATAAGAAATCTATGCGCCCTATTATGCTTGACCAGAATGAAAGTAAAATTTCTATTCTTGTTAATTGTCTTAGAAACAAATATATATATTTGAGTCATTGTTTGTATGGAACTGCAGGGTTTCAAGGTTGTGTTCGATATGGCTGGGGGTTATTCTGCATGGGTGGAAAATGGGCTCCCTATGAAGAGGCCGTAAGTGAAAAAAAATACTTCAATAGTTTTGTAAATTAACACATGAATATAGTATTCATTTACATAATCTAATGTTTTGGAAAAATATTAGATTTTTTCCCTCTCATATCCAGTAAATAGCATAATCGTGGATGGGGGACTATACTAGCGCCCTACTCCAATTTATTGTAGAAACTTTCGCGATCAAACTTATTATTGGAAGGGAACTCAGGATTTTGATACCATATTAACAACTATCTACTTAAGTTGTTAGAAAAAGTGTAAATATTTAATATACATGAGAGTGATCAATAAATGAATTTTCTATTGAATTAAAATAAATCAAAAGTTCTAAGTAAAAAGAATTATCTTCATTGTCCTTTTACCGAATTATACAGTTTAATTTTTGGTTCAGTGAAAACTCAGATCCTCTAGTTATATATATATATCACCAATTCACCAAAATGCAGCAGTGGCAACAAAGATACATGTATGATATACACCTACATGTAGATATTCAACAATATTAATATATGGATGCTTTTGCAATTCCTTGTGGGCTTCTGATTGTTCCTGTTCTTCTTTTGTTTGCGTCCTACAGAGCAGGAACCGAAGCGGTCACTATTGATATTTACAAAGCTAGAAATTTTCTCCATGCAATCTATGGTTATGTTGATGTCAGGTGAAAGATTGTTCTCTCTTACAATTCATTTATTTTTATTTCTTTTTTCTATATATAATTTTTTGGGATTTTTAATTCAATTTTTTCTGATTTTGGAATTTATTATATTGATAGGACCAAACAAGAATTCAGTAACGGCCATGTAGATGTAAAGAGCATTACAAATATCCCTTACATGTTCAATACCTCCGCAGGTAATTTAAGAATCAATTCATATAATATAGCCATTTTTCGTTTCTGCTTTGGATTTATACATATAATGTTTTTGTTGAATTTGTTTCAGGTCTGGTGAAGAATCCTGATTTTGTGAAGCAGGTTGTATTAACTCGCGGCAAATATGCTCATCTCGTTGTGGTAATATATTTATACATATATACAAGCTCATCTAAATAAACGAATACACTACAAAAAATACACACATTTATCTTGTATATACATTAGTAATTTTTTTTCCTTTTCTTTTTATGCATGAAGGGTTGTCAAATTGGTGCGAGGTCGATTAATGCAGCTACTGACCTTGTTAAAGCTGTAAGTTTATCCTTCACATCCCTTTTCCGCTTTCATTAAAATAACTGAAGGGATCAATTTGTGCTTCTACATTAGATTTTCCTTCTCATCAATTTTTTTTATATATTGAATACCATCTTATAAGTCAAATCTGCAGTAAGAAAATTTTGTGACAAAATTTAAACAAAATAAGAGTTCATGTAAAGCTTAAATTAAATTCTGGTCCATTTCTATATACATATATATATATATACATATATATATATATATATATATATATACATATATTGCCAATGGTAGATTATCATATTATTTTTGAGCTTCTTTTTTATGTGTTTTGTGAGTAAATGAGTCACTGTTCTTATGAAATGCAGGACTTCAAGCATGTATTCAATATGGATGGTGGCTATGCTGCATGGGTGAAGAATGGTCTGCCTGTGAAGAAGCCATAAGCGGAGCTCCAGTCATTGGATATATATTTTTTTACCTCATTAGGAGAGATGAAAAATAAATAAATTTGAAAAGAAATAAAAATTTGGTTATTTTTATTTCAAAATAAGTTTGCTCGACATTTCATGTATTTTGAATTTTATTATTGATTTTTTGTACCCCACAGATAAAACAATAAATTCTGGCAAAATTTATTCAATGTGAGCCATTGGTCCATTTCCATCAATAAATTTTACTATTTTCTACTTCAGAATAAGTTTGCTTCATATCTCATTCTTTTGTATTGTATTATCATCGTGACAATAAATTCTTACCAAATTCACATCACGATGTATGTTCTACATTTTTTTGTCCCCACTATATTTCGTTCATCCAATATTTGCCAAGTGTCCATCATATATGTGTGTGTATATATATATATATATATATATATAGCAAGGTTGAGAGTCTTGAGACTCTAGATTCACTAACAGGTAGACAAGTTAAAATGTCAACTTGAACACACGAATGTTGAACAAATTTGCGTGGTGAAAATAACAAAAATATATATTTACATAACATTTTATAAAAACTTTTCAAAATGTGACGAGGCCTGTTATACGTATTTCTACAACTTAACGGTTTGATTCATATTAGTACCTTTTATTTCTTGTTTTGACATATAACAAAAAATTTATTATTCTTTATGGAATTATGTTGAAGGACTCGAAGTAAAGTCACTTATTACCTTAATAAATACTTGCTTTCACCTACATCTTATAACCATTGGCATTTTGTATCAAGAAAAAAAAAAAGGATCTTCCATGGCTTAGAGTTTCTACATTTATCTCAATAAGAATTATGGTCAATTCATTATTGAATCGACCATGAAATCTAACCACACAATCTTAATTCAGAATTCACCATCAACAAACACACTCAATTTTAATATCTTAGCATGAAAAGATATTGGGTATTTCGAATTTTTTTTACTTAATTCAATAAATTAATCATGAAAAGTGATATAGGATATAGCCGTTTTATCACGAAAAGTTATATAATACAAGTTTGTTTATTTTTTTGAATGGTAAAAAACACACACATCTCCACATGAGCTTCGCCTTTGGGGAGAAAAGGTAATATCATTATACTACAAGGCCTTTAGTTATAATACAAGCATGTTATGAACTACATTTTGTGATTATCTTAGAATTTAAATAGATAAAGATGATAGTAAAGACTAATTTTTTTTTTTTGGCCCAAGTCTTGACATATATTTCCTCACTTGAGTCAATATATAAATGGAAAACATGAAGGCACCACTTTTTTTTATGCTTGAAAAGATAAAAATTCTTACCAAGTCCTACTTTTTGCAGGAAAGATAAGTCCTAAAATATTTGATTTGGGTAATATTTTTTTTTTAATAACTTGTAGTTATTATTAATATTGTATATAAATTTAAATAATAATTAATCTAATTTAAACTCAACATTTTTTTTTAAAATGCACAATAACTTTAGTAACAAGGAAATACTTTACTTAATATAAAAATAAGTAGAATTAAATTTTTATTAATTTTTATGGTTTAAGTAAGAGTCTATATAAGATTTTTAGTTAAAAATCTATATGTAATTTAACAACATTTACTTAATTTAGTAGGAATATAGAATTTGGATGTATCTAGGATTTTCTAGTCCTAAAAGAAAGTATAAAGATTTAATTATGTTTGGGTTAAAGAAGTAGGACTTGTGAGTAATATTTTCTTCGAAATTATTTAAAACAACTCTAATTCTGTTTAATTTTTATTGCTTAAAATTGAGGCCAATATTATATATATATATATATATATATATATATAATGTACACATATATAACCCATAGGAGTTAGTATTCGTTGTTAACTTGTTAGATCGAGAAAGCCCTTCCTCTGCAACTCAATTCTCTGAACTTACCAATCTACAACAATGGTGCTCGAGGTCAACTCTCTCTCACTCTCTAACCCTTAAGCTCTCTTTCACTTTTTTTTTCGCAATTTCAGTTGTATCTAACGAACTAGGGTTTCTGATCCATCTTCGTCTTCTTTCCCCTTTTTTCAGGCGACAATGATCTGCATCGACAACTCCGAATGGATGCGAAACGGCGATTACTCGCCCACTAGGTTTCAAGCTCAGGCCGACGCTGTCAATCTCATCTGCGGTGCCAAAACCCAGGTACCCAATTCATCTTTGCTTCCAGACCCTCATTATATATATATACATGTATATGTATATACAATTATTCGTATTTACTTATGTATATACGTGCTTGTTTTGTTAAGTAGTGCGATATGTTGTTGGCAAAGTTTTGCCTATAGTCGCTATTTAGTTAATTGTATTTAGGGTTTGCTTAATTGCGATAATAGTAACTTTTGCATAAAATTACTCACTTTGAAAATATATTTATATATACGTGTTTTTTTTGGGTGTTGAAGTATATATGTATGTATGTATCAGTGTGCTTGTTAAGTTGTGGAATAATTTGCTGCTGCGATTTTTTCCCCCTTTTCCCTCATTTTTGTTAATTGCATTTAGGGTTTGCATCATCTGATACAAGGTTGTTTGGAATGCTTTGTGTGGTTTTTTACGGTTTAATCCGAGGAATACTTGAAGATTGAATCTAATTTTTGCATTCACTCACTATAACATATATATATATATATATATATATATATATATATATATTGTATCAATGTGCTTGTTAGGTTGTGGGGTGATTTGCACTTGTGAAAGCTTATTCACTTTAGTTAATTTATTTGGGGTTTGTGTGATGTGATGCTTGGTTGTTTGAAGTGCTTTGGGTTGTTTGTTACAGTCAAATCCGGAGAATACGGTTGGAGTTCTGACAATGGCTGGTAAAGGAGTCCGTGTGTTGGTAACACCTACCAGTGATCTTGGCAAGATCTTAGCTTGCATGCACGGTTAGCTTCTTTACTTGCCTTTTTTTCCTTTAATTTGTTTATATTAGCTGATAGAGCATGAGGACTTAGGAGGACCTTTACCTTTTGAAGTCAGAAAATTAAACTAAGACTTGAGGAGTTTTGATTTAAACTAAAATTTCCATAACAAAATTACTCTCTAACTTCTACTACATCTGTATGTGAATTCTTAAAATGAAATGACCCAATTGTCCCCAGGAAAGCGCGTTTACCTATACAACTGTCCAAACAAGTACTGCTACATTGCAGTTTTTGGGGCTAATTGTTTGATCTCATCATTCAAAAGTAAATAGGGTGTGAATAGTTTAAAACCAACTCTGTTATGCGTGGAAAATTTATTGCAAGTGGAACTATATGTATGTAGTATTAAGAAGTGAAGAAAATTACAAATCCTTGCAAGCCTGTTTGGGTTTGGAGTCTATTATACTCAACCCTTTGGATAAGGTTCAAGGTCTGGTATCTTACTTGGCGAAGAAGAGAAAAGTGAAAAAGAAATTTCTTTCAATGGGGTACATGCCTCCACGGATCTTAAGGTAGTTCCATTCTCAAGGATGCTTCTCCAGTTGAAATATTGGAGCTTGGCAACAACATGCATTGGCGAGTAGAGCTGAGTAGAGCTGTTTATTCTCTCTTATTTCACTAATTTGTGTGGTCAAATTACTATAGTATTTTTCACTGGTTGAACTTTTAGGTCACGATATGATGCGTGAGGTTTCTTTTTGTCGTTTCAGGTTTAGACGTAGGTGGTGAGATGAACTTGGCAGCAGGGATCCAGGTGGCTCAATTGGCGCTCAAGCATCGTCAAAACAAAAAGCAGCAACAAAGGATTATTGTATTTGCTGGAAGGTAGTTATGATTGTGCCTCATTTGGATTTGGATTTCATACTTTTTTACTCTTTTATCCTTATCGCTTCACATTGTTTTCTTTTAGTCCTGTCAAGTATGACAAGAAAGTACTGGAGATGATTGGTAGAAAATTGAAAAAGAACAGCGTAGCTCTTGATATTGTAGATTTTGGGGAAGAAGAAGATGGTAAACCCGAAAAGCTTGAGTCACTTCTTGCTGCTGTGAACAATAACGAAAGCAGTCACATTGTTCATGTTCCTTCTGGTCCAAGTGCACTTTCTGACGTGCTTGTAAGGTAGCTATATCTCTGTTTGTTCACGTTAATCTGGAATTCACATTAGGGGTTTGAGTTATTTACTCCTGTTTCCATGTTAGTACTCCGATCTTTACCGGCGATGGGGAAGGTGGAAGTGGTTTTGCAGCAGCGGCAGCAGCAGCTGCAGCTGGTGGTCTATCTGGTTTTGAATTCGGTGTGGATCCTAACCTGGATCCTGAACTGGCTCTTGCTCTCCGAGTTTCAATGGAAGAGGAGAGGGCAAGGCAAGAAGCATCTGCTAAGAAGGCTGCAGAGGAAGCTACAAAACAGGAAAAAGAAGGGGGACAGCCATCAACTTCGCAGGATACAGCAATGACTGAAAACGTCAGTACTGCAGTTTCTGAGGGCGGAAACAAAACTGATCTAATGGTTGGTGTCTTATTTGCTTTTACCTTTTATGTTGCCCGTTTCTAGAAGTGCCATGTTTGATAATAAATATCTATATAAATATAAAAAATCCGGACATGCCTTTTGGCATGTGCAACTAGGATTCTTTGACCTTTTGAGGTGTCTGTGCTTCCTAGCTGCTACAGAGGTTGATGTAGTTTAACTAAGAACGAAAAAAATGCGCAGATTGAAGTAATAATGAAGTTTAGGAGGCTTAACGGGAGAATGTGTAGAGTGAAGTAATAATGAAGATTAAGGCGCTAACAAAAGTACAAAGTGTCTGATCCTCCTGCAATTTTGGATTCATCATAATGTCCATTCTCTTTTTAAGTTATTTTTTTCTATTATAAGGGATCTCTGCGGAATCTTCAACTTTCTAAAATTATCTCAAATAACTCAATGCCACAGTAACTCTGATCGTCCTCTTTGTCTCTTACGTTATATAAAGAGCATTATGCGGAGAAGGAAATTGACACAACTTAATTTTTAAAACGACTATAATTAGTGTTGTTGACTTTTCAGTTTATATTAGTTGTTTCTAGTTCTGGTTCAGTTCTTGTGGTGGTGTGGGTGGGTGGGTGGGTGGGTGCTGGGTAGGAGTTAGTTCCCTCAAGTTGCTTTGAATGATGGGGTCAGGAAATCCTCTCAAAAGGTGGAATTATCTAGCTTATGGGAGCGTTTGCTGCTCACTGTCTAGACTTTTCATGACGTATTTGCAGTTTCTATTCCATAGGCCTTTATATTCCTTTATTTTCCATAGACTTATGACTAGATATCAGAAGCTGTACATTCCACAGTAGCCTACATTTTGATGGGGGTATGCCCATATCATATTGTACTCTCTTGAGATATTTCAATAAATCAACACCATATAGGGAAAATAGTTGAAGAACTGGTTGACTTTCTCCAATGCCCAGCCCGGCCATGATAAAATGAAACTGCCCAAGCCATTACTAGTATTCAGTTTGGGCTTGGGTTGTTCTGGTTGGCACGTCCCACTTGTAAAATAACTAATAGCACCGATTATGATGACTATGGCAGACTATGTCACAAGCGTATAGAATTTTGCTTCACTGCTATTTCTCTTGTTTCTTATTCGCTGATAGTTGTTAACAGCAGTCATTACCTTTCTTACAGGATGATGAGAATGCTCTGCTACAGCAGGCCCTTGCCATGTCTATGGACGACCCCACCCCAACTGCTGTTACTCCACGAGACACAGATATGTCAGAGGCAGCTGCAGATGATCAAGATTTAGCACTTGGTAAGTTCTTAATCCGATTCAATCTGAGTTGACATACACTGCTTTTCTTCCCACCACTCTTGTGTTTGTTGAGTGGTTCACTAATGTCCTTCTTGCAGCGGTGCGCGAAGTTTATGTCATCATTGGTGTTTCAATGGGGCTTAACATTATATTTACTTAAGCACATATATCTTTCAACATCCTGATGCAGATCTATACATTAGTGCTATAGGCTTGGTTATGTGTTCCCATTAAAGTTTTCTGTACCTAATTGGCCTATTGATTATATCCGGTGTCTAACCAGTGGAAATTGTTGCGAGGGGACTACTACAAAACTTATCTTTGCTATACTTTGTTTGAACTAATATTTGTTCCCCACCCCCCCCCCCCCCCCCCAAAAAAAATATATATTCCCCCTTCCTCCAAATTCCAATATTTTGGTATTCTTAGTCTCATGAGACGGACGGTGAGGTCATTCTGTATTACACGTTTGAACGACGATGTTTGGTGTTTCGAGATTGCAAACATGATTCAAATGTGTAATCGACTTCCCTGTGTGTGTTTGTTGGGATGTTGTGCGGCACAATACTTCTTCCCTCATCAGGACACTGAAAATGCTCAGCTCCGACCTTAACTAACTCTATAACAAATAAAAAAGAAAAAGAACTCGTGAATTGCTTAAGACCCTGAAGATTCCTACTTCCTACTTATAATGATAATATCTTAAATTTAAAGGGCTTTACCCATCTAGAAGTGTCTACATTAGGCCTTAACAATTACTGATATCCTTGTTAGAGTGTGCTGATATCTTTCCCTTCTTGTGGCACATGCAGCTCTTCAGTTGTCTGTGCAAGATAGTACAAAAGATGAAGGAAGCCAGACAGATATGAATAAACTGTTGGCAGACCAGTCATTTGTTTCATCTATCCTTGCTTCGGTATGTGAACTGGACCGCCTCTTTCAGGCTCTGTAGGAAATTATGTGCACTAGTGCTCATTTCATGATGCATTTCCGGTTTCTTTCACAGCTTCCAGGGGTTGATCCGAATGATCCTTCGGTCAAAGATTTACTTGCATCTATGCAGAGTCAGCCTGAGGTGAGTTCATTTATAGTTTCTCAAACTAAATGATAAACTGATAATGTCTTTTGTTGTATGATATTGTCATTTTTTTGCAAGTCGCTGAATATGCTCTTCTTGGTTGACAATAGTAACAAGGGAGGATTGAGAATGAGTGATGTCAAAGAGCAATATACAAAGAATGAATGAAATAATTACTCTTTGGAAGTAGTATTAAAATTGGATGAAATTTATTTCTAAACAAACTAGTATTAAAATTGGATGAAATTTATTTCTAAACAAACTAGTATTAAAATTGGATGAAATTTATTTCTAAACAAACTAAGTGCTCTCCTTACTTTTACCCTCGAGTCTGTGGTTCAAGTTAAAAAACCAGCTATGGAGATTTTGTTCGATTATAGTAACTTCATCTTGCTACTTCAGTATTATCTGAACTACTTGATGTCAGCTACATGAATCAATTCTGGCCACATTGTCTTCCCCTTATTGTTGTTCATTTTTTTATTTATTCCCATGTGTGTGTTGCTGTTATTGTGTGGTGAGTGGGAAGGGGGGTTGGGGGTGTTGGAGGAGGAAATACACTAGAGTGTAGTCCATTTTAGCCTTTGGACCAGAGTTTCTCTCCAGAACGTAATTATAACCGTTATTGGTTTTTGATATTCAAAATGTAACAAGGAGCATTAATGTCTTAAAAAATTAGAGCTGCAAGTCAAAGCCCAAGGGCTTGGGTTAAAGTAGGTATTAGGAACAGTAAAGAGCACTTACGGTTTAATAAAAAATAAAAGTTACTAAACATGGAGTCTTTCTTTTAATAGTTACAAGGTAGTATAATGTTTAAAGTTTAAACTCTAGCCCTCGAAACCAGGACTGTGCATAGTAATACTCCAGTCACCATACTCATGTCAAAAGTCGTAAGTCGACTTGAAAACCTGCAAAGGCAGGCAGCATCGCTTTCTCCTACTTGGATTTTATGCAATGCTATTCGCTTAGCGATTCATCTAGATATGTGGATGAATGCAACTGAGATTCTCAATTTTGTAACTGAGGGGTGTTTGCTTCGCCCTCCCCAACTGATGCCCTCCTCTGAGGAGGGTTGGTTTTAGGTTCTTCTGTTTCTGTTTTCACTCTCGATATATATATTTTTTCCCGTGAGAAACTGCCTCTCCGCATTCTTGAATATGTTAATGATTGAACTTCTTTAAGTTAATATTGCCACATGAGAATCTGGTCAGACGTGGCATGGGAATGCTGGATGCTTTACCTGCAATCTAAATCAATGATCTATAAAAGAAATTGCATTCCGTAAAAACTTGAGTGAAAAGGGATATCAAGCAATCGCTATGTGTCGGTGGGCGAATTTGTCTAAAGCAAAATTTGAAAATTATTATTTTACATGCTATGTTTAAATTAACATATTTTGTTAAACTACTTGTATTTCATTGTTCATTTTGTGTTCTTCTTTAACCCCTACAGGAGAAGAAAGACGATAAGGAACAAAAAGAGGACGATAAAAAATGACGAGGCTCAACTTGATGTCAAATCCAGATGTAATTTCTGAATCTCCCAAATTTTTGTGTTGTCTATAGGTCGTTCGAGGCGATTATATTTGTCAACCATTTAACACCACTCATCATGCAATCTCAGTCGTTGATTTTTCAAGCCCTAGATAAATTTTGTTAGGATTCTCTCTTGCAGGTCAGCTAGTTCTCCTTTGTTGATTGGAATGGTGCATGCAGATGGATATTATATGCCATATGGAGGACCATATAAAAGACTGTTTGCATGGGGCTTCAATTAAATTTTTATTTCTGTACTGCTTCAATAGAACATTTGAAAAATTAGGCTTCCTTTAATGTGAATTTTCTTTTTCTTTCTAATTTATATAAATTGAAAGTTTTAATGTGGGAGGTATCAGTTTTATTTGTTGCTTGCCCTAGTTTTAACAATTCTTTTGGCAAAGTTTAATTAGTGGAACAATTATGTGAACTACCTTCAAAAGTGGTATATTGTTTCCACTATCCATTACATTCCCTTAGCACTGAATACCAGTTTGCTTTCTACAATTTTTTTCTTCTTTTTTCTTTTCTTCTGTCGTTGTTTTCCTTTTCTTTATGCTGTGGCACCATGTGTTTGGATTGACGGAAACAAAAGGAAAAGGAAAAGGAGAAGGGGAAAAGGTTGAAAAAGATGAGAAAATTGGTCCGCTTGGTTTTGCATTTCGGAAAACACTTTTCTGTTTTCTGAAAATTAAAAATTAGAAAATTGTATAAAAATGTCTGCTTGATTCAGTTTTATGAAAACAGTTTCGGAAAATTTAATGATAAAAATGCCAAATTTCAGAATTTGCAAGAACAATTTTTAAAAATACAAGCCAAGTTTGTGTTTTTTCGAAACTGAAGTTAATGATAAGGATTTTGATCACTAACTACTCTTTAAAACATAAGTCATTTTGAGAAGCTGATATCCTGAATTCTTTAAAACATTCTTTCATACCCTATAAACTCGACTATTTTTTTTTTTTTCAAATACCATTAACAACGGCTCTTTCTAAAAATTAAAGAGTTTTTGAAAAGCTAATTCAAATAAGGTCTTAGTATATTTTATTATATAGTAATTTATAAATATACACACATATTAGCGTTTATTATTTCGTATACACACTTACTACCGTTTGAAAAAATAATAGTAATATTATAAAGTCAAATTTGTTTGTGACGGTAGATTTGAAAAGAATGGTATGTGTATGAGAAAAAATAGAAGTAGGCATTTAGCAAAAGTAAGTTTAAAAAGTCTAAAAAATAAGTTATTGATGATTATGATGAGAGTAATATTTTCAGATCTGAAAATTGGACAAATACTTATCACCGACCAATGGGTGTTTTGGTCAACTAATTTGGAGACTAATTAATTAATTAATTATTATTATTTTTCCCCAACTTAAAAGACAGTTTTATTTACCGGTACTGCGCGCGAAATTCCCAATACAGTGTTAATCCAAAACTGTCCCTTCCACGCGTCCTTCATTTCCAATTTTCAATCGTAATCCCCAATTTCTCCAATTCTCTCAACCTCTCTCTCTCTCTCTCTCTGGAAAAAAAACCAGATCAACAATGGAGTGTCAAAAGCCCAACCCTAACCGAACCCCAATGTACCCCGATGTCCTCCAATACGACCCAAACCCTAACCCTAATTCATCTTCCTCATCTCTCTACCCCACCCTAGACGTGAAAGACCTCGTCGAAAACCTCTTCCCCGAAAATTACGAAAATGCCCCCTCCGCCCCTCCCCTCTCCGTTGAAGAAACCCTAATCTCCGTCCCCGGATCGATCCTCCATCTCATCGATCACCACTGCTCCGTCGAGCTCGCCTCCGGCGACTTCACCCTCACGCGCCTCCGCCAGGGCGAGAACATCGTCGCCGTCATCGCCTCCGTCGGCAACGACATCCAATGGCCCCTCACCAAGGACGAGGCCGTGGTCAAACTCGACTCCTCCCATTACTTTTTCTCGTTCCCGGCTCCGATCGAGCCCAATTCGGATCCGAACGGTTCGGATTCGAGTATGTTGAGCTACGGGTTGACGATTGCGTCGAAGGGGCAAGAGGGTTTGTTGGAGGAGTTGGATGGGGTGTTGGAGGAGTACGCGAGCTTTTCGGTGCAGAGGGTGGATGAGGTGGCGTTGGATGGGGGGGCGGTGGCGAGGGAGATGGCGCCGGGGGATTTGGTGGAGGAGGGGAAGAAGGCGGCGATGGAGAGGAGGTGTGCGGCGTATTGGACCACTTTGGCGCCAAATGTGGAGGAGTATAATGGGAGGGCGGCCAGGTTGATTGCGGCGGGGTCGGGGCAGCTGATTAAGGGGATTCTGTGGTGCGGGGATGTGACGATTGAGAGGCTGAAGCGGGGGAATGAGGTTCTGAAGAAGAGGATGAATCCGGGGGAGAAGTCGGAGATTAGTTCGGATACGTTGAAGAGGATCAAAAGGTTTGTTCTTTTTGTTCTCTGGTCATTCATATGGTTTTTGTTTTTATATACAATATAGAATTCAAGTTTGTATGTGTGTGTTTGTACTTGTGTTTTAAATTGCTTGTTTATGCGTAATGTCTATGTCATGTTATGTGGAGTCTTGCAGCAAATAATCTGCAATAATTAAATCGAAGCACTTTAGATGAATATTAAAAACAATATGAATGAACTATTCAACGAAATGTTCGAATAGTATAAACTCTCTTGATAATTAGCTCTTGGGTCTTCCGGTCAAGTAAACGACTTTGATTGAGATGTGTAGGTTAACTATTCCATGGTGGGGATTGTAGCCCGTTTGTAACTCATGGGTCAAGCTAAAAACCTTCCAACACCCACCAGAATAATCCCACATTTTTTCTTGCTACAACAAAATAGAACATAACCATTGAAAGTGTAAGGAAGTCGAGTTTCATGTAATCTGCTTCAGTCCTAGTTTTTAGTTTTCTAATTCCTAGATAGAATCGGTATTACCAACTCTCTTTCGTTGCTTTAATGTTTTGACATACTCGGATAAATTGATAGTTGAAGTGGGTGGTGATTGAAGCATAGCTTTCCAATGGTCATGCCCACCTGCAAGAGTGAAATTTTAACCAGTAGTGAATTTCACCTGCCCAGATTACCAGCATTGTCCGCCTTAACAAATCCCACAGCCTTAACTATGCTCTCTTTCCTAAAAGATAAAATGCCGGTACCATCACACCTCCCAAGTTCTTGAATATCGACTTAGCTTCATTCTAGTTCTCTTTAGATTATCAATCTGTACTTGCTTGAAAACTAACTGCGTGTCAGAGATACTGACAGATGGAAATTATGGTCTACATTTTGCTCCCCTGACACTGGCATGGGTACTCGGGACATTTCCCTCACCTCATTATCTGTGAAGATACATTATATCATATAGAGTTGTAGCAACCCATAAACACAACCTGTTTTGTATCGACCCATGCGTCGTTTTTCCTATTTGAATATGTCTAATCTTCATTAAGCTGCACTGAGAGTGTTCCTCTAGGAGCCTACACCATCTTATTGGCCTCATCCTTATATAAGTTTAGAATACCTTCTTCATTGAGTATCTTGTCCAGCAGATCTTAACTTACCTATGCAGCTGGATCCCAAATTTAAAACCATTTCCCACCTTTTTTTTAATATAGCAACAAATATGCCTGCTTTTTTAACCCAAAAAATAAAATTAATGACTAAATAAATACATTAACAAAGAAATACGCCTCTTTTGTTCCAACTTTGCACTGCTCCTGCACATAAACATCAGCTGGTTTTCTAATATACTTAAAAGATAATTAATTGATTTACCCACCTAAACAGTTTCAAGGACCTTTAACTGAGAGCGAAAGATGGTGACCAGATAATGGATTCTGGCCTCTTCTGATCTTATTACTATGAGAAGAAATGAGAATAACTTTTGAAGCTTCAAATCTATCAAATTAGTGTTTTATATTATTGCTTGTCTAAGAAAGTATCTATTGAGTGAAACAACGACACTGTAATAAAAGTTGTTCTTGTATTACGGTTCTATGGAAACGTTTTCTTGGTCGGTCTTCATTGTTTATATGGAGAAAATGCTGGTAGTTGGGGTTCATTGGCCTTAAATTTAGGAAAAGATAATATTATGGTTTGGTTGTTCTTGTAGGGTCAAGAAAGTGACAAAGATGACGGAGAAAGTAGCAAATGGGGTCCTTTCTGGGGTAATCAAGGTTTCTGGGTTCTTCACGGGTAAAGTGGCAAACTCGAAACTGGGAAAGAAGTTCTTTGGCCTCTTGCCAGGGGAAATTGTCCTTGCGTCCTTGGATGGATTTAGTAAGTTGATAGTCTCTCTAATGTTATATGCTTGTTTCCATTTTGGATGATGAACAAATTTTAGTGAAGTTGCTATTCATGCTTAATCTGCTACTTTGTAATTTAAATTTTTTGATCAGTTGCATTCAATTTGGAGTTGCTTGCTTCCATTTATATTTCAGTTTTATTCTTACTCTACGATTTTCTGTATACTGTTCTTTTCCTGCATTTCTCTTAGCGGAAACAGTTGTTTTCATCAGGGGGGAGCCTAAGGTTGTCCACAAATGTCAAATGTTCATAGTCTATCTCCTCCTGGGGTAGTTTCTGTTCACATGGACGCTCTTGGGTCCCCCCTCAATCGTGGAGCCGACTCTGTGTCATCACAATACTGAGGCTCTAGGTATAAGCGTATCATTAACTGCGTGGATCTTCCTAGTTTTAAGCTACATTTGTGCAAGTAAACTTGCTGCAAATGAGATAGCTGGTTTAATGAGCTGTCTGAGTTCACTTCAGTTGCTTTCTGTGGGTTTCATTCTCTTGAGAAAATGAAAACTACTTTACAGAGTTAATTTATTGAATTAGCTTTTAGCCGGAAATAATATACAATTAAAATAGGTGTTACTGAATTAGCTGCAATAAACAACAAAGATGGTGCCCTCTGAACTTTGAACCACCACATATCAGTGGTTATAGACATATTGTGGTTTCCTCATCATCGATCTTTTTCCCTTCTAACATGATTGTTCTTGTGAATAGGCAAGGTCTGCGATGCTTTTGAAGTAGCTGGAAAGAATGTTATGTCTACCTCATCCACTGTGACGACAGGACTTGTCTCGCACAGGTAGACACCATTTGTGTTATGCAACAAAAGTATGATAAGTATTAAATTAAAATTAAGAACAACCCTCCCCTCTATAATATCAAGAGGATGCTTTATCTACATGGTTCAGCATCATATCTTGCCAATCAATGAAGACAAATTCCCTTGTAAAAGAAGAAAAAATGAATATAGTTTGTTATCATGTGTGGGTTAATTGACACCATTTCACGAAGAGAAGTTTAACTTTTTTTTTGCAAGGGTGAATTGTTGTGCTCGTTATGCTCATATTCCGTTTATTTAGTTATTTTATTTATTATTTATTATGTTAACATGGTAAGAATTCTGAGAGTAGCCATTTTGTGCAAAATAATTTTGAAGGTTTGGTTCACCTTTCCCAACACCCACAGGGACAACACTACTGGGCAACTCTTTTTCCCCCGAACCCCACCTTTATCTGCATGTTGCAATTGAGAATGAGTTTCTCGCCCTTTTTTTTATTTAATGCTTATCAAGTCTAGTACCAGATATAACCTCCGATCTAATTTGCCTATACTTTCCTCTTTGGATACGAGAAGTCACGCACGCACACAGTGTATGGGGGCATAACTAATCCTAATGAGGGAATTACAGAGTTAGATACCCTACTAGCCCAAACCCAATGCCATTTCTCAACACAACAGTTCAATACGAGACTATGCAATTGTATAGTTTAAATATATGAAATTGGAGGATGGAATTGTCCTGATGCAGGTACGGTGAAGAGGCAGCCAAGGCAACGCATGAAGGGCTTGGCGCTGCAGGACATGCCATGGGGACTGCATGGGCTGTGTTTAAAATGCGAAAAGCCCTCAATCCAAAAAGTGTTCTCAAACCTACTACCCTTGCCAAGTCTGCTGCAAAGAAGACCGCTGCTGAAATGAGGGCCGCCAAGAGCTCCAAGTAGAGGAACATTTGTGATTTCAAATGTCTAGCTAGGTCTTGTACATGGTGTGCCATTAGGAAAGTTAGCAAGCTCGGCCGTGTGCATTTTCTGTCGAAAATTAAGCGTTAACCTCTAATCGGCCCAAATTTTGAATCCTGGTACCACAGTTGAGTCTCGATTCTCAACGGTACAATTTTTTATTTTTGTATCAATTTTTTTGGTCCTATTTTGTGCAAGGACTTAATTATGGAGTAAGGTGTCTCCTGTCACTGTATATTGTTGTGCTTGTTATAAAAATTATGTATACTGGGCATTGTTCAGGAACTTCTGTATTGTACACATGTAAAGCTTCTCTGTTTGGCTGTGAAAAGAATACAAATATTATTTCTAAAGAACTACTCAGTGTTTGGATTAAAGGAATTGGAAGGAGATGAAAGGTAAATGAAGAGCCTTGTCACCTACTATTAATTAACAGACACTTTATGTCAACCAATAGTAGGTGGCTTATGCAATAAGCTACAATATACATACCTTATCAAACAAGGACATTGCTCATGCAACAGGCAAGTGTGTGTGTGTGTATATATATATAATATGTATTTTCTCGTGTGAAATGAAAGATACGGATTGAATTGGTGATCTTCTGGGATCATAGCATTTTTTAGTCCGACAAATCATGGACTTGTACTATGATCCCGATGATTAGATTTTGATTACCAACACTTTATCTCAACCAATGGTTGGTCGACACCTGGCTACTCAAGTCCTTATTTAGTGAAAAATACTTGAAAATAGAACCAATCAAATGGAGGACCCAAAAAGCTCTTAGTGATAACCATGCGCAAAAGTATGAGACACACCACTGCACAATTTTGTGTGTTGCATACATAACACACACATATGTATACGTATACGTATATGTATATGTATATATTCTATCTCTTGCTTGCATTATAATGGGGTCACTAGCAAGAGGTACATGGAATGTGATGTCTCTCTTTGTTTGTTCCTTTTAATTTGCACCACTAGCTCTCAAAGTCTCAATGACCATTTACTTTTGTTTTTTGGTAACCCTTCCAATTGGCGAATCAAATAACCTTTTAGTGTCGAAACACTCCAAAGTTTGGATTATATCAATTCCAAGTTACATCACTGATCCTTTTAACCCCTCTCTCTCTCTCTTTTTTTTTTTTTTTTTTTTAAGGATATGCTTGATTTGTATTTCTGAGAATAGTTTCTGTTTTATAAAAACTGAAAATCAAAAAACTGTAAAAAAATCTGTTTGATTCAGTTTTCTGAAAATTCAGTTACAAAAATGACTGTATTCAGAAAACTCATTTTTTTGTTCTAAAAAAACTGTTATATGTTCTCAAAATTTTGTTTTCAGATATACAAATCAAGCAGACCCTTAGAATTTGTGAAAAAAAGTAGCACCATGTACCTAATTGAGAACTTACTAAGAACAATAATAGTTTTATAGAAGGATAAGTTTGGTCATCTCCATTCGATAAGAAATGATTAATATATTTCAAAATATGTGTTGGAAACAATTTATATATATGTGCATATATATATTTTTAGGTTTTTTATAATATAATTTGATCAAGTATTTTAATGTAAACATACAATAGAGGACAATGTGCACGTCTCTCAAATATTGATGGATCATATATATGTAATTATATACGGAACAAATGTACCAATAGGGGAAGTGTCCAAGGTGAACATGATGTACCGACAGAAGAAAGTGTCCAAGGTGAGAAAAATGCGACAGAAGAAATGAACAATGGACTTTATTGATCAACAAAATAAGTAATTAGTGAAATTAGTGAGTGTTGATGATGACTCCAATGAGATTGTTCTTTCACAGTGGTGTTACATGGATCAACCCAGGTCCCATAATCCATTGTAACATTTAGTTATAGACTTACGGAGGGTGATGATTTGAACTCATAATCGGTTCACCAAATACAATTTATCAGGATAACAAAAATCGTCCTTCCAACCATCTTCGGGCCACCGAGGATCCAGAATCTTTTCTATGCTCTATAAAATGACTTAACTTTTAAAATAAAGATATCATTGCGCAAATGGTTTATTTCAAGAAACCCCTGTGTTATTCAATTTAATCAATTAATCCTCATTGTATCCACTTTGCCCTCTATATTATCTAATTTTATCACTATGCCCCCTCCTCATATTTTGAGTCAAAATGTCTAAACTACCATATTTTAGTAGTATAAGGGGGTTTAGTGAAATCAACCCTTAAAAAAATTATTTTTCGAAAATAAATTATATTTTTCGTAAAAACTATAAATTTCAAAATATATATATATATTTCGGAAAATATGATTTTTTCCGAAAAATATTTTTTTTGCAAAAAATATATATTATGTTCAAAAATATGATTTTTTTTACGAAAAATATTTTTTTTGTGAAAAATATATATTATGTTCCAAAATATAATTTTTTTTCTGAAAAAATATATATTATGTTCCAAAATATAATTTTTTTTTCTGAAAAAATATATATTATGTTCCAAAATATGATTTTTTTTCCGAAAAATATTTTTTTTGCGAAAAAGTATATATTATGTTTCAAAATATGATTTTTTTTACGAAAAATATATATTATGTTCCAAAATATGATTTTTTTCTGAAAAATATTTTTTTTTGCGAAAAAATATTTATTATGTTCCAAAATATGAATTTTTTTTCCGAAAAATATATACTATTATGTTCCAAAATATGATATTTTTCGAAAAATATTTTTTTTGCGAAAAATATATACTATCATGGTCTAAAAAATGATTTTTTCCGAAAAATAATTTTTTTGCAAAAAATATATATTATATTTTCCGAAATAATTCATATTTTGGAAAATAATATATTCCCTCCGAAAATTAATTTTTTTTGTGAAAAATATATATATTTTTTAATTTATATTTTTTGCGAAAAATATAATTGATTTTCGAAAAATAATTTTTTTAAATGGTTGATTTCATTAAATCCCCTTATATTATTGTGGGTAGTTTAGGCATTTTGACTCAAAATGTGAGGTGATGAGATATAATGATGAAATTGAATAGTATATGGGACAAAGTGAATACTGTGAGAATTAATTAATTAAATTGAATAGTATAAGAGATTTGAAAATGACAAACCAAAAGGAAAGTGACACCTGTCACTATTAAACAGAGACACAAGTGAGATATGATTTCTTATTGTGTATATAAGCAATCTAGATGGAAAAATAGTGGAAAATTATTTGCACCCATCCATGTTGGTTTAAAGCTAAACCACAATATCATCTACAAAATGGGCATTAGTGGGTATATTAAGTAAACCCACAAGCAAAATTAGGGTTTGGTTGGGGATGATGGAAATGTAATGTGTGTGAGGTGGAATCACTATTGCTGTGTCAATACACATAGTCACATAGTGCACGCCCATAACTTTTTTGTGTTATGTATTTTATGTAGCCGCCCTCTGCATTAGTCCAGAGAGATTAGGGAGAGAGAATTTTTTTTATTAAAATATACAAGGATCTATTTTGTTTTTTATTCTCTCTTTGTTTCTTACTTTTTATTTGGGTTAACTTCATTTACACTCCTTTAGATTTATCTTATCATTACTTTGACCCCCTCAAATTTACATATCTTCATTTACATCCCTTCATGGTGTGAAATGTCTAAAATACCCTAAACCCTAAACCAAACATCCCCTTAGAATCAATCTAACCCTAAAATCAAACACCCCAACATTTATTCAATTTAAATTTATTTAATTATCTTTCTTTCTCTCCTCTCTATGGGCCCGTTTGGGAACTTGGGGCCTGTTTGGTAACGCTCCCGCTTCTTGCTTTTGCTCCTGCTTCTATTACTGTTCACAGAGCAGGGTTGTTTGGTTGGTTGCTCCCGCTTCCAAAATCTGGAAGCAGGCTGGAGCAACACCTCAAATTTGGAAGCAAGGCTCACCTTGCTTCCACTTGCTCCCATCACTATTTTTAGTGGGGCCCATTATAAGTTGCTCCCAAATTATTTGCAACATGTTAGGTTTGCTTCAAGGTGTATAAATTTTTTTAAAAAAAAATTAATTCCGAAAATATATATAAAATTAGAAATAAATATATAAAATTCCAAAAAAATATTTTTAATTTCCAAAAAATATATAAAATTCGAAAAAAAATATATAAATTTTTAAAATATATATAAAATTCGAAAAAAAATATAAAATTCGAAAAAAGTATATAAATTTTGAAATATATAGAAAATTCAAAATATATATATAAAATTCAAAAAAAAAATAATATTCAAAATATATATATTTCAAAAAATAAAAATCGAAAAAAATATATAAATTTTGAAAAATATATAAAATTAGAAATAAATATATAAAATTCCAAAAAAATATTTTAAATTTCGAAAAATACATATAAATTTTTAAAAAATATATAAAATTCGAAAAAAGTATATAAATTTTGAAATATATATATATAAATTTTTAAAATTATATAAAATTCGAAAAATATATATAAAATTCAAAATATATATATTTCAAAAAATAAAATTCGAAAAAAATATATAAATTTCGAAAAATATATAAAATTTGAAAATTATATATAAATTTTGAATTTTTTTTTTTTTTTAAATTTAATATATATTTTTTGAATTATATATATATATTTCAAATTTTACATATTTGTTTCAAATTTTAATTTTTTTCGGAATTTAACATATTGTTTTTGAATTTTACATATATATATTTTTTGAATTTTATATATTTGTTTCGAATTTTAAAAAAATTTCAAATTTTAATATATTGTTTTTTGAATTTTATATATATTAATTATCTCTTAAAATAATTTATTTTATTTTTTTAAAGATAAAATTTTAATTTTGCAATAGGGATGGGGTAAATTGCACCCAATTAGGATAGTTGAGGGATTTTTTACCCCTTTTGTAGTTGAGGGGGGTTTTGTACTCATGGGGCAATAGTTGAGGAGGGTTTTATGCAATTTACCTAAAATAAAATATTATAACCAAATGTCTTGTGCAATATAATATTATAATTTAGAATTTATCTACAAAAAAAATTATAGTTTACAAAAAATAAAAAAATTATTTACAATATCCAAATGAGAGGTCTTGTGCAATACAATTTTTATTTTTTTAATTGTAGAACTTATTAATTTCTTATATTCAATCTAAAATCCAAAAAAAAAAACAAAATCTCAAATCATTTGAATTCACCAAACATGTTTTGCTTTCACATTTTAGGAAATCAGCAGTTCCACCAAACATGCTCTGCATGCTTCAGCTTTCATTTTTCTCATATTAGAATCATCAACACCAAACATGCTTCCGCTTCAGAAAAAACTTGTTTCGCTACGCTTCAGCTTCCAAACCTGTTTGAAAGCAGGAGCGGGAGCGTTTCCAAACAGGTCCTTGGTTTTGGTCCTGTGATTTTGGTTTTGGTGGTCTTGGGTGGTTTTAGGTAAATCTAAAACCTATATATAATGTTTGGTAAGGAGTTGATCTTGGTCTTGGTCTTGATATAATTATATATATATACTAATATGTGTTAAAAATATATAAATTATGAAAAATATATATATAAAATTGGAAAAAAATATTAAAATGAATATATATATATATAATTAAAAAATATTTAAAATTCCCGAAAACATTTGACATTTTTATTTTTTTTATTCCAAAAATTATATATATAATCGAAAAAAATATTTTAAAATGTGAAAATTATATATAAAATTCAAATAATATATCTTAAATTCGAAAAAATATATATAATTCAAAAAAAATATAAAATTCTGAATAATTTTATTATATACTGAAAAAATTTAAAAATTTAGAAAAAAAAAGATATAAAATGGGGAAAAATAATTTTTTCAGAAAAATAATTTTATTCTGAAAAAATAATTTTTTTCGGAAAAATAATTTTTTTTTCCAAATAATTCATATTTTCGGCCATATATATATATATATAGAGAGAGAGAAAAGTCAAAATTGATAGGCCAAAATCATGATTTTAGTGGTTGGTTTTAAAAATCCCAAAACCAAGTCCAAAACCCACCAACCAAACATGGTTTGGTCTTGAAATCAAAGACCAAAACCAAAACCAGACCCAAAACCACCTATCCAAACATGCCCTATCTCTCGTCTCTATCTCTCCTCTCTCTCTCTGACACCCCCCCTATATATATATATACACACATATATATAGATCTATACATATATATATACACACACATATTTTTGACCCATCGGTCAAAAATAGAGGGAGGTGGTGGTGGGAGGGGGCGGCTCCGACGGGGAGGCGGTGAGGGGGGCGGCGCCGACGGGGGAGATCTATATATATATATGTGTGTGTATATATATATATATGTATAGATCTATATATATGTGTGTGCGTCTGTGTAGAGTGTGTGTGTGTGTGTGTGAGAGAGAGAGAGATAAATAAATTTTAAATATTTTTTTAATTTTAAATTCGAAAATAAATATATATATTTGAATTTTATATTTATTTTCAAATTTTATAATTTTTTATATTTTTTTCGAATTTTATAATTATTTTCGAAATTTAATATATATTATTAGAATTTTATATGGTTTTTTTTTTTAATTTTATATATTTGTCTTGAATTTAATATGTTTTGAAAAAAAAATTCAAAATTTATATATATTTTCGATTTTATAGTTTTATTCGAAATTTAATATATATTTTTTAATTTTATATGTTTTTTTTATTTTGTATATTTTTTTCAAATTTTTTATGTTTTTTGTTATTTTTATATTTATTTTTGAAATTTAATATGTTTTTTTGAAAAAAAATATTTCGAAATTTATATATTTTTAAATTTTATATTTATTTTCGAATTTATAATATTTTTCAAATTTTAATATATATATTTTTGAATTTTATATATATTTTGAAAATTTAATACAAATTAAATTATTAAATGATGGGAGGGGGTCTAATTGATAAAAACACTATCCTTGTTTCCAAACAGAACAAGGATAACACATTGAGGATAATTTAGGGATTTTAAAAAAAATTCAGGCTGATGTCATCGTTCAGGGGGTCTAAGTGATGAGAATATTGAATAGTAGGGAATGTAAATGAAGATATGTAAATCTGAGGGGTCAAAGTGAAGATAGAACATATCTCAGGGGGTGTAAATGAAGTTATCCCTTTTTATTTTACTTTTTGTAAAGCAATAATTAATGAATTGATCCTCATTCGGATGTGGCTCAACAAAATTAATTCATGTGATTAAATAATTTTAAGAAAGATTAATGGACAAAAAATCATAAAAAGTAGAATCCGCCGCAATTCATTTTAATTTTTTTTTAGCATGTCTTAGTTCTGCCGGATCACACCCGTTAAAAAGATGAACTTTACTTTTTTGGTGAGAATTCAAGTATTATTTTTGGTTAATTATATATTGATAAATACAAAGTATCGAATGAAAAAGATCACATTAATCATAATGTTGCTAATTTTAAAAGCGAGTTTCAGATGAATATTGATATTACATGTCAATATTAATGTTTTAGAAAATGTTACCTACCGGACAATATGATTTGAAGTTTGAACTTTATATTACATGGGATTTGGGTATGAACCTATAACCCATTTGGAAGGAGCTCAAATACCTCACATCCACAAAAACGAATTGCACTTACATTTGACTCGTGTAACACAATATTTGATATCACCCCCAAAAACCTAGAAGTGCCATTTAGGCCTGTTCAGGACCGGTTTTGTTTGGAACCGGAACCAAATCGATTTTTTCGGTTCTTGAAAAATCAGAACCGGAACCGGAACTGAAAGGGGAAGGAATCGAACCGTAACCGAACCGAAATCGGTTCGGTTTCGGTTCCTTCTATATTTATTTATTTTTTTTAAAAAAATCTCAATTTTATAAAATAATATAATTATGAACTAGAATATTTGAATTAAAGCAAACCCAAAACCAAATATATAATTAGTGGAATAAAAAAAAGTAGCTTGGATTTGTATTGTTATTGAAATTAGTGGAAGTTTATGGCTAGTCTTTTTGGTTAATAATAAAATATATATATATAAAAAAAATCGGTTCCGGTTCCGGTTCGGTTCCGCGGGGCCGGAACCGGAACCGAACCTAAATTTTTGATTCTTGGAATTTTGAAACCGAAACCGAAAGCGAACCCCTATGAAATCGAACCGAACCACCAATTTCAATTCAATTCCGATTTCGGTTCGCTTGAACACCCCTAGTGCCATTCATAGTCAATAAACAAAGAATTGCACTTACATTTGACTCCTGTAACACAATATTTGATATGACCCCCAAAAACCTAGAAGTGCCATTCATAGTCAATAAACAAAGAATTGCACTATATTTGACTCGTGTAACACAAATACTATTACTTGCTCATATGACCAGAATACTCTCATCATTATTTTCCAATTCTCATTTTGTTTTTGGTGGGCCCACAAAAGATCATGATCATGATCATTTTAGGAATCACAATCTTGTAATGTTCAACAACTATATTTCTTACTTTTGTGGGCATAATCAATTTTGCTTGCAATTAGCAGGACTCACTGTTCAAATTTATTCCACTGCTAAAAAGTCTCAAATGACCCCATACTGACAAATTATTATATCATATATCATCGGATGATTCTCATAATCAGTTAAAAAAATTGAGACTTAGGTCCTGTTTAGATTGACATTTTAGAAATCGCTTTTTGCTTTTTAAAGGAAAAAGTTATTTTAAACAGTGTTTGAACAAAAATTTAAAAAAATTCTGGACCTTGAAAATACGTTTTAAAGAAAATAGGGAGTATCAACTTCTCAAAACGGTTTCTGCTTATCTTCTTCTTCTATATAAAATTGAAAACAAAAGATATGCCAAACAGGGTCTTAGTGTCTCAAAAATCATTAGGTCATATGTTCACTTTCTATCGGAAACAAATAATTCGTTAGAACTACAATTGCACATAGTCCGAATTTTACTCAATTTGCGTGGAGAGATTAAAAGTCTCAAACATCCCAGTTTTTGGAGGGAAAAAAAAAACTTTACTTAATCGAAGAGTCTAGATTGAACTGAACCACCAAATATCAGTACTCCATAATCAATTTATAATTTCTCGTACACAAACTTGGCCTGAACAACTAATTATATGCATGTCCCATCACAAGAGTGCCCTAGGTCTAGGGTTTTCATCCATGGTTCCCAAGTTTCCAAAACATTTTCTATATATGGCCTAACAAGGTTTTTGACTGATGGAGGACTTTCCAACCACCAATGTTATGTTCTTTTCTGTAAATAAAAATAAAAAAATAAAAAAACTTATAAATTATCATTGTAACGGTCAAATTTGTCAAAGACAATGGAAAAAAGAGGGAGGCGTGGATGAGGAATAAGTGAATAACAACCACTTTTGAAAATGCCAATAGTGTGCTTCCAAAAAGCGGGATTTGACACAAAGCCGGATTTGACACTAGTACTAAGAGCATCACGAGCGCGGACTATTTTTCACGCCACTTTCCTGACAACGCTATAATGGAAAGAAAATTCGTTTAAAACGCGACACGCCATTTGGTAGGGCCAGCATAAAACTCTTCACTTGAAACGTTACGGATAACGTGTGGAGTGGAGAGTTGAAAGCATTTTCTCCAAAAAAAAAATTCATTTTCTCATTTTTTTAATTTACAAAAAAATTGTACTATACTACAACACAATAATTATATTTATATTATCCTACTATACTATTGTTATAATAACTTTTGAAAATAATAATAAACTGACTATAATATTGAAATAATTATTTTAAAAACTAAGATTCAATTAATTAATATTAAAATCTATAATATAATATTTTATTCAAAATAATTATATTTATTGTAATTATTTATTGTTTCTAATCTAACTTTGTTATTGTGATATTAATGTATCATTTTTTTATTTGTAGAAAGTAATATCTTATTTATAAAAAAAATTGATTCCACAAAATTGTGACATAATAAAATATTTTATTTGCATAATAATATTGAAAGTACATTTTCTGCGGTTACACTAACTTAAACATTTTCATCACCAAATTGATTCCACAAAATTTTCATCAAATCTCTTATGAGATCGACATTATTTGTTTTATTGCGAATCATTTTTAGCCGACCGAAAATGTGTGCCACCAACACTGCTGGATCTCGAATGTATTGCGAAAGGGCTATTGGCTCGTCACTTGGAGGTGTCCATTGCAAAATGTCTTCACGTTCATCCTCAATGATCATATTGTGCAGTATAATGCATCTTCTCATTATCTTATTCAAGTCTTCTTTATCCCAATAGCGCACCGGCCCTTGCGTTATAGCCCACCTGATCTGCAATACTCCAAACGCTCGTTCGACATCTTTTCTAACAACTTCTTATTTTTGAGCAAATAACTTTTCTTTACCAGTTGTTGGGTGCGGTATTATCTGCAATAAAGTTGTCCATTTAGGATATATACCATCAGATAGGTAATACCCCATTGTACGTTGATAACCATTTATCACGTAATTGACATGTGACATTCTACCGTTGATCAAACTTTTAAATACCGGAGAATGATCCAAAACATTCACATCATTGTTTGAACCAACCATGCCAAAGAAAGCATGCCAAATCCATAAATCTTTCGATGCAACCGCCTCTAATATAAGGGTAGGCTTACGGTTTCTTCCCATGTGTGTGTCATGCCAAGCTGTGGGGCAATTCTTCCACTCCCAATGCATACAATCTATAGAACCAAGCATACCTGGAAAACCTCTTTCCTCTCCTTCTTGAAGCAGACGTGCAATGTCCTATTCATTTAGTACGCGTTGGTACCGCTCTGCATACACTGCAATTATAGCATCACAAAACCGCTTCAAGCTTTCAATGGCAGTACGCTCAGCAACCTTTATGTACTCATCACACAGATCTGCTGAAATTCAATAAGCAAGAATACGTATGGCAGTAGTCATTTTCTGAATTGGAGTAAAACCCATACGGCCTAGTGCATCTACTTTTTGGATGAAATAATCATCATGTGCAGTAATATCATTTAAAATACGAACAAATAACTCTCGCCGCATCCGAAATCGTTTACGAAACATCTTAGTTGGATAAGTTGGATTGTCGGCAAAGTAATCTTCGAAAAGTTGTTGTGCCGCCGCCTCTCGATCACGTTTAATAAATTTTCTCTTGTGATATTAAAGGAATGTGTTTACCTTCTCTGGCGATAATAATTCCATTAACTCCTCCATTCTTTTCTGACGTTGATCGAAAAAATCTTCATCATCAGAATCAGAAATAGAACTTAGTGGAGAAAAGGACTCATCAGATTCTGGAATAGATCGTGAGGATGAAGCCATTTTTAATATGACTCAAATAAATGAGAATGAATATAGGTTAGTGGAAATATAGAGATGAAGAGGATAAAAACATAGAAGAATATAGGTAATGGGAAACATATAAGAAAATATATAGGTCATTATCCTAAAGTTGAAGACAATGTATGAAATATACTTAGATATAAACCATAGAGATGATTAAGCTTATAAAAACAAATAAATATGGGATAATTAAGAGAATATGCCAATGAATATAGGATAATTAGGAGAATATGCCATTAGGATGAAGATAAATGGATATAGGATATGGAAAATTTAGGAGAATATGCCATTAGGATGAAGAAAAAAACTCTATAAATAACGTTACACTTCTACCATAAATTTCTCATGCTTAAAAAATTATCTCTCTCACTATTTCTCTCCATTTCTATTCCTTCAATACTTCATGGATCCCCAACCTCCATTTAGTCAATCTCATAACTCCGAACTATCATCACAATTTACATATGATTTTCAGTCTTCAAACTTTTTCCAATCTAAAACCCCGCATACTCCCTATTATCCACCTTCTTTCCAATATCACCAAAATCACCAATATCCACCTTCTTTCCAATATCAACAAAATCCCCAATATCCACATATTTTCCAATACCCATCCCAATATCAATCTCAATCTAACTCTCAAGCTTCTCAATCCCAACCTAGTTCAAGAAAAGCCAAGCTTAATTGGTCCACCAAAGAAGATGAAGCATTATGCAAAACATTGATCAATATTGGAGAAGATCCAATAACAGGTTTGGATTAATAAATTGGTACGTTTTGAGGACGAATCCATGCTGAATTTAATCTTCAAATTGGTGGCCCAGAACGCCGAAACATGATTGGATTGTCAAATCGATTTTCAGTCATTAAGAAAGTTGTTGGCAAATTCAGTGGATATCACAAACAAATCCAAGATCAATGTATTAGTGGATACGGAGTTGAAGACGTAGTAAGTTTTTTAATCATTTATATTTGTAAATATATAATTATATATGTATTTTAATTGACAATTTATCTCAATATACTTGTAGCATTCTGCACCAAAAGCATTATATGAATGTCAGGAAGGAGAGACATTTAAGTGGGAGCACTGTTGGAATATTCTTCGCAGATCTTCGAAATGGCAAGAACTTTGCAGCAAAAGAAAAAGAAAAATAAATAAGAGAGTTATAGATGCCGATATTGATCAAACTGGAGAGTTTTTCGAAACACTGCCATCAGCGCCAAGTTCAATCCCAACTAATCCATCTACTCCGTCGACTATTGGAGTATCAACGCCAAATTTGGTAAACCTTGGTGGTGACGACTCACCCGCGGTTGACGAAAATTCACATGACACTTCACGACCCATTGGACGAAAAACATCAAAGAAAGTTCGTAAGCAGAATAAAGATAAGGTACAAGCAAACTTATATGTTAAATTTTTTGAAGGATTTGTTGAGAAATACAATTTGTTGGATGAAGGGAAACTTGAGCATAATAAATTAAAATTGAAAGCGAAAGTAGATTTGAAGGTACAACAAGAAATGACAAAGCGATATGAGATTGAGTTGAAAATGAAGGAAATCGAGATGGAAGAAAAAAATAAAAAGAATGGAGCTTGAGAAGGAGCAAAGTGCTTGGGAAAGACAAATGATAGAAAAAGATCCAAACGATGCTCCAACACCGATGATCAAAGCATGGATCAAGGCTCAACAGAAGATAATTATAGCTCGTTTAAGTCAAGGAAATATTTAATTTTATCATTATAAGTGATAAAATGTTAATGTATTTTTTGTCATGTGTGTTAAATTATGTAATGTATTTTTTTTGCATGTTTATTATTTTTCTTGTGTGTTAATGTGTAATGTATTTTTTTTTTTCATGTGTGTTAAATTATTTTAATGTATTTCTATTTTTTTGCATATTTAATTTTTATCTGTACAAAATTTAATCTTATCTTTTTTTAATGACATTTAATATATTTTTTATATTAAATATTTTATTAATAATTAAAAAAAATTTGATAATAAAATAATATAAAATATAGTGAATCATATAATCACATACCATATAATACTCACACTCCAAATAAAATAAAGGACCCCATACTCTAAAAGAGTGACATGACAAGACACTTTGTGAAAGTTGAAGATGCTCTAAATATACAACACACTCACCTCAAAAACCAATCTCTCTCTCTCTCTTTTACTTCTTCTTGCTAATGCCTACAACAAGCTCATTTTACTTTATAAATCCCACTAGTACTAACTATAAAACACACTGACCTCAGAAATCACACTCTCTCTCTCTCTCTCTCGCTAATGTCCTACAACAAGCTCATTATACTTTATAGAGTGAAGAGAATAAAATGGAGCAAGAGGCACATGGAAAACCATATGTGAGCTTTGAAACTTCACCAGCTTCAATCACACCAATGGGATCATCACTGCTGAGAAGGGTGTGCAGAAAAGTTTCTGGCTTTTCTGCACACCCTTGGAGAAGGGCTCATAATCACCGCAGTCGAGGAACTTTGCATAGGGATGTTGAACAAGAGGAATTTCAGTATGCAAGTACCCGTTGTCTCTCATCGTACTACAGCGTCTTTGTAGCTCGCCTCGCCATCATGGTAACTGAATTTTCCGCGTAGCTCGTCACAAAGTCAGTTAGTCAGTTAGCTACTAGAATCATTGGCAAAAAAAAAAAAAAAAAAAAATGTAGATGCAAATAACATGATTTTATAACGGTTAAGGTTCAAATCAAGCTTGAAAGCATTAATGAAGGACCTTGCATGCCATGGAAATTTAAATACTAGACAGAGTTCACTTCCTAATGAATTTAGGAAAAAAATAGGTATTGATTGAATCACTCTAATCAGAGTGATTCGAATTATGTAATTTGAAGCCCCAAAACAAGAACATACCTCCCAACACTGCTAAAAGTGCCTCCTCTCACCTCGGATTCTATCGATGCTATACAAAACGTTGGCCATCATCGCTGTAAAAAAGCCCATCAGCCTCCCATTTCTGCCAAAAATTGAAGGACAATTCTCTCTTTTTTTCTTCTATTGTTTTGTAATAAAAAGAAATTCAATTTAGCCAACTAGCTCTAGCTTTCTATTGTCAAAATGTATTTTCCTGCCTAATTAGAAAACTGCAGTTATTGAAATTAACAAACTACCTGTTGTCAATGGCTTCACTCAGGTCATGCTGGCAATTTTGATTGGGCTGCTAACCCTCCTGACATGGCATTTTACAAGGGTCTATACATCAAGGTCTCTGAACACTTTGGCATACGGCCTTCGTTATGAGCTCCTGCAGCGTCCCTTGTTACGCATGTGGAACATCGTGAATTCCACCGTGGAAATAACAACAGCTCAAGTCAAGTTGTCGGAGTACGTAATCAGACGATACAGCAAGCCTGTTAATCAAGCACAGCAAGTTGAGGTAAACGGTAATCTGAAAATTAAATTGTAAACTGTATGGAATTATTGTTTCTTTTGTAACATTAAAACTTTTTGCGCGCCTTGGCAGCTATACGAAGTAATGAGAGATGTAACCTGGGCGCTATTTGCAAGTCGTAAAGCTCTCAATTCGATAACTATCAATTATAGCAATGGTTTCGTCCAGGCCTTCCATAGGGATCATCGAAGTAACAATACGTTCTATATTTACTCTGATCTTGTCAACTATTCAATCAGCGGATCTTATGATGTAAGCACGCTATCATCTCATCAAGGGTGGAATGATCAATCTATACATAGTAATGTATCTGCCATTTGGTACCGAGAACAGCTTGATCCTCTCACGGGTGAAAAGTTGGGGAAACGAAAGCAAATTCCGCCAGATGATCTGATCAACATTGCAGGCCCTTCACAAGTACCCGATGGCACAGCTTCATGGCACGTAGCAGTAAGCAAGTACACGGATTCGCCGTTGCTTTCAGCAGCATTGCCTGTCTGGGACCCTTCTCATGAAAGTATAGTCGCCGTTGTTGGTGTCACTACAGCATTTTACAGTGTAGGTCAGTTGATGAAAGAACTTGTTGAATTCCACAGTGGACACATATATCTAACATCTCAGGAGGGTTGTCTGCTCGCTACTTCCTCGAATACTCCTCTCTTGATGAATTCAACAACTGGGCCCAAGCTTATGATGGCTGTCAATTCTGAGGATCAGGTAATCCAATTGGGAGCCCAGTGGTTGCAGAGAGCCTATGGCAACAAATTTCCGCCAAGTCATGAGGTCCACATTGAGAATGCCAGGCTCGGACACCAGCTCTATTACATCGATTCATTTTTCCTGAATTTAAAAAGACTTCCCATGGTAAGTTTCAACTATATTACACCTCTTAGTTTTAAGAAAAAGTTCAGTTAAATCATTACTACTACATATGAATTTCTTTTAAAGCGTTCCAGGCCACGAGTCTTCAATGATTTCCTTTCGGGTTTGTTTATCTCGTAATTTTATGACAAGTGTTTATATATAGCAAGAGTTTTAAGAACAACTTTGACAGGTGGGAGTTATCATCATTCCGAGAAAATATATAATGGGAAAGGTGGATGAGAGAGCCTTCAAAACATTGGTAACGTTGATATCTGCATCTGTATGTATACTAGTCATTGGGTGTATCTGCATTTTCATATTGACAAATGGAGTATCAAAGGAGATGAAACTAAGAGCGGAGTTGATAAGCCAGCTAGATGCAAGAAGAAAGGCCGAAGCTTCAAGCAACTATAAAAGCCAGTTTCTAGCAAACATGAGGTAAGTGCCATTACAAATTCAACATTATATCAGCAAATGTTATACTTTATGACGTTGATTAAGCGCACTATGTGTCTGGAGAATCGAGTCGAGAGTTTGGTGGATCTGTGTGTTTTCAAGAGGTAACTAGGGCTTGTTAGGTTCGAAAACTGTCAAACTAGTTGCAACTTATTTCTCATGGTAGATTTGGTCTGCTTGGACTGTGTACCATGGTTTTTCCCAACCCCAGTAAAGTCTCCCGGTGTCCCATTCCTTGATAAATGTCTCTTCTAATCAGGTTGTGATGCCATTGGATTCTGCCCATGACTACGATTCATCATAGTCAAGTAAATTTACCTTTCAACTAGTTAGAGGGGGTTCTATCGAGACTCTGGCACTCTTTGATGTCATTTTCATATGTTCATCATTATAGATTGTTGCTTTGCATGCCAAGCAACTTCAGGAGACACGAATAAGGATTTTCCATATATTTACACCAGTGGTTAAGTGAATTAAAACTATCCCATTTGTTTTCCGGACTGTATTAAATATAAAAGATGCCTGTGTTTAAGTCCAAAATGATGTTTTCTGTTGTGAAACAGTCATGAATTGCGAACACCTATGGCTGCAGTTATTGGGTTGCTGGACATTCTTATATCTGATGATTGTCTCACAAACGAGCAATATGGAACAATCACCCAGATTCGAAAGTGCTCAACTGCTTTACTTCGGCTCCTCAACAACATTCTGGATCTCAGTAAGGTGAGACCGGAGGATAAATTGAATTTTGTTTATCTACGAGCAGTTTTACCAGTAAAGAAGAACCAAACTGGTTGTTATAGGAATATAAAGAATACTTGCAGCAGTTAGTGGCAATAAAAAATAGAATGTTTAGGTAACAATCTATTACCTTCTAACTTCAGTTCAACTACTTACAAATACCTTCAAATGAGAGCCATTTATCGAAATAAAACTGATGTTCACGGAGAATTTGGCAATAAACTCTATTCATTACGATATATTATGATCTATTATTCTTAACAGGAAAACCCCGAAAAATCCTAGACCAAACTTTCATACAAGGTACTACATGCTCATTAGGAAATTCATATTTCACATTATCTATGAATACCCTGTACAGGTTGAATCTGGAAAGCTGGTGCTGGAAGAAACTGAATTTGACTTGGGGCGAGAACTTGAAGGACTTTTTGATATGTTCTCAGTGCAATGCATAAACCACAATGTTGAAACCATTCTAGATCTTTCAGGTATGACCATAAGCTTCATCCTATGAGGCCTCCCACCACAATTCTTATAATTAATACAATGAACAAAGCTTGATACTTAAATTATAATATTACGAATCTATGATTTTCTAATGCATATTATTGATTCTATTTTTCTTCTGCAGATGATATGCCAAAATTACTTCTAGGAGACTCCGGCAGAGTGGTTCAAATATTTGCAAACCTAATTAACAACTCTATCAAGTTTACAACATGTAAGTGCAACCTTCCGTCACCAAATTTTCAAGATTTACATGGCGACTAGAATGTTGATGATGCTAAGAGCCATCCTATATGTTGAGGGAACAGAAATAAGTATTCCAATAATAATAGTTACCAAAGTCGACATCTTAGAATTTTAGAGTAGAACCAACAGAAATCATTAGCAGAAGTGTTGTTTGTATTTTTCAACGCCTCCAAGCCTATCCACTTGCCTTACACCAGTGGCCACCTCTGTTGAATCAAACATAAGCACTAGGCTGAAGATAATGCAAGACCTATAAAATGGATTTCTGTCATGATGCTACACAACAATCTAGATCATCTTGTACTTTATGTTTTCTCATTCAATGCTTCCGTTTTTGGTTTAACATGCACTTCCTTTTTGGGGATGTCTCATCCCCATTCTAATTTCTCTAGTAAATTTATAAGTTATCAAAAACATATTTACAACTTTCCCTGTTTGCAGAATTTCAACTTTTCGCAATTTCAAATATAGACTCATATTTGTCGTACGCAGTGAAGAAGCAAGTGTAAATAGTTTCATAATCTGATACCTGTAGAGAACTTAACAGCATCCTAATAAAACAAATAGGAGCTAATAGAATCATTGGTCAAAAGGCAAACTTATTCAATGACAGAATTTGTCAAATCAGTCCTCATCTAAATCCAAATTTAAACTACACTAGAACATGATCTAGTTTGTAAATGCACATCATAGATGGATATTTCAATACTTATATTCTTCCCAAACTTAAACAGAAATAGTAAAATCATGAAGCAAACTATATAACAATGGAAGAGACCAAATGAGTATATAAAGTGAAGAAACTGTCTTTTGTTGTAAGCTTAAAAAATTAACACCATCAAATGACTTACAGCGGGATATATCATACTGCGAGGCTGGTGTGAGGATCCAAATTCTGTCAGTGACACCAGGAAATTCCCACTCATTCAGAAGGGATCATGGACGTTGCCAAAACTGAAGTTGAAGCAACACAGGAACCATGCAAAGAGATCCTGCAGGAACGACAAGAAACTGATTCTTTGGTTTGAAGTCGAAGACACTGGCTGTGGTAGGAAGCTACAGCTACACAGAACTATATACAACTCTTAACCATCTACAACCTCGTACTTTATTTTTCTCTCTTACATATCATTTGACTATTCATTTCGTATTCTTTTTATAGGGATTGATCCCGGCAAATGGGAGTCAATATTCGAAAGCTTTGAGCAAGGCGATACTTCAACAACTAGAACGTAAGCAGTTCATACAAATACTATCCCCATTGGTTAATATTTGACAATCAAAAGGCTCAAAATATTATATACCATGATAAAGACAGTGCCTGTACATTCGAAATTGTTAATAGTCCCAAACTTATGCAGATGGTGTTCATGAACATTCTTTTACTATTTTCAGGCACGGTGGCACTGGCCTTGGCCTATGCATTGTACGAACCTTGGTGAGTGAAAAATCAAGTTATAACTTTACAGTGTTATCAGCATGAGAACATGATCTAGTTTGTAAATGCACATCATGGATGGATATTTCAATACTTATATTCTTCCCAAACTTAAACAGAAATAGTAAAAGCATGAAGCAACCTATATAACAATGGAAAAGACCAAATGAGTATAGGAAGTAAATAGACTTTCTTGAGTCGTATGCCTTAATTAACTCATATTATACAAATCACAATAAATGCACGACACTGAAATATTTCTAACAGATTAAAAAAATAAAGAATCAACAAATATATTTTCTGAATGTAAATATCACCTAATTCTTGGATCTCCTTATTTTATCTCATGGCATATCAGGTTAATAAGATGGGTGGAGAAATAAAAGTAGTGAGAAAGAAGGGCCCAGGGACATTAATGCAGCTGTGTTTACTTCTCAGCACACCTGTAGATAGCATGGGACAGCATTGTCAATTAAAATTTGCTGAACAGAACTTGATGGTGAGTGAAGTTACTTCCTGTAAATAATGCTTTTTACCAAAAAGGTTGAAGTAAATTTCCTAATATTTTCCATTGGCAAGGACTCTACACTGTTATGTTGGATGTATTAAATGAGTATTGTGCAGTGACCTCCTTCCCTGCACATACAGCACGGAGACAGATTTGCTCACGGTCCATTATGTTGTAATCCCATTGATTTTCTTTCTAACGAAATAATTACTAGTACACCTATTGGGGATCCAAATACAATAGAAAATATAAGGACACATAACCCCAAGATGTTGGCTCCAGACGATAAGTCACTTGGCGCTGGTGCCTCATGAAACAACAGGTCTAGAATTCAACTCCTCTTCAGGACAAACAGTGCCTTGAGGGAGTTGTGTGGAGGGGGGCGAGTATCAACTAGGAAAAAAAATAGGGACACACATCCATAAGATCCAATAGACCTAGTGGATTCAGAATGGTCTGTCATTTCGAGGAATAACTTGCATTCATACACTTCATATTCGGAGTTTGCTCTCAGAGATATTGCCATCCCTGCCCCCTCACATTAATCCAACTAGACTCTTATCCATTCTTATTCCATCACGGCGGAGGAACAGGTGAAAATATAAACCTCACATTCGGTTTAGGGATAAGCAGGCTCAAACTGATGACTTCTACCACTCTAACGCAGGTGTATAATTAATCTTGAATCAGGAGCTTTTGGCTCCACCTTATCCCAGATTTTCCAAGGGAGCAACTCCACTTTTCATCTTGAAAATGGTCAAGTATGCCATATGTTCTTACTTTTCATTGAGTCACAACACCACCCATCGTGATTAATGTAAAAATTCATGTTCTGCTTGAGTGAAAAATGTCAGATTTGATTATCAATTCCAACTCATCAACACAAAAGATCGAAACAGCAACAATTATATATTTCACAACTTAAATGCAGGTACTTCTTGCACTTAGTGGCAGAATGGCTAGATTAACTATGTCCCAGTGGCTACAGAAGAATGGCATGCTCACCTGGGAAGCAGCCGACTGGAATGAACTGATTCAAATGCTCCATGAACTCTTTCAAGCAAAAACCTGTTCACAAAGTTCACCAAGTTCAGATGCCGAAGCACTAGATATACAAGACACAACAAACTCGGTTTGTGTAGTAGTTACTGACATTTCGCTACTTGACTTGAGCACAGATGTGTGGATGGAACAGCTTAATATCTTGGAAAAATACCATGAGAAAATGCAGTTTGCATGGATACTAAACCACGATACCTCCAATGTCATTAAGACGGAGTTGCGTAGAAAAGGCCATTTTTTGATGGCCAACAGACCCCTCTACAAGGCAAAAATGATTCAGATTTTGGAAGCAGCCATAAAGGAGAGCAATCTTGAGCTGCAAAAGAAAATGTATGCTTCAATGTCTACAGAAGTAGAGGGTGATTCACATGAATGTCTAGAAATTGATTTCAGTCCGCCTGATAGCTCTGATGATTCCGTCAAGTCAGAAATGGAAAGTTATAATCCTACAAGTGCATTTCATTCCAGAGAAAAGCAGAGAGAAAACTTCACTAAAATCCCTCTCTCACCATTTGAGGCAGTCAATAATTACTGTGCCGAGTCTAGTCTAAATTTAAAAGTAAATGATTCGAACACGAATGATTTAGGTCAAATGAGACACACATTGCAAGCAAATCCGCGATGCCCTGAACAACATTTGACCAACAGTTGTCCTGAACATCAAGGCAGTTTACATTCAGCTAAGGCTGTTAACTATCGGAAATCCCTTGAAGGCATACGCATACTGCTGGCAGAAGATACACCAGTACTCCAAAGAGTTGCAACCATAATGCTGGAAAAAATGGGGGCAAAGGTTGTGGCAGTGGGAGATGGACTGCAGGCAGTGAAAGCTCTAAACTTCATGCTCGGTGCAGACGAGTGTAGAAGGGGATCTTCCCCGGAAGATGGAAATGCAATACCCCTCACAGAAATATATGATTCTCCACCATACGACTTGATCCTAATGGATTGTCAGGTAAATCTCAGAAGAAACTGCATAAGCTTTCAATTCTTTTGTGTGTTCGTTGTTTACATATTATTAGCAGTGGGAAAAAAATGCTTGATATTAAGGGTGGGTTTGGCAAACGCGAAAACAATTTTGTTTTTTTTACTGTTCACCCATTTCAAAATTAAAAACACGTTTGGCAAACGCGTTTACTGTTCACTTTTTTTTTCTCAAAAAAGCTGTTTTCTGTCAATAGTGGATAAAAGTGGTGAAAACATCAAATACAACTTTTAGTTGTTTTTTGAGTTTTTTCACTATTTAGGTTACCACCTCCGCCACCGCCCCCATCGCCGCGGCCACCAACCACCATCACCCCCCACCACCGGTCGCCGCCGCCCGCCACCACCGCTGACCACCACCGCCGCCCACCAATACCATTTTATTTTTCAATACAAATTTTGATCCAAACACTTTTTTGTTTTTAGTTTTTTGCTGAAAAAAACAAAAACAAATACAAAAACAGTTTTTATATTTGAAGACAGAAAACAAATACAAAAAACAGGCTTTCCAAACCCACCCTAAATATAATAAACATACTAAATATTATCTAAAATAAAGAAAATGTCAATCATTTATTGTTTCTGTTTTACTTGCTCTCTTGTGGTCACAAACTCACAGCTTCATTGTGCATGTTCTTTGTCAAGTTAATGTACACTTTTTTGCTACACCAGATGCCAAAGATGGATGGTTATGAGGCAACCAAGGCAATCAGGAAATTTGAATTGGCAACCGGATCACACATCCCAATTGTCGCACTGACAGCCCATGCAATGTCATCAGATGAAGCTAAATGCTTGGAGGTGGGTATGGATGCTTATCTCACGAAGCCAATTGATTGCAAGCAAATGGTGTCCACAATACTTGCACTAACGAAGAGAACCACCTAACTTTTTCGAAAAAGCATCAGCAGCATCACCACACAACCAAAAGCGGGCTATCGCTTTTTCGCTGATGCAGAGTTTGGATGTAGAGTTGGTGTAGATAAAGGAAAGGCACCTTATAGCATAATTGAAACTTTTTTGGAGCAATGGTTTTCCATGTCATGTAGTTCGGAAGCTGCCACCATCAATTTGTATATACACTTTATATGACATAAATGGGTAGAAATGTATGGACAATGTAGCTTTAAACCTAAGGAAGTGGAACATCGGGTGTATGGGACTTTGACCCCGACTAATCCAAGGAACCTTTTCAACGCGATCCTCCCAACGAATTGTTTCCACCAGGTAAGAATCTAACATGAGACATAATGCTTTCTGAGGCACTAAAACCCAAATATTTTCTAACCGGGCTAACCCGTTCGTGTTGAAGTGGAACATCATTGGAAGCTCGGAAGTTGGTGGGAGCTAATGTTGAAGTATAATAAACTAAGAAGGTAATGCACCAGCACACAAGTTGAATGGACAATGACACAAACCGCAGATTTGAGGCTGTACATGACATTGTTTATACCAATCCCAAGTATACAAATACACACACAAACACATACTATAACATCAATCCTAAGTATACATATACACACACAAACACACATATAACATTTGACACAGCTTGCATGAAATTGAACAACCCTTCCCAAATTTTTCAGAAACCCTAGTTCTTGGTTGACAGGTTTTTGGAATTTTCATCATGTAGACATTGTTTTGCACAGCTTCTGTGCCATTTGATAAAGCTAATCTGACAATAAAATTGATATATATATATATATATATATATATAAATTGTGTTGTGCAGTTTGTGTGCAACTATATATAAAAAATGTTATTATAACTTTGAATTAGTAGCCCAAATATACAATATAATCTGATCATACATGAGGAATATATAGGCAGGACAACACTCGCCACAGCAAGATTGAAAGAGCAATGCATTGTTGTGTTTGTGCTGACCCAAGAAGAGGAAGGAAGAAGAAATTAAGGAGTCCCAAACTCCAAATTCAACTGAACGGGCAAATCCGGATTCAATTGGACCCCAAAGACGCTACTGGGGAAAAACCCTAATTTAATTCAAACCCATAAACCCTAAATTTCAGTTCTCTGTTGTTGCTTATAACTTCGGACCCCTCAAATATTAGTTAGAGAAAAAACTAATATAGGCATGTTTGGTTTCTGTTTGTATTTATTGTTATGAAATTTAGAGAAACACAAATAATATGTTTGTGTTTGTGGAGTATTGGAGTTTAAAATAATATGTTTAGTATTGATAATTTTGTTATAAATATGGCAAAGGAAAGTGGTGGTGGTCGAAGGAGGCGGCGGTAGTGGTAGTGGTGTGTATATATATAAATATATATTGAGTAAATAGTAAAAAAGTAAACAATTTTTTTTTTTTTTTGGTTTGCTAAAAGGGGTAAAAAATTAGAAAATTTAAAAAATGACAACTTTTGGAGTTTATATTAAATAAATGATAACTTTTAAAAAATAATTTAAACAAAAGGTCACTTGACAAAAACAATTACAAAAAAAAAAAAAAACACACAATTTTGGTCTATAATGCCATTTAATTCACTTTTATTCATTTCCCTAAATGTCCTTATCTTGTATTTTATTGAAACAACCCTAATAAATTAAAATTTCTAAACGGACATAACTACCATTCCATAAAATATCATCTTAAACAAATCTTCTTCTCACAATCGTCATTTTCATAAGAAGTTCTTAAATGAAAACATGAACTGCTATGAAGCTCTCAGAAAACAAGAGCTTTAGGAATCATCATATAAAAAAGGGCAAAGTGCATTTACCTCCCAACCCCCTCGACCAACATATGGGTTAAGAAAAAAAAAAATCAAAACATCAATCAAAGACTATACATTCTATAAACAATCATATGGGTCTAAAAAAATAAGTCCACAAATAAAAACCCCAAGATCAATACATACATAAATACAGATGAAATCACTAGGGTGAATAAAAAAATTTGGACTATGTGAAGACTAAACACTTGAACATGATACATTGCTTAAGAAAAAATTTATAACAAAAAAAATCAAAAGATGAGGAGTTATAGATAGGGTGTGAAACTTTGATGAAGACATTTGAAATATAGTGCCTCTAGTTGATGAAGATGGGATAGTTAACTCCATAAAATAAATTAAATATCTCCTGCAATATCATTCTAAAATCAAAATCACACACGTATATATATATATCATAGACTCACGATTTTTGCCGCCTTACTCCGCAAAATATTCCAATCTTTAATCAACACCCGGCAAATGAATGCCCTGATCAGGCGAGGCGTGGCGTAAGGGGGTGAAGGCTCGAACCGCTGAAACCCTAAGGGAAAGGGAAAGGGAAAGATCCGGTAGGGAAAGGAAAGATATGGTAAGGGTAATAAGGGGATTTGCTTAATGGAATATAATTATTATTTTAAAAATTATATAATTGAATGACAAATATGTAAAAACAGGTACAAATTAGTGAGGGGTATTTCAGTTTTGCAATTTTTTAAACTTGTCAAAATTTAAATTATTTTACCTAAAGTTGTCTCTTTTGTAATTGTTTTTGTTAAGTGACCTTTTGTTTAAATTATTTTTTGAAAATTTGTCATTTTTTTAATATAGGCTCCACAAGTTGTCCTTTTTAAAAAAATTCGTAAAAAAAGCACAAACGTTTTTTTTATTCAAAATAAACACGATAGCCAAACATGTTTTTGTTTGAAAAACAGCTATAATAGCAAACAAAAAACATCAAACAAAAATAAAAACCAAACATGGCCATAGTTATAATGAATCACAAAATGTGTTAGATATTAATTTTATTTTAAAAATTAACAAAATAATTTAAGTTTGTAGGTGGTCTTATATCTTGGTCCATGTGGCGACGCCACATCATCATAATGGTCTACATAGCTTGATCAAATGGTCAACGTTCAAACAAATGACATCCGCTACGTCAACAAATAGAAGACCGAAGACTGAGTTGGGAACATGATTTGGACTGAGATTCGATAAGGTATTTGGTTTGGTGGGCTAAAGTTTAGGGTTCATCGAGTCGATCTCGACCTAACTTGTTGAGAGTGATTGCTTTTTTGACTTCGGTACAACTTAACCCTAATTTTATTAAGATCATATTTTTATTATTTGAGATAAATCTCTTTTAATTGTCTTAGCCTACCGGTGATGTCATGACATCACCATATCTCTTTCCATGACCTATAAAATGAAGCATTCCAAGGCCAAAGGGAGGGAGGTTAGAGGCACATAAGGAAGGGTTATCCTCCTCAACCACAAGAGAGTTCTAACTCTCTTTCATACCCACACATTTCATCAAAAGGGAGTCAATAGCTTTGTACACCACTGCCATTTTCTCTCTCTCTCCAACTTTGTCCGGATTTCCATATCTTTTAGTCCACATTTGGATCATTTGATTATCTATGATTCTTTTATATTTATGTCTCGATATTATTATTTATATTATTTATTTAAGAATCCCTACAAAGTTCAATCTCAAAATATCCAACTAATTACGGTTGATATTAAAGTCAAATGTGAGTGTTGTTCGTCCAAGAGGAATTCTAATCGAGGGAGTTGAGAATTTAAATAAAGAAAAGGTTGGAGGCTGATATTTTTTTTTTTTGTCTTCTATTTGAATAAAAATAAATTAAATATTAACCACAATTTTAAATTAACCCTTTAAAATCGAGCCGCAAAACATATGATCCGAAACCCGAAACTCATTTTTCTATTATTATATATCTCTTGCAAGTTGCATCTGTTTCCTTATATAAGGTTGCTCTAATTAAAACAGAAAATTATACAATATATGTAACCTGATATTTTCGGCTGAAATTATTCTATAGTTATTGGAGTCCCTACCCCCAAATGGGTAATTGAAAATAAATAAATTAATGAAATTGATGCGTGTGAATATAAGTAAATTAATAATTAGAAAATATTGAAAGAAATAACAACTAATGCATATATAAAACTCATACTATAATACAGAACACACAGCGAGCTAGTCGATGGAGGGTGAGAATACAAGTGTTGAACCACAACAGTTCGGCTTTCCTCATTCCACCAGCAAAGAAGATTACGAGGTAATTCTCGATTATAATTTCAATATAATCTTCCCTCTTTATATATATATATACCTCTCTCTCTCTATATATATATGTATGTTGTGTTGGGTTTGTTCTATAAATTCACTCCGATCCAACTTGTTTGTGTGTGGGATTTGATTGTAAACCTTGTTAATTTTTTCGATTGCTGTATATAGTCAAACCCACAAATTGTTTGGGACTCTACTGTGTGTTTGTGTGTGTGGGTAACCCTAGGTTATGAGTATAGGCATAATATTCAAAACAATTGAAAATACATTTAATGTCAACAGTGTGTGGGTAATCTTTGTCTAAAAAAAATAATGGTTTTTTTTTTCGCAGATTGGTATTTATAAATTCATGTAGCTAAGATGTATTTTTGTAGATTTTCTTGATGTAACTTGATAATTGTATTATTTTTTGGTGAAGTACACATGTATAATAATTGTTGCTACTTCTATTAATATTCCAATTTTCCTTCTGGGTAATGAGTTAAAAGAGTTTGAAGGTTTAAAGTTTGGAGCTTTGTTATAATTCTGTGGGGACTGTAGCAACTCAGCAAGTGTTCATCCTTAGAGAGATGAAATAGTTTGTAATAATTATGTTGAATTTCTTAATGTGTTGTTTAATTTGCGGGTCATTTGACAGCCAAACCAGTAGTGTTTTAGGGTATTTTCCATTATCAGATACGCATATAGATTCGTTGAGTTAAGGAGAAATGCAACAAAGGCACCAATTGTCACAGGGTTTCTTGTCTGGTTAACCATGACTGTTGATTTTTCGGCAATGGAGCATAACTTGCCAACCAATATGGACACTTTTTCTACTCGCTTCGGTGTACTGGAGGTCGCAGTGCCATGGATTTTCGAGTGGTCCATGTAAGCTATATAGGGATTTGGCGTAGCTTTCACCTTGTGCATGAGATAAAGATCCATTTTGGAGTTAAATTTCAATTGCAATGTTTGAAAACCTTGTATTCCATGGATTGGTCAAAGTTTTTTAATTAGTAGCCTTGTTTGTTTGTTAATAGTTTTTGAGTCTTTAGCACTTGGCACCACAAAGCTATGAAAATTTAAGAGTTATATGACACGAGAAATATCATTTTTCACTCTAAACTTCATATTTCTGATGGTATGAAATTTTATTTACTGGGAAGTGGTAAGATGTTGGACAGACCAGACTCAATAAAATTACTTAAATCCTTGGTATTGATGGTCTTCGTCACCATTCTAATACTAAAAAGTATAATGGAACTGCAGATTGGAGAAAAGAGACAAGCTGCTGCTGATGTTTTGTTTCAATATTCAACATTTGTGATGGCATGTATTGGAAATCAAGTTCGACCTTGTGACTTGAGGCTGCATTTGATGAAGGTATTGTGGATATTCCTGCTAAACTTTCCTCTGCAATATATTTAGGAATTACATGTTAGTTTTTCCTTTTTGTTCTATTCGGTTTGTAAGAAATTTTGTCAAAAACTTTATTGGGGGTTTTGGTTGGAGCTATGACCAAGGAGGCTGAGAGTAGGTGGGCAATATGGAGTGTACGAGTATATGTGGTTATATCTTATGTTAGGATGTGGCGAAATTCTATTGGTTATGTGGTTATATCTTATGTTAGGATGTGGCGAAATTCTATTGGTTATGTGGTTATATCTTATGTTAGGATGTGGCGAAATTCTATTGGTTATGTGATGTGTGTGGTAGTGATTGGTGGTATGACGTGGCCTTTCGAATAGTCAAAAGGGCAGCCTTTGGTGATAAAGGAAGGGAACCCTTTGGTGATGAAGGAAGGATCGCTTTAGTTGCTTATATATATGGGAGTATACTTCATGTTTGAAGTAGAGAAGAGAAGATAGAAAAGAGAAGAGAAGAGAGGAAGAGAGGAGTGAAAAGGTGTTGTGTGCACCAAAGTGAGGTCGTTGTGTGCGCCTATGTAAAGGTGTTGTGTACACCAAAGTGAGTGTGTTGTGTGCGCTTATGTAATGTCTTCCTAGTGAAATATCTTCTCTCCGTGGATGTAGGCCGGGTTGTGGCCGAACCACGTTAAATATGATGTGTTGTATGTAGTATTTTGTTGTTTGTTGTTTGGATCTCCACATGTTGTGTTGTTTGCTTCCGCTGTGTTCAAAGAAAGGAAATTGATTCCTAATGAAAGGGATTAATTCCTAACATCTTACAATTATCATGTACTTTGATAAATTGTTTGATTGATAAAATTCTAGCATTAAAAACTTGGATTCCATTTCGATGTGTTTCCTTGCAAGTTGTGGTATGAACCATCTTGCTGGTTCATTTACTGCCAGGACTTAGGTAGGGACAAAACACATGATGGATGAAATCCATGTAGACATGTTAGCCATACTACTTTTTTATTCATGTTAGGCAGGGTAACTTTTAATTAAACCTCCTAAATGATTCGCTTTGATGGCTCTGGGAATTTAGCATCTTTCTTCTTGTTTTGGTCATTCTCAACTCTTGTCCTTTGAACATCCTGCAGGAGATCTCCGGAATGCCAACTTCTTTAAAGAGGTCATCCCAAACAGTAGCGGCTTCTCCTGTTGCAATGGGTGAATCCTCAAGCTCGGGACCACTAGCCTTTGATAAACAAGACACTGTCCAATTTCCATAGTCTGAATCAAGGTTGTCTCTGTCAACCCGAGTAATTTGCAAACACCACGTTTCTTTCATTTTCCTTTAATTAGCCCTTTGACATAAATCCCACATAAATCCCAATACAAGTAGTCTGTCTTACAGTATATTCGTGGAATGTGCCATCTCAGATTGTGTATATATTGTGTTTTTTTTTTTTTCAAAAATGTGTAGACCGTGGAATTTTTATTTCTACAAGACACGGTTCTAGTTCTCATCTCCCTGTTGTTATTATACAAATATATATTTTACGATTAAGAGAATATTTTTGCTGCATAAAACACGAGTGAAAGGGTACAGGAATCCTTTCAATCCTAAAGTCGAGTTCTTGCACTCCTCGGACCTTACTGTTTGGAGTAGTACTATATCTGTGTAGTTTGCTTGAAGTAGGGTGATATAACAATCTATGATCCATCTTCATATCTCATGATTTGTTGACTTACAGATTGTAGAGGCACTATAGGAGTTGAAAACAAGATTGTGAAATGAAATTAGGTCTATCTATAAGTCAAAACATTAGGACAACTGAAAACAGTAATATATTTCATAACTGCCCAACAACAGAAATGTGTTGCAGACTTGTAGCAACTTTTAAAATTCAAATTTAAATGGTAAATGATGGTGATTAACAGTATCAAGAAGTTGTACCCCACACTCACACTCACGGTTTGACAGCTCTAAGACAGATAATAGTGAGAATTTGTCAACGAAAACACATATTTATTGAAGATTAGGAAGGGAAGTTCAATTGTATCTTCCCACAGCCTCTAGGCCACTTGACTGTTTATATGTATGAACAAACTAAATGAGGACTTCTGGGCATTATTGTTTTGATTCCTATTCGAAGCTTGTTTAGCTTGATTGTGTGTTGTCCTCTTTATTTGAATCTTCTGTTTACTTCATAGAAGTAGCCCAGGATCACCACAGCTGTGGCAACAGCTACTCCCACAACACTTTGTGCCAGTATTGTGCTGTTCTTCGCAGCTAGCTTAATACAAGAAGAACGCGGAGCAAACCCTAGCTCCGAGAGTTTCTTGTGTGATGCTGCATAGTCTTTAAAGAAAGCTTCCTCATCCTGCCAAACAAATGAACAAGACTTTAAGCTTGATGATATTGATTCATATAACAAATGCATTACTATATCACTTGTATGGCACTTAATATGTATCCATGAATATGCCGACTTTTTGTACATTTTTATGATTTCAGTTTTCAGAAAACAGAAAACTGTTTTCAGAAATGCAAACCAAGCAGGTCCTGAGTGTGTTACTTTCTCCTTTTCAACACAAAAATTATGCTACAATTCCATAATCACAATACAGGACTATAATACCTTTGCGTAAAGTTCAACGTAGGGACGGAACATAGGATCCTCCACTAGAACCTTGTCTGTGGGAAGTTTCAATAGCCCCTCTGAATCTCCTTTCAGAATCTCCCTGATTAGTCATATACACCATGTATTATCATATGCTATTCCAATTCATACTGATGTAAGAGAAGTGAAAGTTGTTGAGTTCTTATCTAGGTCTTACACAAAGTATGAGTTGTCAAATTTCAAAGGGTCCTTTGTCCAAGGACCATCAAAGCCTGATCTCTCTTTATGTGCCCTTCCCTACAACAAAATTGAACAAGATTAAATGTAGACTATAATACTATATCTTGGTATTTTTATCCGGTTGGCGTGTTTTGAGACGTTCCAGGTTCAATGTATGTAAAGTGTTTCGGTGAATTAACCGGAATACCGACTCTAATATTCAAAAACTATTATTCATATGTTGGAGAGCTGTGATCAAAGTTACCAATGTGTGGCCTCCAGATAGTGCTACAATGTCTTTGTTAGATAAACCCATCCTGTAGAAGATGTTCCTGAGATGTGATGCCCCTACAAAAAAGAAAATGAAGAGGATGTAATTTGTGGAACAGCTCTTTGTATATCCTATCCTCCTAGAGTTCATAAGCAAACACAACTAAGAATGAGTATTGGTTTAGACACAGTACTAAGATTATTTCGTCGTGTCTTCAAGGATAGTGGGGTTCGGGGAAAAAAAAAAGAACAGTAAGATTGTGTACATCTGATCATGGCTAAATTTCGTAATGTATTGAAACTTGTACACTGGGATGGCCCTTTAAACAAACAATCAACTTTGTTGCATCCGGGGAAGTGGTCAATAGGCTTTTGTTGCAGCAAATAGAGGACACTCAAATTAAGACTCGAAATAAAATGTAGAGTCAAGTCAGCAAGCACAACTCTAACGCGTCTCCACTCTCCACACTTGATTTAATTTGAAGAACGATTTTAGAGTATTGCGCGACAAAAATGCTCTTAGTAACTAACCTTGTTTAGCGTCCGGAAGGCGCCCTTCCTTGGGAGAATCCATTGAATCCTGATTAAAATAATAAGATAGTTATTTGAGAACCCAAAGATATCAAGTCCTTCCCTACAAGCATACCTTTCTTCCAGGAACAAATTCAATAGTTGGACCACCAGTGACCTCAACCGCAACAACCCCAGCAAGCTGCAAATCCAATAATAACTTCTATTATGTTCATTGCTCTGAATTTTTAAAAATCATTTTGCATAAACATCTGGTAATATCATGTCAATGAAAATTCAATCTAAAAAAATAAAATCTGTAATCAAGTCGTACTAAAATGGGTGAATAATGGGGTGGTTGAGTTCACCCATTGTCACTTCCTATGTTTCTTGTTTAATTAATATACTAAAAATTGCTACTATGTAACCGTCGCTTATCCAATGGATACTATTCAAATACATGCTCTGCTCAAACAAGATTTTGACTTACTAAAATTATTACTGAGAGTAAAATTTTAATGGGTTAATTTTATTTACACCCCTCATGTTTGTCTTTATTTCAATCACATTCCCTCACATTTGAGTATCTTCATTTACATTTCCCCAGGTTTGAGATTCTCATCATTTACACCCCTTAATGATAACATCATTCTAATTTTTTTTTATAAATACATAAATTACCTTCAATAGGATAACATAGTGTTGTTTGGAAACAAGAATATAATATTTTATCAATTTGACCCTCTTCAATAATTTAATCATTTAATTTTTTATTCAAAAAGTTTCACTTTATCATTATCATTTTTATTAAATTTTGAAAAAATATATAAAATTTGAAAAATATATATATAAATTTTGAAAAAAAACATATAAAATTCAAAACAAATATATAAAATTTGTAAAAAATATATAAAATTTGAAAAAATATATATAAAATTCAAGAAACAAATATAAATTTTGAAAAAACATATAAATTTTGAAATATATATATATAAAATTCGAAAAATATATATATACACGTATTAATATGTAAAGATAGTTAGAAATTTAATTTCTATTTTCGGTGGATGTGTTGGCAACAAGAAGATGAAATTAAAATAAAAAATGACTTGATATGGCAAAGGGAAAAACACGTATTAATATGTAAAGATAGTTAGAAATTTAATTTTTCGCAAATGAGATTAGGTTTATTGCTATTTTTTAAAAGAATAAAAATTAAAATTAAAAGCGTCTTTTAAATGTATTCACAGCTAAACCAAGGGTGTTCATGAACAAAGAAATGCTTTTCAACCCAATTAAGAAATGGAAAGATGAAATATTAGTTGAGAGCAAAGATTATTCCATCTCGCTTAAATCAATATCAGATCTAACTAATTGTTTTCTGTAAACCAACCAAAAAATGGTTAATCTCAACCATGAGATGTTGTTTATCACTTCTGACCTACATATTTATTAGTAAATAGAATAGGTAAACCTGTGAATTCAGTAAGATAATTTACTTTCCAAAACCGAGCTAAGTCTTCTACATCTTTGAGGAGATTGTGAAATGAGAAAAAAAAATTATAGAATATTATACACCTTCTAAATATTGTAAATAACTGATAAAAAGATGGCTGGTAGAACATTTCAGGTATGTGGTTTTAGTTATAAGTAGGGCTGCAAATAAATCGAGTTGTTCGTGAGTAAGTTTGGGTTCGGCTCGTTAAAAGACTGGCTCGTATTCGTTTGTTTAGTAAATGAACCGTGCTTGAACATATTTTTTAGGCTCGTTTACTAAATGAACCGAGCTTGAGCATTGCTGAGCTCGGCTCGTCAATCTCGTGAACAAGTTCATTTAAGTCAAATAGTAAGATTATCTCATAAGTTATAACCCCAAACAAATGTGATTTGAAAAAATTGTGAAGAAAGTTATTGAAAATTATAGGACTGATGCGATCATTTCATAAAAATTACTTCAAAAATGTCTATATCAGTGAATATATATATATATATATATATAATAAAAATAAATAATATTCAAATAACATGGTATTCTAAAAATAAATACATGTTAAAAACAAACATGTAACAACTTAATTTAGGCGAATATTGGTAAGAATAATATATGTTGCAACTATTCGTGAGTAGACTCGAGCTCGACTCATTAAAATAAATGCTCGGCTCGGGCTCGTTCGTTTAATAAATGAACCGAGCTTAAGCACAATTTTTAGGCTCGTTTAATAAATGAACCGATGTTGAACATTCCAAAGCTTGGCTCGGCTCGGTTCGGTTCATTTGCAGCCTGAGTTAGAAGTAAGAGTTTAATTGATAACACTTATTTACTACTTAAATTTGAACATATTTAATACTTTCAGTTAAATGCGTTTGATAAAAAAATTAAAAACATTAATTGTCACTTAAAATGAAGTAAAAAATTTTATTGACAGGGTCATCACTTAACACTGAAGTCGGAAGACTAAAAATTTACAAAAACACAAAAGTTTGAAGAATTATAATTTACAAAAATATTAGAAAATACTTAAATTTCAGATCTTAATATTTTTAGTATTTGATTTTTAATTTTGTCAAACAACACCTAAATGTTAGTGAAAAATTCTCAACATTATTCGATGAAAAGAATTTTCGACCAAATCTTAGCCATGAAATATAAAACAGGATTATAAACAAGGACTAGCAAGCAATACGACATTAGTAAAAAAATTCATTTTTTGTCAATTACAACCCTATGGACACGAGATACGAGTATGACATGACACGAACACGGATACTGTGACATGATAAATCTTAAAAAAAACAGGACACGACACAGCACAAACACATCAAAGATATTAACAACAAATTTATTTTATAGTTAAAATAAATCAAATTTAATTATTTTATCATTATTTGATAATATTTTATATTATCTTTTTTATTAATTCATAATACATTTTGTATTATATTAAAATCAAGGGTTAATTTCAGTAAACCCCCCTATACTATCCAGATTAATCAACTAACCCCTTGTGTGTCCACTTTACCCCCTATACTATTCAATTTCATCAAATTGCCCCCTCACTTCTCAAAATGCCTAAACTACACTCAATAGTATAAGGAGGTTTAGCGAATTATTTCGGAAAAAATAATATATACTTTTTGCAAAAAAAAAAAATTTTGAAAAAAAATCATATTTTGTTCCAAAATATGAAAAAATATTTCAAAAAATATTTTTTTTGCGAAAAAGTATATATTAAGTTCCAAAATATGAATTTTGTTTTTGAAAAATATTTTTTTTGCGAAAAAGTATATATTATGTTCCAAAATATGAATTTTTTTTTCGAAAAAGATTTTTTTTGCAAAAAATCATATTATGTTCCAAAATATGAATTTTGTTTCCAAAAAATATTTTTTTTGCGAAAAAGTATATATTATGTTCCAAAATATGAAAAAAAAATTCGAAAAATATTTTTTTTGCAAAAAAGTATATATTATGTTCCAAAATATGAATTTTGCAAAATCATATTTGGAACATAATATATACTTTTCGCAAAAAATTATTTTTCAGAAATAAATCATATTTTGGAACATAATATATATTTTTTGCAAAACAATTATTTTTCAGAAAAAAATCATATTTTGGAACATAATATATATTTTTTGCAAAAAAAAAAAATTTCGAAAAAAAATTCATATTTTGGAACATAATATATACTTTTTTGCAAAAAAATATTTTTCGAAAAAAAAATTCATATTTTGGAACATAATATATACTTTTTCGCAAAAAAAATATTTTCGGAAAAAAAAATCATATTTTGGAACAAAATATGATTTTTTTTCGAAATTTTTTTTTTTTGCAAAAAGTATATATTATATTTTCCGAAATAATTCACTAAACCCCCTTATACTATTAATTTCATTAAACCCCCTTATACTATAGTATAGGGGGCAAAGTGGACACACAAGGGGTTAATTGATTAATCTGGATAGTATAAGGGGGTTTACTGAAATTATCCCTAAAATCGATTAAAAATTACCCTTGTCATGTCATCCAAGTATCAAAAACTTCTCCATGGAGTGTCCAAAAACATTTAAGTCTCAGGACACTTTTAGTTGTGACAAACACGTGTCCGACCTGTTATATGAAGTGTCTATGCTTCATAAATCAGAATATATTTTAATATGTATTGCATAACTTTTGAAAGTAAATCATACAACCTTGGATGAAGTATACGGCTAGAATTTGGTATAGATGCATATTATGTGAAGTACACTGTTAGAATTTGATGTATGTACGAGTAACTCATGGAATATAATATGAGATATAGGAGTAGTCTTCCCCACCCCCCGGTTAAATATAGAGGAGGAGGAGTCTTTGATGTAATAGAATGATGGTGTTTTATATATAGGACGAAATATATATATATATATATTCTGTTTTTTCCTTATATTTTTAAATGTCAGAATTGACAACAATGCATACAATTAAGATGAGTGTAACTGTGAAACTTATTCTATAAGTTCCATGCATGCCATGCATGTTAATGATTCAAGGTGATGAAATAATGATGTAATGAAGAGGATGATGCATGCAATGACCTACATGAAGGAGTGATGCATGCAATGACCATTAAAATGGAAGCTTCCATGGAGTGTTCAACTTGATAACATCTTTGACAACTTGCAAAAAGAATTCAAGATAGAATTCTCCTCCTTTATTTACAGAGCCTATAAATAGAGGCATACACTTGTTGTATAATTTTAAGCTCAATTTCAGTGATAGAGCAAGTGTGAGGGTTGACAGAAAATCCGAAATATATTGAGCTACCCCTCCGTGGACGTACCCGATTTTGGGGAACCACGTAAATATCATTGTGTCTATGTGTTTGTGTGTGTTTGAGTAGTATTTAGGTCAAACAATTGGTATCAGAGCCATTTTTGTTCAAAATAGAGCCGTTCCTTTCGACTCTATTTCGAAGCAAACCAAGCCTTAACATCAAATACCAAATACACTAGGAGCTTGCCCATCAAGAGAGGAAGGTTTTCCCGTTAATTTAAGGCCAAACAAGCCCTCCACGCGCCTCCAGAAGAACGGCGCGTCAAGGGGCATCGGCGGCACGCGCCCACGCGCCTTCTTCCTCCAGCGCGCGTGAGGCCCACGCGCGGACACGCGCTCCACGCATCTTCTCCGGCTAACCGGGATTTTCCGGCGAGGATTCCGGCGACTGGTTTTTTTCCGGCAATGACGTCAGCATCCACGTGTGCCAGTAATATGATGACACGTGTCACCAACCATGATTGACACGTGTCACCATCCAGAAGCTGCCACGTGTGCCCAATAAGGGGCTGCCACGTGTCAATTTTGTCAGCTGCCACGTCATCAAATTTATGATATTTACAGTTTTGCCCTTCTACACTGTTTTGGTCATTCCGAGCTCGTTTTAAGTCCGTTTTGAGTGAACGAAAGGTCGATCCTAGCTAAATCGATCGTTCCGGATTCAACGGTGGGCTCCGTTTTTCGAAATTAGTATTCTAATTTTGGGAAAAATCGGTTTGAAGTTTTATTGCTCATAGTTGGTGAATTAATTTCATCAATCTTTTAATATCTGTTATTTCAAGTCATGACTGAAGTACAGGATACCGAGCAATCAGAGGCCAGAGATACTGGAGGGAATACTGTTGGGACGAGCGGTTCTATGAGGAGAACCATGTTGTCAAATGCAAAGTTTGAGGTGGAGAAATTCGACGGCACCAATAACTTTGGCATGTGGCAATGCGAAGTTCAGGATCTTTTATTTCGAGATGGTTCCCAGATTGCCTTGGATGCTAAACCCAAGGATATCTCGGATGAAGATTGGACGTTTGTGAATCGTCAAGCTTGCGACACAATCCGATTGTGTTTAGCGAAAGATCAGAAGTACTTTGTGATGAAAGAAAATATGGCGGCAGATCTGTGGAAGAAACTGGAGGACAAATTTATGACGAAAAGTCCAGAAAATCGCCTTTATCTGAAGTCAAAGCTCTTCAGATTCCAGTACAAGAAAGGTACCCCTATGATCGAACACTCAAACAATTTCAACAAACTAATTGCAGATTTACAGAATTTAGATGTTGAAATTCTTGATGAAGATAAAGCTTTGATTTTATTAAATTCCCTGCCTGAAAGCTATGATCATTTATCCACAACTTTAATGTATGGAAAAGATGAGGTTAAATACATAGATGTTGCTAACGCTTTGGTAAACAATGAGTACCGGAAGAAGGATCAACATGATCACCGGGACAATACATTAGAGGCGTTGACTGTAGACAGAGGCAGGACGAATAACAGATCAAAAGGAAAGGGGAGATGGCGGTCCAAATCCAGATCACAACCAAACAGATCTGAATCATCCAGAAGACGGCAAGAGAAGGATGAGTGTTTCTAGTGTCACCAGAAAGGGCACTGGAAAAGAGACTGTCCAAACAAGGACAAGTCACATGCCAATATTGCCAGAAAGAAGGAAGACGAAGATGAATCAGCCTTTACTGTTTCATCGTCAGACACTGGTCAGTCTGATAGATGGATTCTTGATTCAGGTTGTTCTTATCATATGTGTCCAAACAGGAATTGGTTCTCTAGCTTCGAGGAGCTTGATGGAGGAGTTGTGCTAATGGGCAACAACAATACCTGTCAGACCAAAGGGATCGGAACAATACGTCTGAAGATGCACGACGGTACAATCAGAAAACTCTCTGATGTCAGGTATATTCCAGACCTGAAGAAAAACCTCATTTCATTAGGGGTTTTAGATTCCAGTGGTTACAAGATGACCATGGAAGGTGGAGTTCTGAAAGTAGTTCGAGGTGCATTCGTGGCAATGAGAGGTATTTTAAAGAAAAATCTGTATTACCTAGATGGGTATACAGTAACCGGAAGAGCAGCTGTGACAAGCAGTTCTGAAAACAAGTCAGCCGATCTGACCCGACTCTGGCACATGCGTTTAGGGCATGCAGGTGAAAAGGCGTTGCAAGGCTTAGTGAGGCAAGACAAACTAAAAGGTGCCAAAACTGGCAAACTTGATTTCTGTGAGCACTGTGTGCTAAGCAAACAGACGAGGGTCAAGTTTGGCACGGCGATTCATCGAACGAAGGCAACACTAGACTATGTTCACACAGACGTCTGGGGGCCATCCAGAATCGCTTCATTGGGATGTAAACGTTGGTTTGTAACGTTTATTGATGATTTTTCTAGATATGTCTGGGTTTATACTATGAAGCATAAAGATGAAGTGCTAGAAATCTTTCTTAAATGGAAGAAAATGATAGAGACCCAGACAGGCAGGAAGCTCAAAAGGCTCAGATCAGACAACGGTGGCGAGTACAAATCAGATCCCTTCATGGAAATCTGTCAGAATGAAGGGATAATTAGACACTTCACAGTGCCTAGAACGCCACAACAAAATGGAGTAGCAGAAAGAATGAATCGCACTTTGGTGGAAAAAGTACGATGTATGCTATCTCAATCTGAGCTAAGCAAGACATTTTGGGCAGAGGCGTTGGTATACTCCACTCACATTGTCAACCGACTTCCTGCAACTGCACTAGATAGGAAAACTCCCAAGGAGGTATGGTATGGATATCCAGTTTCTGATTATGATTCTTTTCATATATTTGGGTGTCCAACATACTTTCATGTTGTAGAATCTAAACTGGATCCTAGAGCCAAGAAAGCTCTCTTCATGGGACATAGTGAAGGAGTGAAAGGATTCCGATTGTGGTGCACAGAAACAAAGAAGATCATCTGTAGCAGAGATGTTACTTTTGATGAGTCTGTCATGCTGAGACAAATAACTCCAACTAAAGAAGAAGTGAATCCAAATATTCAGCAACAGGTGGAGTTTGAGAGTCACGAAGATACTGAGCCACCAGTTGATAGTTCTGAAGATGATTCTGATAGTCAGGACGAGGACTCAGTTGAGGTGGAGACTCCATCTCCAGTACAGATGATTCATCAGCAGCCAGACTCTATTGCAGCCAGCAGACCCAGAAGGGTCATTTAGAAGCCAGCCCGATTTATTGACATGGTGTCATTTGCACTTCCAGCGACAGAAGATGATGTCCCTAACACTTACAAAGAAGCAGTACACAGTACTAATAGTAAGAAATGGAAGGCAGCTATGGATGAAGAGATGAAGTCTCTACATAAAAATCAGACTTGGAAGCTAGTTCAACTTCCAAAGGGCAAGAAAGCTATTGGCTGTAAATGGGTTTATGCTCAGAAAGAAGGTGATCCCGGCATAAACCAGATCAGATACAAAGCCAGACTCGTAGCTAAAGGCTATGCTCAAAGGGAAGGAATCGACTACAACGAGGTATTTTCGCCTGTTGTTAAACATTCCTCTATTCGGATACTTTTGGCTTTAGTAGCACAGTTTGATCTCGAGTTAGCTCAACTTGATGTCAAAACTGCATTTCTCCATGGCACTTTGAACGAAGAGATCTACATGACTCAGCCCGATGGGTTCAAAGTTCCAGGACGTGAGAACTGGGCATGTAAATTGAGCAAGTCACTGTATGGCTTGAAACAGTCCCCGAGACAATGGTACAAAAGGTTTGACTACTTTATGAAGCAACAAAAGTATACCAGAAGCCATTTTGATCATTGTGTATACCTTCGAAAACTCTCAGATGGTACATTTGTATATTTGCTCTTATATGTAGATGATATGTTGATAGCATCTAAGAGCAAGGTGGAGATCAATAGACTGAAGACTCAACTGAGCTCAGAGTTCGAGATGAAGGATCTTGGCGAAACTAAGAAGATACTTGGGATGGAGATCAAGCGAGACAGACAGAAAGGCACAGTGTGTTTAACTCAAACGAAGTATTTGAAGAAAGTGCTTCAGACATTTGCCATTGATGGCAACACCAAATCCGTAAGCACCCCGCTGGCCTCACACTTCAAACTAAGTGCAAAGATGTCACCAACCACAGATGATCAGAAAAGGCAAATGGAACATGTTCCATATGCAAATGCAGTTGGTGCCCTTATGTATGCAATGGTATGTACCAGACCCGACATTTCACATGCTGTAAGTATGGTGAGTCGATACATGCACAATCCTGGTAAAGGCCATTGGCAAGCAGTAAAGTGGATTCTATGGTACATTCATGGTACTGTGGATATCAGTTTAAAGTTCGAGAAAGCTAAGACAGTGGGTAAGCATCTAGTTGGATATGTTGATTCTGACTATGCTGGAGATCTTGATAAAAGAAGATCTACTACCGGTTATGTCTTCACTATGGCAGGCGGACCAGTATGCTGGAGGTCAACATTACAGTCAACGGTGACTTTGTCTACTACAGAGGCAGAATATATGGCTATAACTGAAACTTTCAAGGAAGCTATTTGGCTTCAAGGGTTGACTACAGACTTGGGTATTTTTCAAGAAACCGTGAAGGTTTTTTGTGACAGTCAAAGTGCCATTTGTTTGGCAAAGAACCAAGTCCATCACAGTCGTACCAAGCATATTGATGTTCGGTTCCACTTTGTTCGAGACATAGTAGATAATGGGAACATTCTACTACAGAAGATAGGAACTGCAGATAATCCTGCAGACATGCTTACCAAAGTGGTTACAGGGATCAAGTTTCAATACTGTTTGGACTTGATCAATATCTCTCGGACTTATAGCGCTTAAATGCGTATTGGGGGGTAGCTCAATCAGAAGACTTAGCCAGTGAACTCTTTCGTCATGGTGGAGATTTGTGAAACTTATTCTACAAGTTCCATGCATGCCATGCATGTTAATGATTCAAGGTGATGAAATAATGATGTAATGAAGAGGATGATGCATGCAATGACCTAATGAAGGAGTGATGCATGCAATAACCATTAAAATGGAAGCTTCCATGGAGTGTTCAACTTGATAACATCTTTGACAACTTGCAAAAAGAATTCAAGATAGAATTATCCTCCTTCATTTACAGAGCCTATAAATAGAGGCATACACTTGTTGTATAATTTTAAGCTCAATTTCAGTGATAGAGCAAGTGTGAGGGTTGAGAGAAAATCCGAAATATATTGAGCTACCCCTCCGTGGACGTACCCGATTTTGGGAAACCACGTAAATATCATTGTGTCTATGTGTTTATGTGTGTTTGAGTAGTATTTAGCTCCAACAGTAACAACATCTTAACACACACACAAGACTTATTGAAATATAATTACCTGATAAAGATCAGCATATGTGATTTTTGGATGCTTAGCCTTCACTGGTTCTGATATCAGCAAAATAACAAAGCAGTGATGTCTTTATGAAAAAATATATTCCTCTAAAAGAATTTTTATCCCAACCAATGCAACAATATTGAAAATTTTCCCTCCAAATAAGGGAGATGAAATCCAGTAATACTTTTGGTAGCATATAAAAAATAAATAAAAGAATTGAAAAAAATACATTAGATATAAAAGATAAGAATGAGCTGTAATCCCCCAAGACTAAGATGAATTAATTCAATTACAAAACTATATAAATAATATGTGAAAAATGAAATGAATTGAGCAAGGGTGGAGTAACTAAATGTACAGAATATCACCTCCAATTCCTTTATTTACCCAAAAAAAAAAAACTAAATGTACAGAAATTAGGGAGTAAATTAAGTCTCACCACATAGTTCAATTGCGATTCTGATACCATTATTTGAGCTGTGATTCATCTCTTCCTGGTTCCTGATCGAACCATTAGGTCCTCCTGTCTTCGTTTTGGCGTCGTAAGTCCCTGCATCGTGCCACCTGCAACATGTATCATAGTCCACGCCTCCATAAATCACTATTTTAGAACCTATTGTCACCAATTGATATATATATATATATATATATGAATATATAGACTATAGAGAGACAATATACAACTACACAAGTCAGTTCTCATCTGCATTCTCGTCTTCCTCTCGTATAAATTCAATCACATGAATTCTCTTCTTTCTTTTTTTTTTTCATTTTCTCCCATTATACGCGATTCCTTCTCTTAAATTTACTTCCGTTTTTTAAAATTTTTTTTTTTAATTGTTTCATCTCACATGATCTTTGGTCTGACATATAGACAACTCTTTCTAATTTAACCGCTGTAATATTTGAGTTTACATTTAGGTGCGTTTGAAAATCTTGTTTTTTGTATTTGTTTTCTGTCTTCAAATATAAAAACTGTATTTGTATTTATCTTTGTTTTTTTCAACAAAAAACTAAAAACAAAAAAGCGTTTGGATCAAAATTTGTATTGAAAAATAAAATGGTATTGGTGGGCGGTGGTGGTGGCCGGCGGTGACCGGCGGCGGCGGGGGGCGGTGGTGGTGGGTGACTGGTGGAGGCGGCACCCGACGGCGGTGGGGGCCGGCAGCGGCAACCGGTGGTGGGGGTGGGGGTGGGGGTGGTTGGTGGCGGCGGCGATGGGGACCTGACGGAGGTGGTACCCTAAACAGTGAAAAAACTCAAAAAACAACTAAAAGTTGTATTTGGTGTTTTCACCACTTTTATCCACTATTCACATAAAACAGTTTTATTGGAAAAAAAAAAAGTGAACAGTAAACGCGTTTGCCAAAAATGTTTTTATTTTTAAAATGGGTGAACCGTAAAAAAACAAAATTGTTTTCTAGTGAGCCAATTAGACCCTTAATATGATCATACCACCTAAATCTACTTTTTCTATTTAATTCTTTTATACACGATTCACGTACGTAGACATTCATTATTTATCTCATCTATCCGAATGATTTTTAAATTAACACCCTCATTTCTACTATATACATTCATTGTATTTGTATCTTCGTTTTATAGATTTCTTTTTCTTACTCAATTTGATATTCATATCGCTAGCTCGCCTTCATCTAGTTCAACTCTCTCCACATTTTCTGTAATTTTTTTTTTGGTCATAAATTGCAACAATTACACAACATGATATCCATAAATCCCAAAGAATCCATTACTAGCGCGAGAATAAACGAGACAAAAATTAATGGAACAGTAAACTAATTTAAAAGAAAGAGATTAGAGAGAGTTACGCCAAACGAAGCATTATAGGAGCACAATTTTTGCTAGAGATGAGAGCACGAAGATCGCGACGAGCCTTCTCAATTTCCTTGAGGCACTCTGCATCTACTACCGGTTCTGCCATGGCAAGAGCTGAAATTACTTAGTAAAGAAACAAGTTTGATATATATGTGTGTGTGTGTGTGTGTATATATATATATATCTGTGAAATATGTATAGACAGAGAGGAGAGAGGAAGTGAAGAGAGGTGCAAGAAACGGATACAACAGTGAAGAAGGAAAGGATTGATTCTGCTTTTGACTAGAGAGGAAGGAAAAGGGAATATATAAGGGAGGGAAAGGAATAAGATCATGATACAAAGTTGGTGTTTAAAATTTTTAAAAATATATGATATATAATATCTATATATGTTCTTATCAATGGTGTACACGTGGCAAGAAAAGGGCCGTTGACGTGGTTGAATCATGTTTTTGGGGTCGGGTCCTTATCTTTCTTGGGTTGCGGCCAATCTACATACGTTGGAACGGATAACTGAATTGGAATTGGTTCGTCATCCACGTTAATTATCTTTTAAAGTAAGTGAATGAAATTAAATATAAAAAATAATTTAAAATTGGGTTAATTTCACAAAAATCACATATATTATTTAATTTAATCAACTAATCTCAAAACTAATCTCCACCGTGTTCACTTTGTCCCTATACTATTCAATTTCATCACTACGCCCCCTCCCCTCACATTTGAAGTCAAAATACTTAAACTACCCTCAATAATATAAGAGAGTTTAGTGAAATCAATTCTTTAAGAAAATTATTTTTCGAAAATCAATTATATTTTTCATAAAAATTATAAATTTCAAATATGCATATATATGTTTCAAAAATATATATATTTTTAGAAAACAATATATATTTCAAAAAATATATATATTTCAGAAAATATATAATGAAAAATGAGATATATATTGGAATATATATATAATTCGTCAAAAATATATATTTTCTGAATTGTTTTCAAAAAATATGATTTTTTTCCGAAAAATATTTTTTTTAAGAACAATATATATTATGTTCCAAAATATGAATTTTTTCTGAAAATTATTTTTTTGTGAAAAATATATATTATTTTCCAAAATATTAATTTTTTCCAAAAAATATATATTATTTTCCAAAATATAAAAAATATGTATTTCAGAAAAAATATATATTATATATATTTTTCGCAAAAAAAATATTTTTCATAAAAAATCATATTTTGGAAAATAATATATAATTTTCGCAAAAAATCATATTTTGGAACATAATATATATTTTTCGAAAAAAAAATCATATTTTTTTAAAACAATTCAAAAATATATATATTATTGACTAATTATATATATATTTCCCGAAATATATATTTTTTAGCTTTTGAAAAGTAATATATATTTTTCGCAAAAAAATTATTTTTCGGAAAAAAATTATATTTTTTAAAAACAATTCGGAAAATATATATTTTTGACGAATTATATATATATATTCCGAAATATACATCATTTTCCAATATATATATATATTTCCCAATATATATATATATTTCCCAAAATATATATTGTTTTCGAAAAATATTTTTTTCCCAAAATATATATATATTTGAAATTTATAGTTTTTACAAAAAATATAATTGATTTTAAAAAAATAATTTTTTTAAATGGTTGATTTCACCAAACCCCCCTATACTATTGAGGGTAGTTTAGGTATTTTGACTCCAAATGTGAGGGGAGGGGGCATAGTGATGAAATTGAATAATATATGGGGCAAAGTGGACACAGTGGGGGTTAGTTGATTAAATTGGATAGTATAGGGGGTTTTGTGAAATTAACCCTTTAAAATTTAGTATTCTATCCTAATCAAAATTTTAATTTATATCTTTAAAATTCAATTAGATCTTAATGATAGAATTTAAATACAAAATTCATACAATCAAAAACAATTGTGATGTTCGGATAAGAGAATTGATAACCCACCACTATGATCCTATATTTTAGCTATAATGGTTTAGGTTTGACAGAGAATTGTTGAAAGTAAAGTTTAAATTGGTCAAATAAAAACCCAAGCAACTCATGTGTTATTCATGGGATTACCATGGATGTTTATTTCTAGTCAAATAAGATTTGACAACTTTAGTAGGTGTGTTGCCATTTTTGACAAAAATGAAACTCATGTAATGTGTGTGTATTAGTTTATTGTGTGTTTAGGATCTCTAAGTCTATAAAAGGCATATGTAACCATTAGTTTCATATCAAGTAATTTTACAAGGAATTCTTTATTTAATTCTCTCTTTCCCTCAATTATATTTTGTTCTCCATAAATTCTAGTGTGATAATAATCTTGTGTCCCAACAAGTGGTATCAGAGCCAACAATTCCGAAGTTGCAAATTGAATAATGTCTGCAAACAATTCGATTCATTTACAACTTCCAAAGCTCACCGGAAAAAATTACAACAGTTGGTCCGTCTAATTGAAAGTATTTTTTCGGTCCCAAGATTTGTGGAATTTGGTGGAGACCGGCTACATCGAAGTAGCGGACTCAAAAGTATTTGAGGTGTTGAAGAAGGAGGAGAAAAATGCGCTGATCGAGATCCGAAAAAAGGATCAAAAAGCATTATATGCCATTTTTCAAGATGTAGACGAGTTGGTATTTGAAAAAATAGCGGCGGCGGAGATGGCACACACGGCGTGGGATATTTTGCAAAAATCTTACAAAGGCGATGATCTGGTCAGACAAGTGCAACTACAAATGTTAAGAGGTGATTTCGAATCTCTAATGGGTGATAAGGAATCAACCTCGGCATACATTGATCGGGTGCAATCCATCGTTAATCAATTGAAGGTTAATGGATAAATGATTGATGATCAAAAGATTGTGGAAAAGGTTTTAAGATCTTTGACCACAAAATTTGATTATGTAGTTGCGGCGATCGAAGAAGGGCAAGACATATCAACCATGTCCATTGAACAGTTGATGGGTACATTAGGCTCCCACGAGCAAAGGATGAACCAGAAGACCAACAACTCTAGCACGAAGTTGGTGTTGCAGAGCAGATTTGTTTTGATAAATCGAGGGGGCAGTCAAGGTCGGCGAGGTTGCGGATGCAGTTGTGGTAGAGGAAGAAATGACTATGGAGGTTACGGTGGTAATACCGAAACACGTGACAAAACCAACGTCAAATGCCATCGGTGTCAGCGGTTCGGACATTACAAAAATGAATGTCAAACCCATATGCCTGACGAAAAGGGTGAGTATGCAAATGATATTCTCAAGAAGTTTCATATGGATTCAGTGACGCCAATTCGGACTCCAGTGGCAGAACGTATGGAGATGAGGAAAGAAGGAAGTGGTGAACTGGTAAACCCAACATATTTTAAAAGTATAGTCGGTAGTCTACGTTATTTGACTTCTACTAGACCAGATATTTTTTATGGTGTGGGGTTTATCAGTCGGTTCATGGAAACACCCCGACAATCACATCTACATGCAACAAAATGAATCTTATGGTACGTGAGTGGTACTCAGGATCATGGAATTTTTTATACATATTCTGACGATTTCAGTCTAATAGGCTATACAGACAGTGATTGGGCAGGTGATGTGGAGACTCGGAAAAACACTTTTGGGTATGTTTTCTATCTGGGAGAAGGAGTGTTCTCTTGGTCCTCGAAGAAGCAACAAGTTGTTACATTGTCAACAGCGGAAGCGGAATACATGGCAGCTACATCGGCAGCATGTCAAGCTGTATGGTTACGCCACATGCTAAATGAGTTACACTATGAACATGAAGGTCCAACCAAAATCATGTGCGATAATAAGTCAGCAATCGCACTTGCTAAAAATCTGGTGTTTCATGGTCGAAACAAGCATATTGGGATCAAATATCATTACATTCGAGATTTAGTTAAAGATGGAGAAATCGAACTAGATTTTTGCAGATTAGAAGATCAAGCGGCAGATATTTTGACTAAACCGTTAAAATCTGACGTGTTTGAAAAACTGAAAAATATACTGTGGGTTGTTAATTTCAAAGACAAATTTAAGGGAGGCTGTTAAAAGTAAAGTTTAAATTAGTCAAATAAAAACCCAAGCAACCAATGTGTTATTCATGGGTTGCCATGGATGCTTCTTTATAGTCAAATAAGGTTTAACAACTTTAGTAGGTGTGTTGCCATTTTTGACAAAAATGAAACTCATGTAATGTGTATGTATTAGTTTATTGTGTGTTTAGGATTTGTAAGCTTATAAAAGGCATATGTAACCATTAGATTCATATCAAATAATCTTTTAAGGAATTCTTTCCTTAATTCTTTATTTCCCTCATTTATATTTTGTTCTCCATAAATTCTAGTGTGATAATAATCTTGTGTCCCAACAAGAATTTCGGGGATTATAATTATTCAATGTGTATTATAAATCCTATTACAAATCAAACAGTGACTCTCCCTCCATTTCCTGAAATTGTCCAATACCGTGATAATTCTGTATTGGTATATGCTCATTCTATCAAAAGATACAAAGTTGTGTTCCTTGGGGATTCCATCGACCGATTATTATGTGGAGTATTCACCGTGGGTAGTGATACTACATGGAGATTGATTGATACTCCATGGAATGATCGTTTAATATTTGATATCACACCACTATTTGCCGAAGGGTATTTTTACTGGACCCCTGACGACATATATTCTACGTTTTTTGTAGCTATGGACGTCGAGAATGAAATAATGCAGGAGCTTCCACTCCCGGAGGTGTATTTAAATAATCGAAGAGGGAGTTATTTTGTGGTAAAGGGAAGCTTTCTAGCTTTGATGGTTGAAAAAAAAAAATAGTTTGGTGTAGGAAGTTTGGGCACCGACAGATCTAAACACACGAGAATGGACGAGGCTGTTGGACCTAAACTCTAATCAAACACATAAACACAATGATTTATACGTGGTTCCCCAAAAAACGAGTACGTCCACTGAGGGGTAGCTCAATATATCTCTTTCTGGAATTCTCTCCACCCTTACAATGCTCTCTATACACAGAATTGAGCTTAATGTTATAGCATGTGTACACCTTTATTTATACACGAACAAGAGGAGTAGGTGGTGGCCAAAGTCAAGCATGGCTGCTAGAGTGGGTGACTGCCAAACATTTAGTCTTCAATGGCTGCCAAGCAAGGAAGTCTTCAATGGTGTGTTGCAGAAGCTTCATCTTGAGTCATCCTATACATCATTAATATATATACATCATTGCATGCATCACTCTTCAATCACTCTTGAGTCATAATTCTCACAAATCTCCACCATGACGAAAGATTCTATTGTCTAAGTCTTCTGATTGAGTCTTCTGATTGAGCTACCCCCCATTGCGCTTTTAGGCACTCTGAGCCTGAGAGATATTGATCAAGTCCAAACAGTATTGAAACTTGATCCCTGTAACCATTTTGGTGAGCATGTCTGCAGGATTATCTGCAGTCCCTATCTTCTGTAGTAGAATGTTCCCATCATCTACTATGTCTCAAACAAAGTGGAACCGAACATCAATATGATTGGTATGACTATAATGAACTTGGTTCTTTGCCAAACAAATGGCACTCTGACTATCAAAAAAAACCTTCACGGTTTCATGAAAAACACCCAAGTCTGCAGTCAATCCTTGAAGCCAAATAACTTTCTTGAAAGCTTTGGTTACAGCCATATATTCTGCCTCTGTAATAGACAAAGTCACCGTTAACTATAATGTTGACCTCCAGCATACTGGTTCGCCTGTCATAGTGAAGACATAACCGGTAGTAGATCTTCTTTTATCAAGATTGCCAGCATAGTCGGAATCAACATATCCAACTAGATGCTCACCCATTGTCTTCTCTCTCTCGAACTTTAAACTGATATCTATAGTACCATGAATGTACCATAGAATCCACTTCACTGCTTACCAATGGCCATTACCAGAATTGTCCATGTATCGACTCACCATACTTACAGTATGTGAAATGTCGGGTCTAGTACATACCATTGCATACATAAGGGCACCAACTGAATTTGCATATGGAACATGCTCCATTTGCCTTTTCTGATTGTCTGTGGTTGGTGACATCTTTGTACTCAGTTTGAAGTGTGAGGCCAACGGTGTGCTTACTAATTTTGTGTTGCCATCAATAGCAAATGTCTGAAGTACTTTCTTCATATACTTTGTTTGAGTTAAACACACTATGACTTTCTGTCTGTCCTGTTTGATCTTCATCCCGAGTATCTTCTTAGCTTTGCCAAGATCCTTCATCTCGAACTTTGAGCTCAATTGAGCCTTCAGTCTATCGATCTCCACCTTGCTCTTAGATGCGATCAACATATCATCTGCATATAAGAACAAATATATAAATGTACCATCTGGGAGTTTTCGAAGGTATACACAATGATCAAAGTGGCTTTTAGTATACTTATGTTTCTTCATGAAGTAGTCAAACCTCTTGTACCATTGTCTCGGGGACTGTTTCAAACCATACAGTGACTTGTTCAATTTATATGCCCAGTTCTCACGTTCTGGAACTTTGAACCCATCTGGCTGAGACATGTAGATCTCTTCGTTCAAAGTGCCATGGAGAAATGCAGTTTTGACAACAAGTTGAGCTAACTCGAGATCAAACTGTGCTACTAAAGCCAAAAGTATCCGAATAGAGGAATGTTTAATAACAGGCGAAAATACCTCATTGTAGTTGATTCCTTCCCTCTGAGCGTAGCCTTCGTTACGAGTCTGGCTTTATATCTGATCTGGTTTATGCCGGGAGCACCTTCTTTCTGAGCATAAACCCATTTACAGCCAATAGCCTTCTTGCTCTTTGGAAATTGAACTAGTTTCCAAGTCTGATTTTGATGTAAAGACTTCATATATTCATCCATTATTGCCTTCCACTTCTTACTATCAGTACTGTGCATTACTTCTCTGTAAGTGTTAGGGACATCATCTTCTGTCGCTGGAAGGGCAAATGACACCATGTCAATTAATCGGGTTGGCTTCTGAATGACCCTTCTGGGTCTGCTGGTGGCGATAAAGTTTGGCTGCTGACTAATCACCTGTACTGGAGATGGAGCCTCCACCTCAATTGAGTCCTCGTCCTGACTATCAGAATCATCTTCAGAACTATCAACTGGTGGCTCAGTATCTTCGTTACTCTCAAACTTCACCTGCTGCTGAAGATTTGGATTCTCCTTTTCTTTAGCTGGAGTTGTCTGTCTTAGCATGACAGACTCATCAAAAGTAACATCTCTACTACAGACGATCTTCTTTGTTTCAGTGCACCACAAACGGAATCCTTTAACTCATTCACTATGTCCCATGAAGAGAGCTTTCTTGGCTCTAGGATCCAGTTTAGATTCCACAACATGAAAGTATGATGGATACCCAAATATATGAAAAGAATCATAATCAGAGACTGGATATCCGGACCATACCTCCTTGGGAGTTTTCCCATCTAGCGTAGTTACAAAAAGTCGGTTGACAATGTGAGTGGAGTATGCCAACGCCTCTGCCAAAAATGTCTTGCTCAGCTCGGATTGAGATAGCATACATCGTACTTTCTCCACCAAAGTGCGATTCATTCTTTCTGTTACTCCATTTTGTTGCGGTGTTTTAGGCACTGTGAAGTGTTTAATTATCCTTTCATTCTGACAGATTTCCAGGAAGGGATCTGATTTGTACTCACCACCGTTGTCTGATATAAGCCTCTCGAGCTTCCTGCCTGTCTGGGTCTCTATCATTTTCTTCCATTTAAGAAAGATATCTAGCACTTCATCTTTATGCTTCATAGTATATACCCAGACATATCTAGAAAAATCATCAATAAATGTTACAAACCAACGTTTACCTCCCAATGAAGTGATTATGGATGGCCCCCAGATGTCTGTGTGAACATAGTCTAGTGTTGCCTTCGTTCAATGAATCGTCGTGCCGAACTTAACCCTCGTCTGTTTGCTTAGTACATAGTGCTCACATAAGTCAAGTTTGACAGTTTTGGCACCTTTTAGTCTGTCTTGCCTCACCAAGCCTTGCAGCGCCTTCTCACCCGCATACCCTAAACGCATGTGCTAGAGTAGGGTAAGATCGGTTGACTTGGATTTAGAACTGCTCGCCACAGCTGCTCTTTCGGTTACTGTATGCCCATCTAGGTAATATAGATTTTTCTGCACAGTACCTTTCATTGCCACGAAAGCCTCGAACAACTTTCAAAACTCCACCTTCCATGGTCACCTTGTAATCGTTGGAGTCTAAAACCCCTAATGAAATAAGGTTTTTCTTCAGATCTGGAATATACCTGACATCGGTGAGTTTTCTGATTGTACCGTCGTGCATCTTCAGACGTATTGTTCCGATCCCTTAAGTCTAACAAGTGTTGTTGTTGCCCATTATCACAACTCTTCCATCCAGCTCCTCGAAGCTAGAGAACTAGTTCTTGTTCGGACACATATGATAAGAACAACCTGAATCAATAATCCATCTATCAGACTGATCAGTGTCTGACGATGAAATAGTAAATGTTGATTCTTCTTCGTCTTCCCTATTTCGGGCAATATTGGCTTATGACTTGTCCTTATTTGGACAGTCTCTCTTCCAGTGCCCTTTCTGGTGACACTGAAAACACTCATCCTTCTCTTGCCATCTTCTAGATGATTCAGATATGTTTGGTTGTGATCTAGATTTGGACCGCCATCTCCCCTTTCCCTTTGATCTGTTGTTCGACCTGCCTCAGTCTATAGTCAACACCTCTGATATATTGTCCCGGTGATCATATTGATCCTTCTTCCGGTACTCATTGTTTACCAAAGCATTAGCAACATCTATATATTTAATCTCATCTTTTCTGTACATAAAAGTTGTGGATAAATGATCATAGCTCTCAGGCAAGAAATTTAGTAAAATCAAAGTTTTATCTTCATTAAGAATTTCAACATTTAAATTATGTAAATTTGCAATAAGTTTGTTGAAATTGTTTGAGTGTTCGATCATAAGAGTACCTTTCTTGTATTGGAATTTGAAGAGCTTTGACTTTAGATAAAAGCGATTTTATGGACTTTTCGTCATGAATTTGTCCTCTAATTTCTTTCACAGATCTGCCGCCATATTTTCCTTCATCACAAAATATTTCTGATATTTTGCTATGCACAATTGGATTGTGCCACAAGCTTGACGATTGACGAGTGTCCAGTCTTCATCTGAGATATCCTTGGGCTTAGCATCCAAGGCAATCTGGGAACCATCTCGAAATAGAAGATCTTGGACTTCGCATTGCCATATGCCAAAGTAATTGGTGCCGTCGAATTTCTTCACCTCAAACTTCGCATTTGACAGCATGGTTCTCCTCATAGAACCGCTCATCCTAATAGTATTTCTGGCCTCTAATTGCTCAGTATCATGTACTTCAGTCATGACTTGAAATAACAGATATCAAAAATTGATGAATTTAACTCACCAACTAGGAGCAATAAAACTTCAAACCGGGTTTTCCCAAAATTATAGTACTAATTTTGAAAAACGTAGCCCAGCCTTGAATCCGGAACGGTCAATTTAGCTAGGATCGACCTTTCGTTTACTCAAAACGGACTTAAAACGAGCTCGGAATAGCCAAAATAATGTAGAAAGGCAAAATTGTAATTTTTCAGAAAGTTGATGACATAGCACGATCTAACAGGTGACACATGGCAGCATCTGATTGGTGACACATGGCATTTACTGGTTGGTGACACATGGCAGCATCAGGCTAAGACACGTGGCATGATGACGTGGTAGCGCGTGGGCCTCGCGCGCTAGAGGTTGAAGACGAGTGAGGCGCGTGACGCCGAGCTTTCTCACGCGCCGAGATTCTTGCCGCGCGTGAGGGCACGTGCAGCGGAGTTTGACTCTGAAATGAACGGGAAAATGTTATTCTCTTAATGGGCAATCTTCCAGTATATTTGGTGTTTGTGTTTGATGACTGCTTTTGTTCGAAATAGAGTCGGAAGAAACGGCTCTGTTTTGAACAAAAATGGCTCTGATACCAGTTGTTGGACCTAAACTCTAATCAAACACACACAAACACATAGACACAATAATTTATACGTGGTTCCCCAAAAAATGGGTACGTCCACGGAGGGGTAGCTCAATATATCTCTTTCGGGAATTCTCTCCACCCTCACAATGCTCTCTATACACATAATTGAGCTTAATGTTATAGCATGTATACACCTCTATTTATACACGAACAAGAGGAGTAAGTGGTGGCCAAAGTCAGGCATGACTGCTGGAGTGGGTGGCTGCCAAACATTTAGTCTTCAATGGCTGCCAAGCAAGGAAGTCTTCAATGGTGTGTTGCAGAAGCTTCATCCTATACATCATTAATATATATACATCAGTGCATGCATCACTCTTTGAGTCATAATTCTCACAGAGGCTTTACAACATTGACTTGACTGAGCACAGGTGCATGGTTGTTGATAAAATTCGTCGTGTAAGCATGTTGAAAAATGAAGAGGTGGTGATTTTTCGTATTTTAGATTACTTCAGATGTCTTATTTCAGATACACCAAGAGCTTACCTTGTTTACAACATAAAAGCCAGAGAAATGAGTTCATTTACGTTGGGCGGAAGACAGAATAATCGCAACGTTCCTTTGGAATTTGCCCATTTCAGTAGCTTGAATTGGTTGAAGATATGATATATATATATATATAGTCGGCAATTGGGAATTCGATGTCTCTACTTCAGCCATCCAAGGGTTTTCGGTATTGCTCAACGAGGTTAAGATGGAATGATTAGTACCATCCTTTTAATACAAGAAGTTTTTTGTTGGAAAAACTTAACTTTGCTGGTCTTTTCATTTGATTTTCTATTTACTTTTGAGGTTTCAATAAAGCATCTTTGCTCTTGAGTTGATTTATAAGTCCATTTTGGATCGTGTTATATAAAATCTATGGATCCTCCAGTACTAATCACCTTTCCTGTGGTTAAATTATTCATTTGTTATACACTATTTCTTAGTTGTGCTTTCCAATTAGGCATTTGGTGTGATAGAAAACACAAACTTCATCTTAACTCCTACATTTATATACTACACTCATATATTTTATGCATATAATCATTATCATTATACTATATAACATAGATATGACTCAGGGTGAACCAGGATACAAGATTTTTAAAAGAAGAAGATGATTTGAAATACATTATGATATATACCTAATTTTTGCAGCCCCTTCAGCTAAAAGGTTGAGAACTAAAATATAGTTTTCAACATTAGTAAGATTTCATTATGCTATGCTTGTAACATTTTTAACCATAATAATAATAAAAACTCTAGTCAAACCACCATTGTGTTACTTGCTTCCCCTGCTATTCAAATAAGAAAAGACCTAATGTTGATGAAGTAGGTTCAGATAGCTCCTTCTGTAAACTATGAACTAGAGAGCGCCCTACACTTGCTATACAACCACATCAACCGCTTGTCGAGGTTGAGGGACAAGAATGTCTCCCTTGAATTCGAGTTGTTGAACAGGTCGAGAGCAGCGTAATAAACTTGTCCATCCACGCCTTGCAGTTCGTCCAACGCTCTAACGCAATCTGTTATGGAGAATCTGTTACTGCATTGCTGTATAGCATCTGCCCTCAGCTTTGAGGCGGCCGCCATCTCCAGTATAGCGTTCGCGATAACATTATCAATTCCTTTCCGCCCTCTCTTGTGGCCGCCAGTGCTAGGAGGGGCGGTGTATTGAGCTTTGTCTTGCTCGCCCGCCATGTCAGCTTCTTCCTCTGATTCTGATGAGGATTCCTCCTGGAACGCGCTTATTGGTTCTGGGCAAGGAATTGCACCTTGAGTCATTTCCTCGTACTCATTTGAATGATCTCCATTCGTAACAGGTTCAGAGAATATCGTGCACAGTTGCTTGTAGATTGGGCAGCCGCCGCTTCTTATGGTCTCCGCGTCCGGATGTTCCTGATTTGTACACAAATTGATGGATTATACATAAATTGGTCTTGAATAAGCCCGAAACAATGTAAAAAATGTTGATGTAATGAAAACTGAATCCACTCAAACAGACACCCACACCAATGCACATATATACATGGGCTATGTTACATGGGCTCTTCTAAAATAGGTGAAGTACCCGTGTCCGACACATATTAGGCTGACATGGGTATTATGGGATATGTGTCCGACACTTTTGGTAGGACGCTTACCTAAATTTAAATACAAATGATTCCATGTTACTATATTATGACAAATGAAATGTCTAGTTTAAACACTACATGTAATTAAAACATCATTGTACACTTATATTAGATAAATAACTAACAATTTGGCAGTGTCCATGTGTCTTTATATTAGATATTTGACACGTCAGACACCATGATACATAATCGTGTCAGACGCAAGTACTAGAATCCATATAACATAGATAGAGACAGAGAGAGATATTAATAAATAAGTAAGAATTGACAAAAATGGTATCCTAATGGCAGGTTTTCAAACTCAAGTCAGGTGTACTTTTGTATACATAAAGAGCAAGAGGTATTATCATACCATAATATATATGTTCCACACTTCATCCTTTGCAATGATGGCACCAGTGGCTTCATCCCATTTGAAATCACTTTGATCAAGAAGTGACTTCATAGTAATATACTGCTTTCTTAAGACGGAAAAGCGGTTCTTCAATTGCTCCTTATCCCATTTTAAACCTGTTTTCTTGTGAAACTCATCGCACATAAACTTCCATGCCTTCTTGCTAAATGAGTTTTTCTGCCGATTCCCCTTGTGAACCTGGTCGACCATCAAGTCAGCAAGTATCTTTGTGAGGGGCGCTGTCCACTTGGCCCTTGAAAATTGTTCTGGATGCAGCGTGGGAGGTGGTCGCCTAGACCGAGTAAACCGGCTAGCCATCTACAATTCCATAAAAATTAAGAAGAAGAAGAAAAATTAAGACACAAACAGAATGATCTTCACTAGGAAGATTTCGGAATGGTGTCAAAACCAGAAATGTCCAAAAAAAGAAGGGGAAGGAGGAGGGGGGGGGATCACAACTAACAATTTAAAATAGTATAATGGTCTTTGGTGCAAAAGGCTAAATGGTGAATAAACTGCTTAGGCATATGAATGTTGAAAAATCCGATTCGACCTCTTACAGAAATAAATTTCACATCTCTGAAGAAATAATTTTTCCCTATATGCATTACTTGAATAACCACCATCCCGAAGGAAAAAAATTCAAATACAAACAAGGATAGCTAAAACATTGTGATTTGAAGTTAATCTTACAGCTGCATGCTCGTTTTCCCCCCTTAATAGCTGCATGCTCAACAACAGAAATGAAGTAAATACGAATACGCTTGCAATAGAAAAAAGAGGGAGCAGGTTGCAGATATAAGATTAATTCGCGAAATTCACATTGCATAACCACTGAAAATTAGCTTGTATATGTTGGAACAATCATGCAAGTCTTCTACAAGTTCCACCTGCAAGTGTTCTATATGTTTTTATTGAACTACAAATTAAATACCAGTAATTTTGGTTTATATTAGCAGTTCTGAACACTACCAGAACTGAACTCAAAAGTAAAAAAGTTGAGAGTGAGCTTTTTGATTAAATTCAAAAAACACCTTTCACTTGACACATTCAGCATATACTTTTCATGTCTGGTTATGATCACTTAAACTCAAAGCCCTCTTTAAGTGAATTTCTCATTTTAAATGATAAATAAGAGAGGCCTGATCTGTCGTTGCACCATCTTTAAATAATTTATTGAAAAATAATTTCTTGAGTGGATATTTTCAGTCCGGTCAAATGAGAAAGGCGGATCACGCAAATATTGCGATAGAGAAGCCTAATTAAGTTAAATTAATAGAGGGTCGTTGTCTGGTTCAACAACAAAAATCTGAACATTAGCATCCCTGATGTGACTAAAACCTCAGTGAACTACCAAAAGTTAGATTTGTGTCCTCCCAAAGAACCAACCGTCACAGTACCAAATCTCGGTGATCCTTACTAAACACAATTAACATATTTAGAACTAAATAATATCAATTTAAGAAGCATGGCACGACACGGGACTTGAAAACTATATGACAAAGTTATGCCGACTCATCACATTCTAAAAAAGTACGACATCAACGCAACATAAAAACGGGCTAGAAATTTTATTTTTTATATCCATTGAATTTTAAATTTTAACTAATCTATAATCTTTACACTTAAGTTATACAATTTATAAGATGAAGCTACTCAGATATCAATATATATATATATATATATATGAAATATAAGTCTCTTATCCAAAAGTATTCATGCTTATTAAGTGTCAACTTTCAATATAACCTTATAAAGCAGAGTCAGCACACAAAGGCCCCCAATGTAACCTGAGTAAAATTCACAAAACACCTTGAAAAGGGTAATTACTAATTAATCTATAAAAGGGTAATTCATTCCAAGAATGATTTATTCACATACAGTACACTCATAAAGAATCAGCAACTAACCCATGATTTATCATCATTTACTTCATCCTAAATGGCTTCAGAGTTCACCTTCAAAAGAAACAATATGTATACACACACATATATATATACATAAATTGCAATATTCACATGTAAATTATATATATATATATAAAGAAACAATATTCACATGTTCAGTTTAATGCAATATTCACATGTAAACTGACCAAAACCCTAAAATTGCAAATGCCAAACATATACAACAAGATTAACATTAAACTCACCCAATTCAAGTGTATTAACAATGTCTAATTTAATAATTCAATGAATCGAAAAATTACTTTGGAAGCAATAGAATAAAATTTACCTCCGAGAAGAGAATGCCTCAGCTCTCTCTGTAGCGAATTGTTTGGACAGCACCAGTCGACCTCTGTGTTTTGCTTCGTTTAGCGAATTGTTTCGTTCACTGGTTGACGAGAAACATAAGAAAACCTAGGTTTTGGAATTCGGGAACCAAACACGGCTTAATCGCTCTTTTATCCAAGGACTCCTAGTATTAAGTATTTACCTTTTACTGTGTAAGTAATTTTGTTTTGGAATAAATGAAAACAATTAAATTGTTTCTTATGCAATATAAAGGATATGAAAAATTAGTTACTAAAATTAAAATATTGTACTAAATTGTTCACATGAATATTTCTTCAAATATCATGTTTTTTTTTATATATAATTTATGTAACATGAAATAATCCGGAATAATTACATGTATTTAATATCATTTCTCATATCGTTTCTGATGCAATAACAACTTTCTTATATACTATTTGTTATACTAGTTATATAACGCATGAACAAGGCCAACAATCCCCTCCACAAGGATATTCTATTGTTTTGTACATTTCAAAAATATATCATGTATAAAGTATAAAAATACAAGTTTTTATTTTTTGCTTCAATTTATTTTTTTAAAAGAATTAATCACAGCTAAATTTTAAAGTTAATTTGCTTAATGAGGATCCAAGCATTGTTCATTCATATGCCCAGTAAACATTTTCTTCCTTTTTTTTCTCCTATTAGAATTATATTTTTATTTTATAATCAGAATCTCTGAAACATTTTTCACCGTTGATAAAAAAAAATAAATAAATAAAAATAAAAACAGTACTTAAACCAAACAACCCGTGAAATTTATGCTGATGGGATGATAGAATTGATCTGACACAGAAACAATTCCTGCAAGTATTTACAATTTCCTCAACAGAACTGAAAAAAAGTTTAGGAAACAAAAAACCACTCTAACCTGCCAACATTCAATTCAGATGAACATAGATATATATACATATAGAGAGAGAGAGTAGAAGCCAAGATGTGCTCTCTTAGAGAAAATTTCAACAAACTTTCAAATATGCTTACCAAACTACAACTGGACAAAGCAACTAAGCTTCCCAAAACTACAACTAAACAAAGCAACATAGCTTTTGAAATATTAGGTCTGCATTGCAAAAAGACCTTGCCAAAAAATATTAACAAAAGCTACAAAATTTACAGACGAAGAATTATTGGTGGGCCAAAAATGCTTTTCAGATCATTCGTCATAGCTTACCAATCTTCTATCTCGTCATCAGAAGTCTCGTTATCACCTAAGCTCATGCTATCATCTTCTAGCATGTTTGATGGCGGATGAGGATTAAGACCATCAGATTCTCGGAACCCTAGCCATTTGAGCACAGGTCTGAACTCAGTTGCAACAACTGACAGATCAGATAGACTCAGACCATTATAAGCAACAGATCTCTGGCTTACCATCTCAAGCTGCAATCATATCAGAAGGCGAAACTACATGTGAGGAAAGAGACCCATATGGTAAAGAAAGCTCAGAAACTTATCACCAGTGGCCAGTCATATTCAGTTTGCGAGTCGCTACATGCACATAAATCAAAAGTATAATTTGCTTAAAATCATGCTACAGGAATTAGAAGTTAAAGTCCGCTGATCAAGAACTATGTTGTCCAAAATATCTAATTTGTTTTTTGCTCTTTTAGAAGTAGAGGGCAGAAACAAGGGTAAATCCCATTATAAGTTTTTTAGACAAATCTACCCATGCATTTGACAGGAAGACATCACGTCTAAAATCATGGAAGTTTGCCTCATTGATTATTGCAAGAAGAGCAAATAATTGAGCAACTTCAAAGAAAATAGGCCACATATTCTAGTAATTCTTCAAAAAATCACCATTCCTTGAAGTTGCATCAAAGCAACCATTCTACTCTGCATTGCTTGGAATGATTTCTTTAGAGGTGCACTCTAGGAGTTTCAAGTTTAATACTTCTATATTCAACTTTAAACTGAAATTAAATTTTGTAGGGCCATAATCAGCAATTTCAAAGACCCCACAAACAGAGATGACACGAAATGAACCCATTAAACTGACCTTATTGTACCGTAAAGATTGCTCAACCTGCCAGAGCCTTGGACGGCGGATAGAATGCCACCTGGATACTCACAAGAGTTGGTAACCACATCCAAATTGTAGAAGTTTAGAAGGAATAAAAATAAGAACCAAAATATATTAAGTTATACCTGGAAGGTGAGGGATGAAAATTCCCAAATAGCACCCCACGAACAGCAACTGAAGCAGCAGCAGATTGTACAACATTCTCTGCCTCATAATTTCTCGTCAGCATTCTGCTAATGGAAGAAAGAAGGAAATCGGCATCACTCAAGTATGAAGCCACAACCCATGCATCATCTATTGCTTCCTCACCCAGAAAATCAGTAACTGCAAGAAAGTTGTACATGACAGCTATGAAACTGCAGCCTGTATAACAAATTTAACAACAAAAGTTGCAACATGCTTCTATTACATAATTGTATGGCTAGTTTAACTAAACAATTTCTTTCTTTTTATATTCATTTTAACTTTCCATTTCCTATTCAGCCTAGTTTCTACAATTGCAAGGTGCTTTTGCTTTAGTTGCAATGATGCCGTTCAACGAGTCAAAATTTATAACATAAGACCCTTGGCCATTTTCAAATTTAAAATAAACGAACACCCTTGAATAATTATCCTATGAATAAGAGCAGAAATTCATTAAATATAGATTTTTTGAATTAATGGCATTGTTTCTCAAACCTGAATGGTGCCAATGGTCAGCATATTACCAAACTTGAGTCGTATGTTGTCCACTTCCTCAATGGCCAATGTGAAGGTTGAGAGTTAAAGTGCAAGTGGGAGGCATGTGTTGGTGAGTAACTTTCCAGAAATAGATGTAAATAAATAAAGGTGCAGCATACACAGATGTTCACTTGATGTGTGGCTAATTATGACTTGAACTTCCAAATGCGCCAAATTTCTTAGATAGCTAACTCATACTCCATCTTAGGCATACAAGCAAATGGATTATACTAGTCAAATTCCTGTCAACTCTAGAAAAAGTATCCAAACCTTGGACACATACCTGCACCCTCATGACCCCGAGTACATGTCACACAGTCCACAAGGCAAACGTGATGAAGATGGCCAGAAAGGTGCATATGGATTTTCATGAACTGAGAAACATACGGTTTAGCTCATAAAACTTAATAAGCTCATGGCCAAATTGAACTATTTTGCACCCGAGTTCCAAGTCTATGTTCTACTATACAGTCTACAATAGGTTACTGTACAGCTCTACAAAATATCCAAGAGTAACATCCCAAAAGATAACTCTATCAAAGAGTAACATCAGAACTGAGGACTGTCATCATTTTACAAACAATCTTCAAATTTTGAACCTAAATCCATGTCTACAGTTTGGAGATTTTCATTGTGCTAAAATTGGAACCCGCATATAGCTTCGCTTTAAATTACACTCCCAAGGCTAACAACCTAAAATTCAAAGCAATTTTAATGTTCAAATTATTTCGAAACCATTAACACTATTTTTCATTATTTAATCCTTTTGGCTGGTAATCATATCAAGTTGGACGGTAGCAAAACTGGGTAACGACCCTTTAATCATATCAAATTGACCCTTCAATACATAGGTGCAGCCCATTAACTTATTAGAAGGCATACTTATCAAAATTTTAAAAACTCATGAAACTAAGCATTCATGTGAAATAGCTTTGATGTGACAAACACATGCTAGATTATGATGTCAAGACTCACAGGGAATAGCACTTGCAAAGAAAAGTATTACCATTTTCATGCAGAAAATCAGCAATAGGCCTTGCTTGCCCATATGCTTGACAAAGAATCTTTTCGGGAGCATCCATTTTCAATGGTAGTCTTGTGAATTTCTCCTTTATAACTAATGAATTTCCGCCTACAACAAAATATCATCAACTCAGAGAAGCGAATAAAAGGACACAATCTGCAATCAAATGGACACAAAAAGTCAACGTATTATAACCCCTGATTTTGGCACTAATTAGTCATTTTATATGTTATATCAGCACAGTGGTGTCTCGACTACATTTTAGAAGGATTCTTTTTATAAAAATTCCTTGCTCACATATTGACATGTAGTCAGTTAACAATGCTTCAAATAATGGAAAATATCATTCACATGTACTTTAATTTGTTTATTAAAGTATTATTATTTATTATAGTTTGGCCTCTAAGGTTGAAACCTGTACCATTAATACTCCAGAGAAGAAGTTCAGCAAACACAAAATATGACTGTTTGGAAACACTTTGAATTTGAAAATAATGCTTTGACATCCTAGGAAAATTATGAGTCTGATTCACCCCAATTACAAATGGGCCAAATGGCAGAACATATATGCCCTTTATTCTGTATTTTTTTACCACTAAAACCGGAAATCATGGGTTCCCCCAGTACATACCCATTGCAGTATTTTCAGTCTCTCTTTTGTTGTGCAGAAATTTCCCCAGGGCATGGAAGAGAGAAAGGGTTTCATCTCTGCCAAATGTTGAATGTAATCCATCCTCTGAATGACTAATGTCATCTGATCTCTCTCTTGAATAAGTGGTAGTACCATTGGAAAAAGTTAAAGTGGACATGGGTTCTGGTTTCAGACAAAAGTACTGTAGAGATGTAATCGCATGTCTGATATCACCTCCACTGGCATTCGCTATTAGATCAATCTGTTCAGTAGTCATTTTACATTGCTCTGCTTTGCATATTTTAGAAAGTGTCTTTTTAATGGAATTTACTGTAATGGGATTGAAAGCCACCTGAAATTTTTCCAGAAAGAGGTTAATTTATTCATCCAGTAATTTTCTTTCAAGACAAAAGTATTAATTTAATATCAAGCTCATTAAGAAAATGCAACCTTACAGGCGCCAGCACTCTGAAGAGACACCTGAAGTTCTTCCCAGCTGCATGTGCTATTGTCTCCGGAGTCAGCTGTGGCATAGTCGGTGATCAATATAGCTGTCGGAATACGAGTTGATTGCACAAGAAGACGCAAGCAGCTGTTAAGCCTCCTATAAGCAACTTTTCCACTAGCCACAGGAAGATCGTCAATTAGAAGTACAATTGATGTTTGAGATCCCTCGCTAAATGATGAAGGAATCATTCCATACTTCCTTATCCTCTCGACAAAGTTTTCAAACTCATCCAACTTCGATGTGTATCGTAAACCTGATAGTTAATTAGTGAATAAACAAGCACATTCACAAGATAGCAGCAGATGGTCATCTAACTATGTAGTAAGTAACATGATTTGAGTCTGACCTCAGATTAAATTTCTCCAATATACACCTTTAGATACTCAGCAAAAGTCAATTAATTATGCTTAATATGAAATGATTTACTACAAATTTTATAATGCATAACAATTAGGTTCCTTAATCTCCCAACACTGGACAGGCAGGCAACATATGTAGCAGATTAAATTCCAAATCTCAAGCGAGACAAGGTTCAAACCATTTAAATCAATTCAACCAACTCATCCTCCAGAAGAAAATTTCCAGGAATGAACTACTTATGTCTATTCGCTAAATTTCCTTCAATTAGAGACACATAGAATCTGATACGTGAAATTCAGTGGCTCAACCAAGAACAGTCAACATATTTAAACCCGTCAACTTAACCCTTTCACTCCTTCCTCCCCTTTCTCACTCCTAACCTGTCCCACAGAGACAGACTCGTATTTAAATTCATATGGGACTCAGCAGGTGAAATTCATTTGCTTGGGGTATTACACAAGTGGTAAGGAACATCAATTGCTGTCACCATGCTGATGCATTTCTCAATGCTTATGTGTTATAAAAAAAATACTTGAAATACCTGAATTGGAGTTATGCAAATGCTCCTGCCAAATTGTTGGGGTGGGTGTGTTCCATTCACATACTGTGGCTCCAAGATGAGATGCAACCACATGGACAGTTGCCTACAAGATGATAAAGCATCAAAATAATTGTTTCATGGACACAAATGCATGAATGACAGGCGAAATGAACAAATATCTCCTCACGACATAATAAACAAGCTGAAACAATAAACACATGAAACAAACCGGTGACAACATACAGATTTGCCAACTCCAGTTTGCCCAGTGATGAGGAGGACGTGATTAGATGATTCTTCCTGCAATTAAAGAAGCAACTATCTTGAGTTTCCACAAAGCAAATAAATGGAAGCATACACCCACACACATACACACAAAGAGACAAGAACTTGTGTGCACTTAATATTACGTTAACAGCCAACTGCTCCAAGGGATGCAACTGTTAGATCAGTTTAACATGCCCTGTCAGATGCGGCCAAACTCTTCATTTGATTAGCAAACACATGCATAATTATACAACCTCAGATGACATTTGCCTACTCTGATACCCACACATTTCCCCAAGAACCTTGAAAACCTCCTCTTTCTAAAAGGCCTTTCTAACTAATCACATATCTCCATAGAGTTGATTTCATGAAACTCTATCCAGCATCAGTTGAAAAAATCCAGCAGCACCAACAAGCAAAACCTCTATAGCAGAATTCTACAGCCACTTATATCGTGCATTCTTAGTTCAGAAGAAGAATCTATGCAAAAATCAGAAGAATTAAGCCCAAACAAAGCCCCAAAAGCAAACAACCCTTGTATTCAACAAGTGTTAGCTGTCCATTCCGACTTCAGTAACCATCATAAAACTACATGTATTAATACTACAAATCTATAAAATTCAAGAAAAATGTAAAATAAAAAGAATATATATACATTCATTTTTATATATATTATTTGAGAAGTAATAAATGTCCAAGGAAACTTGAATGTCATTATAATAGCTTCCACGATTCAAACCTGTACTTTTGCGATTCTCAATCTTTCCTCGAACCACAATTTAACCTCTTCAACCTGCAAATACAAGAACAAGGAAAATATCACTGATGTGTTAATGATTGTCAATTTATGCAAACTAACTTTTACCTTCTTTTTGTGGACGGCAAGCTCTTCCAAGGAACGAGGCTTATATTTATCAACCCATGTATCCTTGTTGCCCCTTGCATAACCTGATTTGCATTTGCACATCATTTCAGGTTCTGCATTTTTTTTGTCCATTTTTTTGGGGGAGGGGGGTGATGGGGCATTGAGGTGAAAATTAACCAAGAAAAAAAAAAGGGAAGATTTTGCTAAAAACAATCGTCATAAAAAAGTGGCAAGAATTCATATATAAAAGTCATAGCAAGGTTATATTAAAGTTGATACAAGAAATACATAAGTACCATTTGAAATAATGCCATCAAATCGTACTGGTAGATCTTGAATATAACATTCACCTTCCTATATTCTTTTCTCAATAAAGATTTCACATTGCTGGCCATACTTAAACGACCAGTTGGTCACTATTTGATTGTAAGCACAAAGGGTAAGAATGAGATTACAGTTAAATTTACTATTGTAGGATCAAAAGTCGTGAGAAATCCACAGCACCAGTAACTGATAAAGGCATACTCCAGATTTTCAAGGTTCTTTTGGAGCTTAGAGTTACATATATTTTTTTCAGTCTCCTTGTATACTCTAGAGAGCAAGGCGTAAATAAGGCTGTCAACCATTCACGATCTAATAGTGTACTTCATCAAATTGGGCTCAGGGAGAAACCTCCTAGAACTTATGTCATGCAACTAGACACTGAATGAAAAGAATAAAAGGTAGATTTGTAGGGACAGAGAAGGGGAGTGGTAACCCAATAGAGCAGACTGCAAAAGTACCAAGTAATAAAGTGGTTAAAATGGCGTTAGAAACTATAAAAGGAAAGCAGATGTGCATGTATATATGCATGCTATGGGCAGGTAAATCTGATCCAAAGTTTGAGTCCACCTCGATCAATAAATCTGATGATTCTAGAATGAGAAAATAACAATTATCGTACAACGTACAAGACACGTGAATAGAGTGCAATATAAAGTATATTATACAACATCAAACATGTAAGGAACTGGAAGTGATCAAGCTAAATTTTGGCAGTAAGATCAGATATTCTAAGAAGTGAATTTTAATAACTAAGGGGAGTTGTAATAGTAACTACTATAAATAAGAAGTTTCGCGAAAAAGTAAGCCCCATTATGCAGGGAAGCAAGAAAATAATCTCCAAACAGCAAAGAACAATAAACAGAACTCTCCAAATGAATTCAACTATATATCAAAAGTAAAAAAAAAAAAATAAGAGACTAGCGTACCAGCAGGTACCTTGAACCCAGTAAATCCTTCATCAAAATGCTCACAGAACCGTTTGATCTGCACTAAACAACATAAAAATTCAGGTTTCTGTACTCGAGCATGAATAAAACAACAGCCTTAAAGTACTAAGTAGTTGGATAAAAACAGGAATACGCAATTATAGTTAATCGAATGTGGCAGAACTGGCGAAGTGGGTGCTCATAAGATTGGGAGTTCGAGCTTTTCCCACTACACAACACAATGACCCTACCATAAGCTCATTGCAAGACAACTTTTAATGCACCACTTGAAATCCCAACTCCATCTCTCCCTTTGTAAAGGCCATACCTTTGCTACACCTGTGCGCTTTAATGCCTTTGATTCTACTAACACATTTGGGATATTCCAAAAGCTATCTCAATAACTCAAAACTCATAAATTCAACATATCCCAGAAAAATGGATATTAACATACCAGCCAATTAAGTCAATACTGCTTTATGGTGTTGCATAAAGTACCATCTCACCCAACTGAGCTAAAGTTCCCAAATTGAAAATAGAACTAATAACACAATAACAAAAAAATTAAATTTAACATATTCATTATATCATCAGCACTCATATAAAGGGGCGAATATTAGATAAATGCATATTCTATTGCCACTTTGTGGTGGTGTTTAGACTCATTTTCGTGACTACTAGACCAAGTCCTTTGGCCCCAAACCATACCCCCCCCCCCCCCACACACACACACATATATATATGTGTGTATATATCAACTCAAGGAAAACTAAAATATTTAGATGAAACAATAATGTTGAATAAATTGCGACAAAATACATAAATTAATATGAAAACATTTTTAGGTATACCTCTTCAAACCCATTGGAGTCTTGAGAAGCTCGAGGACAAGAACTGGTGGTTCGGGGTCTCTTCGCCCTCTGAGTGTTTTTTCGAGGAACTGAAGATGGTCTCAGTTTCGGCTTGGGAAAGCCGAAATTCGAATTCAGTGAAAAATCTTCGCCGTCTTCGTCTGAGGACGAAATCACAATGGTGTTCCTCCTCCTCATCAATACTCAAAAATCTCTCTATACGTATATATATATATATATATATATATTTCTAGGGCTTTGGGGTAAAAGTGGAGCGACAATGTATTGGACTCATCAAAACCCTAGATTGGCGATTTGGGAATATAGAAGTAATATAGTGCTATTATACGACACAAAATGGGAAGATTGAATGAACTGGAACTGGAATCGGAACTCGAACGGAAATGTTTCCTGATCAGAAGTAGTATGTGTATAACACGCAAATGTGTGTGTGTATATATATATATATGTAATAGGAATTAAAATAGGTTTGAAAAAACGCGGGTGTTCTTGAGGAGTTTTGTGCCTCTCGCGCACTTCGCTGATATATGCAAGAGGGAAAAGAGTGCGAGGTACGCTTCTCATTCTTTTCTTTTTTTCTCCGTTTTTGTTCTTTGAAGTATTTTCAGTCGCATAAATTTATTTATTTTAATTCTCACTCAGGGGATTTAAAAAAAGGGTAATTTGCACTAACACCCCCTGAGGTTTAGGTTAATTTTATCTTTGTGCTGGTTTTTGAAATATTTGCACTAACACCCCCTTAGGTTTGGTTTCTCTGGCAATGACACCCCCTGGGCCAATAAAATGACCAGAATACCCTTGAGAGAAATATATGAAATGTGAAATGACCTTTATGCCCCAACCCCAAATATATAAAATTTTGAAAAACATATACATAAATTCAAAAAAAGATATAAAATTCGAAAACAAATATTTAAATTTTGAAAAAAATATATAAAATTAGAAGAAAAAAAATATAAATTTCGAAAAACATATATAAATTTCAAAAATATATATATAAAATTAAAAAATGTATATATATTTTGAAATATATATATAATTCGAAAATATATATAAATTTTGAAAATTATTTAAATCCGACTATATATATATTTCAAAAAATATATATATAATTCAAAATATATATCTCGAAAAATAAATTCAAAAAATTATAAAATTTCGAAAAACATATATAAATTTCAAAAAATATATAAATAATTCAAAAATATATAAAACAATTTGAAATATATATATAATTCAAAAATATATATATATATAATTCGAATATATATATAAAATTTGAAAAATATATATATATTTTCAAAAACCAAATTCAAAAAATTATATAATTTTACAAATATATATATATATATATATATATATATATATTGGTAAAATGTCATATATTTTCTAATGAAGTGAATCAAACTACTTACCACCAACATCAATTAATGGTCCTCTTTTATATATATTTTTTTCGAAATTTATATGATGTTTTTGAAATTTATATAATATATCCAAATTTTATAAAAATAATTCAAAATTTATATATATTTGTTTTAGATTTTATATTTTTTTTTGAATTTTATATATTGTTTTTGAATTTTTTTTTTTTTTAATTTAATATATATTTTTTGAATTTTTACCCAACAACTCGGCTTGTCATAGATGAATTGTCCACAAATTTTTTGAGATTACCCATTTTATACATATAAATTCAAAATATATATAAAATTATAAAAAAAAATTCAAAAACAATATATAAAATTTGAAATATATATATAATTAAAATAAATATATATAAATTTTGAAACAAATATATCAAAAAAAAATATACATATTTTTTGAAATTTATATATGTTTTTCGAAATTATATAATTTTTTGAATTTTGTTTTTCAAAATATATATATTTTGAATTTTTTATTTTTTTTTGTAATATATATATATATATTCGAGTTTATATATTTTTCAAATTTTATATATATATTTTCGAATTATATATATATTTCAAATTTTATATATTTGTTTGAATTTTATATATATTTTTTGCAATTTATATATGTATTTCGAAATTATATAATTTTTTGAATTCTGTTTTTGAATATATATATATATATATATTTTTTTTATTTTTTTTGAAATATATATATATTCGAATTTATATATTTTTCAAATTTTATATATATATTTTCGAATTAAATATATATTTCAAATTTTATATATATTTTTGAATTTTTTATATATTTTTTGAAATTTATATATGTTTTTCGAAATTATATAATTTTTTGAAATTTGTTTTTGAAAATATATATATTTTGAATTATATATATATATTTTGAAATATATATATTCGAATTTAAATATTTTTCAATATATATATATATATTTTTTCGATTTTTGTTTTATTATTTTATATATTTTTTTTGAAATTTATATATATATTTCGAAATTTATATATTTTACTCTAATTTTCTATTTTTTTTAAAAAAAAAAATATTTGTTTTCGAATTTTATACATTTTTTCGAATTTATATATATGTTTTTCGAAATTTTATATATTTGGGGTTGGGGCATAAAGGTAATTTCACATTACCCTTAATATTTTCGAATTTTGTGAAGGGTATTTTGGTCATTTGGGGTGTCATGGCAAGCAAAACCAAACCTCAAGGGGTGTTTGTGTCAAAATTTCGAAAATCAACACCAAGGTGGAATAGATGCGAACCTCAGGGGGTGTTAGTGCAAATTACCCTATATTTTTTAATTTTATATATATGTTTTGAAATTTATATATGTTTTCTGAAATTTATATATATATATTTTTTCAAAATTTAAATATTTGTTTTCAAATTTTATATATTTTTTCTAATATATATATATGTTTTTCGAAATTTTATATATTTGGGGTTGGGGCATAAATGTCATTTCACATTTCATATATTTCTCTCAAGGATATTCTGGTCATTTTATTGGCCCAGGGGGTGTCATTGTAAGAGAAACCAAACCTCAGGGGGTGTTAGTGCAAAAATTTCAAAAATCAGCACAAAGATAAAATTGACCTAAACCTCAGAGGGTGTTAATGCAAATTACCCTAAAAAAAAAGTGGACCGAATTGTTCTTGAGATTCTAATGTAATATAATTATGTTTTAAATTCTAGTATTCAATTATTAATTAGGTGTATACAATCATATAACTAATAAAAATAAGAATAAATTACATAGACTCTCGTGATGTTTGAACAAATCTCACATAGATTATGTGTTTGAGATTTATTACCGTTACCTTTCCTCAAGACTCGTAAGTTTAATAATCCCTAATTAAAATTTAAAATTGAAAAAAACAAAAAGTTGTATGAAACGACAATAGTAACCTTATATATACCAAAATTACTAAAATAAGTATAAAAATAGGGTGAATTACTCTGACCGCCCCCTGAGGTTTTACATAATTATTATCAAATTAAAGTTTGTTTAACTTTATTCTAGCCTCCCTTGTAAAATTAAGGGTAGTTTATCCCTATACTTTTTAATTTCAATTACATTGCCCCCACCCTCAAATGATATATATATATATATATATATATATAATTTGAAAAAATATATAAAATTCGAAACAAATATATATATATAAAATTCGAAAATAATATATTAAATTTTGAAAAAAATTATATAAAATTCAAAATATATATATAATTTGAAACAAATATTTAAATATCAATTTTTTTATAAATTTTGAAAATATCATATAAATTTTGGGAAAAAATATTTATAATTTGGAAAAATATAAATAAAAGAAGACAACTAATTGATGTTGATGGTAAATTGTTTGATTAACTTCATTAAAAAAGATATGACATTTTACCAATATATATATATATATTCTAAATTTATATATTTTTTTAGATTTTGTTTTTCGAAGGGAGATATTTTTTAAAGATTTATATATTTTTTCAAAATATTTTTTTTTTCAAATTTGTAAATTGTTTCCCAAAATTTATATTTATTTTTTCGAATTATATATATATTTCGAATTTTATATATTTGTTTCAAATTATATATATATTTTGAATTTTATATTATTTTTCAAATTTTATATATATATATATTTCAAAATTAAAAAAAAATCAAAATTTTATATGTTTTCGAATTATATATATATATTTGAGGGTGGGAGCAGTTTTGTCCCATAAAATGTCTGAAGTTTTAAAGAAAATTAAAAAAGGGTACAAGAGTAATTTCATCACCCAAGGGGGTGTCAATGCAAGGAAACTGAATGTTTAGGGGGGTGACTGACCGAAAAAGCATTGACCGCTTTTTAGGTGCAATTGACCTAAAGTTCAGGGGGTGTCAGTGCAAATTACCCTTATTTTTACAAGGGAGGCTAGAGTAAAGTTACACAAACTTTAATCTGACAGTAATTATATAAAACCTCAGAGGAGGTCAGAGTAATTCACCCATAAAAATATTAAGCTTGAAATAGACTACAAATTAAATTTAAATGTTTATTAACCTCTTAAGGGAGTTTATTGTAATAACCTCGCTGCTCCAGTTATGTAAACTTTGTCCAATTTTTAGGAGTGCTTAGTGTAATTTATCTTGAAAGAATTAATTTGTCCAATCATTATAAAAATAAAAGATAAAGATAAATTTGATGCAATTCTTTTTCAGGACTGATACATAAGTTTATTTACAAAAAATTCATCCAACATCTTTGTTGTCAAGTTATGTTTAACAAATTTTATCACTCAAAATGTTCTTTTATTTATGCAAAAGAATAAAAATATTGTATTGTATTAAGCTAAACAATAGCGGGGAAATACATACGTCAATGAATCAAAATTCAATCCGAATTTGATTTAATTAGTTGGATATGGATTCCTAAAAAATTCGATAATCCAATTGTAATCTAACTCCAATTGTATGATTTCATTAATAAATAGATATGGATTTAAGTGGTTCGATCTGATGATCAAATTTTATATATTTACATATACACATAAAATACTATGTTATTAGTTGCATATATTAAGAATTATATCTTATTATGTCCCATGTTTTTTTTTGTTTTGAACTTGATTTCATTTTTTTATATAAACATATATACTAACAGTAAGTATTTATATGTTAACGTGTAATTTAGTATTTGATATTCTTAGAACAAAAACAAAAACATATATTTTTTTTGTTAAATTTTACTTTGAATAATAATATAATTCGATCGGATTATTGGATCGAATATCGGTTTTATAAAAGCAATCAGGTATGGATTAATTAACTAGAAATCCGTTAGACCATTGGATTTGATCGCTTCTCCTATTAAGTTTATCGGATTCGGATCAGTTTGATCCAATCGTCAAGCCGAAAGGGGAACACTTATTAAGCTAATTGATAATAGAAATAATTATAATTTCATTCCCTAAAAAATTATAAAATTATACCTGCACCCTCTCTCATTCTAATAATTACACTTTCACCCCTCTCAGATATCATTTAACCAAAATATATCTCATTTAATCAAAATAGAATGACAAATAAAATACATATACGAAAGTATATACACATATTAGTATTGTTTGGCAAGTGATAGTAGAGTTAGTAACAGAAAGTCTAAAACGGAAGTTCAGGTATGTCCCATAGCCATATCTCACCGGTCGTCCCTCACCTACCCCCAATATCCTCATCCAACGCCACCAACAAAACCCCCCACTCCCACACACACACACATACACCCAACCCCTCTCTCTCTCTCTCTAACCCACACTTTCTCTCTCTAACCTCTCCTCCTTCTCATGGCCTCCTCTGCCACCATTTCTCACACCTACCTATCCCCCAAACCCTCCTCTCTCTCCAGATCCACCACCTCTCCCGCGCTATTCCTCCGACTCCGCAGCTCCAGTTCCATCTCTCTTCGGCTTGCTGGGCTGAATCGGAGCTGTGGTTCGGTATTGAACGCGGATCGAATGCGATTGAGGGTTTCCGCGAGTTCGACTCAAGTCATGGAACCGAGCAAGACGGGTTCTAGGGTTCCGACGATCGTTGAGGTCGATTTGGGCGATCGGAGTTACCCGATTTATATCGGGTCTGGACTTCTTGATCAACCTGATCTTCTCCAGAGGTACTTGATTTTGATTTCTCATTTCGATTCCAAACAATTGAGCTTTCTTTGGGTTTGTATACATTGGAGAATTTTTGAAGAGCTAAGAAAATTGAAGACAACATTACCATGTACATAAATGTTTATATATATATATATATATATATACATATATTTACTACTTTAGACATAAGGGAATGATCCATGGCTTAATGCACATACAGTATGAACCTCATTGCCATTTTTGAAGTGGGTGAGAAATCGTTTGTAAACAGGAGGCCAATAGAAACTTGTTGGAATGTTTTATTTCTAATAAGATAATAGGGGAAGTAGACTTAGGTGGTAAGACCATATTCAAAGTAGACCCAATGATGCAATTGTTAAAAGAGGAAGTGATGTTTGCCTAGTAGTCAAATGACAAAGAGGGCGACAAAAGCTTACATGGGGTGAAAGTAATAAAAACGATTCAAAAATTTAAATTTCAGAGAAGACATGGACTATAATAACCAACCCCATCCTTGTGAGATAAAGGGAAGCGGTGAAATTGTTCAATGATTTGGGAAATGGAAGTCAGTATTTTAATCATTCACCGCAAGAAGTAAAAAGTGGAAACTGAGAGTCGGCATTTTCTTTTTTCCCTTCATTGGTTCCCTTAAGTCCTCCACAGTTGAGTGGAGGATCGTGAAGCTGATAACTACAACTGGTCTTCCCTACTTGTGGTCCACAAGTAGGGAAGATCACCTCCTTTGCACTACCCGGTTGCTTATGAGTGTTGGTGGCTTCTCTTTTGTCTTTTTGGTATTATGCGGGTGATGCTGTTTTCTGTCCGCGATATTTTGGCTTCTTGGAGGAGTGTGCGGGTTGGTGCTCACGCTCGGCCCTTTTGGTGGGTGGCTCCCCTTTGTCTTTGGTGAAGCATTTGGTTGGAGCACAATAGACGTTGCTTTGAGGGTGTGGAGTCCCCTTTAGGTTCTTTTATCTCTTTTTTTGTTTTGTTGGGTGGAGGGTCACAATTGTAAATCCATAAATGAGAAGATAGACTTTTTGGGTTCTCTTGGCCCCTAGGGTGCCTTTTTGTATTTGGGACGCACTCCCTGTTTGGGTTTTTTTTACATTATTACTTAATTATCAAAAAAAAAAAAGCACCCTTTAGTTTGCTTAGGAGGAAGAGATGAGAAGTGGAGCTTTGAATCTTTTATCTTTCAATAGTTTGGTTCACTTCATGAGGGGAGAAAAATACAACAGATGGATTTATTAGAGAAGATCCGGTACTCAAAGCCGATCAAAATTGAAGTGATTTGGAGAAAAATACAGGATTGAAGTGCAAAGTACACTGGGACGGAGCCAGAAAAAAATTGTAATGGGGGACAATCTATGATATTAGGGGCAATAAGTTGAAATTTTAAAAATTTAATGGGGGACAAATCTCATTTTTTTCTTATATTCCTTTAAAAAATCTTGTATTAGTATTAAAAATAGCAAATATATATATATATATATTTTTTATGGGGGATAGTTGCCCCCCACCCGTGCCTGAAAGTACATGCACCAAATTAGTAACGACTGTACAACCTAGAATAACCTCGTTCGAAATAATTTAAATTTATTGAAATGAAATTTCTCTTTACATGGGCAACTTGAACTATTCCTAATTAAGCCTGAAAATCAAAATTAAATTGTTAGATTGAACCAATTAACCTAAGGAATGGTGGGCATTGCAGTTTGAGTCGTTTCTTTTTCGAGGTCTGACTTACGGTGTCAAACAAGGTGGAATCTCTGCACGTGCAATTCCCTCGACACCAGCTCCTTTTACCCTATCTCAGTAGTAGAGAGGGGAGAACAACGACTAGCAATGTTCTAATGGTTACGTATTCACGATTTTCATGTATCGCATACAATGAAAGATAAGTAGATGAGAATCTTTTGTTTCTGGTTTTTCATACCTTCTTAGAGTTTGTGAATTGTGATCATGTATTAAGGAGAGAGAGAGTTGGGTAAAATGGCATATTCTTAGAATTTAAAAGAAGGGGGGGGGGGGGGGGGGGGGCTTGCCCAATGCAACTTCGTCGTTGCTTCTGGGGCTTGGCTAGTTGGGTAATCATACATTATTGTCCTCTTTAGTTTCCGCTCAAACTGTATTTCTATCTCTTTAAGATCCTTATAATTGCTAATAACAGGGCCCTTCCTGTGACATGCTTTGTCCTTCTCAAGTCCTTCAAATATTGGACCTTTATTTTCAGGTTAAATAAGCTGGCATTGGGTATATAGCTGGTTTGTCCCATGAGGGTCTCCATGTCCCTTGGCTGGGAATTTTTTTATTGTTCCCCCTTGGTGCTTGTACTTTCTTCCATCGTATGTTTTTATCAACCAGAAAAAGAATTAAATCGCGTTGGTATTATACGATTAGTTAGTTTCAACTAAATTTAGCATGTTTCTATGGGAACCCAACTGTCAGAATGCGAGTTTTATTGATTTTTTTTCATTGAAAAGAGTTCCCTACTTCGTTAAATATTGTTGGCAATCACCTGGATATGTGCAAGAAAATTGCAACGTCTTGTATACTCGAGTTTCTTTCTATCTTCCAGTAATTATGTGGTTTATTGGAACTCATCACTGTTTTTTGTAGGCATGTCCATGGAAAGAAAGTACTTGTGGTCACTAACACCACAATAGCGCCTATATATTTGGATAGAGTTGTCAGTGCTTTGACCGATGGAAATCCAAACATTTCTGTTGAGAGTGTGATTTTACCGGATGGCGAGAAGTATAAAAACATGGTAGGGTCTTGAGGTTTTTATAACGTGTCATTTGTAGTTTTGAATGCTTACTGGTTAGTGTAAATGTTGCATTGTATTTATGCTTCAACAGGATACTCTCATGAGAGTGTTTGACAAAGCTATTGAATCACGGTTGGACCGACGTTCTACATTTATTGCACTCGGTGGTGGGGTCATTGGTGACATGTGTGGGTATGCTGCTGCCTCTTTTCTCCGTGGTGTTAATTTCATTCAAATTCCTACAACCGTAATGGCACAGGTCTGCTTCAACTTTCTGATCCATTATTCTACTCTCTTTCAAATAAATAACATCTATTTTGTTATCATCTGTCATCTAATGTTTGTTTCTTTCCTCCCTCCAGGTGGATTCTTCTGTTGGGGGCAAAACTGGAATAAACCACCGCCTTGGTAAAAACTTGATTGGTGCATTCTACCAACCTCAGTGTGTGCTTATAGATACCGACACACTGAACACATTGCCTGAGAGAGAATTAGCATCTGGGTTTGCTGAGGTCATAAAGTATGGGCTAATTAGAGATGCGGAGTTTTTCGAGTGGCAAGAGAAGAATATGCAGTCACTGATGGCAAGGTATAAAATATATCTTATCATCTTTTACCTTAGGCAAATAGTTAGCGTAACATATTACAATGGCTGTAATTTTTGCACAATTCTGTTCAATAAGTAGGCATCTGCTCTTTTTCAAGGAATTAGCTTGAGCATAGCTTCGTAGATCACAGTTGAGAAGCTTCCATATCTAGTGAATTGGCATTCTGAATTTTGTACCTGAAATAAGAAACATGATAGAAACATCTCTTGGGACATTAAAATCAATTTACTCTATGAAGTTGTAGTTCAAAATTTTTGTTGACTGTCATTGTTTTCCACCCAATAAAAGCTTCATGGCATGTGTTGGCAGATGAGTAAAGATGGATAAGACTAATTATAATTTGCGCTGTAGCCATGCTAGATTATATTTTCTAACAATATGGCTTCTAGAGGAATTTCATTCATGACTTTCAGTTGATCCTTTGCAGGGACCCTGATGCATTGACGTATGCAATCAAGCGTTCATGTGAAAACAAAGCTGAGGTTGTATCTTTAGATGAGAAAGAAGGTGGACTGAGGGCTACATTGAACTTGGGTCATACTTTTGGCCATGTAAGTTTTGCGGTGTGCTTGTTTCTTTATGCTTTATTCTTCTTTATGGAGATTTGAGTTGATGTGTGGTCTTGGTTTTATGATTGCAACATTTGACCAGCATATAGGAGTTGTTTAAAATAATGATGTATATTTCATATAGTTATTCGCCTTCGCGTTAAAATATTTCTTAAAACTTGAATGGTGGTGATGGGAATTTCACTGTGTTTATACTCTAAAATCAGAAAGGAAAATAAAGGATTGTAACACTCAGAGCACTAATTGATTACTTGATTATAGGTGTGTTATGTCAGTATGCTTTCGTAAACAACTTCATGCTCTAGCTTACATAGTTTGCAATTAAGGTTGCATCATCACAAGAATTAGCTCATCTGAAATTATCACGTTCGATACTATATTTCATCCTGAAAATTATCCTTTTCCAGGCAGTAGAAACTGGTTTTGGCTATGGGCAGTGGCTTCATGGAGAAGCTGTCGCAGCTGGCATGGTATTGTATCCACTATATTTCTTCTTATGACCACATTCCTCAAAGAGAGGGAGAGTTGTAGTTTTGACCTGTGACATGTCAATGCTGAAGGAATTTGTGTACCAATGTTTAGGTCATGGCTGTTGACATGTCCCATCGCATGGGCTGGATCGATGATTCAATTGTAAAGCGCGTTCACCACATCTTACAACAGGCTAAGCTGCCCACCACTCCTCCCAACTCTATGACCGTGGAGATGTTCAAGTCTGTTATGGCGGTAAGAGAAATCTAATCGCCAACGTTACCTCACGAAATCTTTAACTGTTAATATTGTTACCACGAACGTTGATGTTCTTATGTTGTTTCGGATCTCAGGTTGATAAGAAGGTAGCTGATGGGCTTCTGAGGCTCATACTTCTGAAAGGTCCTCTTGGTAATTGCGTATTTACTGGCGATTACGACAGAAAGGCCCTTGATGAAACACTGCATGCATTTTGTAAGTCATGAATGCAAGTCTGGGCTGATGATAGATTCAAGCTATGTGCAAGTTTTGTACCAGATGTTTTGTGTGGTGTATTTATGTAGTCCAATTAGTGATTCATTGCTTGTATCTTGGAATGTCCCTGCTTGTGGGCTTTCCCATGTAACCTTTGGTAGAAGCTTCTACGGTTCTACCACAGGCATGTTGCACAACATGCTATTTAGAAATCAATAATGGTCAATAATATATATTTTTTTCCATATAATTGTGTTTGTATCATTTTTTCTTGTTTTTCTTCATTCTACTCGGCTACTTCCAATTCATGAATTTATATAGTTATGTTATGCCTATCTGTGTATGAGGGTGAGGTTTTTTTTTCTTTCTTTTTAATCCTTGTATGAGGGTGTTGAATGTTATCAAACTATAAGTAATATTTTTTCACGTTTCAAAATAAAATATTTATTTTCGTGTGTATGTAAATATATATGATATATTCAAATATCTATAGATTTGTCTTGGGTAAATTGCAGTAGCACCCCCTGAGGTTTAGGTCAATGCCACAAATATGTCGGTCAACGCGATACTTTGCAATGACACCCTCTGGGCCTGTGAAATGACTAGAATGCCCCTTTAATTGTTTCACTTATTACATTAGGGTAATATATAAAGTGTGAAATTACTCATATGCCCAAACACTTCACCCCTCTAAAATTACTAATTACACTTCCACCCCTTATTACAATATATATATATATATATATATATATATATTACGAAAAAATATATATGAGGGTCGGAAGCAGATTAATTGAATTGAGCAGGAACATAAACGGAAGCAGATTAATTGAATTGAACAGGAACAGATCACGATGTAACTATAGATTAAAATCAGAGAAATACAAGCAATTGCATAATATAATCAGTAAACAGTAAATATATTAGTATATAGGACACAACCGTCCAAGCATTTTATATAAGTATATAGGCAGTTTAATATATAATAGCAGGATAAGTATATAGGATAGTAGTATAAGTATATATGACACAAACGTCCAAGCAATTTAATAAATTGAAGTGGTCTAGGCAGAGCGAGACTCAAAGTCTGTCATACACCGTAACTCTCTTCAGATTTAATTATAGAAGAATTTAAGACAAAGTAAGTAATTGCAATTGACTGAAAATCTTAATTGAATATTATTACGATTCAAAAATACATTTAACTATGATAGACGAACTTACAAGTGGATGTATGACAATCCATCTGGGTTCGGAGGCTTAGTATGCTTTCAGAAGAGAAGAGAAGAGAATAGAATTACAAAGTAGAAAGAAAATTGGGAAACTAAAACCTGACCTACGACCATTACATTTGACAACTTATATAGAGGATATAACAGAGTTTACTGTAGGTTTTGCACTGTTGATTTCTTGACTTTCTGGGCAGACAACTGTTGTCTTTCATTGTAGTCTTTTTGACTTTTGGGGCAGAGAACTGTGTCCTTTTACTGTTTGCAATAGTAGTCTGTCGGTACTGTTGATCACTGTATTTGTTTTTTGTGCCGACGGTTTACTGTAACAAAAGTCACTATTCACTATTCACTATTCTTGTCTTTTTGTGCCTTTGTATCTGTTGACTTGAGCTTGATTGTGTTCCTTTCTCTTAATTTTTTGATAGATCAAATAGATCTTGGGCATCCTGGTATGGCTTGTATTTAGATTCTATAGACGATTCATCTTCTTCATTACTACTTGAATTTCCTTCTATTTGAGCAAGAAGCTTTTCCATTTTTTCTTTGAGTTTTGCTTTGGAAGTTGACTTCTTGGATGCTGATTTCTTGACTGCGGTTTCTGTAGAAAAACTTGATTGTGTTGTTTCAATGACTTGAGTGACTGGGCTAGCCTTGAGTGGCTGAAAAACTTCTTTTGGGAATTTCAGTTGGACTTGTTGAATGATTCTTTCGATTTTGAAAGGATCCCACCATTTAGTATAATGGGACTCTACATACTGTGTCAATATCACCTTTAAGGCTGTAATGCCATTTGAAGATCCAAGGGATTTTGTATTTTTTGGCAAAAATTAGTAGTAGGGGGAATTGATGATCATAAGAAGAGATTTTGAACTTAGTTTCAAAATAATTGATTTGTTCCCAGAGGATTTCAAGGATCACATCGTCGTCTGGGCCATGGTCATTCCACCACTTAACAAACCAAGAAGGGAGTTGGCTGTTAAATTTACTATCAAAATTTACGAACCAAGAATGACTAAAAGTTTCAGTTTGAAAAAGGAAAATTTTGAACAAAGCATCAATGTAGTCATAGTAGGTGAATGGGCGTGAGTTATCTAACTTTTTGGGTTCAGAGGGATGTTTTTCCCACTCTTTGAGGGAGACAACTCTCAAAATGTACAAGGAGTGGTAAATGACTTTGGTTGGATCATTGCAATCAGGGACAGGTTTGATGAAGACAAAATTGGTTTGGTAAAGGATATCTCTGTAATATTGCAAGTTGTGACTAGGGGTGTGTGGTATCCAATGAGAATTTGGGGGGGGGGGACTGTTTTACTAGGGCAATTGGGTCATTTGTGTGAGAAAAATGAGGTTCGATGTAGAAAAGGGTATGGTAAGTTTTTTGAAGATATTCTGATCTTCCTGGAGGGTTGTATCTGGTGCGAGGTGGAGTACTTGTGACTGGGGCATGGATGGTGAAAGGATCATGTGGAGTTGTTAGAGCTGAACTAAAGGTAGGACGAGGACCTAAGGGAGTCCCTAAGCTTGTGAACTTGTTTACTAAAGCAAGGGAAGTAGAGGGTTCAGTTTTTACTAGGGGAGGAGGTCTGACCGGAGGGATCCCTCATCTGGGACGTGGTTGTGGTTGTCTGTTTGCCATCAGGGTTCTGCAAAAATTCTGTGGTAAGAAAATCTGGGATTGAATTGTTACATCCACGAATGTATTCGATATCAAATTGAAAAATGCTTAAAATAGATTGTCATCTGGCAAAAATATGCTTAGCAGCTATATTTTTAACATATTTTTCTAAAACATATTTGGCACTTTTGCAATCAACTCGAAGTAAAAAAAATTTGATTTAAAATATCATATTGGAATTTACTGATACATAGAACAATTGCAAGAATTTCTTGTTTAATAGTGCTATAATTTACTTTGTATTTTGTTCCATGCTCCAGAATGGTAACGAACAAGTTGTTCTGGAGAAGTAGGGGAGAGTTTTTGTTTTAAAATGCCTCCATAACCAATGTTGGAGGCATCGGTTTCAATGATTTTGAAAGAGTTAACTAAAGGAATTCCTAAGCAATGAAGAGTTTTGACATATTTTTTAATATCCCTAACTATAGTGGTATAAATATTAGTCCATGAAGGGGGGTTTGATTGTAAACGATCGAATAGTGGTTTACATTGTTTTTTAAGATCTTTGTAAAATTCAGCAATGTAATTTAAAGAACCAAGGAAACGTTGTAACTGGGTTTTATCAAGAATTTGATCTGGGAATTTACCTGCAAATTCTATGGAACGACTGATTGGGTGGAATTGTCCTTGAGATATATCATAACCAAAAAATCTAACTTTGGTTTGAAAAAGTTTTATCTTAGAAGCAGAGATGACTAAACCATTGATTTTGATGGTGTGGAAGAAAGAATTAAGATGTTTCCAATGAGCTTCAATGCTATTGGAAAAGATAAGAACATCATCAATGTAGACTATGGAAAAATGACTGAAAGGATTGAAAATATCATTCATAATATTTTGGAATTCACTTGGGGCATTCTTAAGGCCAAAGGGCATGACATTCCATTCGTAATGGCCAAAAGGTGTAGTGAATGCAATTTTGTACTTATCTTTTTCTGTAATCTGAATTTGCCATAAGCCGGACTTAAGGTCAAATTTGGAGAAAATGGTTGCTTGCGCTAATCGATTGATTAAATCTTTCTTGTTAGGGATAAGATATCTTATCCATTCAAGGACTTGATAAAGAGGTTTGTAATTAATGACTAGACGTGGTACCCCTCGTTCTATTTCAGAATTTTTCTGGACATAAAAAGTTGAGCAAGACCAAGGTGATTTGCTGTGACGTATGATTTTCTTTTGAAGAAGGTCTTGGATTTCTTTTTTACAAAATTCTAAGACTTCAACATTCATCTGAATTGGTCGGGCTTTAGTTGGAATATTTTTATTAGTGAAGGATTTGATGTAAGGAAGACTAACAATATGTTGTTTTCTATGCCAAAAAGCATTGGGTAGTTCCGAACATATTTCTTGAATAAGTTTATTTTCATATTGTTTTATCTGATTTTGAAGGGTAGGGTTGCTTAATTGTGTTTCTGTTCGTTTGTGAATTATTTCTTCTTTTAAAGAATTTAAATGTTGTTCTTTATGATGGAGAATGTAAATATTTTTAGAGACTGAAAAATCAATGATGCTTTCGAGTTTTTTACTAGAAGATTTTTGCAAAAAAAGGAAAAGTAATATTTTGACCAAAATGTGTTGTGGAGAGACCATCATTATTTATAGTAAATGGGTAAAGAAGATATAAAAATGGAAGACCAAGGATGACTGTATCAGTCATATTTTTTACTAGGACAAATGTAGTTTTGAAACAGACATTATCTTGACAAATATGAGCTTTAGATAATTCATACTTGATTTTCATTGCACTACCATTAGCAGAACTGAGTTTCTCATTTGTTTTGTCATAGAATTTGCTAGGAATCAGGTCTTCTTGTATACAATTAAGATCAGCTCCAGAGTTAACTTGAGCAATGACAGTTTTTTGGTATTTCTTATTAATAACTAAGGTGACTTTTATTTTCCATTTTTTAAATGATGTTCGTTAATTAGATTCAAACCATTGGTTTCCTCTTCAGTACTTTGAAAAGGATTTGTGTTGTCATCATCTTCATTACTGTCAGAGGAAGAAGAATCAGAAACTGAAAATTAGTGTGAAGTTTTAACTAGATCTTTGAGTTGAGTGTGAAAGAGGGTTTTTATATCTTGGTTTTCATTTTTCAGGGTTTTGATTTCTTGTTTAACAATGTTGACCTCTGCTTGGAGGTCTTGTATAGTGACTTCTTTTTTAGGAGTAAAACGTTCAAGAGTTTTTTGTAAAGACTAAAATTCGGTTTGTTTAAGGTAGGGGGTTGAGTATCTTTGTTTATGGTGAGTAATTTAGTAAGCTTTTGAAGATAAGAATTTTTTAAATCCAGGTCTTCAACTTTACTTATGAGGTCTAGAAGAAGATGTTGTTGTTCTTCTGCCTTGGTGAGAACATTAAGGGTTTTATGTTGGTGTCGATTTAGCATATTGACTGTTTTTGTACAACAACTATCTTTGCACCCAAAACTAATATCAGGTGAACTGGGACAAGAGGCAGAAGATTCAGTAGAGGAACTAGATTCAATTTCAATATCACTGTCACTTGTGTTTTTTAACTCAAGAATTGTGTAAATTTGTTGTTTAGTTTCATCATGGATTTCTAGCTAATTAATTTTATTTTTTACAGGACAATTTCTTGCGTAATGACCTTTCTTACTACACTTATAACATGTAACTTTATTTAGATCAATTTTATTGTTCTTCTCAGGTTTGTTTTCCTCGTATATTTTTCTTTATTTTTAAACTTTTGTTTATCATAGAATTCATTATGTTGGAATTTTTTATTATATTTTCTATAAGGGCGAGTATATCATTTTGGGAAGGATTTTGTTTGTTTTAATTTCTTTGTTTGCCGAGATGATGCAATTGGGGGTAATCCATATTGTTGGCAGAATGTGCCCATTTCATATTTAGCCTTCTTTTTATCTTGGCTAAGCTGATTATTAATTTTCATATCTATACACATTTTGAGTCCTACTTTCTAGATTAGACTAATAATATTACCGTAGGTTAGACTGTCATATTCAATAACACCAGTTGTGTTACTGAGTTCTGTGCGTATTTTATGAGAGAAAAGGCTGGGCAATCCATTAATAAATTTTTCTTTCCAAAATGGTTTATTACTATCCTCTCGTAACATAACTCGTGAGAAGAAAGTATCTTTGTACCATCTAAAATCACTTAATGTAGGACATCTAGGGTTACTAAGTTGATCATGAATTTTAGAAGTAATGTCACTTGGTCTGCCAATGAAATGATCTATAATTGTGTAAATTAATGTATTGACTCTATCAAGGAGTCCGAGACCAATTTTTTCATTAAAAATAGGAGTTTCATCTTCTGTTTTTTGGACTGCATGTGTTATATTATCTCTTGCTTCTTGGGTAAGATGTTTATCCCACCAATTTCTTAACATGTCTGAAAATCTAGAGGCTAGTAATTATACAATATCAGGTTGAGGCATATTGTGATGTGTAAGGTAACTATTGGCTGTCATAGAAAGGTGGTTTAATTTGTTTAAAATTTCTTGTTCAGAGAGTCCATCAATATTCCATTCATAAATTTTTTTAGATGACACAAAAAATTGGTTTTGGAAGATTCTTTCTTCATATTGAATATCGACAGGAGTAGGTTGGATATACCAATTTTTTGTAATACTGGTAGGGTTAATTGGTCGATGTGTGATCCTATTGATCTCGAAGGTATTTTCTAACTTGCGTATATCTTTATCTGTGTCTTCTTCAGATGAGGTCTCAGAGTTATCAGTATCGTTATGAGAATCAAAATTGAGAACTATGAGGGATTTTTCGTCCTTGATTAGTTGTGATTCTAAGGCTTTTAACAATTTATCAATTTGGGCAGAGGAGTCACTTGTGCTTGGTTTGTTAGGTAGTCCTTGACGTTTTGTAGGAAGCTTAATTAGAAGGGAATTAATAGTTTTAGTCACAGGGGTGGAAGCGTCAAGTTTGGATTCTATTTTGTCTAATTGAAAACCTAGCGTACTTAAATATTGATTGGTGAAATTTTTTTGTTCAATAATTTTTTTAGTATTAGGATCGATTGCGGATGTGACAACCTTAAAAGGGGAGATTGGGATTTCGGTTCCCAGGTGGTTAACAATTAAGTTTTCTAAAGAAGGGTGACTAGAAGAAACAATTGTTTTATCATGTTTTGTCCATTTATGTTTTGTAAGAACATTAATTTTTTTGTAGTAATTTTCAAGATAATCAAAGAAACTAATTTCTAACTGGTTTGTTATCATGAAGTTTTGCCATTTTTTTGTAATTTTTGTCCTCTCCTTATGCGTGTAACTTGTTCTATATATTTGTCGTCTTGCTTTATTTTCTTTGGACTTGGCTTCAACTTCTAACTTTAAAAGGTCATAGGAAAATGATTTACTTAAAACACATAGTTGTGGATTAACAGTGTCAGCCTCAAAATCAGTTTGTGTAGGAAAGTGGTTAGAGATTGAATCTTCAGTCTCTACGTTTAGGACATAACAAGGAGTAGATACTTGTTCATCCTTTTGAATTCCTTTTAATCTATGATCACGTCTGGATCGGTGGACTAGAGATTCTACAAATTCTGTATCATGGTTAGTAGTATTTTCTCTAATTAGTAGGGGGGTGAACATTTTAGAGTTTGAACTAACGGAAGAGCAACTGTGTCTAGATCTATCAAATGTTAACTTAACAGTTCCATCTAGGAATTGTTGCACATGTTCAAGATTTCGGACATCATTTTCGATTTTGGTTGGGTGATTTTTATTTTCAAGTAACCATTCATTTGGGAGGGAAACATCTTTCCATGCAATCGTTTATTGTATTAGAGCCATAAAGTTTCATTGATTATCTAGTAAACTGTTCAGATCTGTTAATCTATAGCATTTTTTCTGTTCCGTTTATATTGTTCTTCATCTTCTCTTTCTTTGTTTGTTGTTGCCACCTCCCCATAAACCGTAAAACCAAACATTAAGTCCCTTGGTGAGCTTTTAGGGCATGAACGGTGATGTCGTTGGGATAAGGTATGTGTTATGAAATGCAACAAATACCGAAAATAGGATAAAACACAATTATAATGTTCAGATAATAAGAAAATTGATTAATCATGAGTCATTTATTTAGATCTTCCTCCTCTCGACCTAGTCGAACAAACCTACCTTCCATTCCAGATAATAATGACATAATTAATGAAGAAGAACACACCTACACTGATATTGAAAGTCACAATGATTGGAATATCCCAAGGGTACCCACAAATCAAATTTACAAAACCCGTTTCATTAAGTCAACATTTTTTTACAGAATACACAGTCAAAACTGTTGAACAAGTATATGCTATAAATAAATAACATGAAAAATGCCAATTATTTTATCCAAAAACTATAAAACAACATTGCGAAAGAGGATACAATTTTATCCATATTGGTCCTGTACAAGTTGCAGTTGATCCATTAATTATTTTAGGACAAAATGCATCGATTCTTCTCTGTCTAAGAGATGCTAGGTTCCTCGACTATAATCAAAGCTTAATTAGTGTCATTGAAACCAGCCTATGTAATGGTCTGGTCTACTTTGATTGTTTTCCTAATTTTAAGTTAAGCCTAAGTGACCCTCACATACTAAAAGCTTTAACATTAAACATCAAAACTTCAGGATATGCCATGTTTACAGGTGCCCGGCCTCTAAGCTTAATTTATAGAATTTACTGCAAGACTATGAAAGCTTAATATATATATATATATTACGAAAAAAAATATATATATATTACGAATATATATATATATATATATTATGAAAATTACAAAATTCTAAATAAACACAAAAAATTCGAAACAAACATATAAAATTCGAAAAAATATATAAAATTTGAAAAACATATAAAATTCAAAAAAATATATAAAATTTGAAACAATATATAAAATTCAAAAAAACATATAAAATTCGAAACAAATATATAAAATTCGTAAACAATATATAAAATTTGAAAAACATATAAAATTCTAAAAAATATATAAAATTCAAATATATATATATATAAAGTGTGACTGAAGTGATTCCTACCACATTTGAAAATTCAAATTATTTTGGAAATGATTCCTACCACATTTTCTCCCTTCTATATCTAACATTTCCTAAAGAGGAAAGAATTTTATAATAGAATCATGCAATATCAACTTTATTCCTTCCTAAAATTCTTCCTTTTCAATAAAAATAATGTAAGGTAAAAAAAATCATAAAATTTTCCTTTGCAAGATCACTTTCTTTCATATGTCATTTTTTGCTTCCACTTCTAAAAACAAGGAATCAATATAACGGTATTTAAATTTTAAATAATAAAAAAGGAAAATCTAGTGCTAGAAATATCTTAACTAAAGAACTCTTTCTTTCTTTTATTTCAAAATAAATACTTTAGCAATCTGTTAAATATATTTGAATGAAAATTTCAAATATATATATATATATAAAGTGTGACTGAAGTTATATATATATATATATATTTGAATTTGGGTGAAAGGTACAAAACCCCCCTACACTATTAGAAATGTGCAAATAACCCCCCTGTAGTTCAATTTGGGCAATTAAGTCCCTATACTATGGCAAAAATGTGCAGAAAGACCCCCTGCGACACTATTCAGGGAACTGTTCCGGCAAAAAAAAAGGCATTTGCGTATCACGTGCTCTTTAATTTGATAAATACCCAAAATGCCCTTGTATTGTTACCAAAATGCCCTTCAATTAAATAATCCCCAAATATCACCCTACAAATACTACAGGCTCACACTCTCCTCATTCTCTCGCCTCTTGCTACCTCTTCTCATTCTCTCGCCTCTCTCTACCTCATGGGGACGAACCCAGTTTCTTCATCGCTAGTCCCCGCCGTCCGCCGCTGCATCATTCCGCCGTGCACTGCCGCGCACCTCTGCTATCGCCGGTCGGCTCTCTCCATCTCTCCTAATCTGACTATTTTCTGAACTTGTGATTTTGAACCAATATATATATATATAAGTTGTTGCCCTAATTTCTGGTTTCCTTTTTAGCAAACATGTCTTATTCTTTTAGTAGAAATTCTCGGATCAACAAAAGAACTTGGCCAAAAGATGAAGTAGAATGCGAGTGTCATGTCCCAACTCTCCTAACCACTTCATTCACAAATCAGAACCCCGGCAGAAGGTTCTATGGATGTGCAAATTTTTTGTCAAGAAAGAAGTGCAAGTATTGGAGGTGGATGGATGAGCCTCTTTCTGAGTACTATAAGAGTTTTGTTATGGATCTGCTACATGAAGTTGAAGAGTTAAGTGATTCTACACGTACAACTGAATTGGAGAAGAAAGTTGCAGAGCTTGAAAGAGATGTGAGCATGCTTAGAAATCAGAATGTTGGATTTGGTTGCAAGTCCTTGTTTGTTTGTTTTTTGTTAGGGTTCTTTTGTTTTTGGATTGTAATTATGATTTTTGGTTGAATGCAAGTATTAAATGCAATGTACTGTAGTCTGGGTAATTTGAATGTAATGTAGTATGGGTAATTTGAATGCAATGTAGTCTGGGTAATTTGAATGCAACCTGTGTTTTCAGTGTATCAATTTGAATGCAATGTGTATATTTTCAGGTGGTTTGATGGAGATCAACTTAGACAATTTGAGCTGTTTGTGTTCGATTTGGATAGATTGAAGTAAAATAATGTCATTAACCACGTCAGTCACCATAGTCACCATTCAAGCAGAACATCACTTTATCATTCAAGTGTGAACATCAAACTAAATTCAAATACATGTTCAAAATACAGATATCCATAAAGTGGTTACAGAAATTCAAACCACTTCAAATACAGAAATTCAAACCACATAAAGTGGATACAGAAATTCAAAATGTCACACATGAAATGTTCATAATTGAAATAAGCATTCACTGCTTCAAACAACATATATAAAATGTTCAAAAGACACTTAGACACTGATTGTCATATGGAATAACACAACCCCCAAAAAGACTTCCCTGCTCCCTTCATACTTCAAACACTTGCTCCCTTCATACTTCAAACACTGCTTCACTGCTCCCTTTCATTGATTGTAAAGTTGGTAAGGTTAAAAGCATATGACCTACATATATAAAATCCTTGTTAAGGAACATATACTTTAATTAACAGTTTATATACAACCTGTGTTTTCAAAAAACCAATTTGACTTCCAAAATATAGATATATACTTGTTTACTGATTCTTGAGTTAGGGAACCATTACTAGTTGAAGTTTTTTCAACATTTCTTGACATCATCTGCACCAAAACATTAACACAATAATATCATTCATATGTTTAACATAAATAATCAGAAAAAAAAATGAGATTGGAAAATAGTACTAACCCTATTCAATATTATGTTTCTGTCCACTGGAGAGGCACTTGCAACATGTAGATTATAATCTTGTGATTTTCTTGGCCTACCCCCTTTGCTAACAAGTTGCATTGCAGTTTTAGGCACCATATTTTTGCAAGTTCTTGCATTGTGCCCAGTTAGTTTGCATTTGCCACATCTCAGCTTAGTTTTTGAGACCTCATTTACACTGCCACTACCACCAACACTGCCACTACCACCTTTCTTGAACTTCTTTTTTCCCTTTAAACTAGTTTCACCTGCAGCCTTCTTCCTTGCTATTACAGGTCTTCCAGCCCTTTTCTTTCCTACTGGTGGAAACATTGGTGGAGTACACGTATACCTTACAAGCTCTCTAAATGATATAGGTTGAATACTGTAGCTATATGCCTTCAAATAGGTTGACCTATAAAAGTAATGACTCATATAATCTTCAATGTTTAACCTCTTGTACCTCAAATATGCAACTGCATGTTGACAAACTAAACCACTTATTTCCCACTGTTTGCATGTGCAAGTCTTTGCATCTAAGTCTACTGCATCATTCAACCCATTCTTATAAACTTCAAATAACATTCTTCCTGCAGGCTCAACAGTGCACCTAGAGGCTGCTAACTTGATATCATCTAATTCCTTTTGTATATTAGGGGTCAAAATACCCTTGCACCTCTCCATATACTTTTTCTTACAAGTAAATCTCTTCATAAGGTATCTACGAATCATTTCCCACATGTAAATTATTGGTTTAGCCCTAGCTTCCAATATTTGCCCATTCCATGACTCGCATATGTTGTTACTATTCAAATCACACTTAGACATATAGGAAAAACCACACCTACTCCACAAATGGTATGGAATGCTATTCAACCAATTATACGCATCAGCATTAAGTTCCCTTATCTTTTCCATATGCAACTCAAACTCAGTAAATGTATACGCATATGAAGCACTCCACAACTCAGATTTCAACATCAAACAAGGCCATCTTTTCCTAAAGTTCTCATGTAAATGCCTAGCACAGTACCTATGATCACTAACATCACCTATTTTCTCCAAAGTATCAATTAAACCCTTCAAATACAAACAAAAATGAAACAATTAATAGCATGTACTAATTAACAGTGTAATAATTAACAACATGTAATAACTAACAGTGTAATAATTAATAGTGTAATAATTAACAGCATGTACTAATTAACAGTGTAATAATTAACACCATGTAATTAACAGTGTAATAATTAACACCATGTAATAACTAACAGTCACTCTAATTAACACCATGTAATAACTAACAGTCACTCTAATTAACAACATGTAATAATTAACATGGTGTAATAACTACCAGTGTAATAATTAACACCATGTAATAACTAACAGTGTACTAATTATAGGATTAAAGTGTACCTTTTGTCTGTCAGAAATGAATGTCAACCCTTCAGGTCCTCCAATCAAAGGCAACAACTGGTCCATAAACCACTGCCATGTCACCCCACTCTTTGATTCCACATAGGCAAGAGCTATGGGAAAAATTTTGTTGTTTCCATCTCTATCAACAGCACTCAATAATTGACCATTTAGATGGTTTTTGACAAAACAACCATCTAAACCTATGAATGGTCTGCACCCTTCCTTCCATCCCTTCCACATTGCTGTAAAACTAACAAACATTCTTTCAAATCTTCTGACACCATGACCATCTGGTGCACTGTCCACAATCACCTTATAAGAAAGAATTAAAAACAAATTGTAAAGGACTTATTTTTTAAAACATAATTCAAAACAACTGTATTTTAATAAATTTAAAACTAAATTGTACCTTTGCACCAGGATCTGATCTCTTAAGCAAATCACCATATTCTTCAATCTTATTAAACTGGTCCTTATGGTTCCCTTCTATTTTCCTAAGTGCATGCTTCTTTGCTCTAGCAACCTGATATCTTAACACTTGAAGATCATAATCACTTCTCCCTTGCCCTTGCATCCCTACATTTTTCCAACTAGGATCAATTCTGAACTGCTCAATGTATTTATCAACTAATACATTACTTGTCAACTGCTTACAAGTTTCCACAGGTTGACACTTGTGGACTGAGTTGAATGTCCTAATCTCAAAGCTAAGGTCAAGGGTGTTCAAAGATGCATGAATTCTCCACCCACATTTACTCACACATCTAGCAGTCACTCTAATCCTTTCATTTTTCAGGAATTCAAAGTCCATCCTATTTTGGATTGCATGATGCCTTAATGCTATTCTAAATTCCTCAGCACATGTGAATTTCATTCCTACAACCAACCCCTTCTTCCCTAAGTCTCTTCTAAGTATAAACTCCTCATGTCTAACACTAGCTACTTCTCCCTCATCATTTGATCCATGCAAACTCCTAAGTTCATCACTAGGGCAATAGACAGTCACATCATCTAACTCATCAATTTGTTCATACCCCCACTTATTTCCCTCATCATCTAATTCAACTTGATCCCCCATTTCCTCATTTTGCTCAGATACCCCTTCAACATCATCTTCACACTCATTTTCAACTTCCTCCTCTTCCCCAGGCTCATCTTCACATTCAAATACACTTGGGACCACATACAGTTGAAAAACATCTTTGTTTCTATACAATTTAGCTAGGTCTGATATGTCCAACTCAGATTTTATAGGTATTGGTCTCCCAACTCCATCGTATGGATTTTTATAATAACTTATACTATTTATGTCCAAGTCATGCATAAATAGTAAAACATTACATGCATCACATGTTAACCTATGAGGATCCAGTTCATTATAGACTTCAACCTTTCCATTTTTATAATTATAGTCCAAGTCAAAATATCCACTATGATGGTATTCCATTCTCTGCAGCTTCTTCATTTTCTATTAACAACAATAATTAAAGCATATTACTAGACAATACAGTACAATACAATACAATACAATATTCTCATTCAATCTGTATGTGTGTGTGCAATCATGTGAACCCAACAAAAACCCTAAAGAATTGTCTAAAAGTTCATAAATAATTGGGACTTTGGACCCACAACACAATACCAATTAAGTTCACTGTCCAACAATGCACAAAATATAACACAGTTTAGGATCCACATGTATAGAAGAACAAAAATAAAACAAAAACCATAAAATAATTGGGGCTGTTTAGGCCCCACATGTATACAATTTGTATAATATATTGTTGTATTGAACCACATGCATAAAATTTGTCTAATATACTTAAATAATTAGCCCTTTTAGCACCAACCCTAAACCCTAGAACAAAAAAAAAACACAATCGAACAAAAAGACATCAAATTTGTCTTACACTACGTAAAATATAGGGCTTTTAGGACCCACATGTAGACACTAATCAAAATCGACAAACAACCCTAGAAAAGAATGAATCGACATTAAAAATTAGGGCTCTTGTGACCCACCACTTGAATACTTTTGTAAATCATTCCAAAAGCTTTAACATCACAGACTCATGGACCACATACCTCTTTAATTATACACACCAGCACACAATTGTAATTAAAGAGAGAGTATTAAAAAAGTCGTACCTTTATGTGTGCTTTTGCCTTACAGAGAGACTATTAAATCCTCGCGTTCGTACTTGTAGACAGAGAAGATTAGGGTTTGTATCAGATCTGAGAAAAAGAGTTATAGAGAGAGAAGAGAAAGGTAAAGAGAAAAGAGAGCGACGGCACAAAGAACCCTAAACCCTAAAAATGGTAAGTGATGTACAGCTGGATCCCACATACAAAACTTTTCGTTTCAACCAATAAAACGTACAAAACGGTATCGTTTTGTACATGGCCTTTTTCATCATTTCATATTTACCCATTCATTATATTTAATTAAAAAATAAAATAATAAGGGTATAATAGTAAAACCACAACTCCGTCACCGGAAAATGGCTTGGAGGGGTCAAAGTGCACGTTTTATAAAGTATGGGGGTGTTTAAAAACCAACATGGGGGTTATTTGCACATTCCTGATAGTGTAGGGGGGTTTTGTACCTTTCACCTATTTGAATTTTATATATTTTTTAGAATTTTATATGTTTTTCGAATTTTATATATTGTTTACGAATTTTATATATTTGTTTCGAATTTTATATGTTTTTTTTAATTTTATATATTGTTTCAAATTTTATATTTTTTTTGAATTTTATACGTTTTTTCAAATTTTATATGTTTTTTCGAATTTTATATATTTTTTCGAATTTTATATGTTTGTTTCGAATTTTTTGTGTTTATTTAGAATTTTGTAATTTTCGTAATATATATATATATATATTCGTAATATATATATATATTCATAATATATATATATATTCGTAATATATTTATATTGTCGTAATATATATATATTTTTTGTAATAAGGGGTGGAAGTGTAATTAGTAATTTTAGAAGGGTGAAGTGTTTGGGCATATGAGTAATTTTACACTTTATATATTACCCTAATGTAATAAGTGAAACAATTAAAGGGGCATTCTAGTCATTTCACAGGCTCAGGGGGTGTCATTGCAAAGTATCGCGTTGACCGATATATTTGTGGCATTAACCTAAACCTCAGGGGGTGCTACTGCAATTTATCCATTTGTCTTCAAGTCACATTGATCTTTCATCTAGACAACTAAAGTGATTCTACTTTCACCATCAACATTTTTATTTTATTCTTATTAAAAAAAAATTGAAAAACAAAATCAAAGAGAATCTCAAAAGCTGCAGGCCATCCAAGGAGTAGTTGAGAAATTTATGAGTGACGAGCATTACCAATTTATTCTTATTTTCAAATATAAATAAAATATAATACCAAAACCAAACCACTTTAAGTTGTGTTTGGTAAATACCAAAACCAAACACAACTATAATATAATCCGCAAAAAATAAAAAAATAAAAAAATAAAGCGTTCAAATGAACCAATCAGAACCATTAAAACAGTTCGCTTTCCTTGATAGCGAACGCTTCAACGGCATTGTTTCCCGGCTAAATAAAACACACACTCACACACACTTTCTCTCTCTAACCCTGTCACCCACTCTCGCTCTCAAACTTTCTCTCTCTAGATCTGCATTTCCTAGGGTTTCGGAGTCCATTGTCGTCCTTCATTTTCAGGAAATCTGGATTTGGATCTGCGGCCGTTGATGTCTCAGTTAGGGTTAGGGTTAGGGTTTTGTTGATACTGGTTGCGGTGTTCTGTGCGATTTCAGTTTGTGTCGATGTGTTAGTGAAGAAATAGGAGAGAAGTGAGCGAACAAGGTTTGGGAGAGAGTGTCGATCAGGTCTTCTGAAGAAGATCTGAGGGTTTTGGAGCGAAAATGAGCGCTTCGAGGTTCATCAAATGCGTCACCGTCGGCGACGGAGCTGTGGGCAAGACTTGTCTCTTAATCTCCTATACCAGCAACACTTTCCCCACTGTGAGTCATGATCAGTGTTTCTAGGGTTTTTTTTTTTGTCCATTTCAATTTTGGTGAATGCTGTAAAATGATATTGTTTGTTTACATCTTGTGTTTGTTTCCTGATAAATTATCGGAAATAATTGAAACATTGGGTTTTGCTGAACTATGTTTGTTGTTTGATTGTGGTAATTATTGTGGGAAGAGATGAACTATTTAGTTTGGGGTTTAATTGATATTAAATTGTAAGTAATAATTGTGGGAAAAAATGAAAAAAATTATTTGAGGTTTTTGTTGATATTAAGAAGTTGCAAGTAATAATTCTGTGAACAAAAATGAAAACCTTTTGATTTGGGGTTTTTGTTGATAATTAAGTAGCTGTAGGTAACTATTGTGGGGAAATATGAATAATGTGATTTGATGTTTCTTGATATCATCTATTAAGTAGTTGTACGGTATGGCTTGTGGTACGAAAATGTAAAATGTTTCTTTAAGGATTTGCTCTAGATTTTATTGCAGCTCAAGTGGTTTGAGTTCTCATCATATACTGCATTTTCTTTATAGATAATATGCAATGGAATCATCAAGAATTAATGAGTTTTATGCCGACTGTATGCCATGCTCTGTAAAAGGTTTAGGGTGACTATTTTGAACTTTTTGTAACTTTATTTTTGGATGTTATGGGAGCAGGACTATGTGCCAACCGTATTTGACAATTTCAGTGCAAATGTGGTTGTCAACGGGAGTACTGTCAACCTAGGATTGTGGGATACTGCTGGTAACCTCACAATTGCCATTGTTTCTTTTCTTTGTTTAGTTGAACAAATGTCATATAATGTGTCTTTGTGAGCAAGGATACATATTTCGACATGGGCTGAAGTTACTCTTTATCATTTTAACAGGACAGGAGGATTACAATAGATTAAGACCTTTGAGTTACCGTGGGGCGGATGTTTTCATTTTGGCATTCTCTCTTATTAGCAAGGCCAGCTATGAAAATGTTTCCAAGAAGGTGGGGACTTGATGGAATTAGATGGAAGACCTATATCTCCAACAAGGAGAGATCATAAACTCTTCTTTTTGTTGTTGTTGTTGTTCCTTTTTTTTATTAATATTTTATCCATCACTTTTTAAAGAATGTTGCATTTTGTCTTCAATTACAGTGGATTCCTGAGCTGAAGCATTATGCACCTGGCATCCCCATAATTCTTGTCGGAACAAAACTAGGTTTGATTGTGATACCTTGTTGCTCCTCGTATGAAAATTTTACAGCAGTTTATATTTTCTTGCTAGCTGCTCTTTTTCATGCTCATAGCTTCTTCTTCTTCTTTAATTCATTTATTTTTTATTATGGAACTTCTTTCTTCACGAGTTATTGACTTTGAATATGTATATTGATGTCAGAAATATATTATAGGTCTCTCTGCTTAAACGTATATGACATGTCTACAAATTTATTCACTTTATAGTTCAGTAAATTTGCTTTAGCAGTTTCTTTGAAGTTCTGACGTTTATTTATAGAACAGATTCTACGTTCATCTTATGCATTTCTTTATTTGTCCTCAACTGAGTGAAGCTTTCGCGCCAGCTAGTTGGGTTTATTGCTCTACACCTTTCTATTCTATACAGATGATAGTTTTGTCTAATTGTACTTCTTCAGTACTTTAACCTGCATCTCTATTAGTCTCTCTCCAAGTTTTCCTATCTAATACTGAAATGCATCTACATATAATTTAAAGTCCATGTAAGGTAGAATATGATACACAATATCTGTTAATATTTCCTTTCCCTTGTGGAGCTCATGTTTAGTTATATAAAACAATCTGTCTGTGGGCTGCCCTGAGCTAAATTTCTTTAACAGTTCCTCTAAATAAATGATACAGTGATCTCTCATTTTTCTTGATTCAGGGCCTGGACACGAGATCTGATATGTAGATTGTTAATATTCAAACAGTAACACCTTATTTAATGGTTTGAAGGTGCAGAGGTGGTGTAACAGACTTGGGACCCTATCGGGTATAAGATAAATTAGGTTCTTGCGGCCTTACAATTTTCTTGACTTCATCACATCCTGGGATGTGGTGATTCGATCTATAATATAAACTAGGGACTTGTCCAACTCTCATGGCGTTCCTGGTCACCTATGTTTCAGCGAGTATTGACTTGGCGTCAGTTATTTTCCACATTCATAGGAGTGCATCTATGTTTCTGCTTTATGAATAGTCTTGGAGAGTCGGGCAAATCGAAGAATTCTCAACTAATGACACCTACTCTATTTACATTTGAAAATGTAAATATTTAACTATAGAGCTCTAGGTGCTAGCTGAAAAACTGGAAGAGGACTTGTTTTATGCTGTTTAGATGATTACGTAGTGTGCCGTACAAGGGAAAAAAGAACAAAGAAAAAAAGAGAGAATTTGCGGTGTTACGTTCACATGCTTCATTATATGATCCAAGGATGCTTGTTGGATTGCTTTTGTTGGGTGATCGATTAGTTTGTAACACCCATTGAGGTTAATATGAGGAAAACAAATAAGCTTGTTTAATCATATGCTGTGAAGATACTAGTATAGTGCTAATAAGGATCAGTGATGTGGTCCATATTGGGTGTAATAGTAGGTGTAGTGGTTTGGTTGAAGTTATGGTCTTCAATGGACTGAATGACAAAAACCATAAGGAAGCCTTAGTTGAGTTGATTCCAATTAGTCACTCGATTTAGTGCTTGGATAGGGACGACAGCCGAAAATGAAAGTAATCACATCAATTTGTCAATTGAAATAGCTGATGGTTCAGAGGTCGATCCCAGCTAGTGTCGTAGAATCGTAAGGTACGCGCATGTTATGGATGCTGTCATATTAATTAAGACTAAATGAAATTAAATGGTTTCTACTCGACATACTTATAAATATATATGTATAGATGCGTGCATGTGTGTGTTTCATATCTAGTCTATTGAATAATGATATTGGCTTTACCGCTTTCTTATCTTCATGTTTCTTTTTTTGATAAATTGCTTCCATTCTGTTCCAATGTGTGCATGCATTCCTTTTTCTCACAAGAAATATAATTCCGAAGTCTGAAGCAGTCATTTCCGCTATGGTTTTACCGATTTCATAATTTTGATTCTGGCCCAACATCCTGATTTTCTGCATGATGTTGATGTATTAGTTAAACAATGTTCAATTCGGAAATATGTTTTCCTAGATTTTTCCACATCAAAATTAATGCTTCGGAATGACGTTGGAATCAGATCTGCGTGATGATAAGCAATACTTGGAGGATCATCCTGGTGCTGTTCCAATTTCAACATCTCAGGTAAATACTACCCGCTTCGGATATCCCAAACTGTTGCTCTGTAACTTTTGTCTTTTGAATTCATTGAACAACATTTTGTTGAATTTCTATTTTCTCTTTTCCCCTTCACTAGGGCGAGGAGCTTAGGAAGCTGATAGGCGCACCTTCTTATATTGAGTGCAGTTCAAAAACACAGGAAGTATGAATGAATACAAAATTCTCACGTTCTTGTACCTATTCCTAGTATGCTTCTTACTGTAGGTTTTTTGTGGAATATGTCCTTGGTAATGCAGAATGTGAAGTCTGTTTTTGATGCTGCCATCAAAGTCGTGCTCCAGCCGCCCAAGCAGAAGAAAAAGAAGAGCAAAGCACAGAAGGCCTGTTCCATATTGTGATAAAATATATTTCCCTCCTCTCTCTCTCTCTCCTTTGTTTGTCTATAAGAGTAAGCAGGAAGTGCTCCTGGTATGTATTCATTACGAACAGCCGGCCCTTAGGACCTCTGTAAGATGAAACGTGGCTTCTGTTGTGAATCTCGTGATCTACTTTTGTTTAGCAACACCACTTTGTAGCCGAGCTTACTGGTTTTAATTGCTTTTGTATCTAAAATTAGAAGATCCCAGTTAGAAAACAAGGTTGAATTGCAACCGTGGTTTCGTGTACTTGGACATGTCTGTGAGGTGTAACCAGTCCTAAGATTTCAGTTCATTCAGGTGCTTGGTATCTTACTCGTGTTCACCAGGGTTGTGCACCACTTGTGATATGATATTCCTGCTTCGTTTTTTAGCTCTATGTAGACCTTCTGAAATTAAGGTCAAGTCTGGTTCATGTGGTGATGGATATGCGGAAAGGATTGGCTTTTTCATTTCGCTCGTGTCGAGTGTACTTGTAATCTAGCCTAGTGCAATAAAGGGCAAACGTGGTGCAAAAGGCTCTCGCCATTACTTTCAGATGAGCTTACTGAATATTAAGGCGAAAAAGACGATTTTTCATTGAGGACTTGACCGCCAAGCATTGTAGTCTTGTGGTACAAACTTGACCTCCCAAATGAGAGGTGAGATGGGCAGTACATCGTCACCCATCACCTGGCTATTACAGGTCAGAGTATCAAGTGAAGGCCAAACTTTGTTCTTCGGGTTGGGAAGAATCAGATAATAGTGGGAATATATACATACATGGCACCTGTACGTCAAAGTAGCAAAAAGGATTACGCATGGGAAATGGCTGCCCTGAGTTTTTCTCCTTCCCGAAATGCTTCTCCTAAATAATAGAGATCAAATGACTGTCCAGAATAACAGTACCATCATCTTGGCCAAAAAAACAAAACCTAAAGAGCGATCAAAATATTCTGAGAAAACCTCAAAGTTCAATCCTAATATAAGAAACAAAAATGTTATTCTAATCATCAATATTTCTTCAAAGCGGTACAGACTATGGGACCCCTAAGATATATTAAGACACATTGTAAGCACACTTGCCTAAAGTTTATATGTCATTGAACTAAGGCACACATAATAAGCCTTTCTTCCAGCAGAAGCATAGCAGCCACCCTATTCTGTTGGTGTGTTGAAGTCCAAAACCGAAATTCATTTACGAACCTCCAATCGACAGAAGTTATCTGCTGTTGTCATGCAATGAATTCGCTCCCTTCATAAACCCCTCATACAGCTGACGACTTAATGGCCTCGTACTTCTCACCCACTGCACCACCTTTCTGCTTCTGGAACTGAATGTACCGCATTGTACTAGCTAAGAAAGCATCTGCAGCTGGATCTTGTGTCATATTGTCACTTTGCATCTCAGTCGTGATTAATTCAAGCAGGCCCTGGATTGCAGAAAGAGTGATATGCGAGTTCCCCTTTTCATAAAAATAGAGATACCTGACGGTAAAAAAAAATTAAAAATAAAATAAAATAAAGTCCGTGAGTAATCATTTAAGCAAAACGAATGCTGTGAGAACAAACAATTATGGATTACTTGTTCAATATTTCAACAAAGAGTATGACTGATCCGCTGCTGCCACGTGCTGCATTGAACATTTGTTGAGCAGCATTTGCAATTCTTAAAGCGCGCTTTAAACAAAGCAAGACCCTGAAAACAAGACCAAAGTGATGAAAAACCAAGCAGCAGAAAAAAGCTGCATCCTTTTTTTAAACAAGCTCAGAAAATTTTCTAGAAGCAGAGAATGATGAAAGAAAAATTTCCACTGCTTATGATGAATATTAGCAAATCTATTTCATTGACATATTCTTCCCATGATTATTACACACTTATGACATGCAAATGATGATACATAGTCATAAACATGTACATGAATCATGAGGCCTTATATGAATGAGAAGTGTACAGTAATGCACCTCTCTCCGTCCGTGATACTTTCCTGATCATCAACCCAGAAGAGGTGTGAACATACATATACGGCTCTACACTGATCAGGTTTCTTCAAAAGCTTAGCAGAATACTGTTAAACAAGAAAAGCTTCGTATTAGAATTTTGAAAGGATTAGGTTGAAATAAGCCTACAAGTAGACCAAATGCTCTAAATACATTATTACCCCTGTGGCCTTGTGTGTTAAGGTATCCCTATTCTCAACACCAAATACGTGCATCCTTTGAAGAGTCCCAATTATCAGGTGTATTGCAGTCACCTGTGCTCTGGAGTCCTATGTCAACATTCGTAACCAACATAGGCAGAAGAAATAAGCATAACTCCATTTCATAGAACACTTCAAAGGTTCTAAGAACACAACTAGTTCCCCAAGAAAAGGAAAGGAAGAGAATAAATACAAGCAAATAGCTCAGTATGTAGTCAATTACCGGAATTTCTTCTTCATATAGTATATATGCTTGAGTGAAAAATTCATAGGCAACGGGTTCTAAATCACATTCATTCGCAGCCTGAAATTTAAGAGACCAACAGATGCAGGTCATAACTAACACGACTATGCGTTCAGTCCTAATAATAGTCCAAGGCCAAGCATTTTTCACGTACCTCAGCACATTGCAAGTATAATCTTAGTGCCAGTTCGGGTACTGGAACAATTGACAGAGCCTCGATTGTCTGAAACAAAATTAACAAAGATGGTCAAATGGAAGACTGTGTAGAGTGCTTACAAATGACAGAATGACCAGCCTTACATATCACCATAGCACACAAAAGAAGATCATGTGCACATATAAAAGGAAATAAACATGATAGAAGAAGTAAAGGACATATACAAACAACATTTGACAGAATGATCTATGTGGAGGCATTTTAACTTTTCAAAACATATTAAGATGACCAATGTATCCAAAGAATTGATATGAAAATAAGAAATGCGCATCCACGCATAGCTACCACGATCAAGCTAGGCAATCCAGTTAGGCAAAATGCAACAAGATATGCTGCAACTCAAAACAAAAGGAAGCAAAACAAGTTATATAGCACACATAAAAAGTTAAAAATAATAAATAAATAAATTTTTACCCAAAAAAATGAACTGCAAGGTTGGAGATTATAATATCAATCAACCTAAGAGAGTATGAAAGTATCAATTTATTGGTGATAAGGTGTGCATAGAAATCATCATATATAATCCCCTTCCAGCAAGAAGCAACCTGATTTAAAAGCTGAAAGATTTTCTTTGGTGTAGTTGATGCTGCCTCATCTGCAAAAACATTCTCATCCTCTCGGACCTCGCCTTGCAATTGCCTAACCAACTGCACATGACATAATTTCAGGTATAAGCCCAACCATGTTTACCTTACAAAAGATACACTAAATACTGCCCGTATCAATAAGATTTGGGCAGATAGAAGTATATTTTCTAAAATGACTGGAACATATAAAAGGAAAGGGGAAAAGGCTTCTTAATTTACTCTTTCAGTTTTTTTGCATTTGTTTTGCTAAATATATAGAATACAACATTTGCAATGTTGATTCAATATCATATGCTTAGGAAGACTCCGTACATTTCCATTTTCATCTAGAATAATAAGTGTGGATTTATTTTAATAGTCCATCCTGGAAAATTCAAGAATTCATGAAGATATATAAATGCCTGTCAAAAGTTGTGGATCTATATAATGCATGCTGTCAGATTTCTGTATTTTTGTGTAAAATTACTTACCAGGACAAATTTTAGGTTGGAATTCCCGCATAATTGGTTTTACTTGTTCCCCCAAAACCATGCTTTTGGGACAAAAAGTGTCTTTTGAATCTCTTTTTTTTTTTTTTCATTTCTCTCTGATACTGATTTTCACTTTCACAGCACATAACATATTGAATCGGTAACAAATATTTTTACCTTCATAATAACACGACATATCGGACCACTCTTAACAATCACCGCAAACCCAATTCCAAAATAACAATTCATTCTATAAAATAAAAGGTAAAAATAGCATAAAATTTAGATAGAGTGGAATCGTTTATATAAAATTTAATTCGAGGATATACAATCCTTCTGACCATATTTATTAGCACATGAATTGTCTACGCCTGTTCAAAATAATTTAAATCCACCCTTCTGGCCCTATGTCGTTATAAAAAAAAAATTGTCACAGTGTTTCATAAAATGACCAATGTATTTCAATTTAAATAATGTTTCCATCAATTCAAATAAGCAGTCACATGACCACATCTATGTCATATTTTACCACTTTGAAAACTATTATGCCCGCTTTCTTAAATATCCATCATAATTATAGTTTGTAAAAAATCCATCACAACCATAGCTGAATTAACACCAAAGTAAGTTTTTACTAATTGTTCAGTACACACATATACACTTTATCAATGCTCATAAAAAAAAATAAAAATAAAAATAAAAACCGCCTCCCTCGTAGATGTGTAGCCAGCATTTAACCACTTCACCACAGGCACCTTGGCTTAACTGTTCATTTATACGACATATATGTTCATTCTACAATGTAACATGATACTAATCAGAGGGAGAGGTATCTTGGGATTTTAATTCTTCACAATCATACTGTTAGCTTCTCTTTGCTACAGAAGTAGCTTATAATTAACAAGTTAGCATCTTAATGCAATTTGTTACAATGTGTCTATAGTCAACAATATAGTCACAAGACACGCCCTGTCTTTTAACTTGCCATTATGCATTCCAGAACTGATATATGTTCCAGTGAATTTCCACATCTTCAAACTAGTTAGGACCATCAGATGACAATTTTGTCTTAAAGCTTAAAGACAGAATCAAACCTTTAGTGCTTTAAAGATAAGCGGAGGAATAGTAAAGGGAAGCCGCTTTGGTCCTCCATTCAAAATATGCTTCCTCACAGTACATATGATCTGAAAGTCAGCAAATAAATCGGATCAACACCATCAAGAAAAAGAAATGAAACAGATCATGCTGATATCAATAGATAGTGCAAGCAAATAGACTGTCATGAAAGAAACAAAAAATGAAGCCTGCACCCACTCCCTCTTTGGCACGCACAAAATAAAATAGAAAATGAAAGACATAATAGACATGCGTTATTCATTCAACCATAGGGAAAATGAGTGGAGGGGAAATCTGATCATAGAAGAAAAACAATACATCGCTCACATAAATGACAAGCAAGATGACATAACAGAAAAACAAGTGAAAAAATGGAGATGATCAAAAGTCTGTTATAAGTTGAAAAGGTTGAATAGATGACAGGATTTCACATAAGCAACTGATGCAACCAAGCCTTCGAACTTCAAATTCACCCAAAACATTGTCAACGGAAGGTGGAACTAATTCACAAAGACAGTGGAAGTTTCAACATACACATCAAAACTAGCCATACTTCTGTCTGGCAAAAGTACACATCAAATTTAGGGATACTTCTGTCTGACAGGCAAGTTTCAGCATACTTGGTTTAACTCCATAGTAGTCTAACTTCTCAAGATTAACAGGAAGTGCAGAAACTACACATCAAATTAATATGATATATAGTATCTATAATGTAAATTAGCAGCCAACCTAGCTGCCTTCTCATAGAGCTACTTATTAAGGATGGGTAAAATAAAAAGAAAATGAACGTTGTGTATACTTCACAGAGATATCATTCATCAACATTTATACTTTACAGTTATCTCTTACATTCTAGATAACCTCAGTTGATGCACCAAACTGCTATTAACAACAAAGACACCATTGCCATACTATTCATATACCATTTCTTATTTATAACAGGAAAAATACCAACATAGAATTACCTTCAACATCTCTTCAGGATTACTATTATACAGCATCTGAATAAGGCGTGCAACAGAATTCTGCTCTTCCTTGAAATCCTCCTCATCAAGCTGACCGTAGAGAAAGCAAAAAAAAATTATGTTGAACTCTATAATACGTGAATGACTCATTCCTAGAAACTAATATAAAACAGAAATCAATGCAATTCTAAGAAATAAGAATTAAACAAAATGCAATCATTTGTAAAATAAGAAAAAGAAAAATTATTCCAAACACCTCATCCTTAAGATCTCCATCCAAATCTTTGATAAGACCTTTTATTAGTTCAAACAATGCCTCAACCTACAAAATCCAAAAGTTCAATGTCATAAAAGCACCATCTCTAATAGCAGTATAGATTGGAGCTTCCGAGATGTATACAAACCTTGTCAGCAGTAGAAATACAAGTCTTGCTTTTCATGATACTTCGAACTATAACACCGGCCATGACTTTATTTGTTTCATCATCCAGGAATTCCATGACACGGGGATAATTAGAAAGCTTCAAGGCAGTCTCGATATCATTATATTTCTCTAATGGACCACTTAGAAGCGCGACAATCTGTTTTGTTGCTTTGCTGTCATCAAGCTTTCCTTTGCCAGAGAGTTTCTTTACACATGCTCCCTAAAGAAGATGGGAAATATGAAATTAGTAAATGCTGGCTTTTCTAAGTCAAATCCAAACAGCATTTATGCACCCTGAGAAATATCTCATTTTTAAAATTCCAAAATCACATCAAACAAGTCCATGAAGACCATCCAGAATGAGTGCAGCGATATTAATCAACCTGAAGTGAGTATAATTCTTATAGTGGACAAGCCCATAAAATACTTGTATTTGCCAAAATAAGCTTTTTACTTACAGTCCATTCCCAGTTATGTTTTAAATGAGTACTCCCAACCAGATAGTTAACGAGTACATAGAGCATATAGACATGATGTACATTTTGATATGTAGCAACTTGCATATCACTAATAGAGAGACCAAATGACACTAACTGAGAGCACAAAACTTGGAGGTCTTCAATAAATTCTGAGGCTTGTCTCCCCCCCCCCCCCCCCCCCCCCCGGAAAATATAGTTTCTAAGGCTTTGATCCACATTAGGAATGGAGAGCTGGATAAATTATTGTATTGTAGCCAATCTAAAAATTCTACACGGTAAAACTATTAGCTGCCTTTAAGTTGCTTTTTGTTAGGCTCACTACTTGCAGCCGTGGTAAAACCTCAGCAGTCAAAATTGAGAAACTGTGCTTGAGTCTAATAACAGCCACTTTATGCAAGTAATGCCAAATGATGGGTGTGTACCCTGTCTCTCTGTCCTCGCACCATCAACTGATGGATGGTGCCACACTGGATAAACGCCTTTTCATGGCCTCTAAATTAGTGGTTTTTGTGCCTTGCACAATGAAAATCTGAAAATTTGGACAAGTTCATTATCATATTCAGGCTTGTCAAACTTAAATAACCAGAAAGATCTGCAGGTACAGGACAGTAATCATAGCACTTCTCTAATGCTCTGTTCGATTGAACAGAGAGAAAAATGGATGTAAAGCAGAGGGGGAAGGAATTCTCCCTCCTCCTGTTTATTTCGATGGAAGGGAGAGATTATTATTTTAGTAAAATAAAAATATACAAGTCAAATACATTAAATGAGGGTAGGGATTTCTTTTCAAATTATGCAGCTGATATCGTTCTCTCTATCTACCTTCCACCTTAGGATAAAAGCAAAATGGTGGGCTCGGAAGGATTTCTTTTCCCTCCTCACATCCTTCCTCTCTTCCTTACCCTTGTACCAAACAAAGGAAGGTTGTTTCATCCCCTCTCTCTTCCATTTCTCCCCATTCCTTCCCTCCTAGCAAACATAACTTAAATTTCATTATACCTTCAATGAGTCAGGTGCAGTTAAGCACACTTTATGACATCCATCAGCTGCCTTATGGGGAAAAGAATAAAATTAAGGTGCTCCCACTTGAAAACTAATGCACCAAATAAATGAAAAAATTTATTTCCCTTGGGATTCTTAACTCAATCTGGATAGATAGAGACCAATAAATCAGTTCAAAGACACACAATCCTGTAATACGAGCAAGAAAAGTGTCCATGTGAAACTAAAGACCTATGCATGTAAGTGAAAGCAAGCTGACAGGAGGCCTACCAATATCTGATCCACATAATCAAGCCGATCTGGATGAACATGAATGGTAAATGTAAGGAGAGATGAATATAACGTTACAACTCCAGCAGTTGGCATTTCAACCTGTGCTTCAATCACCTGCATCAAGATATAGCATAAATATAACATTTGCAATCTCTTTTATTATTATTACTATAATTTTTTATTTTCTAGAGTATTTGCAAATTGAAATAAGTTTGACAAACATGCAAAGCTTAAACATTCATAAGAATGACTTGCATCATTTTAGAAACCATATTGGTTAACTCTGAAGTTTTACAAAGCAGAAAAGTGCTTTCACAAACAAGAAAACATGACAAGTTGTAACCTCAACACGCACATCAAGATAGAAACACACTTTCTACAGTTCAAGTATTGAGATGTTTACAAACAACTGATACTTCAAATATTAACATTTTCTTCATCAAGAAAAGGGAAACCTTATACTTTTAAAAACGAAAAAGGGAAACCTTATTCTGTTTGCCTTTCCAACCACATCTAAGCCAAATCACCTTTATCCATTTTCACAGTGCATAGTATAATATGATGTAGACAAGAGAGGAGGAAGAGAAATTCAATTATATTTAAAAGGGTTTCAATTTAACTTCAACTAGTTGGCAATGTTATCTGTGAATAATAAAACAAATAAACCTAAAGATGATACTTTGATAACCTTTCCCATTATGGCACGTTTGGTACGGTTGAATGGAATGGAATGAAAGTGGGAATGGAATGAGAATGAGAATGGAATGGAATAACCATTCTCATTCTATTGTTTGGTTGTAAATATGAAGCACATTGGGAATGAAATGAACTTGAATTTTTTTTCTCAAAAATACCCTTCTTAGTATTAAATATAAAATTAAATAAAATAATACGATTTTTTAATTTTTTTACAAAAAAAATGGTAAAACATAACGGGAATAGTAATGACGGACAATAAAGGTGGCGGCGGCGGCGCGGCGGTGGCAAAATGGCGGTGGCGGTGGCTTATTTTTTGAAATATAAGAGGATTATTTAAGTAATTTTATGTTTTAAAAGTATTACTAAAGGAATGGAATGGTCATTCCATAACTTTAGCAATGGAATGAAAATCCATTCCCAAGAATGAAATTTCATTCCTTGGGAATGGTCATTCTCATTCATTATATTGTATCAAACTAAGGAATGGAATGAATGGGTATTCCATTCCATTCCATTTCATTCCAACGTACCAAACATGCACTAAAAAGGTCTCAATTTATTGAACTTCAGGCCCTTATCAGGAAAAATATATTTGTCATTGAACTTTGTTAATTATAGTGTGTGGGTGTCTTTGGGTTTGACCCAATATGGGTCAGGCCCATATGATTTTGTGTACCCATCTATATGTTGCCGTAATATTTATATATATATATATATATATATAGGGTTGCTAACCAGAAAAGTTAGTAAGTTAATATTACACTAATTTCAACATGGTATCAAAGTCAAATACTGAAATTTGAGAAACTCTTTTCTCACAAAACTCTAACCCTAATCATCATCCTTCTTCCCTAACTCTAATCACCATCCTTCTTCCCTAGCCCTAATCCACACAAAACCCTAACCCTTGTTTTTTTGTGAAACCAAATTCCGCTACGCAGCGCCCCGGTCGGGGATCGAGCGGGGACTGAAAAGTTGTCTTTATATATATAGGGGTGCGGTTCCCCCTTGTTTATGTGATTAGGGGTGTGGTTCCTCCTTGTTAATTTTTTTCTGTTTCGATTCACAAGGTCATCTTTGGATTTTTTTTTATTTAATATTTTATTATGCCAGATTTGTCGTCTTCCGGTGGTGGGGTTGTTGAGAACAACAACAAGTCCATTATTTCTGAGATTGTTTATGCCTCTACCAAGCTTACATATCAACGTTTTGATAGATCTAATTTTCAGCATTGGAGAAAGATTATTCTTTTTGCTATTCTTGATATGGATAAGGAAGATCATCTTACTATTGAATTCCTGAACAAACAATCTGATCCTGCAGGTTATAAGATTTGGTTACATGATGATCCACGGTTATATAATCAACTTATTAATTCTATGGAGCCAAAGGTAGCCATGTTGGTTACCCACTATGATTCAGTTAAAGAGTTATGGGAGTATCTACAAATTCTATATTCTGACCGAGATTATATGATGTATGTCAGTCCCTATTCCGCCCTGAGCAAAAGGAAAGTATCAGTGATTATTTCGCTTCGTTCAAGAAAACATATGAAGAATTTAATATGTTGATGCCTATTACGTCAAATATTCATCATATGGAGAAACAGAGAAAGCAATTGGTTATTCTTGCGTTCCTGAGTGGTTTAAAACCTGAATATGAATCGGCTCGGTCTCAAATTCTAGCGAGTCGTGAAACTTCACTTACAGAGGCATATTCTAAGGCTCAACGCTCTACTCGACAATCTTCAAGATTCAATGATAATGGTGATAGGACTGCCCTAGTAGGTCAATCCTGAGGCAGTGTTGGGCGAAGACGAGGAGGCCGTGGGGGTCGAGGAGGACGCGGACCAGATGGTCGAGTTGCTTGTTTTCACTATGGTGGCATTGGTCCCATGTCTGACAGATGCTGGAAGTTACATGGTAAACCACCTAATGTTCGGTCCACAAATATGATATCCAGGACTGATCAGTTTACCCAGGATACTACTGTTGATGATGGTTGTGTGACTTTATCCGCTGAGGAATACTCTCGCTTGTTATCTAATCATACCTCTATATTTGCCACTGTTGCTCAGACGGGTCCATCTACTGCTTGTCTTTCAACTTCTCCTCGAGCATAAATTATTGATTCTGGAGCTTCAGACCATATGACTGGCACCACAGGTATATTGAGTGCATATTATCCTACATCATCTCTTCCCGATGTTCGGATGGCTGACGGATCATATATTGTTGTTCGAGGGATTGAAAAAGCATCTCCTACACTTAGTTTACAATTGTCATCCGTTTTATATTTGCCCGATCTTCCTTTTAATTTGATTTATGTCAGTGCACTAACCAAATGACTTAATTGTTGTGTAATTTTCTATGGTGAATATTGTGAATTTCATGATCGTTCGACGAAGAGGACGATTGGTAGGGGTCATCGCACTTCAGGAGGACTATACATGCTAGATGAGGAACCAATATCCATGGCATATTCTGGTGTGTCATCCACTCCTTTCGAGCTTCACTGTCGCCTTGGCATCCTGCTCTCCCCAGTTTCAAGCATCTATATCCAGTTTTTCAATCTTTATCAGAGTTGTTTTGTAAGTCGTGTTAGTTCGCGAAACATCATTGCGTGTCATATGTGTCTAGGATAAATAAACGAGCATGTGCTCCATTTAATCTAGTTCATTCTGATGTTTGGGGTCCATATCCAGCCAGTCTAAGTCTGGATTCCGTTATTTTGTTACATTTGTGGAAGATTATTCCCGTGTTACTTGGTTATATCTAATAAAACAACGTTCTGAGATTTTTTTCTATCTTTTGTGCTTTTTACAATGAAATTTGTAATCAGTTTTCTGTGTTTATTCGCACGTTGCTTAGTGACAACGCACATGAATATTTTTCTTCTCCCTTTACATCATTTATGACCAAAGAGGGTATTATTCACCAGTCTTCATGTTAAGATACCCCCAACAAAATGGAGTTGTTGAGCGTAAAAATTGACATATTATGGAAGTTGCTCGGGCACTTATGTTTCATATGAGAGTCCCAAAAATATTCTAGAGTGACGCAGTATTGACTACAACATATTTGATCAATCGGATGCCATAGTCTGTTCTTAAGGGGGAGATTCCACATAAAGTATTATTTCCTAACCAGCCTATTCATTCTCTCCCATTACACATTTTTGGATACACCTGCTATATTCAGGATATTCGACCTCAGGTAACTAAACTTGATCCCGAGTCCTTACGGTGCATATTTCTGGGATACTCACGTACTCGTAAGGGCTATCGGTGTTTCTCTCCTGAGTTAGGGCAGTACCTAGTGTCATCAGATCTAGTTTTTCATGAGTTTTCTTCCTTCTCGTTACATCTTTTGTCCGCGGATCCACCTCCCACACCGCCAATTGATGAGTTTTTGGTCTATGACTTGATTCATGTCACATATGTCCCCTCAATTCGCTCAATTCAGCATGTGTGTCCTCCCCTTCAGACATATGTCTGTGGACCACGTCAGGTGTTTAGTTCTACTCCCGTAGCTGATCCTGAGCTGCCCCCTGCTGCATCGGACTCTTTGTTCTCTGATCCTATAGTGCCAGTTCAGACATCTGATGATGATTTGCCCATTGCTCTTCGGAAGGGTAAGCGCAGTTGTGTTAGTTATCCTGTCACTGCGACCATCTCCTATGCAGGTGTTTTTTCATCATTACAGGCTTTCGTATTAGCTCTGGACTCTATTTCTGTGCCTCGAAATCTATCTAAGGCTCTCTTCTGCAAATTAGCAAGCAGCGATGCAAGATGAAATGCCCGCCCTAGAGGCCAATCATACTTGGAACTTGGTGCCTCTCCTGTCGGGCAAAAGACCTATTGGTTGTAAATGGGTATATGTTGTTAAAACGAATCCAGATGGTTCTGTAACTAGACTCAAGGCTCGCCTAGTGGCAAAAGGCTATACTCAGACTTATGGGATGGATTATACTGATATTTTTTCTCCTGTGGCTAAATTTGCATCTGTACGTCTCATTATTTCTCTTGCAGCTACGTCTAGTTAGCCGCTCCATCAGTTAAATGTTAAGAATGCGTTCCTGCATGGTGATCTCCAAGAGGAAGTTTATTTGGAGCAACCACCTGGTTTTATTGCTCAGGGGAAGTCTGGTCTTGTTTGTCGCCTGAAGAAGTCTCTATATGGTTTGAAACAATCCTCGCGCGCATGGTTTGGGCGCTTTAGTGATGTTATTTTAGAGTTTGGTCTTAAGCGGGCAGCCAAAGATCACTCGGTCTTTTATCGCCAGTCGGATGCAGGTAGCATTTTACTTGTTTATGTTGATGACATTGTGATCACTGGCAGCGATGGTGCATGTATTTCTTCACTAAAAGCATTTCTGCAGACTCGGTTTCAGACAAAGGATCTTGATTGTCTTCGTTATTTCTTGGGAGTTGAGGTGGCCCGTAGCAAACGGGGAATATTTCTTTCTCAAAGAAAATATGTTCTAGACCTCGGAGATAATGTGTGTTAAACCATATGATACTCCTATGGCTCCTGGAGTTAAATTATCTGGAGAAGATGGAAATGTGTTCTTTGATCCTGAGCGTTATAGACGTTTGGTTGGGAAGCTTAATTATCTTGCAGTAACCCGTCCTAATATTGCCTTTCCTGTAAGTGTGGTTAGTCAGTTTATGGCAGTGTCTTGTGTTCCGCATTGGGATGCAGTGATTCATATTCTACGATATATTAAAGGTACTCCAGGTCGAGGATTATTGTACAATAACCATGGCCATATGCAGATTGAAGGGTTTTCGGATGTTGACTGGGCAGGATCCCCGTGTGACAAGAAATTTATTACAAGTTATTGTGTGTTCAATGGTGGTAATTTGATTTCCTGGAAAAGCAAGAAACAAAATGTAGTGACTCGCTCTAGTGCTGAATCAGAGTATCGTGCATTGGCTCACTTAACTAATGAGGTGATATATTTGCAACAACTTCTCGATGAGCTTGGTTACAAGTTCTCAGAACCGTCCCAGTTGTGGTGTGATAATCAAGCAGCTATACATATTGCCTTTAATCCTGTTTTTCATGAAAGAACAAAGCATATTGAAGTAGATTGTCATTTTGTGCGGAATAAGCTCCAAGGTGGACAAATCTCTTTGAAGCATGTGAAAACCAGTGATCAGCTAGCAGATGTGTGTACTAAATCTCTTATGGGCAATAGGGTTTCTTATATATGTAACAAGCTAGGCATGATTAATATCTATGATCCAGCTTGAGGGTAAATGTTAGTTATAGTGTGTGAGTGTCTTTGGGCTTGACCCAATACGGGCCAGGCTCATATGATTTTGTGTACCCATCTATGTGTTGCCCTAATATTTATATATATATATATATATATATATATAGGGTTGCTAACCAGAAAAGTTAGCAAGTCAATATTACACTAATTTCAACAAACTTCGACTAGGTGCAAACGTTAATTGTGAGTAGTAAGCCAATAAAACCTAATGATATTACGAAAACCCTGTTTTGCACTTTCAGCAAAGGTTTAATAACCCAAAATGTTTTGTTATTTACCTTCCCTATGGCGCTGTTCAGTTTTGCAAAAGCTTCTACTTGCAAAAATTCAGGTAACAGCTGCATTGGAAAAAGATAAAAATATAAGACAGAAAAAGGGAGAAATAAATAAGTAAGATAGTTACTCTGAGACAAGAAGAGGACACATGAATTACTCACTTCTGGACTTGAAGCAGCATAATTTGAGAGCCTTTCCATTAGCCGAGATAGAATTGTCTTGATGTCAACGTTGGCCTGAAATCCACAATTGCACAAAGAACAAGAAACCTCAGTAGGATTATATTTGTTGGTAATATATATCAAGCTGGGCCTACAAGTAGGAATATGAACAATACTTGCATTTCCATACAATTTAAAAACAACTAACAGAAATATAGCAATACCAATCCAGCACCATGTCTTTCATCAATGAATTACAAAGCCATATAGGCTGCTACCAAATTCTCAAATGTTAATCCGCAGGTTAAGCAGGCATTTGTCACATTCTGCATTATGAATCCTTCTTTGGCAAAAGCAGAGATATAGTCTAAGCCAAATTTGTCCATTACAAGCCTATGCAGGGAGAATCATGAACTTCAACAGAAATTATAATTTCCGGCAATGGGAATACTGCTTCTGTTTTTTTTGCCAATTATTTCCTTTCTTTCTTTCTTTTTTAATTTTCACTTGCCCCTGGGTGTAAGGCACAGAAATACCTCCTCCCTCTCTTAATCCTGCAATGTTTCCCTAACATTTACATATCAGATTACTGAATGAGGAAGGAGTACAATTTTAAGAGAAGAACCAGAAACACATTAAATAAGACTATATTATCATGCTACATAGACTCCGTTACGTGTGCCAGGTGCAGGTTTGCATTTCAAATAACTAAACATTCACAGTTATTGTTGAACTATTTTTAGGTGTGTGTCCAACCAAAAGTGTCAAGACATGCCCCAAACCCACACCCACGTCCAAGAATCGTGTGTCCTATACAGGTACTACAACTACTTTCAAAGAATCCATACAATAGCAGATACAAATGTGTATATATAACATTACAACCAATGTGTCCCTCCCTCCCTTGAAGACCTTTGGGCGCCAGCAAAGATGCATTACAATTTCCGGGGACGGAGCCAGAATTATTTTCTTGGGGATGGGGTGGGGAAGACTGTATGTCATAATCATAATACATGGTGCACACGCGCACGCGCACATACACACACAGATTTTCTGAATAAGATAATTATCTAGAAAATTCCCAATTAGGAAAAAAAAATGGGAACCTACAGAATATAAGGGAAGGAGGATTTTTTTTTAGGGGGGGGGGGAGTGTTATGGTATGTGGCCCCCCAGGCCTGAACTCTCATATTGACAACAAATATTAGAGATGTAAGCATGACAATCTTCCAAAATAGTGGTCTTCAATCTTCAGCGTCTAAGAAAATCCACCGTGCATCCCAAGGGAATTTCTTTTAGTGTGATATAAGTATGTAAGAACGGCTAAGACAAAAAGGTTGTTTGAAGTGCAAATTCAACTATCATGAAGGACAGTCTCCAGAAGCAGCATACTAACAACAAATCATTAGAATTTTTAGAGATGCGACCATGACAATCTTCCAAATACTCTCTCTTCATGGTTTAAGAAGATAAACAGTGTCCTAATGGATCTTCGAAGTGGGAAATAAGTACGTAAATTTTATACTGATATAAAATAATATACTCATTGAATGCTAGACACTAAGACATTTACAAGAACATAGCATGAGAACCCTAGACATGCAGGGCAAATAGAAGGATTCAAAAAAATACATGAAATAAACAGTGCAGGGCAAACTCCAAGAGCACATCAGATAGCAGCATTGTGAACCAGAAGTGTCACTAATGTTCAAAAGTGAAGTAGAAGGGATAATGCAACCCACCTGCAGCTGGGGGCAAGCACCCAACAATATCTCTAGAGTTTGCAAGTGGTACTCATCAGGAAAAACTTGAATAATGCAATCCATTAAATAATATTGGGCAAGCTCATCTTTACAATTGACAACCTACCAAAATTGAGATGCAAATTCCATCAGAAGATGGCCAGATGTCAGAGCAACATTTTTTAACTTCAAACAAATAACAAGCGAAACTAACAGATCAGACCTGTTCCAAGACTCGGGGAAGCACAGTATCCCTGTACATATCAAGGTCAACACCTTCAATCTGACTGAGCACATGCAGGTTTTTCCCAACCTAACAAAAAAGGGAAGGAATAGACGAGTAGCTTTTTATAAGTCAGGGGCACTTTATTGTTGATTTGCAGAAAGACAAACCAATTTCAGGTCACTGATATTACAAGATCACGAAGCTCGCTCCTTTCTTTCTCCCGTTTCTCCTTTTCCCTAGTAGGTCCCTGCAGACCAGAAAGCCCGATTGGAAGCTTCAACTCAAGATCAGCAAAGAGTATGAATGATTCACAAGCACTATAACACCTGCATGACCACAAATCATGCGTTGATGATCTATTTACCTTCATGACATCCTAGGACTGTGGCACCATGCATGTTTAAGCATAAGAACATGTAATACAGTCCATAGATATTTCAACCAACCTGATGTTGCATCCGCACCCAAAGTTTGTTCATTTCGGTGAAGTTTTGGAGCACAAACTCTACAGCATCAGCTACAGTATCCGCATCCCTGCAAGAGTCAAGGAAGCCATGCACACAGATCAGGTCCACACCCAACACAGTACACCCTTTCTACAGTTACGTTTCCAATAATGATTTTAAAGCATTCTATAGCCCATATTGTTACAGCCCCAGTGTACAGGTTTTACAAGTAGCCATCAGAGAGCATTACAGTATCCGGTAGAGAAATTTGAAGTTGTGAATTGATACTCTGTAAGAAACCCCTGAAAACCTAACAGATACTCATATTTCATTCCGGTTCTCAACGGTTTAATAATTTTATAGAACCTAACAGCATGATTTATATAGTTTATATTGAACTCAATATTGGTTCCAAGTCATTTTAATTACATAAGTTGGGGTATTTATATTTTAGTCTCCCTTACTGCCATAACTAAGTTGATACCAAAACAAAAGAACTCTTCCTCTTGAAGCTTTATCATATCTTAGTCAAAGGAGATTTTAGCTAATTTTGTTGGCCATGAACTAATTTGATATGCATATCAATGATATAGGCATTGGATGTTTCCCTAGTAACTGGAGTAGAATTGATTTTTTTTTTCCCTTTTAATAAGTGGAACATAATTGATTTATTACTTAGATATTCAAGTGAGGAAGTGGATGATTTCACAGAAGAAGTAATCATGACCTTCCAAAAAATCAAAGCAAAAGAGCATTTTCCCTCGAGTCATGTTTGGTAATGGTATGTGAGGTCTTTGGGATGTGTGAATCCCATTTAGCCCAGGAGCGAGTTGGGCTTCCAGAGCCCACAATCTTTCCTAAAAAATTGTTTTGATAAGTAAGTATGATTGTATAAAAACGCTCAAAAGGGGAGCGCATTCCATGTACAAAAGGGCCCTAGGAGCCAAGCGAACCCAAAAACTCTAACTTCTCATCAAAGGATTTACAATAGTGACCCTCCACCCAATAAAATAAATTTGAAATAAAAAAAATCCTTAATGGCCCCTAAAGGGGATTCAATACCCTCAAAACAACGACGATTCCTAAATGGCTTTGCAACACGGTAGTTTTTGCTAAATCTCCATCTTTTGTATTACCTTTGAAGAATCTCTCATCCTTCTATTTACCCATTAAAGTTTGACAGGGGATGCAATTTTCAGATTCTTCACTCTAAAACTTGGACATAAATATTGCAATTTGACCAATGGGATCCAACTTCTTAAAAGAGTAATTCGGTTCAAAACAATGAGGAGACAGGGCATTACAGAACCATATAAAAATGTTAACTGACCACAACGGCGATATAATATTGGAATTTGACCAATGGGATCCAACTTCTTGAAAGAGTAATTCGGAGGAAATGGGGCATTACAGAACCATATAAAAATGTTAACTGACCACAACGGCGATATAATATTGCAATTTGACCAATGGGATCCAACTTCTTAAAAGAGTAATTTGGTTCAAAACAATGAGAAGATGGGGCATTACAGAACCATATAAAAATGTTAACTGACCACAACGGCGATATAATTGTAAATTTAGTTCCACCTGATGCATCAAAACCATAAAAATGATGCACAACAATACAGTAATATAATCGTGTTATTTGACAATACTGACTGATTTCTAAATCCATTCCGGCCACCTGACTTGCCACAGTCAAGACTGCCTACCTTTTGTGGTCATTGGATCACCAATTTTTCATTATCCCAGCAGTTAAAATGTTCATCAAAATTCCTAAGGGAACAAAAAATTGTCAACTGGTTTCCTTACCCTTCGTACTCAGAACCAATATCAGGTAATTTATCTCTACTGACTTGAGAAAGATAACTCCTTAGGAAGAGCCCACGTACAGGATGTTGTATGCCACGGCACATTTCCACAAGATCCTTAAGAACATCCTTGGCAGGAGCCTCCTTAGATTTGATGTACACAGATCCTACTGTACATAGGAGATACCTGAGGAAGAAAGCGTAGGAACACAAATAAGACCAAAATCAGGGGTAAAAAGATTACTATACATGCCCTTAATAATTTACAACTTGCAACCACTCATTTATTTCAACATCCTCTCTTATCAAATCCATCCCAAGAATGCATTAACTTGTTATTGCCAACTTCTCCACGAAGCAAACATCATGATTGAGCAGCTACATATCACATATACAACCTTGTGCATTTCTCCACAAGAGCACAGGCATTGCCAGGGGCGGAGCCAGGAATACTTGTTAGGGGGGGCTACATGAATTTTTTTTATGACTTTGTATATAAAACATTTTTGGGGAGAATAGTTAAAGAATTTTTGAAAATTTTAACGAACTTATATGTAATATATATGATTTTATAGGCAAGTAAAGGAATTTTTCAAATTTTGGCCATATGTAATTATTGTGAACATAAAATATATATTTTTATAGGCTAGTAAAGGAACTTTCCAAAAACTTTGTGAGGGGCCATGGCCCCTGCTGTGCAAGGCATGGCTCCGCCCCTGGGCAGTGCTAAATAATGAGTGAAAAAGGAATTAAAATAGTTGAGTGTACACAGTTTACTAGGGGCATAGGACGATCCTCACTGTTCTTTCAAAATCTTGAAAACCGACTCCAATAAAATAATTCAAGCAAAAGGAAACATAAAAAGTCTGTAGCATAACTGAGGATTCCCAATCCTAAGTATCCACAAAAGGGATGGTGATAAACTTCCTTGATATGTGATTAATACTGACAACAAACAGCTGTAAGAAATGGGGATAACCCAGTTCGTAAAATCAAGGACAAAATCCAAGATGCATTGCAAACTGAACAACACAGCTTTGCCCAACAAGTTATGCAGTAATATTCATTCCGGAATAGGAAAATACTTATAGAAATTTCAAAGTCACAAGGGGTCAAATTCAACCAAAGTGAATCAGGATTGAGAAAATATGCAACACCCACCCACCTATAGTGCAACATCCCAGTTAAGAAATTCAAAATTTTCAATAGCTTCATTCATGTCAACTAAAAGAAAGTTTGTAGCCAATGTAGCCATACACCATATCCCTAGTTCTAGTTTCTAACTTCTCCTATCGTCTTTTATTCGTCATTTTTCATGTCGCAAGTATTTTCACTGTTTTTCAAATTCTAACGTAACAAACATTTGAAGCAACAACTCCAGCAAATCATTTTATTTCTGAAAAACCCTACACCACATACTTAAAAAAACACACCATTGAGCACTACTCAACAGCCAATTGAACACCCAATTAAATTCACAATGTAACTCCAACTCACAGTCTCGGCAATATGTTGCCAGCGTGCTGCACCAGCTCATACAGATCGATGATGGCGCAACCACGCCGCGTCTCCTCCTTGAAGAATATCTCCAGCTTCCTCAATTCATCAAAAGCGCGCATATCTATACAAAATGGAACACAAATCCCCAATTATAAACCCTTGCATTTCATCTACGAACTCCAAAACCAAATTAAACACACAAATTTGAAATTAAAATTTATCGATCCAACCACAAAACGAAAATCTATCGGATCGGAGAGTAAGATCGTACATAGTTCGTAGTATTTGTGAGGTGAGAGCTTCGAAGTGCGAAGCTCGGAGAGCATCTGTGCGGAGTATTTGAGCGCGTCCTTGAGATTGTTCGAGTCCTGATACAACATCACAACCCAAATTAGGGTCTTATATATACAATAACACATATATATATAGATATAGATATATGTATGTGTGTGTTACCAGAGCGCGATGCATGTAGAAGGCGTTCTGTTGGAGGCCGGCGATGCCGGCGGTGAGGTACTTGTCTTCGTCGTCGACTGCGTCGGAGATCATTTTATCTCTCTAGAAATATTTCTCTCTCTAGGAATTGCGTTTGATTGAAGTTGCGTTTGACTCGTTGAGTTTGCTTCTTCCTCAACTGCCTTTCTCAGTGTTTCGCTATTCTATTATGGGTCGTGTTGTCCAAAGCCTTCTTTGTCATGAGTCTTCTTTATTTTGGTTTTGTTGTTAATTTTTTTTTTCAAAACAAAAGAAAACAATCTTGGTGGTATTTGATATACTGAATTGATTTGTGAGTATTCTTATTAAGTTTGTTTAATACTTATAATACTATAATTTAAATATTATTAGATTAAATAAAATCTAAGTGATTGCGTTATCAAACGTTGAATACTGAAAATTTTAAAATATATGAACAAAAATTATTTTTAATAACCATAATTTTCAAGTTTCAAGAGAAACGATCCTTAGCACTCTATTACAAACAAAAACAAAAACAAAAAAAAAAAACCATTTTGGTACTTCCAAAAAAAATACTATGTGCCACTTCATGAACAGTTTTCATTTCCTAATTTTATTTTTAAAAAAAATATAATTATGATTTTGATTTATATAGGAGAAACGGAAAGTAAAATCATATTTACTAGGGCTTGTTTGGTTCGTGTTTTTGTTTGATTTTGTAGAATTTACAAAATAAAAATAGAAGTATATATATTTTTCTTGTGAGCCAAAAAATGAAAGCATGTTTAGTAGTGATGTTTTGTTTTTTTTTCTATTTTGATTGCTTATTTGCTCTCTTTTTTTAACAGTACTAAAAATACACAAAAAATTATTCTAGTACTTCTTAAAAATGACACTATTTATATTATATTTTTGTACTCTATAAAACAAAACATTGGTGACAAATATATTTTTGTTGTGAAAAAAAATACAAAACAAAAAATAAAAACTTGAGCCAAACATGCCATTAAAGTAACTATTCATTCTTTAAATATCATATACTCCAACTAATGTCTATTTTCTAAAAATCGAATTCTACCATTCATGTGTTTTTGCAGTTTGTTTTTCTCTTCCTTCCAATAACAGAAACTTCTGAAATCTAGGGCCGCCTATATTTTGTTTTAGGTTTTTTTTTTTAAGCTTAAAACACTGAAATTAAAATAGTTTTGGACCCTGATTTTATTAAATTTGTGTTATTGGATTGAGTTCTGAATTTAAAATTATGTTTATGGATTGGACATTTATTTTTTATTGGGTCATAACTAGTTATTTAATTTTGGGCATATTACTACTAAAAGTATATATATATTTTTTGAGGCACCCTCCCAACCTGAGCCCCAAGGTGATCGCCTTGCCTGCCTTAGGTCAGGGCCGACCCTATATTTATATATATACATATTTGGTGTCTTTCTTTTTCAAACCATAACAAAATTAACAATAAATTTAACAGAACTATCAAATCCATAACAATTCTTCAAACTAGCATAACTACCCATGAAAAGATTTATTAGGTAAATCAAAAAAATATTCTTCAAACCAAAACAAAATTGGGGTGTAACTTGGGCCAATCCAACCGGAATGAACCCGACTTCAGGTTGGGCCAGGCCATGCAAGTCTTAAAATAAATTCGGGTCGGGTCAGCGGGTTGTGGAATTTTTTCCCTTTCTTTAAAACTATGCACTTGGGCCAACCTATAGCAGGTTTGGTTTCAACCCGAACCCGAATAAATGGGTCAGGTCGGGTGGTCAAATTTTAATTTTTAATTTTTTTTGTAATGTCTCTCTCTCTCTCTTTCTCTAGAAAGACAAACACACCATCGCCATTTTTTTTTCTTTTGAATAATTGGAAAATATATTTTTGAACAAAAAATAAATTATAACTTCTTACTATTAATTCTGAAAGGAAAATAATAATAATAATGAAATTTATATATATATAATCAAAGAATTCAGCTATATATATATAAAATGAGATCTATATATGTATTAGTTTATATATGTATATAATGAGAGAGAAAAGTGAGATATAAGGTTTAACTTCTAAGGCTCCTAAATTAATGGCTGAAATCTAACATAAAAGTAATCAATGCTTGAGATTTTTTAGAAACTTTAATCCAGATTTTGGATTGGGTTCAGGTTCAACTTGATTTACATTGAAACCAACTTAACCTAACCCAACCCAACTCAGACCCAATTTGCAAATTAAATGACCCATGCCCGAAAATTCTCAGGCTGGGCCAGGCTCAACCCGCCCAAGTTGCAGGCCTACAATAGAATAATAAGTTAAAAAGCTTTCAACATACAACACTAAATAAACTATTACTCCCTACGTCCCATAATAGTTGTCTTATTTGGACTTTTTAACATTTTATTGATTTTGATAGACTAGTGTGCAATTTCTAATTTTGCACTTAATGATGAAATCCGGTATTTGTTTAAAGTTAATGAAAGAAGGGTAGTTAGGGAAAATAGAAGGTTAAATTACATTGGAATTCGAACTTGACAAATATTTTGGGACAAGTAAAATTGCAACAGTGGACAACTAATATGGGACAGAGGTAGTATAATTACATTCAAGTCTTAATGGAACACATAAATTACTCTCAATTCTCTTCAACCGATTTCCGTAAACATTCCATCAGCTGCAGAGCTGAAAAAGAAAAATAAAATTTGAAGGGTATAAATTAATCAAGAACATAATTTGTTTGAATCACAAAATATATAAACAAATATGATCAAAGAAAACAGAGAACTAAAAGGAGAAACATTAAATTCACATAAACTGGTAAATGTAACACTCAAGCTCATGCTACGTCTTGACAAATATTCATAATGAGCTAAGGTGTTGTTTAGTCAATAAAACACTGAAGGTCAGGTATTTTCTTCCAGAAAGTAATTATAATGAAAATGGCAACGACTAATATATATAATTGAAAGAATACCGGAGTTTCTTTTTTTTCTTCTTTATTCCTTCTCATAGGGGGGGAAAAAGCACAATGAATAGACCATCAAAAAACATACAAGAGAGCTCCCTTGAAACTCCATATACTACATAGAATCAGCCAACTAAAAAAAAAAAAGAATTAAACCATCTCAAGTTTCAACTTAAAAAACCACCACCAGCACCACCTTCTACAAAAATATCATCAAAATCGCCACAAATTGATCCAAGGGTGGGCTGAAAATACACTAGTATATTATGACTGTTGTCGTGACATTCATCAAGGCCAAATGGCATCATACATATCACGAAAGCGAAAGCATCACAATGTCAATTAATATGCTCATCCAATTAACCACAAATGGCCAAACGCACCATATTTATCATAGGCTAATCTATCAAAAGGTCAATTACCATTTATATTGCAGCTAAACCAAGCATCAACAGCAGATAATCAAATAAACTTCTAGTTATAATAATATGTAGGTTCACAACTCAACAGACATGCATAGGAATGGCAATGGGGCGGTTTTCTCAATCCCCCATAACCAAAATCGCGAAAATTTTCATCCCCCAAAAATCTCACCCTTACCCCCATAACGGCCCCAAACCATCACCCCGTCCCCCCCGCCCCCCCCCCCCCCCCCCCCCCCTACCTAAAAATAAACAAAATATAAATACATTAATATAGACTCTAATTTACAAACTCAATAGGTAAATATTCTCCAATTTGCTGGTCATACCCAAATCTGTAAATAATAAATTAGAAAAATAATGTGAATTATTAGACTTAGACTGGAGTCATATAAGAAGATAGTAAATAATTTGTTTAAGGATATTACTAGACTTAGACTGGAATTAATTTGTTTAATGATATTAATATAAGAAGATAAATATTCATTAAAATCTATTTCTTCTAGACACAAGCGGACTCTTTTCTTTAAGTACTTTCTTTGCTTATTCTTTAACTATATCGCAGCCTTCTTCCTTAACTATAATTACACCGTCTTCGCTGATAGAAACAACACCGTACTGACAAGGAACAGGTGTGTCTTCACGTTCAAGAGATATTATTTTATCATCTAAATGGATCAATTCATTCAACAAGATCTGTTTGTTATAAATGGTATTTAGGATTTAATAATCAATACTCCACCAAAGAATTAAGTTTAGGTCTATAAGACACTCTCTTTGGGATTATATATTGCCCGCCTAAATTTATGATGTTCTTGGGGAAATAGACACACTAAATGCCTTATTATCATCAATAGAAGTCTAATCTCCTATTTAAATTTAATATAAAATAATTAAACATTAAATAATGCGGTTTAAGGCGAGGTGGTTCCCCAATGGGGGAACCCTTCAAGCCGTCCCCCACCCCATAACCGTCCTTTTTTTTTTTAACCCCCCTAATCACCCCATTTTTAAATGGGGCAGTTTTAGGTGGTTACCTGGCGGGGCGGATTTTTCTGCCATCCCTACATGCATCACAAGTAGAGGACACTCAATATCTGTAACTACTAAAACCCTCAAGTATCGATTTTTGTAATAAACACAAGAATCTCCATTGTTTCGTCACAATTAAGCATGTCCAAAAGAATTGGAACATACTAAAACGGTGTTTCACAATGCCTAACTTAAAGGGTCGACAAACTATCCTCAAAACTACTTTACCCCTAATGGAGAGTCCACAACTAAGATAAGTCACCAATCTTGTCAGTCTCTATTTGGAAAAGTTACAAGTTAAGATATTAGAAGGGTAGTTTTCAGTCTTTCCAACGTATCCGATTGAAATCAAAGTAATTAAAGAAAGACGGCCAATTAAACAATCAAAGGGACTCCGAAATTTGGCACACGCAAAGAGGAAGACATACAGTATCACATGAGTGCATTTCATTTTCCATTTGGCGTAGGATATGGAAGTAATAGATTTCAGGATGTTTTGTGTTAAGAGTGTAGAGCTTCTGCCTCCAAACCCGAGGTAAAAATAGATAAAGAGGATATAAATGATTACGGCACACCTGAGTTGACCAATATTTTGGCACATGTATTAAACACCAAAATTATACCTTTACATGGGGTCATCACATTATACAAGCACAAGAAATAAATTCCATTACAGCTTCTCCTACATAACCAGACCTGCTCAAACATTTGACAGATTATGGCCCACTTAGAGAACTTTGATTATTTCCTCCATATTCTTAAACAAAAACACACTACGTTTAAACCTCAAAATAACATATTACTTATTATATTATTCTACTACTTTGCACCAGGAGGATTTTGGTAATATGGAATGGAGGCGGAACAGGGTGATCTCAGAAATCGAGGAGCTGGATATGAGGGATGCAGAGGTCTGGATGAGGCTCAGAGAAGTAGGAGGATGACTTCACTTGCCTTGCCGAGATTGAGAGGATTGCAGATATGGAGACCTCGTGGCATCAGAAATCGAGAGCACTATGGCTCAAGGAGGGGGATCGTAACACAAGCTTCTTTCATCGGTTAGCGAATGCGCACCTGAGTTCAAATCATATTGGGAGTATCTGTGTTGAGGGTTCCACTTTGCATAGCGAGGAGGAGGTGAGGGAGGGCATTTCGTCTTTTATAGACGTTTATTTTCCGAGCCTATCGGTTAGCGACCTTGTCTGGGGAGCCTTTTCTTTGATTCTATGTCGGAGGAGGCAAGCAGTGGTATTGAGGTTCCATTTTCTGAGGATGAGGTGCTGCAAAGGTGATAAGGCCCCGGGCCCGGATGACTTTACTATCCGGTTTTTGCTTGAGAGTTGGGAGGTGGTGTGGGGAAAGGTGATAAATACTTTTCAGGATTTCTATGATCAGGGCCGCCTTGTGAAGTCTATTAATGCTTCGTTCCTAACCTTGATTCCGAAGAAGGGGGAAACGAATGACATTAAAGACTTTCATCCTATCAGTCTATTAATCTATATCTCACATATTTATCAAATGAAAGCGAAGGCAAATACCTACCCAACCTTATAAGTTTCGAAGTATTAAGGAGCTATGAGCATCTCAATTGGATTATACTTCCAAAAACAAAAAAGTAAAAACAAATTATCTATCAAAATAACATATGGTATGACCGAGGTAAGAATTTATAATATGAACTACTTAACGAATCGAGCAATATACCTATCTCGAATAGGTTATCATCTTTCTCAAACATACAGGTTACGACAAGAATTAACACCCAACATTTCCATGCCTCTCAACCCGACCCCAGGAAAACCATTTTAACAAACCAAGCTGCCGGAAGACATTGGTGAAAAATCTACCCATTAATAACATTCCATTTTTTTAAGACATTTTATCAAGCATCTTTCATGCATAACCTCAATAATCAACACATGTTCTCCATTCGAGCAACATCGCAACCCATCATGAATAAAAGAAGCAAAGATCATGTTTTAGCACCCTTTACAGACCACTTATATTGTAGCTCAATAGTGAACTTCTGTATTTCATTCAAAACCTGAAACTGATACAAGTTCTGATCTCCAGCCTATTCTTGAACCAGTGTCGAAATTCTAACCTATAAATCATATTTTCCTTCCTCCAGGACAAAAAAGAAAATCAATTTTCAGATTTCTTTTATGACAAATGGTTTATTTGACAAACAGTGCCATTTGTTTGTCTCCTCAATGGCTTCATGCTAACCCAAAGGCCTCCCACTCCCAATATACCCTGCACACCAAGTTATCCATCACTTGGAATCTCTACGAAAAATTATCATTATTGGTGCGGGGATGAAAAGGAAACACAAACAGCCAGAGAAAGAGAGGAGCACCAACTTTTGAGAATTGGATATCGACTTTGCAGTAGCCTCATGCCATAGCGAATTAACGAGCATCACGGCCCCAGATTTTCCCTATTATGATGATCAGATGAAGAAAGTGCTTGAGGTGATTGTAACATCTTTCAAAAACCAATCTGATTGATTTAGTCCTTCTTATGGTAAGAGGGTCAAAATTCTCAAGACATTTGCAAAGCTCAAGGCATGTTTGATAATGTTAGAGTTGGACTTTGAATTAAGGGATTTTCATGAGGAAGGCATCTTTAAACTATGGAGGCAATACTGACTCCTGTGTTGGAAGAAAGCGACTTTGTTTTGATGGAGGTAATTGATACTCTTTTTGCTATTATTTGTAGGTGCAGATAATTTGGGCCTATAGGTTCTTGTATTCCCTATATATATACATAGACATGTGTATTGTATTAGTAACCCTTTGAGTATTGAATTGCAGATTGAAATATCTCTTCCCTCTCTTTCTCTCTCTTCTGGTTCTACACCTCTCTCCCACATCACATATACACAAAAAGCATTATTCTTTTGGAGCTGTTATACATATTGGTCAATTAACATGCTTGATTTTAAATAATATGAGAACATAGTAAGGATTGTAAAGGAGTAAGAATACCACTTACATACGAGGCCCAGGTGTAAATTATTCACTTGTTCCGTCGCTTATTACCCATCATCCTTAAAAACTTTGCCCTCCATTTCGCTACATCATGCCTACAATCAACTGTATGGTGCTCTAAATCCTTGACAGTTTCCATGAACTCGCTCAACTTCTTCTTCAGGTCATTCATAGCGAGCATCACAACAGTCTCATCTCTGCTAGCAAATCCATCATTTAGCAACATGGACTCCATCTCAACTTCAAATTTGTCCACAAGTGCCCCAATGTTATCCCAGTCACTTTGCCCAATGGGAGTCCAAAAATATGATTTACTCATTATCTGTCTCTGTAGTTTGAGCTCTTTGTCATACTTATTCAACACGGAATGAATCCATTCATCTCTATTAGGTGCCAATCCATCATTTAGCAATATGGACTCCATCTCAACTTCCCATTTACACACAAGTGCCCGAATGTTGTCCAAGCTGCCTCTCCGAATGCGAGCCCAAAAACAAGTTGAACTCATTACCTCACTCTGTCCTACGACCTCCTTCTCGTAAATTTTCTCATACTTTTTCCACACCGAACTCATCCATTCATCCACATTCGCCAACGGCGCCATGGCTGCTGCCGCCTCGGTCACTGCTGTCAAAAAAGGCTGCGGCATCGCCAAGACAGCACAAACCATAACAGATGCAAAACTCACCAGAACAACACCCTTCACTAGAGTCTGCCAAGCCCTTATAAACTTGTTATCAAGCTTACTCTTCTTATCTCTCATCGTCACAAACCACGAATTTCGCATTTGACAAACCAACTCTAACAATTCAGAGAAATCTACCCTGAATGGATCATTACCTAAGGCCTTGAATTTCGTCAGCGCCCGCAGTGTGCTCTCATAGTTTTCCTTCCTCCTCCGAGTTTAGCATCTTCCTCAAATTTGTATAAGGCGAATTCAATTCTACTAAGGTGGAATTGGGCACGGCATAAGGACATCTTCAGAGCATCGCAGATATACACAGTCGTACCACAGCTTTCGACATAGTCTGTCACAAAATCGAACAAGTCCGGGTTGGTCATCATGTCATCCTCACAAGCGTGCATGAGTTGGACAACTTGTTTACTAGGTTCAAATAAACAGCCTTTGAGCTCGGAAAGTGAGGCCAGAGAGGGTGACCCAACCTCCATATCCACAACCAGCCTACCCAGGAATCGGTTGAGGCTTTCTCTAAATTTCCCGCCATCGATATCTGACACTGCCGGGTAGATTGTCATTCTGGAAGGAGGTAAGGTAGATTTCCATTAGCAAATTATTGAATGATTTGATACAAATTGATTCTCTTCATAATTTCTCTCTCCACTGACAGATAAGTCTGAAGATCCAAACAGCCACAAAATTGAAGAATGAATCAGACCAATAGCCAGAAAGGACAGCATTAAAGGAACGTTCCAATTTCGATATACCCATTATTGGCCACAAAACACCCACAAAGAATGAGAGTCTAAAATCAACAAATACATAAACAAAAGACCACAACCGACGAACGGATCAGTACCCAAAATCAAATAATGTTTTAATTTTATGTTATTTTTGTGAATTAGAAAATGCAATTCAAACAAAAAGTTCACAACTTTATTGTTTTCAACCTCGATCTCATGGAAAATAGTAACATAATTTATTTTTGTGGAATAAAAAAATACATTTCAAAGGAAAATTTCACAACTTTATTGTTTTAAACCTCAGTCTCATGGAAAATAGGAACACAAATACAGATTCTTTGTGATAATTAGACCCGGAGACAATTATACATCAGAATACAAATGCCATGAAAGATCAGTAAAATAGATAAAAATTGAAGTTTCTAAAACAAAAATGAGAAATTTGAGAATTTAGGTAGAGCAGGAGAGAGACAGAGAAGGAGAGAGACAGGAAAAAAAACTTACTTGTAGGTAAACGGCTCTTTTAGGGTTTTTTTGCACTTATAGACAGAGAGAGAGGGGAGAGGGAAACATGAGATAGAAGAGGACAGAAAAATTATAAAGAGAATCTATACATATATGCTACTATTAAAAGTGTAATGATAAAGAGAATCCATATGTATCGAACGTTTCAAGTAATATTTGAGTGGAATTGGATTAAAAATAGGGTTGTGGCAAGGTCCGCCGGCCCGTAACACCGTTACGTAACGGTTTTTGGGTGGTGGATAATTGTTACTACGATTTGGGCCGATTTTCACACCGTAATAATTGTTATGGTGACTGTAATTTTGATTTTCATAAATTTCGAAAATGATGTAATAATTAACATAATTATTTTTTTTTTTTATTGGTAAATCATGTACCTTTTTTAAAATTATTTTACTTTGTTAGAAATAAATTATATCTTTTATTATTTCAATTTTTTATTTATTTAAAATTAAAATTAATTTAATAATATCATAACAAGTATATCATAAATATTAAAATAATTACGACATCATTAAATTTATTAATAACTCATTTTTTATATTAAATTTTTAAAAATAAATAAATAAAATTCACTTAAATCTACCAAAATATTATTTTTATTCATTCATATTATCAAAAGTATCCAATTAGAACATTTTGGGTAAAATGTGCAAGATTTTAAAAAATTCACAACTGCGATAACCGAGTCCCGTTACGTAACTCCGATACTGACCCGAGCCCGTTACACCGATACCGTTACCATTACAGCGACCGATACCGTTACGGCAAACCTTGGATTATGGTGTTCACGTATTTGTAAATATATATATACTCCATTTATCCCAATTTATAAGCTTTTTTGGTGAATCCAACTTTTTAAGAGATTGTTTTGGTAATGAATGAAATACAAACTTTATCATTGGTCTCACCATAATGATGTGGTGGTTTATTGTATAGGTGATTTATAATTGGGCTATTATCAAGAAACCCCACATGGTTTCAAAAAAAATCAACTTGATCCCCACCTATGCAGAAAACTCCCCTTGACGTTAATAAATTTGATTAACTTGTCCCGTTTCTTATAATTTCGGACAAAACTATCCCTGAAACTAGAGAGGAGTTTACTGATAAACGATTTTTTTTATTTATGCAGGGAAAAAATATTAATACCAAAATAAATTTTTTTGGAACTACCAATTAGGGTAAAATATAAAACAATTAACTCCGAAATATAAAAAATATTTTGAACTACAAATAAGATTTTTTTGTTCGTTTTGAACTTTGTTTTTTTTTTATTTTAATATAAACAAAAAATTTGATTTATGGCGAAAAAAAATATTAATGCCAAAATATTGATAGTTCAAACCTAAAAACATTGATTAATGTTTATATTTCAGACTTAATTTTTTTATATTTTACCTTAATTGGTAGTTCAGTTAAAAATATTGATGCATTAATTTTTTATTTGGCATAAATTAATTTTTTTTCGTTTATAGTAAAATATAAAAAATAAAGTTAGAAACGAAAAAAAAACTCATTTGTATTTCAAATTTGTTTTTATGTTTTGGACTTAATTTTTTTCTATTTTACCCTAATTGGTAGTTCCAAATTTTTTTTATTTTGGCATAAAAAAAAATTTCGGAATAAATCATTTTTTTTTCTTTTATAGTAAAAAATAAAAAATAGAGTTAAAAATGAAAAAAAAAAATCATATTTGTAGTTCGAAATATTTTTTATATTCCGGACTTAATTTTTTTATATTTTACCCTAATTGGTAGTTGCAAAATACATGAAGGATAAATTAGTAAAGTGGTATGATAAAGTGCTTTGACTTTTCAAATGGGACACTTATTTTGGGACAAAGAAAATAGTAAAAGTTGACACTTATTTTGGGACGAAGGAAGTACTATATATCTATATACTATATATATTATTAAAAGTATGAATAGTTTCAATATTTATACTGTAAATTCTCTATGTTATTTTTTCAATCCAATTTTTACTTGAATTGTAACTACAAATTTTAATTAAATTCTAAAACTCCAATCTAATTTTTACTTGAATTATAACTACAAAATTTAATTTAATTCTATAATTCTAATCTAATTTCTACTTGAATTATAATTACAAAAATTAATTAAATTCTATAATTTCAATTCAAATAGAATCTTATTTAAAAGCACCAACACTTATTTATGTGTGAAGTATGTATTTAAATTCTATCACTAAAATTTAATTATATTTTAATTGTATTAAATTATATTGAATATATACAAATTAAAAATGTGATTGAGATAGAATATTAAGGCCCTGTTTGGCATAGTTTTTGCTTCTGGCTTCCTGTAGAAGAAAAAGAGAAGCAAAAGCTTTTTTTGAGAAGCTGGTACCCCTAGCTTCTTTAAAACGCTCTTCCGAGGCCTAGAAGCTCTTCTAAAAATTTTGCCAAATACCGTTCAAAACAACTTTTACCTCCAGGAAGCCAAAAGCAGCGTTTGAAAAACCAATCCAAACAGGGCCTAAATCTATTTATGTTATTATTAAAATGTGAAGAGTTTTAGTATTTATAGTGTAAATTATCTATGGGATTTTTCAATCCACTTTTCACTTGGATTGTAACTACAAATTTTAATTTTAATTATATAACTCCAACACTTATTTATGTATGAATTATGTATTTAAATTCTATCACTAAAATTTAATTGTATTTTAACTGTATTAAATTATATTGAATATATAAATTTAAAATCTTATTGAGATAGAATACTAAAATTTTAAATTATTTTTTATATTTTATTCCATTCTCTTACTATAATTTAATTGGATAAGAAATAAAATAATGAATCTCATCTACAGTTGAATTTAACAATTATAATCCTAAATGGACTATAATATTGAATCTTAATTAATGATCTTAATCCTAATTGTATAAGATTTGGACAAGTAAACCTAATTGTGATGTGATTAAAAATCATTAGATCAAGAAACATATATATATATTAGTCTATTGAAATCAAGTCTCAAAATTTTCAACTTCAACCCAAAATTATGAGTTTTGAGTCTTTGACGCTTTATCTCTCTCTCTCTCTCTCTCTTCTTCAATTTTTTATTTTCTTCCTTTTATTGCAATTGAGTTTTACCATTTTTGATATGTAATTTTTTCTTTCTTTTTCTTCAATTGTTCTATTTGGTTCAATTTGCAATAAAAGAGATTTCCAGGACAATTGTACCATTTAGGTTAGTATTTTTTTTTCACATTTCTTTTATCGTAATTAAATATTTATTTATTAAATTTGATATATATCATTTTTATTTTATTTTAGTATTTATTTTATTGTAATTCAATATTTATTTATTAGCTTCTATATATATCTTGATAGGTATTGTGGTTTGATCAAACTTAATTTATTTATTTTTAAATTTTTTGATAACTGGTTATATAAATTTTTTTACAATACTATTTCAATAAAATTTTATTAACCATTATTTTTAAGATATTATTTTATTTAATGTTTATATTTTGAATATTTGTGATATAGCTAATCTTATTTTGTTATTGTACTATTCTTTTTTAGTTGTATATTTTATATTTTTTATATAGACTTTAAATTACGTGCAAAATATATGCTTTTTACTAGTATATATATAATGTTTTATATAATTATTTATCTTTTAACTCAATTTTTTTTATTCCAAACATAAAATATAATTACTTCTCCATTAGAATTCAATTCCCTTTTTACCAAAAAAATTGATTCCAAGCAAATCATTTCAGTTATACCAAACTATATATCACTAAGGCTTCTTTACCTTGGTTTTTCTTTATTTTTTGATTTTTTCAACTAAAACACACTTTTTTATTTGTATTTCAATATTTTTAATGTTTAAAAGAGGCGAAGTTAGGCCCATATAAAAAGAACTTGTTAGTACTTGTTTTGTAAATATATATGTATTTTTATAATTACCTTGAAATTTCGTGAGGAAGATAATGACAGATTCTTATATATGGATCTCCTCAATAAGAAGGTAGTATGTAATTAATATGCCTCTCCATCTCTTGAAGTGTAGGATGTTTGGGTAACAAATGAAAGTACAATTAATGAGGGTATCTTAATTTTTTTATGTATTATTTTTATTTTTATTTTTTTAATAAAATGGTATAATTATAATTTGACATTCAAAAAATAGGTTCAATGAGAGAACTTGCTCAATTTTGAGAACTGAGAGATTGAATTACTCACTTTTATAATGTAAGGGTATTTTGCAAAAAAATATTAATAAATGACAGTAACTACTATTTTAGGGGTGCAACCTGACCCAACCCGGTTTGATTGGTTTTTTTTTTTTTTTTTATACCTTTCTCTGTATATAATATATATGTATATGTATATGCATGAGAAATAGATCAGATATCTGTATCTAATTTCTTTTTTCTCTTTACATATATAGATATATTTATGTATATATATGAAAAGAAATTAAGATTCAATTTTTTTGTCTTGTATATATACATATATGTGTATATATAATATGAGAAGAAATTTGTGATTCAATTTCTCTTAACCAAAGGATAAAACATAGTTATAGATAATACATACATATATATTCAATTTCATTTTCATTTTCTTAACCTATTAGATCTGAGTTTATATACATATATATATATATATAATACACACACACATATATATATATAATACACACACACATATATATATAAAGGAGGGAGAGAGAGAGGGACAAGAATCGAGATGGGCCAAGGCACAAGGGGGATGCAACTGGGCGATGCGGCGACGGCACAAGGCGGATGCAGCGGCGGCGATTAAGCGGCGAGGGCTGTGATTGGGAGGCAGGTTGAGACTTGGAAGCTTTTAGGGTTTCAAAGAAGAGAGGTTGTGACGGTTTAGAAGTGGGAGCTTTTAGGTTTCAATTTTTTTTTAGGTTAATTTCAGTAAACCCCTTATACTATTTAATTTAATCAATTAATTATTACTGTGTCCATTTTACCCCTTATATTATTTAATTTCATCAATATGCTTCCTTACCTCTCAAAATACCTAAACTATCCTCAATAATATAAGAGGGTTTAGTGAATTATTTCGGAAAAAATTATATATACTTTTTGCAAAAAAAAAAAAAATTAAAAAAAATTCATATTTTGTTCCAAAATTTGAATTATTTTTTCGAAAAATATTTCTTTTGCGAAAAAGTATATATTATGTTCCAAAATATGAAAAAGAATTTCGAAAAATATTTTTTTTGCGAAAAAGTATATATTATATTCCAAAATATGAATTTTGTTTTCGAAAAATAATTTTTTTGCAAAAAATATATATTATATTCCAAAATATGATTTTTTTTTGAAAAATAATGTTTTTGCAAAAAATATATACTATTATGCAAAAAATCATATTTTGGAACATAATAGTATATTTTTTTTGTAAAAAAATTATTTTTCAAAAAAAAATCATATTTTGGAACATAGTATATATTTTTTGTAAAAAAATGATTTTTCGAAAAAAAATTTATATTTTGGAACATAATAAATATTTTTTCTCAAAAAAATTTTTTTCAGAAAAAAATTATATTTTGGAACATAATATATATTTTTTACAAAAAAATTATTTTTCGAAAAAAATTTATATTTTGGAACATAATATATATTTTTTCGCAAAAAAAATATTTTTCGGAAAAAAAAATCATATTTTGGAACATAATATATATTTTTCGTAAAAAATTATTTTTCAGAAAAAAATCATATTTTGGAACATAATATATACATTTTTGCAAAAAAAAAAAATTTCAAAAAAAAAATTCATATTTTGGAACAAAATATGATTTTTTTTCGAAATAATTCACTAAACCTCCTTATATTATTAATTTCACTAAACCCCTTTATACTATTGAGGGTAGTTTAGACATTTTGAGAGGTGAGGGGGCATATTGATGAAATTGAATAGTATAAGGGGCAAAATGGACACAGTAGGAGTTAGTTGATTAAATTGAATAGTATAAGGGGGTTTACTGAAATTAACCCTTTTTTTTATTATACTAAGGCCCTGTTTGGTAGGTGATTCGGTTTCAGCTGGTCTGATCTGGTCTTGTGTTTTATGGGACCAGATCATGTTTGGTAGCATTGGTCCCAAATTTTTGGTTAGACCAAGCAAGACCAAAATGACCTCATTTCAGACAAAAAAAAAAGGTTGTTCCCGGTGGTCCGGTCTGGTCTTGTTAATAAAATATATTTATAAATAATTAAAAATAAATAAATAAAACATATTTTAAAAATAAAATATAAATAATAAATAATAAATAATACCTAATAATAATAGAAAATGAATATAATAATAATAAATAAATGAATAAATAATAAAATATATTTATAAATAATTAAAAATTAAAAATTAATAATATAAATAATAAATTAAATAAAACATAATAATAATAAAAAATGAATACAATAATAATAAATAAATATAAAAATAAAAAATGGACTAAATAATAAATAATAATATAAATTAATAAAATAAATAATAAATTAGATAAAACATATTTAAAAATATAATAAAAATAATAAATAATAAATAATAAACAAAATGAAATAAATATAATAAAAAATAATAAATAGATATAATAATAAATAAATATATTAATAAATACTAAGTAAATATAATAATGAATAAATACTTCATAATAATAATAAAAAATGAATATAATAATAATAAATTAATAAAATATATTTTTAAATAATTAAAAATAAATAAATAATAATAAATAAATAGAATATATTTATAAATTAATATATAAATTAATAAATAATAATTTAAGTAATAATTTAATAATATAAATAATAAAATAATAAAATATATTATAAAGTGAAGAAATAATAAAGAAAGAAAGAAATAATACATAAATAAATATTATAATAAATAATAAATAAATAGTAAGACCAGACCACTTACCAAACAGACTTTTTCAGATCAGATTAGACCAGACCAGATCGAACCAGACCGGACCGGATCAGACTAGACTAGACCAGAAAAACTATCTACCAAACATGGCCTAATGGAATTCGAGTTGTACGGGCTGAACCCGACCCAACCTGAAATAGGACCAGCTCAGCCCAGCCCAACCCAAACTGAGACGGACTCAACTCAATTAAACCCGAATTAAAGATTTTTCGGGCTGGCTAGCCCGCCCAAGTTGCAGGCCTATATTATTTCCTAATGCGTGTATATGACTTTTGAAATATTAATTTTCTTTTCCGATATTAGGAATAAAATATATATATATACAATTAATTAAAATTTAGGTTATCTTCATGTGTACCATATGCTGACAAGTGAGGACTAATTTAAATTTTTAGCTTGAAATTTTTTGTTCCCCCTTTAGTCTTGTCCACTTTTATAACTTTATACGTTTTAAAATAATTATTCAGTTTTAATCTCAATATAATATATTCTTATATTATTTTTCGAAATTAACCTTCTTCATTAACTTTAAAAAGTAACGTATCTCACAAAAAAAATAATATTATACTATATGTATAAGGGGAAAAATGACAACAAAAAAATTCTAAAAAAATATTAAAAAGTTCACAATGGAGAACTATTGTGGAATAGAGGTAGTATGTACTAGTTTTTTTAAAATATTTCTAAACATTATCAAATGGATCATAATAGAAAACTATATGGTTTTTTTCTTGATTTCATCATTGTAAGGGATAAGTATGCTGCAGCAAACAACTACAACACTAATATGTTTGTGTCAATCCCACGAGTATACTGTATATTAGTACTCTATTTATCTTACTAGACATAAATGAGTATATTAGTACTTATCTTACACTCCCAAAATAAATGTTCATTTTCATAACTTTGTCGGTCCCAAAATAAGTGTCGGTTTTGAATCTCAATATAATATAATCATATACTTTCCTAACTTATCATTCTTCATTAACTTAAAAAAATAATGAACCTCACTAAAAACTAAAACTATACTATGGGTCCGTTTGGATACCCTGTTTTCTATTTTTATTTCTTTACTGTTCATCAAATCAAAAAAAAAAAAACACGTTTGACAAACGCGTTTACTGTTAACTTTTTTTTTCCCCAAGAAAACTGTTTTCTGTGAATAGGAACCATGCTCATCTTTTCTGTTATATTCTGGATTGTGCAAGTGATCCCTTCTTCCAGTACTTGAAGTAATGACAGCACTCGAGAAATACTATTCTTCATTGATACCAGTTGCTCCTTCGTTGGAGATGCCTTGCACTTCTCTGTTGAATCTTCAATGACACCATCAATATTGACTTTGCATTGTAAGAATGCACTTTTCATGGAATCAAAGTACAAGTTCACCTCCCGACTTACTTCAACTAGTGAACTAAGAAATCCTCCTACTCTCTCAGCAACATCCTTATACCTCCTCCATATATTTCCAACCCATTCTCTTTGTCCTTCCATTACAACAGCGGCTATCGCCATTCCTGTGACAAGCCGCGGAGTAGAGCCCGAAAAAAGAGAGCAGACTAATGCAGAAGTTGAAGATATTAGAATCACATCAAGAATATTCCCCCCAGCTGAAGCCTAGCCACTTTATTCTCCAATTTCAGCTTATCATTCTTAATTTTCTCATGCATCTGACTCACTGCCATTGAATTAAGCAGTACATCACCCACCAGTTCTTGTGAGAAGTGATTTTGACTTACAACCACTAGGGCATTAGCAACCCCCTCAAAACCACCTTCATTATCCAAAACCTTCACAATAGTGAACTCCAAATTCATAATATTCTCCCTCACTATGCCTAGTGCATTCTGGACCGTACGACACAAACTTATACTATCCTTTGCGCAATTCCTCAGATCTCTCACACTTTCCTCTAGACGGGTACGGATATTTTCATTTCCTTGGGATGAAAATATCCTATTATCCCCGTAATAGGACCAGACAAACGTCGGATAAGATCACTTATATCTGTGGCTAATACCGTTGGCTCACAGCTAGCTGACGACGAGGCAGAATCGGAATTCATGTTTTCCCTGTAAAAACATTTTTTTGAAATTAAGAAACATGAACATCATGCCCAAAAATATGGGCTGAGGATATCTGATTCACTCTATAATGCAAACAAATAATGTCCTCCACACAAGATAACGAACTTTTTGCTTTTTAGTTAGAAGAACAAGCTGTATAGAGTATGTACATATGTACAAATGGGCTAATCAACAAACTTTAAAGCATCAATAAATTAAAAGAATAACATAAGATGAAGTGCCCTGTTCATTTGAGCACATAACAAATATATGCACCAAGGCACATTTTTCAACAATTGAACATGGCAAACATGACGAATAGTAAAATATGGTACACTGATCTCTAAAGTGTGTGAATTCAGTAATCAAGGTGAATAAAATAAACTGAATTACTGATTAACCTCTCATTCTAACATCCAGCTGGTTCCTTCAGTTATCAATTCAAGTATTCAACATGGGGCATTAGACCAACATTGCAAGTAAAAGTCAGAAAAAGAACAACCTACTGATTATGCACCAAGGCACATTAGACCAACCATTTGAGCAACATACACGACCCATCATGAATGGGTTGTGTAGGTGCAGATAATTTGGACCTATAGGTTCTTGTATTGCCTATATATATACATAGACATGTGTATTGTATTAGTATCCCTTTTGAGTATTGAATAGCATTTGAGTATTGAATTGCAGATTGCAATAACTCTTCCCTCTCTTTCTCTCTATTCTGGTTCTACACCTCTCTCCTACCCTCTTCTACATCACATATACACAAGAAGCATTCTTCTTTTGGAGCTGTTATACATATTGGTCAATTAACATGCTTGATTATAAATAATATGAAAACATAGTAAGGATTGTAAAGGAGTTAGAACACAACTTACATACGAGGCCCAGGTGTAACTTATTCACTTGTTCCGACGCTTATCACCCATCATCCTTAAGAACTTGTCCCTCCATTCCGCTACATCACGCCTACAATCAACTGCATGGCCATCCAAATCCTTGACGGTTTTCATGAACTCACTCAACTTCTTCTTCAGGTCATTCATAGCGAGCATCACAGCAGTCTCGTCCCTACTAGCAAATCCATCATTTAGCAACATGGACTCCATCTCAACTTCGAATTTGTCCACAAGTGCCCGAATGTTATCCAAGTCACTTTCCCCAACGGGAGTCCAAAAATAGGATTTACTCATTATCTGTGTCTGTAGTTTGAGCTCTTTCTCATGCTTATTCCACAACGAATGAATCCATTCATCTCCATTAGGCGCCAATCCATCATTCTGCAACATGGACTCCATCTCCACTTCCCATTTACTCACAAGTGCCGGAATGTTGTCCAAGTCGCCTCTCTGAACGCGAGCCCAAAAACAAGTCGAACCCATGATCTCACTCTGTCCTACGACCTCCTTCTCGTAAATTTTCTCGTACTTTTTCCACACCGAACTCATCCATCCATCCATACCCGCCAACGGAGCCACCATGGCTGCTGCCGCCTCGGCCAGTGCTGTCAAAAAAGGCTGCGGCATCGCCAAGACAGCACAAACCATTACAGAAGCAAAACTCACCAGAACAACACCCTTCACTAGACTCCGCCAAGCCTTGCTAAATACAAACTTGTTGTCAAGCTTGCTCTTCTTATCTTTCATCCTCACAAACCATGAATTTCGCATTTCGCAAACACTTTCTAACAATTCAGAGAAATCTACCCTAAATGGATCATTACCTAAGGCCGTGAATTCCTTCAGCGCCCGCAGTGTGGTCTCATAGTTTTGCTTCCTCCTTCCGAGTTTCGCATCTTCCTCAAATTGTTTTAGCGCGAAATCAATGCTACTTAAGTGGTATCGGGCACGGCAGATGGACATGTCGATAGCATCGCAGATATGCAGAGTCATACCACAGCTTTCGACATAGTCTGTCACGAAATCGAACAAGTCAGGGTTGGTCATCATAGCACCTTCACAAGCGTGCATGAGTTGGACAACTTGTTTACTAGGTTCAAATAAACAGTGTTTGAGCTCGGAAAGTGAGGCCAGAGAGGGTGACCCAACCTCCATATCCACAACCAGCCTACCCAGGAATCGGTTGAGGGCTTCTCTAAATTTCCCGCCATCCAATGATTCGATATCTGACACCGCCTGGACGCACGCACCATAGATTGGCAATCTGCAAGTTAGTGTATTTCTATTCCAATCTGATTCCATGTCTTCCTGCTAGATTTTTTGAAGGGTAGATTTCGATTCTTAGGAAAGAGATTGAAAAAACGAATCCAAGGTACAAAAGAGAGAGATAATTACTAGCGATTTACACAATGAATTCTTCCAAATCACCGAATTATAGGGTTAGGGTTGGAGGGATTACAGTTTGAGGGGTACTGCAATTGAAAAACGCCTAAACTAAATAGGGGTTTGATGCGGGTGGGGATGGACACGTATTAGACAATATTACTAATATAGTATAATGTTTTATACAATTATTTCTTTTATAATTCAAATTTTTTTTTTTTACTCCAAACACAAAACATAATTCCTTTTCCATTATAATTCAATTCCTTTCTGAATTCTAATTTCAAATCCAAACAAATCATTTTAGTTATACAAAACAATCATTAAGCCCTTGTCATAATTTTTAATTTTAAAAAAATTAATTAGTTTTTAATGTTCAAAAGAGGTAAAGTTATGTGGTGTTTTAAAAAATTACAAATTAACTATTGAAAATCTAAATAATATTCCAGTGTTGCTACTAAAAATTATATTGGTCTATATTTCTATAAATTTTTATTTTTCAAAGATAAAAAGTTACGCATCTCTATGAATATAATTTGTACGTAATAAATAAATAAAAATACTGACATTAAGTTGGTTACAGATGTCCCTTCTATCCGCCCCTAAACAGTGGTCATTGAGAAAATGCATTACTAGTGATTAACGTAATGAAAATTTTTAAATCACCAATTTTTTATAATTTAATTTCTATATGGGATATACTTTCTAAAAAATATACTCGAAAAATTTATATAATATTATGTTAATATAATATATATTAGATATAAACCAAAAAAACACTTCGGGTCCGATTGGCAAACGCGAAAACAGTTTTGTTTTTTACTGTTCACCCATTTCAAAAATAAAAACACTTTTGGCAAACGCGTTTACTGTTTACTGTTTTTTCCAAAGAAAACTGTTTTCTGTGAATAGTGGATAAAAGTGGTGAAAACACCAAATACAACTTTTAGTTATTTTTTGAGTTTTTTCACTGTTTAGGGTACCACCTCCGCCACAAACCACCACCACCCCTCGCCCCGGTCGCCGGGCCCCACCGCCAGTCACCCACCACCACCGCCCCCCGCCGCCGCCGGTCATCGCTGGCCACCGCCGCCTCCCACCAATACCATTTTATTTTCAATACAAATTTTGATCCAAAAATTTTTTTGTTTTTAGTTTTTTGCTGAAAAAAATAAAAACAAATACAAAAATAATTTTTATATTTGAAGACAAAAAACAGGCTTTCCAAACGCACCCTTCTAAATTCTCATTTTTGTTTACATCATTTTTATTTGTTTGTGGGATGAGGATTTATAGTATTTATAAAAAAAAATATTTGTATTGATGTTGCACCCAGATATGCAGAAAATCTTTAGAGAGTTCAAAATAAAAGGGTAATTTGCAGTGACACCCCCTGAGGTTTAGGTCAATTTCACCTAGCCTCCGGTCAATACACAAGTTTACAATGACACCCCATAAGCTTTAAAAGTCTTGCAGTAACACCCCTTTTAGTCATGAAAAGTCAGGTTTGCCCTTATTATAAATAAGGTTAATTTCAATAAATCCCTCTCTACTATTGAATTTAATCAACTAACCCCTCTACTATTGAATTTCAATCACATTGCCCCCCACCCTCAAACAATATATTTATAAATTTCAAAAAAATATATATAAAATTAGAAAAATATATATCAAATTCAAAAAAATTATATAAAATTCAAAACAAATATATAACATTCGAAAATATATATAAATTCGAAAACAAATATAAATTTCGAATATATATATAATTCAAAAATATATTTATATAATTCAGAAAAAATATATATAAATTCAAAAACATATAAATTTAGAAATAATATATAAAATTCAAAATATATATATATATTTATATTTCACAAAATATATATTTTGAAAAACAAAATGTGAAAAAATAAATAAATGTAGAAAAATATATATGTTGGTAAAATATCATATATTTTCTAATAAAGTGAATCAAACTACTTACCACCAACAACAATTAGTAGTCTTTATATATATATATATATATATATATATATATATATATATATTGAATTATATATATATATATATTTCAAAATTTATATGTTGTTTTCGAAAGTTATATATATATATATATATATATATATATATAATTATATATATATATATATTTCAAAATTTATATGTTGTTTTCGAAAGTTATATATATATATTTCAAAATATATATATTTCGAAAAACAAAATGTGAAAAACTAAATAAATTTATAAAAAATATATATATTGGTAAAATATTATATCTTTTCTAATGAAGTGAATTAAACTACTTACCACCAACAACAATTAGTGGTCTTTTTATAAATATATATTTCCAAAATATATATATATATATATTTCCAAAATATATATATATATATATTTCCAAAATATATATATATATATATTTCAAATTATATATATATATATATTTCAAATTATATATACATTTTTTGAAATTTATATGTCGTTTTCAAAATTTATATGATGTTTTTGAAAGTTATATGATATTTTCAAATTTTTAAAAAAAATTGCAATGACACCCCTGAGGTTTAGGTCAATTTCAAACAAATATATAAATTTCAAAAAATATATCCAACAACAATTAATAGTCTTTCTTTATATATATATTTCCAAAATATATATTTTGGAATTATATATATATATATATATTTCAAATTTTATATGACGTTTTCAAAATTTATATGATATTTTCTAAAGTTATATGATATTTTCAAATTTTATATATATTTTTCGAATTTTATATTTTTGTTTTTGAAAAAAAAAATTCTAAATGGTACAGAAACTACATATTGATGTAAACTACTGCCACACAAAACTGACAAGCTTTTTGGTCATCTTCGATCAAGAAGTTTCACATACACTTTGATCAAATGCAGTTCAACCTTGAGAATTGCCGCTGACAGATAAACTCACTTTGTCCCTCTTCTAAGCCTACCTTCTTCGAGGCATTATTTCAAGCATCCAAAAAAAATTGTGTTATCATAAAAGAAACAGTTCAACAAATGAAGGGCTGTACATGAATATCCCTTAAGCTTCGATGACCGTCAAAAAACCTACAGCAAACTCCACTGACTGCCATTAGTAATTGACTAATTTCGCCATTACATCAACTACTCCTGCTCTTGTTTCATAATCCATATGCCTCAATGCTGCACTCCCTTTTTTTATTGTCCTTCCCATCAACCAAGGCCACACACCATGGGATGAACCCCGACCACTACCACCTTGCTGTCCAAGAACTCCAACAGCTCCAATCAGAAGGACTCGTTGAACGTATCTGAATCAAATGCAAGTAAATATCATTACATACACCTAGTGTATAAAACTAGTAGCAAACATCAGAAATTTCCTTTTAGTTCATACAACAATCCTGAGCATAGTATCTTACAATGGACCAAGACCAAAATCCAAGCTCCCTAAAGTCACTCATATTATACGGAAAGAATAAATTAGCATTCATAATAACCCCTATAGTAAGCATGATTAATAAAACAACTACTCAATCTCAAGTCCTGCATTCTTGCAGTCGGTATACATCACATACTAGTATTATGTGTCACTCTCCATGGATACTTTGACTAACTAAAGCATATATGAATAAACAGTACTAGATGCTTGCTCCAGATGTGAGTAGGGACAATTGAAATCAATTACGGACACTTGACTAGTAGACCATTTCAGGTCAGCATTTAAAGCACAAATGGAGATGATGCAAATCATCATAGTATATGAAGAGAGAGACTGATTTCCATGCACTACTCATTAGTCATCTCCAATTGAAAAACTTAAAAATGAATGAGCAATCAGTGTGATAGTGGGTATGCATTCCGCAGCTATACATGAATGCATGATTTCACCTTACAGAGGCAAGAATTCAAGCCTCCAGTTTAGACACACATTTTGTACATAATAGCAATAGAAGCCAAACAATATCTACACTCAATTCTCTAAGTTTTCCTCAGCCTCAATCCAATTTTCAGATTTTAAAAACACTGCAATCGCCCCTAAGCAAATGATCATCGCTCATGTCAACCTGCCCTTTTCGTATTAGCATCCAGAGGATCAGAACCAAGAATTTTAACTTGGAAAGCTTATAAACATCCTCACTATAAAAAAGTTCAGCCTATTTGAAGCCCTAGACTACTGAGAAGCGAAGATTTCATCAGTTGTCGTTAGGCTTTGAATCAATTAGGAAGAATGATTTTTAAAAATTGGACCTTCTAGAAAATCCTAGAATCTAATTTCCCCAGACTTTGTAAGAAGCGACTTTAAAGGAAATCTGCTGGGAAATGCAGTTAATCCAATGAAAAGAAAAGAACTAAATTTAATTCAATCACTTGGGTGAAAGCTAGAATTTTTTTGAAAAGGGAAATAAGAAAGGTAGGAATTGAGAGAGAGGGACAGGGAGGGAGAGTACCTTCTTCCCGGGGGAGGCTAGGAACCTTCCCATACTGTACTGTTATCTCCTGAATAATGCCATTCATCTTTTCTTCCACTTGATCGAGTACTGGAAGCACTTCACCTATTCATGGACTCCACTTGCTGCTTGCCTGGAGATGACTTGCAATTGTTTTTAGCATCTTTAATGACAAACTTTACTGCAACTCTGCATTCTACGAGTTCACCATTCAAGGTACTTGCTAATTGCATACTTACTCCAGCTAATGTCTCAATGAAAGCTTGCTCCCTCTCAGCAGCCTCTTTGTACCTCCTCCAGAGGTTGCCAAACCACACGTTGTCCTTCCATAACCACAACAGCGGTGGCCAATCCCGTAACAAGTCGTGGACTAGTGCCATAAAGCAAAGAACAAACAAATGACGACGTGGACAGTATAACTACCACTTCTGTCACATTTCCCGCCAATTTAAACCTCTCGACTTCGCTTTCAAGTTCGATTTTGGCATCCAAAAATATCTTAAGCAGAATCTTTCCTTCTTTTGTTACAGCCACTAAATGATTCAGCAGCTCCTGGGAAAACGAATGTCCACTCAAAATACCCAGTGCATCAGCAAGCCCATCGAAACTGCATTCGTTCTTCACAAATTTATTAATACTCGATTGGAAATTTATCAAGATGTTGCGCACAGTCCCTAGTGCATTATGGCTGTAACGAATGCACTAGGGACCCAATACACAACGGATAGCTTAAATCTCTGCAACAACATCCATAATGCAAAGGACAAAAGAAGCATTAGCTCTCAACGGATAAGGGGCAAAAGCTAATGCTCAATTGGGTCCCTAGCTCTCAACATCCATAATCCATAATGCACTAGGGACAGTGCGCAACAGCTTGATAAATTTCCAATCGATTATTGATAAATTTGCGAAGAACGAATGCAGTTTCGATGGGCTTGCTGATGCACTGGGTATTTTGAGTGGACATTCGTTTTCCCAGGAGCTGCTGAATCATTTAGTGGCTGTAACAAAAGAAGGAAAGATTCTGCTTAAGAAATTTTTGGATGCCAAAATCGAACTTGAAAGCAAAGTTGAGAGGTATAAATTGGCGGGAAATGTGACAGAAGTGGTAGTTATACTGTCCACATCGGCATTTGTTTGTTCTTTGCTTTATGGCACTAGTCCACGACTTGTTACGGGATTGGCCACCGCTGCTGTGGTTATGGAAGGACAACGTGTGTGGATTGGCAACCTCTGGAGGAGGTACAAAGAGGCTGCTGAGAGGGAGCAAGCTTTCATTAAGACATTAGCTGGAGTAAGTAGGCAAGTTAGCAAGTACCTTGAGTGCTTGAATGGTGAACTCGTAGAATGCAGAGCTGTAGTAAAGTTTGTCATTAAAGATGCTAAAAACAATTGCAAGTCATCTCCAGGCAAGCAGCAAGTGGAGTCCATGAAGAGGTTTATAGGTGAAGTGCTTCCAGTACTCGATCAAGTGGAAGAAAAGATGAATGGCAGAGATGTTGTTGCAGAGATTTAAACTATCCGTTGTGTATTGGGTCAATTGAGCATTAACTAATCCAAAGGACAAAAGAAGCATTAGCCCTCAAGCCCGGCTAAGGGGCAAAAGCTCTCCTGCAATTCCAAAAACAATATATATGCGAAATTGAGCAAAACACAACTAAAAGGGTCTAACCACTAGTCATAAATAAGACCACAAAACAAGTAATCATAGATTCATAAATCATCGGAATTTTTTTATACAAAAAAAATAAAATAAAATAATACAGTAGCGTACACATCTAACATTAGTTTTTCTGAATGATTAAAACTTTGATACATATTTGTTACATGTTGAATCAATAACTTAAAAACAAAACCAAAAAAAAAAAAATCACCAAAAACCAATAACTATTTAACAGTAAAATTATTATTATTCATATCATAAATTACTAGCAATATTGTTAATCATGCTCAAACATGTAGTTGAATAAAAGTGTTCCACCCAGTAATGATCAGCAAAACACAGAGAAAGAGATAGAAGGGCTGACAAAGTGAAAAGGGTGGATGTAAAATTTCATCAGAGGGACTTTGCTCATCCCTTTAGCAACTCAAATCAAACTAGAGGTGTAGATGCAGAAAAATTACACAATAATAATTGGGGTAAAAATTGGATCCCCTTTCTTTCATCAAAATCATGTATTTATACATGATTATGATAAATGGGTCAAGCCCATTTACCCAAGTTTATCAATCCCTTAAATCAGGGGATTTGATAAACTCTACCCTTTTTTGGACTCTTTATTCCATAATTGTACTACTCTTTAACTTGTGAATCACTTATCTTCAAGAATTTTCCATAGGCCCATTATTTCTTTAGCCCACTTGTTTCCAGCCCATCCGTCTTCGGCCCATCTGTCGTTGGCCCATCAGTCGTCGGCCCATCAGTCCTGTGGCCCATCTTGGTTGGGCCATGAATTATTTTAACTATTACACAGGCCCCTGAGGTTATGGGCTTTTGTGATTTTTTTTCTTTTTCAAAGCCCATGACCGAAAATTTAAACACTATTATACATATATATACATACATGCACTTTATGGGAAATGAGGGTTTGGTGAGCTGTCAATCATTGATGAGCATTTATTGGCATTTGAAATGAGTTGGCATTATTCCTTGATCTCAGCTCCATGACGGCTCATCGTGGGTCGTGTGACCTTCGGACTTCATGCAACCCTTTGGCCTCCTTCTCCCTTCTTATAAAAACCTCTCAAAGCTACTTCATTTCTCACTTTTGTAAGTTGAAAAGGGTGAGTAGATGACAGGATTTCACATAAGCAACTGATGCAACCAAGCCTTTAAAGTGGGGGATGAGAGGTGGGTCCATTTCTAGACAGATCTATGGTGCGGGGAGACATCCTTGGCTTGCTCTTTTCCACAGCTCTTTGATATCGTCATTGGCATGCTTTAGTGGCGGACTATGATCATATGACAGTGATCCGTATCATCATACTCATAATCCTAATGGGTTTATTCAGCTGGGACTTGCCGAAAAACCAGGTAACAACCTGAGATAGTTAACATATTTTTCATCTTCAAAAATAAAAAAATAAAATCACATCTTATAATGTTCAAAGATATGAGTCAATTACTTTTCTGGTTTTTGTTCTTTTTTGCAGCTTTCATGTGATTTGATTCAAAAATGGATTGTGAATAACCCAAAGGCCTCAATCTGTACCGTTGAAAGAGTGAATGGCTTTAAGGACATTGCTATATATCAGGATTATCATGGCTTACCAGAGTTCAAAAATGTATACAAACCTTAGACCTTGTAAATTAATATGATATACTATATGGTATTAATGATGTTTTGGATTTTAATCTACAGGCAATCGTGAAGTCTAGACCGGATCGTTATGAGTGGTGGAGCAACTGGAGCTCATGAAATGATGGGCTTCTGTTTGGCTGATCCTGGTGATGCATTTTTGGTACCCACGCCATATTATCCAGGGTAATTCTTCATTCTGGTGTGTGTTTTTAAGAAGCACATAAGCGAATGTCCATTAGGTGGATGTAAGTGTATTTATCCTTCAAAATTCTTCCTTTCATCATGAATAAATGAAGCAAAGATCATGTTTTAGCACCCTTTACAGACCACTTATATTGTAGCTCAATAGTGAACTTCTGTATTTCATTCAAAACCTGAAACTGATACAAGTTCTGATCTCCAGCCTATTCTTGAACCAGTGTCAAAATTCTAACCTATAAATCATATTTTCCTTCCTCCAGGACAAAAAAGAAAATCAATTTTCAGATTTCTTTTATGACAAATGGTTTATTTGACAAACAGTGCCATTTGTTTGTCTCCTCAATGGCTTCATGCTAACCCAAAGGCCTCCCACTCCCAATATACCCTGCACACCAAGTTATCAATCACATGGAGTCTCTACGAAAAATTATCATTATTGGTGTGGGGATGAAAAGGAAACACAAACAACCAGAGAAAGAGAGGAGCACCAACTTTTGAGAATTGGATATTGACTTTGTCAACCTCCATCCTCACTCGATGAACTCCTTTGGTGTCTTAGCAAAGCTGATCACTACCTTTGCAAGATACTACAAGACCAGTGTGATTCAATTTCTCCAATACTGAAAGCTTTAATTTCTGAAAATTTGATAAAGCATTCAGATTGTGATGTCAGAGATGTAGTAGCCTCATGCCATAGCGAGTTTACGAGGAACACGACCCCAAATTTTCCCTATTATGATGATCAGATGAAGAAAGTGCTTGAGGTGATTGTAACATCTTTCGAAAACCAATCTGATAGATTTAGTCCTTCTTATGGTAAGAGGGTCAAAATTCTCAAGACATTTGCAACGCTCAAGGCATGTTTGATAATGTTAGGTTTGGAATGTGATGAGTTGATTGTTAGGATGTTCCAGAACTTGTTAATAGAATTAAGGGATTTTCATCAGAAATGTATCTTTAAATTCATGGAGGCTACACTGACTCTTGTGTTGGAAGAAAGCGACTTTGTTTTGAAGGAGGTAATTTATACTCTTTTCGTATAATTAGTGAAGAAAAAGTACTAGGTGAGAGGGTACTCAAAAACTGTGCAGTTATTCTTCAACCTTATGTTCAACGATTGGCCAGGAAGAGCAGCTTGATTACATCTCGAAATATTGAAGTGTCAAAAGAAGAACATTCAATGCAGAACTACTTCTTGCAAGGGACTTATTTGTTATTAATTTATTTAAAGTGGGATGTTTTTGTATTTTTAGAAACTTATTAAGTGGAAGGATTTAATAGATTTAGGGCAGCCATATTTTATAGTCATGTTTGTAGGTGCAGATAATTTGGACCTATAGGTTCTTGTATTGCCTATATATATACATAGACATGTGTATTGTATTAGTAACCCTTTGAGTATTAAATTGCAGATTGCAATATCTCTTCCCTCTCTTCTGGTTCTACACCTCTCTCCTACCCTCTCCCACATCACATATACACAAAAAGCATTCTTCTTTTGGAGCTGTTATACATATTGGTCAGTTAGCATGCTTGATGATAAATAATATGAGAACATAGTAAGGATTGTAAAGGAGTTAGAACACAACTTACATATTCCACCACATCACGCCTACAATCAACTGTATGGCCATCCAAATCCTTCACGTTTTTCATGAACTCACTCAACTTCTTCTTCAGGTCATTCATAGCGAGCATCACAGCAGTCTCGTCTCTACTAGTCAATCCATCATTTAGCAACATGGACTCCATCTCAACTTCAAATTTGTCCACAAGTGCCCGAATGTTATCCAAGTCACTTTCCCCAATGGGAGTCCAAAAATATGATTTACTCATTATTCGTGTCTGTAGTTTGAGCTCTTTCTCATGCTTCTTCCACACCGAACTAATCCATTCATCTCCATTAGGCGCAAATCCATCATTTTGCAACATGGACTCCATCTCAACTTCACAAGCGTGCATGAGTTGGACAACTTGTTTACTAGGTTCAAATAAACAGTGTTTGAGCTCGGAAAGTGAGGCCAGAGAGGGTGGCCCAACCTCCATGTCCACAACCAGCCTACCCAGGAATCGGTTGAGGGCTTCCCTAAATTTCCCGCCATCTAATGGTTCAATATCCGGGTAGATTGCCATTCTGGAAGGGAAAGGTAGATTTTTCGATTAGTAGGAAAGAGATTGAAAAATAAAAAAAAAACAAATTAGAATTCAAGGTACAAAAGAGAGGTGATTACTAAGCAATTTATTGAATGAATTCTTCCAAATCACCAAATTATAGGATTAGGGCTTGATGGAATTCTTCCAAATTAACAAGGGTTTCTATTTGAGTGGAATTGGATTAAAAATAGGATTGTGGTGTTCACGTTTTTATAAATATATATATATAATCCCTAGTCCCAAATTAGTTGTAGAATCCAATACGATATTATTATATACTTTTATAAATTATCACTCTTCGTTATTTTCAAAAATCAATGACCCCACTAACACCAGGAAACACAAAATGTTAAAAAGTAAAATATGAAAAACTAATTTGTGACGAAGGAGTATAATGTTTTATACAAATATTTCTCTTATAACTCAATTTTTTTTAATTCCAAACACAAAATCTATATATACAATATCATACACATATAGATATAGATGTGTGTTACCAGAGCGCGATGCATGTAGAAGGAGTTTTGTTGGAGGCCGGCGGCGAGGTATTTTTCTTCTTCGTCGACGCCGTCGGAGCTCATTTTTATTTTTTCTCTCTCTCTAGAAATAAATTTTCTATCTCTAGAATGAATGAATGAACTTTCTCTCTCTGGGAATTGGGTTTGATTGAAGTTGCGTTTGAGTTGTGGCCACTGAGTTTGCTTCTTCCTCGACAGCTATTCTATTTTGGGTCGTGTTGTCTAAAGCCTTCTTCTGTTTGGTTCTTATTTTGGTATTATTGTTCATTTAAAAAAGGGCTAATTTCACTAAACCCTCTATATTATTTAATTTAATTAATTAATTTTTATTGTGTTCATTTTGCTCAATATATTATTCAATTTTATAATTATGTCCCTTTTTCCTCAAATTTTAAATCAAAATACCTAAATTACCATCAATAATATAGGGGGTTTAGTAAAATCAACCCTTTAAAAAAATTATTTTTCCAAAATCAATTATATTTTTCATAAAAATTATAAATTTCAAATATATATATATATATATATATTTCGGAAAAAAATTATTTTTTGAAAACAATATATATTTAAGAAAATATATATATATATATATATATTGGAAAATGATATATATTTCGGAATATATATAATTCGTCAAATATATATATTTTTCGAATTGTTTTAAAAATATATAAATTATTTCCGAAAAATATTTTTTTGCGAAAAATATATATTATTTTTTCCGAAATAATATATTTTTTTTCCGAAATATATATTTTGAAAAATAATATATATTTTTTGCAAAAATATTATTTTTCAAAAAAAATTCATATTTTGGAAAATAATATAGGAGTATATTTTTCGCAAAAGAAAATATTTTTGGAAAATAATATATATTTTTCACAAAAAAATAATTTTCAGAAAAAATTCATATTTTTTTAAAACAATTCGGAAAATATATATTTTTGATGAATTATGTATATATATATATTCCGAAATATATATCATTTTCCAATATATATATATATATTCCAAAATATATATATTTTTTGAAATATATATATTTTGTCCGAAATATATAATGTTTTTGAAAATAAAAATTCCGAAATATATATATTTTTGAATTTTATAATTTTTTCGAAAAATATAATTGATTTCCAAAAAATAAATTTTTTTAAAAGGTTGATTTCACTAAACTTCCCTATACTATTGATGGTAGTTTAAGTATTTTGACTCAAAATGTGAGGGGGAGGGGGCATAGAGATGAAATTAAATAGTATATGAGACAAAATGGACACAGTGGGGTTAGTTGATTAAATTGAATAGTATAAGGGGTTTAATGAAATTAACCCTTTAAAAAATAAGAAATAAAACAATTCTAAGTAGTTATTTCAATCGTGTCACTTATTTTTAAGGGTAATTTGTATTGAGATCCCCTGATGTTTCGATCAATTGCAGTAAGAAATTGATTAATCCAAATTCTGTCCAACAACCCCCTGAATTTTCATTTATCTTGCAATGACACCCCTAGAGGGTTTAAAAGACCAGTATGCCCTTAAATTGATCACCTTATTACATGAAAGTATTATATGGCATGTGAAATGACTGATGTGCCCCCAACATCTCTCTCTAAAACTTCCTTCAATCATCGCCTTCTTTCCTCTTCATTCTCGCTCTAACCTAACTTTCCTAGCTTCCAAACACTGCTAGAATTACCCATTTTCACCCAACCCTGACCCATTATCTTCAATTTTTACACAATTCTATCTCAATTCAATACATACAAAGATACACCATATATACACACGTACATACATATATATATATATATATACGTGTTTGAGAAGGATTAGGGTTTAAAGAGATGAGCTTTGAAGATCTTGAAAAGGGTTGTCATTTGGCTTCACGGCGAGGCTACATCATGGCAAACAAGACCCGACGCAAGCCGTTGCTTTAGAAGTATTTAACAACTCTTGCAAATTTAGAATTTGCAAAATAATAATTACAATAAATAATATAAATATATATATAAAGTAATAATAATTAAAAAAAATCACGGAACGTTACACGTTGGGACACCACTTGTATTGATAGATTTCTGAGTACAATTGATCAAAATCTTAGGGAATTTGAGTACAAATTATCCAAGAAAATAAATTTCCATCGAAATTAAAGGCCAAAAGACCTTTTCATAACAAAAGTTTAGTATCAAACTAAAAGTGGTCCAAACAACACTTCTACAAAGTTTAATTCAAATCATATCATAAGAGTGTAATATAGTAATTTAGTAATTACGTTAGTGAATCAGTAATACATAGGGATAACAATGGGGCAGGGCAGAGCGGGCATTGCATCCCCTATTCCCATCCCCGTTTAACTTTACTATCCTTATATTCGCTCTAAATCCGATTATTAAACGGGGCGGGGCGGGACGGGTTTTCACCATAAAAAAAATTCTTATACAAATGAAAGTAATGCGTAACTTCTTAATTAGAACTTTTAATTTACTATTATTGTACGAACATCAAATTAAAACATGTAATTTTTAACATAATTCAAATGAAATTAAGGCGAGAAGAGCGAAAGGATAAAGAGACTGGAATTTGGTATTGGGTGGAATATAAAAAAACGAATGAACTATTTTATATAAAGGGTATATATTAATAATATATGATAATATTCAAGAGAATGATCTTCAACATATATGTATATATAGATGATGTTCACTTCTTACCTTATATATATATATAGATAGATATATATATATATATATATGTTTGTTTGTGTTTAAAATATAAAATGCATATATATATATGAAACCGGTCCGGGAAGTTATTCGGGGTAGGGGTTCCCCATACCCGCCCCGAATATAATAGGGGATTTTTTTTCATCCCCATACTCGCCCCGATTAGCTTAATCGGGGCCCCAAACCCGGAATAAACGGGGCGGGTTTTATTGTCATCCCTAGTAATACATACCCACAAATTAACTCATATTAGCAAAAATCTATCGTATGTAACCCTATACAATTTCCTTTTTTTAAAAAAAAAGTTAATTACTCTGACCTTCCATAAGATTTTTCATAATTATTCTCAGATTAAAGTTTGTGTAAATTTACTTTAACCTCTCCTGTAAGATTAATATTATACTAACATTTTTTTTGCATTTACTAAAGTACTCCTAACTTAAGTGCTTTAAATTGAAGTAATTTACTCTGACATAAAATTACGTGAAAGTTTTGTTAACTATGGTCTGGGTAATCTTACTATCAAATGAAGTTAGCTTTATTAAATTAAAAAAATAAAAAATATATTAAAACCCAAAAGCACCCTTGATAGTGACAAAAATATTGAAATAACATCACCAACTTGCTTGGAAAGTAATTTACTCTAACATATACATTTGTTTTATAAAATTCACAACACGAAACCAAAAGCACAAACCAAACAGTCGTTAGAAAGTCTTCAGTTGTGTTCATCTCCAAGTCTTCAAAAGCATGTGATATAAGATTGAGCTGTGTCGAGTTGAAGTTTCCCTTGTATCACTTATTGCATTTCTTTTAAATCCTCTCTTTGAGTTCCAATAGATAATCGTTCTTTCTTTTCATTTTCACTTCGTTAATACCGAGAGCACAAGTTCTTTTTTCTTCAGTCTACGGATAATGCTGCGTTATTTTGTTCGAAATTCTCTCTTTTTGTTTGTAGGTTATTTGTGGCATGCGGGGTGGCCTCGTGCTGCTGCTATAAGATTTAAAAAAGAAATGAACCGTAATTCATGTCTTCGAAATATGGAGCCTTTTTTGTAATATGTGAACCGATTAATTGAAACATAGTTAATGAACTGTTTAGTTATGTTTCTAGGAAGTATTTATTTTTTTCACAAATTATCAAATAGGAGCAAAGAAAATGAAGGAAAAAAGTATGAGGGGGTAATTTAGGACTTGCCTTACGAACTACTATTGTTGGAAAAAGTATGAAATATCATTCATTTATTTATTTTTGATCAAATGTTGGTAGTCTACACTACTAATTGTGAACAATATATGCCTAAATTAACTTGATAAATGTAAGAAAAAGCCAATCAATTGTTGTGTACTTAAGAGATGTGATTATGTAACTATCGAGCCAAAATGATATGGTTATCGAATTCAATTCTGTATCCATGACGCGCTTATGCCAAATTGAAATTGCAAAATAAGATCCATGTATGCACACTAATAACATAATTGTATTGAAAAAAATATAAAGAATAGTACACTTCTAGCACTTTAGTAGATATCACAAATTAATTAAATCATAAACCGATGTGACCAAAACCCAAAAATCTTAAATCTAGACAAATGCCAACCACCCCTCACACACAAATGTGGTTTTTACACGCACAATTACACACAAATATACAACTAAACATTACAAATCCCAAGCCGGCACTATACACAACATATATATATATATATATATATATATATATATATATATATATATATATATATATTATTCAGTCAGGTTTACATGACCACACAAGCATTGGGGTTGTCATCACTGAACGCCGTCGTATACTTCACTTCAGTAGAACTCGCACGTGCGAGCCCAGCAGCCTGTGGATCCTCGTACACGTTCCGCACGTACCCGGGCGGGGCTTTCCTGTCGTACACCCCAGGCGCGTAAGGGTGCGCCACCACATCGTACGGCACGTAGGGCCACATCTCCGCTTTCTTTCCCGTCCGATGCCTGACACGTTGCAACACCTTGTTGGGGTCCACATAACCAACCACTGTGAGCTTGTGCTGCTTTGGATCCACAGTCACTTCTGTCACCCCTTTCATGCCCTCCACTGATTTCCTCACCCTCCTCTCGCACCCTTCACAGTCTATCTTCACCTTTATCTCCACCGTCTGTTCATATATAGTCACATATTAGTAACAACCCATGATTCATATATACATACATACATACATACACACACATGAGCTACAATCATGATTTGTTAATCGGTTTGATATTTTTTTTTTTTAGCTCCAAAAAATTCATATACTAGAGATATGTTTGTAAAAATTGTATAAGTTTTTGAAAAAATTCTTTAGGTAGGCTAAAAAAATATAATTTTTATCGATAAATATATAACAAATGCATTTCCCTACTCATTTTTTTAAAAATATTGCTTTGATAATCTGAAAAATATAAAATTTATCAATAAAATTGTAAAAAATTGCATCGACCCTAGGTCAATTTCCTTGCCCCGCCCCTAAAGTTACGTATGAATTCATAATATTTTTAGAAAGCATCATACCTAATTAATACTCATAAAATTGATATCATCTGAACCACTTATAATAATTGCGGCCGAAACCGATACCCAACAAATCATGGCTATAAATATATACAACATAAACGAACATATACTGATATACATAACACATATGAGAAATTATATACATGGTGCTCAACTTATATAATCTCCACCAATCACAGTTTTGTACCAATAAAATAAATAAAATTCGAAATTATCTTTTTACTCAGTTGGGATTGAGAAGATTATTTATTATTTTGATTCAAAGTAATTGAATGCACGTAATAAAATATTTAACATCAATTTCATGTTTATGCATCGAAACGACGTTATTTTGGTAAAAATCTGACTTTAAGTAATAAGTATACATACACACACATATATATATATATAGTATAAGAATAGTACCTGTAATTGCCTGCGTTTCTTGAGCTTCTTACTACTGTGACTACGAGAAAGATCAAACTTATCAGAGACATAATCTAAAATACCCATTTTTAAACTCTGCAATAATATCTATGTTGAAACAAACTTTCCAAATTGAGTAGTAAGCAAATATAACTGAAGATTTTTTTTGAAAAGAAATATAACTGAAGATTCATGAACATGGAGTGTATATATATAGTGTTATGTAAGGCGGCAAAATAGTGTTCCATGTGTCAAAACATGTACACGTGGCAAGTTATGGGTAACCATGTTATCATTGTCATGAATCGAGTCTTCATCAGCTAAGCTTCTGTGTAGTTTCCTCTATAGTGGCTGGTCGGTTTGAATATTCTAGGTGTGAGATGGATTGGTGCCACGTGGGAAACATCTACACGTGTAATGATCATGATGGTGGTTAGATTATGAGGAAGGTGATGATCTGATGGTGTCTGTGATTCAGGGAGAGTGGGTGCATTGACTTTGATGCACTTTAGAGATTGGTAGGAATTTTAGCTGTGGTTTATAGTTTAGTACACGACAAACCGACTTTAAAATGATAATGAAGGGCACAGAGACCAAGGGTTGTTTGGGAACTTGGTTTTGGTCTTAGTTTTGGTTTTGGTCTTGGGTGATCTTGGGTAAATCTAAAACAAATATATAGTGTTTGGTAAGGAGTTGGTTTTGCTTTTGGTCTTGGTATAATTATATATATATACTAATATGTATTAAAAATATATAAATATGAAAAATATATATATATAAAATTGAAAAAAAAGTAATTTTCGGGAAAAAAATATTTTTCCCAAAAATATAAAAAATATTTTTTTCAAAAATAATTAATTTTCGGGAAAAAAAATAATTAATTTTTTCCGAAAAATTAATTTTTTCAAAAAAATAATTTTTGTCGAAAAAATATTTTTTTCCGAAAATTAATTTTTTTCCAAAAATATGATTTTTTTCCGAAAATATGATTTTTTTTCCAAAAATATGATTTTTTTCCAAAAATTTATTTTTTGACGAAAAAATAAATTTTTCCGAAAAAATAATTATTTTCCAAAAAATAAATATTTTCGAAAAAATAATTTTTTTCCGGAAAAGAATTTTTTCCCAAAAATTAATTTTTTTCCAAAAAAAAAAATTATTTTCGAAAAAAAAAAATTTTTGGAGAAAATTAATTTTTGTCCGAAAATATGATTTTTTCAGAAATTTTTTTTTTTCCGAAAAAGATAATTATTTTCGAAAAAATAATTTTTTTCCGGAAATTAATTTTTTTCCGAAAAATATAAAAAATTTTTTTAAATAATTCATATTTTCGGCCATATATATATATAGAGAGAGAAAAGTCAAAAATGGTGGCCCAAAATCAGGTTTTAGTGGTTGGTTTTAGGGTGTCCAAAACCAAATCCAAAATCGGCCAACCAAACATGGTCTTGGTCTTGAAATCAAAGACCAAGACCAAAACCAAGACGAAGACCGGGTTGGCAAACGGATCCCAAATCTAATGGGAGTCTAATGGATAATGACTTGGTTAAAAAGTTTGAAGAAAAATTGGAGATTTTATATATATTATATATATTGTTATGTGCATAAAATTGACTCCTTTGTACCTTTCTAAAAAAGTGTGATGTAATTTGGGGAAATTTTAAAATATGTTTTTTAATATATATCATAGTATAATTATGGGTTAATTTTATTTACACGTTTGCTTTAACTCTAATTATAATTTTTTAAATTTGAATATTTTCAATTACACCCTATCTCGAGCGAGATTCTCATCATTTAAACTCCTTGATCACTTTTTGGACTAAATTGCCTTTACCCAAACACCCACCATCCTTATTTCCAAACACCCACTATCCCTATTCCTAAAAATATATATAAAATTCGAAATATATAATATATATAATTCAAAACAAAAATATAAAATTTGAAATATATATAAAATTCAAAAATAATATATAAAATTCGAGAAATATATATAAAATTCTAAAAATATATATAAAATTTGAAATATATATAACAAATTCGAAAATAATATATAAAATTCAAAAAATATATATAAAATTTGAAATATATATATAATTCGAAAAAAATATATATAATTCTAAAAATATATATAAAATTCGAAATATATATAAAAAATTCGAAAATAATATATAAAATTTGAAATATATATATAATTCGAAAAAAATATATAAAATTCGAAATATATATATATATAATTCAAAAAATATATAAAATTCGAAAATAATATATAAATTTTGAAATATATATATATATATATAATTCTAAAAATATATAAAAAAATCGAAAATAATATATCAAATTTGAAATATATATATAATTCAAATATATATATATAATTCAAAAATAATATATAAAATTTGAAATATATATATATAATTCAAAAATATATATATAAAATTTTATTTTTACAAAAATAATTTTATATATAATTTATTTTTCCAAGCCATCATGGGAAAGCACATGACGGTAGACCTGTCAATGGATCGGATTCGGATCGAATCAGTTAACTCCAAATCCAATTTGTTAAGAAAACGGATTCGGATTCTAATCGGGTTATCGGATTTTATTTTCAATCCATATCCGGTTAATATCGGATTCGGATCATAATCGAATTATTGACAGGTCTATTGATAAGGATGACAAAAACTCCCGATCCGCGATCCGAATCCGATAATTCGACGAATTTTTACTTAGTTAATTCATATTCGAATTTCTTTATTATAGAATATCTTATTCAAATATCTAATTAAAAAAATACAAAAATCAATAAATACTGAAACACTAAATTATTCACACTTTCAATAATTGTATTTATGATCAATCATTATTAATAAATAATAAAATAATTAACAACTAACATTTATATACATGTACAGTATTAAATATATACACATAAAAATTTCAAATATATATTTATATATATATAAATATATTTTATATCGGATCGGGTTATTATCGGATCGGATGACATAAATCCAAATCCAATTTGTTAAGAAATCGGATTATCAGATTCGGATCCTAATCGGGTTATCGGATTTTATTTTCAATCCATATCCGGCTAATCGGATCGGATTTGGATCAGATTCGGATCAAAATCTGATCCATTGACAGGTCTACATGATGGTGCCACTTGAGAAGTTCAATCTAGACCACTTAGATTGCCAATATATCTTATGTGTTTGTTTGGTGTTGTACTAAAATAAAGGTAGTTCCGGAAAAACTACATCATTTATCTTCAAAGAATCAAAGCTTCCATGGTTTATATGTGCACCTAACACCATTGGTTGGAACTTAAATTTGTAGTTTCACACTTCCTTTCTCTATTGCGTCTTACATATATATTTCAAATTTTATATATATTTTTTGAATTTTATATATTTTTTTCAAAATTTTTATATATTTTTCAAATTATATATATATTTTGAATTTTATATATTATTTTGAAATTTTATATATATTTTTCGAATTTTATATATTATTTTTGAAATTTATATATATATTTCAAATTTTATATATATTTTTTGAATTTTATATATATTTCAAATTATATATATATTTTTTGAATTTTATATATATTTCGAATTATATATATATTTTTTGAATTATATATATATATATATATTGTTTTTGAATTTTATATATTGTTTTCGAATTTTATTTAAATTTTTCAAATTTTATATATTTTTTTCAAATTTTATATATATTTATTGAATTTTATATATTATTTTTGAATTATATATATATTTCTCGAATTTTATATATATTTCTCGAATTTTATATATATTTCTCGAATTTTATATATATTTCGAATTTTATATATTTGTTTCGAATTTTATATATTATTTTTGAATTATATATATATATTTCGAATTATATATATATATATATATATTTAGGAATAGGGATAGTGGGTATTTGGGTAAGGACATTTTAGTCCAAAAAGTGGTCAGAGGTGTAAATAATGAAAATCTCATTCCAGAGGAGGTGTAATTGAAGATATTCAAACCTGAGGGGGTGTGATTGAAGTCAAAGTAAACCTTAGAAGATGTAAATGAAGTTAATCCTATAATTATTAATTGATGATGTGAACTCAATGTTTTTGGTAGGACTATACGGTTCAATTTTGATTCCAGTCATAACATAATTATTTTTTTCGGTTTTTTTGGTCTGATCTGGTTTGGTCCGATCTGATCTGGAAAAGTTTGTTTGGTAAGCGGTCTGGTCTTATTATTGATTTATTATTTATTATAATATTTATTTATGTATTATTTATTTATTTATTATTTCTTCATTTTATAATATATTTTATAAAATATATTATATTATTAAATTATTTATTTATTATTATTTTATTATTTATATTATTAAATTATTATATATTAATTTATAAATATATTCTATTTATTTATTATTATTTCATTATTTAATTCATTTTATTTAGAAATTATTTATTCATTTTTAATTATTTAAAAATATATTTTATTAATTTAATATTAATTTATTATTATTATACTCATTTTTTATTATTATTATGAAGTATTTATTCATTATTATATTTACTTATTATTTATTATTATATTTATTTATTATTATATCTATTTATTATTTTTTATTATATTTATTTATTATTATTATTTATTTCATTTTGTTTATTATTTATTATTTTTATTATATTTTTAACTATGTTTTATGCAATTTATTATTATTATTTATTATTTAGTCCATTTTTTTTTTATTATATTTATTTATTATTATTGTATTCATTTATTATTTTTATTATGCTTTATTTAATTTATTATTTATATTATTAATTATTTATAAATTTATTTTATTATTCATTCATTTATTTATTATTATTTTATTGATTTAATATTATTATTAGGTATTATTTATTTCATTTTGTTTATTATTTATTATTTATATTTTATTTTTAAAATATGTTTTATTTAATTTATTATTATTATTATTAATTTTTTATTATTATTTATTCATTTTTAATAATTTATAAATATATATTATTAATAAGACTAGACCGGACCACCAGGAATCACCTTTTTTTTTTTGTCTGAAATGAGGTTATTTTGGTCTGATTTGGTCTTACTTGGTCTAACCAAAAATTTGGGACCAATGCTACCAAACATGGTCTGGTCCCATAAAACGCAAGACCAGACCAGACCACCTACCAAACAGGGCCTTAGTTTCTATTTCTTTTTTTCTCTTCTATGGCTACAATATCCCACGATTCATCATACCCATATTTATAAGGTTCGGTTCCGGTTCGATTCCAAAGAGACGAGAACCGGAACCGAACCGAAAATTATGGCTCTTTAATATTGGAAACTGAAATCGAACCGAACGGGTTTGGAACCGAACCAACTGCCGGTTCCGGTTCGGTTTGGTCCGATTCTTGATTTCACCGGTTCTTTTGTGCAACCCTAGTGTTTGGTATATGCATTTATGAGGTATTTTTTTTCCACTGTAGCACATTGGAAATTTCATTTTATGAGGTATTCTGTTTCATAAAAGGTGAAAATCATAAAATTGTATGAAAATTTGATTTGATTAAATTTTCTGAAAACTGTTTCCGAAAAATTCAGTTCTAAAAAATGTATGTTTTCAAATAACTCCATTATTTTCTTATTTTTTCGAAATTTTTGAGAACAATTTTCAGAGATTAATATCAAGTCGATCCAAAAATGTTTTTTGATGGTATTGCTCTTTTAAGTATGTAGCAAGGACCACTAAAAATAGAGTCGGTTTAACACATTTTCCTTTCAAAAAAATAGGACCACTAAAAATAGAGAATTTTCTTTTTGAAGAACTCACAAATTAAAGCATTTCTTTAATAAGAATTTGAATTTTTAAATGACAAAATATGATATTAGACTTAAGAGCACCAAATCAATCCTTTTAAAATATAAACATGACATTTCTCTTAATACTTACCACGCATTAATATAAATGGATGGTCAACTATTTCAGGGGTGTTATTGCAAGAAAAATAAAATTTTAGGGGCAGTTGGACTAAAAATGCGTTGACCAATTTTTGATTGCAATTAATTAAAAGTCCAGGGGGTTTTACTGCAAATTATCCTAAATTTTAAGTATTAGGTGTAGTGCAAAGAACATACTATTTATAAATATTGGAATTATATTAGATTAACTTCATTTACATCTCATTAGGTTTGCTTTTATTTCAATCACACTCCTGAGGTTTGAGAATCTTCATTTACACCCTCTCATGGTATGAAATGTTTAAAACACCCTTAAACCAAACATCCCTTAAATCAATTCTTTTTATTATGAATATGTGAAAATTGAATACGTTAGTTCTAATCCGTTAATAAATTGAATATGTGAAGTAATTGAATAATTTGTGCATATAATAAATTTTGATCTAATATTTTAGTTTAAAAATATAAATTTAAACTTATAAAAAAGAGGAATAATTTTTTTTATATAAATTTATGTTTAAATATCTTTTTATTTTTATTTTTGGATTTTTAGAAATGGGAGGGGTCAAATTGATAAAAGTTATATCCTTATTTCCAAACACCACTTAGTTAACACATTGAGGGTAATTTAGGAATTTAAAAAAAGTTCAGGATGATGTCATGCATGAGTGGATGTAAATGATGTGGATTTTAAAAAATAAGAGGTGTAAATAAAAATTCTCAAATCTGATGAAATATAATTGAAATAAAAACAAACGTGAGATATAAATGAAATTAACCCAATTATATTTTGAGTAATGCAAGGGAACAATGGATGGGTGAGAGTGAGTTATATTTACTATTTTACTTGTTCGTAGTAACCATTGCACTTCCTTTCCAGTTACACACTTTTCAAATTATAATTTTAATCTTAATTTTCAAACTCAATACCATACAAATGAGAATTAGTAGAGTTGTACACCCATTATAGAATTTTGTAAATTTATTCAAGAAATTGCTCGGTTCGTATTTCTATTCCTTTTTATGAGAATGTGATCTGGATTTCATAAAAATATTCAAGAAATCGGTCCTAAAGTAAATTTTCAATTCTTTATTGTATGAGTTGTTTTCAAATGTTTTTGTTATAACATTTTAATGGAACATAATACTCTTTTTAACTGTATTTTTATTGAATAATTTTGATATAATATGGTATTGTCCTTATTAATCTCATAACATTGTTGTTAATTGAATATTGGCTTCAATGCACACTTCAAATTCACCTCCCGGACCATCATTGTTATAAAAAAAATTGTACGGCAGATTTGATGACAACAAAATTCAAAAGGTAGTGTTTTGTTGTTAGGGGATGAGAATTTGATTGCTAATCTGAAATGGTATTCAAAGTATCCCAAGGTTCTTCAATCTAGCAGTGCGTTATGTATATTAACACAAGTAGTTGGAGTCAATGATAGAGAACATAAGACCTTTAATTAATAAAGGAAGAAAGGACACCATATATGTTGAAGATGAAAACACTCCAAAACATATGACTAATGACATAATAAAAAATCTATTATAAAAGGGTTTCACATGAATTCTTGATAATAAATTTGTGCATTCGATATATTGAAGAAAAAGGGGATTGAAATTAGTTTAAAAGGCCATTGGAAGAAAATCTGAAAAATTAATATCATAGAATTGTCTTGAAAAAAAAATTCAATTCGCTTAGTTCTAAAGTCCAAAGGCACTATCGAGGAAGCTATTTGTCCGCAATGTGGAGTTGGAGATAAATCAATTTATCATGTTCTTGTTCCGAAGAAACTTCAGTTAAGTTATGGTATAAAATAGATTCTTGAGTTTTTCCCTTCCATGTTGAGATTAGTTACTAGTTCTAATATGATCCAAATTTATATTTTTGGGGAATTTGTTGGAATGCATTTGTATTAATAGGATTTTGGTTCACACGACCTGTTGCGGCAAATGCTTGTCAAACAGTGTTTGTAACTAATCGTGTACGGGATTTTGGTTTATTATTAGGAATTTTGGGTTTTTATTGGATAACAGGTAGTTTCGAATTTCGGGATTGTTTGTCTATTAATTCTCAATTCTTCACTTTAGCACGGGGTAGAGCAGTTTGGTAGCTCGCAAGGCTTATAACCTTGAGGTTACTGGTTCAAATCCTGTCTCCACAACATTTTTTTTTATAAAACAATTTAAGTTTTACTCTGTTGTATTGTATTTATCTGCTTTCAGAATCTCTTTAGAATGTAACAATGATGCTACATGGATGAAAAAATGTTAGCCTTGTCAAATATATGGCAACAAATTTGCACTAGTCTATGAGCTTTCATTTGTTGGCAATTATGAAAATGAAATGAAAAAGTTTTCAATGGTAAAACAATGAGATCCTCATTTTATCCTTAGTAAAATGCTTGCCAACTTCTATGAATTTCAAGAGTTTGACAAAGATATGTTTGGATTTTCTGAAAATGCTATAAGGTGTTCGGAAATGGTCGAAGTAGTTGAATAGGAGAATTACTATGACTATAGCCCTTGGTAAATTTACCATCATTTGTTAAAGCCGAGAGATGGGTGCCCCCTTCTTCTAGATTTTTCAAGCTAAACATTGATGTTGCATTCTCTATTTATTCTAGTTATACTAGAGAATGGTTTATTCTTCGAGATTGTTAAGGAAGACCCATTAGAGTTGCTACATGTTTTCTGGAAAAAAATTATCCGACGTTTTCATGTCTAAAATCCTCATTCTTAGAGAGGGCTTAAAGCTGCTTTCTCATGGGTTTATTCCGGTGTGGAAATAGAAGGAGATTGTCACCGAACCGTGACTCTTTCACCAGTTAATAATCTCTCTTTAGCAGTAATTGAAAATGTCAAGTTTCATGGGCTTTGTAATCAAGTGCTCACTCATTACAAAAATGAGCGTTGGATTACAAAAGAAGGGACAAATAGTGGGATGTGTGGCTAGAATTAGGGATGGCAAAAAAACTCGCCCCGATGGGGAACCGCCCCGCCCCGATTTAAGCGGGTTTGGGGACCCAATTAAATAAATGGGGGCGGGTATGGGGAAAGGTTGCCCCGCCCAGCCTCATCCACCCCGATTATACTACTTCTTTTATTAATATACCTTCAACATTATCATATATTATTAATATATACTCTTAATATAAAATAACTCCTTCATTTTTTTTTTTATATTTCACTCAATATTAGTCCCCTTATCCTTTCACTCTTTTAATCCTAATTTCATATCAATTATATTAAAAAGTACATGATTTACTTTGTTTCTCGTATAATAATAATATATCAAAAGTATAAATTAAGAAATTATATATTACCTTCATTGCCCCGCTCCTCAACCCATTTAATAATCGAGTTTGGGGCAAGTATGGGGGTAACAAAATTAAACGGGAATGTGGATGGGGGATGCGATCCCCGCCCCATTGCCATCCCTAGCTAGAATGACTCATTAAGCTTCTCTTGGTAGATATGTCTCGTGGTGTTTAGTATGATATTATACGAGTTATAAAATTGTACGATAAAAATTAGAAGGAAACCACGTTTATCTCAATTTTTTATTTATAATTAATAGTATAAATAAATATTTATAATATATTTGAAAAGAGAAAAAAAATTGTGGTATGTAATCAAATTGAACCGATATTCAATAGGTGAATTCTATACACTAACGATACAATTGGTTTTACATTTTTATCAGTGTTATTCTCATTTTTGATGTTTTAAAATCCCCACTTTTGGATACTCTGTTTTTGTTCTGTTTTTTATTTTTTGGCACTGTTCAGGAGAACAGAACATGTTTGGCAACCCTTTTTACTGTTTATTATGTTCTCAATTTGGAAATTGTTTTCATGAATAGTAGAAAAAACAAGGGAACAACAAAAACTTGTTTTTTTGTTCTTTTTGGGATTTAAAAAAAAAAAAAATTTGTGGTAGAGTGGAAAAATTGTGTGAGAATATGTGTGTTTTTTTTGTCTCAAACATGTTTTTTGTTCTTGTTCTTTTGGGTGAGAAAATAAGAACAAGAACAAAAATTATTCTTATTTTTTTGTTCTCAAAACAAAAACAAAAACAATGATTCCCAAACGGGGCCTTAATACTTAACATTATTACATTCTCAATTTCTCAATTTCAATAATAAATTATTATGATTTTAGTAAAAACCCGCAAAAAATTCCAACTCTTCCGAATATCCGACTCCGAACCCGACTCCACACGTAACGAACTTTCGCGGGCCGACTGTTTACTCTCTCTCATCTTCTTCTTACACACAAAAACACACATATATACATCTATACATATATATATATATATACACACTTCTACGTTTTCTTAAATTCCACAGATCTCTGCATCTCTTCTACCGATCGAACAAACCCTAGATTTCAAATATACAACAAAGCGATATGAGCTCTTCGTATTACCAATCCTACCAATCCTCGTTTCAAAACCCTAACCCTAGCTCGACCAACAACGAACCCCAGTTCAATTCCGCTTTCGCATCTGCTCCTCCGATCTCGTCCAATCCATCTCCGTCCGATTACTCCGCTTATTCTTCACCATTTCACCAAAATCCCCAAATTCCCGATCATCCCACGTACCCGCCAAACCCTAATCCGCAATCATCCGATTTCTCTCAGCCCTACGCTTTCCCTCATCTCGCGCCACAGCCTCAGCCAACGCCGTATTACTCGTATGATCAGAATCAAACGGGTCCGAGCTATGATCGGCCAAACCCTAATTTCAATTCCAATCCCAATTCGTCAAATTCGTATCCAGTGGCGCCATATAGTCACCCAGGTGCTTCAACAGTGCCTAATTATGAAAACCCAATAAATTCAAACCCTAATTTGTCGATATCAGGAACTTCATATTCATCGGCGGCATCGTATGGTCACACAGGGGCATCAAATGTGCCTAATTATGAGAACCCATATGAGAGAGAGGTCAATTATGGTGGATATGGAGCTCAAGGCGGGTATGGGGACATAGGGGAGCCGAGGGTGGAGCAGTATGATCATGGGGGATTTCGAGATGATGGTGTTTATCAGTATAATGGGGGCAAGGTAGAGCCCTATGGGGCTCGAGGGACGGGATCGAAATCGTCTAGTGGGGTGGTGTTTGATGATTATGGGAGGCCAATTGGTGTTTCTGATGGGAAGAAGCAAAGTCAATTGGGGCCTTCTAGTAGAATTGTGAAAGCTGTTCCGAAGGCCGAGACGGAGCAGGATGGGAAGAGCAGCGTGCAGAAGTTCCGCGTCAAGCTGTTGTCAGAAGGAGGGGGTCAGAGCGACATGGATGTTCTTTGCCAGGTTTGTGAAATGAAATACTGTGGCTTTGATGTTCCATAGTTTTTTCGAGATTTTAATTGTCTCTGTTATGCTTGGATGTTGAAATCATGTGGAAGAACCGAAATTTTCCTACAGTTTTTTTTTTATCGTTATGATTGCTCGTGTTTTACTTTTGTAATTGGTATGATTAGCTGGTTATGTTGTTTGTGAATCTATTTTTGTGTGATGATCTTGTTTCTGAAAAAAGGCAAGTCTTGACACAATGGTAAATTCGTTCGAAACACAAAAAATGTCTCTGCACATTAAGGCAAGGCTGCGACCCTCATCAGACCCTGCAGCTGCGGGAGCCTTGTGTAATGGATTTGCCATTTGCCCTTTGATCTTGGTTCTAAAACATTTAACATCTGGAATTAATGCTGACATTTGTTTTCTTTAAAAGAGAGAAGAATTCATTTCACAAGTTATGCTAATAATTTAGGATATTCATATGTCTTTTAATTGGTGGACAGAGTATAATAGTATTACATCAAAAATCATGGCCTGTGTTATGTTTCGTTTCAGATTGGTTTGGATGGGATTCGGATGCTTGATCCGGCAACTAGTCGGACACTCAGAATATATGCACTCGAGTCTGTGACAAGATGGGAAGTAAGTTTGTTGCTTTATATTATTTATAAGAAAGCAAATGCTTTGTCTCACTTCAATCAACTTGTTAGTAATTTTGTATATATGATTCTTGACTTGAGAAAATGTAGATATGTATTTAAGGTTTTTGGTTTTTCTTGTAGGTACTAGACTCCTATATATTTGCTTTTTGGGCCAAAACTTCTGTTGATCTTGAACCAAGACGTATCAGGCTGAAATCAAATTCCTATACCATGAACAACATTCTGGACACAGTGACTGCCGCAAGTATACAGGTTTGTAATCTGTCTCCGCTCTCAGCATTATGCTCTTGTTTGAATGATTTTCTTTTAGTTTCATATGAATTCCTACAAGCTTAATATTCATGATTATACTGCTGCTTAATGTGGTAAGTTGTATATGTCGTACTTCATCCTTTAAAACTCATATTAGTGGCATCTTAGGCCCTGTTTGGTTCGCGGTCCGGTCCCATGTGGTCCGGTCTCATAATGGTTTTTTTGGGACCGGACACTGTTTGGCAACACGGTTCCAAAAAAACAAGGACCACTTGGAACCAAAAGGGGTAATTTGAGACAACCAAAAATGATGGTCTCAAGTGGTCTTATATACAATTGTCTTAACACATGGACCATAAAATTTGAAATATATATATAAAATTAAAAAATATATATAATTTGAAAATAATATATAAAATTAAAAAAATAATCTAATTTTTTTGAAATAATGTATAAAATTTGAAATATATATATATAATTCAAAATTAATATATAAAATGCAAAAAATATATTTAAAATTTGGGAAAATAAAAAAAATCCAAAATAATAGAAAAAATAAAAAATAATGTATAAAATTCTAAAATAATATATAAGATTTGAAAAATAATATAATTTTTTAAAAATAATGTATTAAATTCAAAAAAAATATATAAAAATCAAAATTAATATATAAAATTTTAAATATATATATATAATTTAAAAAATAATATATAAGTTTTGAAAAATAATATAAAAAATTTGAAATAATGTATAAAATTTGAAAAAAATATAAAATTCAAAAATAATATACAAAATTAGATATATATATATATATTTGAGAAAATATAAAAAATTTGAAAATAATATAAAAAATAAAAAATAATATATAAAATTCAAAAAATAATATAAAAATTCGAAATAATTTATAAATTTTGAAAAATATATTATTTTTGAATTTCTTATATTATTTTCAAATTTTTTATATTTTTCATACTTAATATATTTTTTGAATTATATATATATATATATTTTTTTTTTGTATTATTTTCCAAACATAAGACAAAACAGTTTGAATAAGATCAGACAGTTTTACCAAACAGACTTTCAGAACATTACCCAGATAAGACCAGACCAGACCAAATAAGACCAGATCGGACCGCCTACCAAACGGGCCCTTAATGCTTCATTTTATCTGCTTGTAAATTTTTGCAAGGTGCAGAAATTGATATATTCTGTTTGGTCATTGTTAACTAGAAGTTTTTTTGAGGTTGTTTGTTGTAATTTTGAGGTTGCTTGTTGTAACGGTCAGGTGCTTTGCTTTTCAACCCATAAACTTATGCTATTAGGTGATGTTAACACCTACTGTCTATATTCATGTTAATCACCGTCCGGACATACTCGGGTGGGCATCATGTACACTTCTGAGCTGGGAGCTCGGGTGACATCAGATCAGGAACTAGGTTTAGCTTTGTACCAACTTTAACAAGTTGGGTGCTTCGCACTTTGACCCAAAAACTAAAGTAATAAGGGGAGACTTAACACCCAACCCGTATCTTTCCATTTCACTTGCCATCCAGATCTGAGTGGAACCCCTATAATACTTGGCCTCAATTGAGCTTTTGGCTGTTCATGGTTGAGATGCCTGTATGTGGAGCTGTTAGAGCTGCTGCAGTGTCTTCATGATTGCACAGATAGATGCAAGGGCAGAGCCAGGAAAACTACCGCGGGGGGTGGGGGGGGGGTGGGGGAGGAGGGGGGGGGGATTGGTTGTGCAATTTTTTTATAAGTTTATTTATAGTATATATATTTTTTGGAGCTACCAAAGATTTTTTGAAAAAATTTAGGAGGGGCCATATGCCAATTTTTATGAACTTATCTATAGTATATATATTTTGGGGCATAAAAAGAAATTTGAAATTTTTTGAGGGGGGGGATGGCCCCCACTAGCCATTGAATGGCTCCGCCGCTCTGCCCCTGCATAGATGTGTACTGCATGCAAGATGCCGGACAAAACAATTACCATGTTAGCTTGCTTGACTATACTCTCAAACTAGTCGCTGCTCATGCCTATATGGAGTGCTCATGGTTATTGCCTTTTAGATGCTGGGATTATTAGGAGATGCTTTTTAAAATGGTTTAGGATTAAAAAATTAATTCCAGCTGTTGACACAGTTGTGGTCAATATTGACTAAAGATCATTTAGGTGTTCTAGGTTTCAAATTTTTAGATTTTATGATCCTCTTGCCTCTATTTTGCTTTTAACTTCTTTCATAAAATCTGTTGCAATTCCCGAATAGTTGTCTTTCTATCTTTTCTTTTATGTAGCATCTGTTCTTTATTTGTATCTGAATGAGAACCCAAACACTGTTGTTACATTTTAGCGTCATATACGCATATGAGGTAGACCTACCTAGTTTGAGACCTCAAAAAGGAATGATAACAAAGAGAAAAAAAAGACACTTGAACCTTGTTTTTGGCAATCGTTTGTCTGACAGAAAATATGAATGAGGTGTAATCATTTTTGGGTGTGTTCATAAAACATGCTTGTTTTATATGGTAATGTGCAAGAATCTTCTGACACATGCTAAGCAGATCAAGGAGATGGGTGGGAGAAATAAACCTTCAGATTCTCTCAATGTCTCGGAGCAACCCTCTGAGAAGAAGAAAGGTTTTGCTGATTGGATGAACTTGATGAAGGCTGAAAATTTGGAGAAAGATCACTGGGTAAGTTATGATTACTCTTTTGATTCGATATTTAGATCATAGTTTTGACTGATTGTTTTTCTTATTGGCTCCATTTTTCTTGTGTAGATTCCTGATGAAGCAGTTAACAAGTGCAAAAGTTGTGCGACAGATTTTGGTGCCTTTGTGCGAAGGGTAAGAATTCATTGGAATTAGTTAGTAGCTATAAATGGCAGGACTTGGTTGGAGTAGAACTTGTGATTCTTTTACTGATGCTCGTCATGGTGTATTCTTCCTTTCCCATTTTCAGCATCATTGTAGAAACTGTGGGGACATATTCTGTGACAAATGTACTCAAGGTAGAATTGCTCTCACTGTTGATGAGAATGCTCAGCCAGTTCGAGTTTGTGACCCATGCATGGTATGAACTTGTGGTAGTGACTCTTCATTTGTAGTGTCTTTTGATTTTTTCTGTTCATATACTAAGAATATCAGATCCCCACCTCCCAACATATCAGTAGTAGTAATAATAATAACAACAACGATAATAATTACCAAATTTGGGTTCCTCCTATGGGTTTAAAAGCACAGGTAAAGAAAGGAAGTTTGGAAAGATTGCTGGTTAAGGTTGGAGAAATATGTCCGTAATTATTAGTTTGTTCTGTCAAATCACATTGTCCTCTCCTAGCACTGGGAAACACTTTTTTTGGCCTTCTCAATAGAACAGCTTCGACTAGACCCAATCAATGTAAAACTATGACGGCTGCAGTAGCCTTTCCTCTCATTGTTCTGACAGCTGTCCTTCCTCATTTACCTGTGGGGTGAGCAATATTGACTGTATGATCTGCAATAGCCCTTCCTCTCATTTCTGACAGCTGCCCTTCAGTTGACTTGTCTGTGGTTGAGGATCCCTCTCTCTTCCGCATGATGAGCACAACGGCACAAGAGACCTTCCATTTATTGTTTCTTCTTCTTCCCATTTATTTATTTTTCTTTTCGTAATTAGATGGAGAATGTTTCTGCTGCAAGGTTTCTTGTTGCTCATGTTCATATTTGTGTTTCCCTTTAACCTTCTTCATATAATCCAAGCCGTTGTAACGCTGCTGCTGCTGCCACCACAGCATCCCCAGCATAGGCAACCTTCCGCTACAACCTCTAGTACTTTAACACTGGCCCACCATGACAGTACTATCACCCCTATTGCTGTTAGGGCTGCAAACGAGCCGAGCCGAGCCGAGCTTTGGAATGTTCAAGCTCGGTTCATTTACTAAACGAGCCTAGAAAATGTGTTCAAGCTCGGCTCATTTGCTTAACGAACGATCCCGAGCCGAACGCTAGATTTAACGAGCCGAGCCCGAGCTTGTTCACGAACAACTCATTTCAGTGCAACATATATTAATCTTCTTAATAGTTGTTTGGATTGAGTTGTTGCATATTTGTTTTAATATATTTTCACTAGTATAATTTTTATGAATGAATTTTATGTTATGACCGCCTAATTTTTATAATCTTTTCACAATAATCTTCATAATTTGTTCAATTTGAACACTTTCTTTTGTTAAATATAATATAATTTTACTATTTAACTTAGACGAGCCTGTTCACGAGCTTGGCGAGCCGAGCTTAGTAATGTTCGAGTAAACGAGCCTAAAAATTGTGCTCAGGCTCGGCTCGTTTACTAAACGAACGAGCACGAGCCGAGCTCTTAACGAGCCGAACCCGAACCTGCTCACGAAAGGCTCGGTTCATTTGCAGCCCTAATTGCTGTCAATAATGATCAGTGATCCCCATTTTAAGATCTAATCACCGGAACCCTCATCTATCTCATTACTTCTAAATTTTTCAATGCACGACTACTGAAAGTACCAACTATATTATCCTCAGATGTAAAAGACAAAATTTTATGATATTTTTTCCTAACAAAGGAGCGTTGAATAGCATCCTTCCTTCTAGTCAGTTCAGCTGGCAAACTTGAAGCTGTTTTTCCAGATATCGCAGGACTGCTACACTCAAAAGCAAAAGAAAGCAAACGAAAAATAAAAACATTTAAATATAGTAACAAGATGTCATGATGGTCGATTACTGTATAATGCCTGAAATAATAGTTATTAGATCACCTTTAATTGCCTCCAGCTGTGATGACTTTTAGCAGGAATCTAGTATTGTAATGGGGTCTTTTGGCTCCAATTTAGACACGGTATTCAATATCCATTGTTTATGCATGTAAATCTGTTGTCATATTTTCTCAAACACGTGATATGTACAATTTGAGAATCTCCTCGGAACTTGGGATTTTCCTGTTCCTCATAGGTCTTGTATGGATACCCAGTTTCCTCTTTTCTATCTGTTTCGGGAGGAATACTTTAATGCTTCTGATGACTTCCCCTTTTCCAGGCTGAAGTGACCCAAAGGCTGGTAAATGCAAAGGAATCAGTGGGCAAAGTTGCTGGATTTCAGTGTCATGATGATCTTGCCAAAAAACTTCAGGTAACTTGTGAAATTTGCTTGCCTTTCTCTTCCAGGAAATATTTTGGGGACGCATGATTTTTACCTTTAATGAACAAGTGAAATTTAGATTAGGTTGTCTCCCTACGTAATGGGCGTCCGAATACAAATTTAAATATCACAAGCAGATTGTAGAGCTGTTAGCCAGGTTATTCACACTATTACCTTACCTTAGATATAGCATCCATGCCCAAAAAACTTCAGGTAACTCATGAAATTTGCTTGCCTTTTTCTTTGAGGAAATATTTTTGGGGACTTGTTTTTACATTTAGTGAACAATCAAAATTTAGATGAGGTTGTCACCCTATATAATGGGCATCCGAATACAAATTTAGATATCACAAACAGATTGTAGTGCTGTTAGCCAGGTTATTCATACTCTTACCTTAGATATAGCTCCCTTGCTTAAAGATTCTGAATATAGTCTATTCTGAAAAAAATCCTCTCTATTTGTTTGTCATGATCATGTGGCCTTTTTGCAGGATTAATATCGATGTAATTTTAAGTTATGGAATGGGTAATTCCTGTTTCATTCTTACCTTGTTAAGTAATAATATATGGCCACTTTAGTCAGGAGAGGACACTCAATCATTTTAACTTGGCAGAGAAATAAAACAAAGTGTATCATTTATTTGAATCTCATGCATTTCTCTCTTTCTTCTTTTTCCCCACTAAAGATCATACATAGATCTATCTCATCTATAAACTCTTGCACAGAAGAGGTTTTGGTGGAGACTGCTTCAAACATCAATTTTTTTTTCAACACTGGTTACTTTACTTGTTCAACCTTAATTACTGGATACAGGTTGTTTTAGGTTATAGATAGAGGAGGTTTAGGAGGATCACAGCTTGTGGCCTACTACTAGTGTACAACTTTTTCACTAGAAGAATAGCCTGTCAGTAGTTGAGATCCCACTAACTCGGACAAAAGGAATTGCTCATATAGTTAAATTAAAACACAAGATTTTGGAGTGTGTTGGAAACTCTCCCTACTCAATAGCCAAATGAGATGAATTCTCCGAAATGCTCTGCGCAAGATGTGTTTTTCTCCATACCACACAAGACCCCCCCACCTCAGGACCACACATCGAGTTATCCACAATCCTTTTCCCACACAATATTCATGTCAGAAAAATACATTCCCTCACCTGGACAGATTATTTTTATTTTTTTTAGCCTTTCCTTGTTGTGGTTGTCCTGTAACGAGGGCAAGTTCTATATTACCGGAGACCGCTATGCCCTAGTAGGGAATGACCTTAGCTGACAATGCTCTTTTAGAGTTGCTGCTCCAGGTAATTTTTATCCCCTTTTGGGGAATCAATTGTTCTTCCTTCACTAGTTCCCATAAAATCTCTCTTGAACAGTAAGTGGAGATCTAGGACATGAAACCAATTGTGGCCAAACAAAGATTATGGCAATCATTAAATGATTAAATGATGTTTATAAGTGGGAAAGATTAACCCCTCTACTATGCATAGTTTTGAATTAGCATCAAAATCTTCACACTCCCCTAAATCTTAAAAGGAATATGCCATCACGAATTGTTAAATGTTTGGTGATCCAAATGAGTTGGGTACTGGATTATGGCTTTCTTTAATTGAATAATGTACTTCCCTCTTTTTCTTGTAGTTCGCTTTCGAGCTTTTTAAGTTAATTGATGTTTATTAAAGAGGCTGGTTATCCATATTGGGAGGCGATATATAATCTTGATATATAATCTTGTTATATTAGAAGTAGAGATATCCTTGTTAATTAGCATCCCCTTATTTGTGAATTTTGCTGTTGATTTTGTAACAGGAGGAGATGGACAGGAATCGTAAAACATCAAAAGGTAGTCATCAGTACTAAAACTTGTCCTCCAGATTTCATTCATACGTTTACAATCTTCGGTCATTTGTTCTTCTTTTCCACTCACACAAAGTGTTGACAGGTCTGAAGCTTGACGGATCTAACACGCGAATGAAAGAGGTTGCCTGTCCAATTTGTACAGTCCACTTGCAGGTTTGCTATTCTTGGCCACTTCGCTGTAGTACTACTGCCTTTTTAATATTGTCTCTCTCGCCAATTATTTATGTACGGGAGTAAAGATTCGAGTTTAATCCTCTGAAAAAAATCTGAAGCAGTTTGTGCTGTGACAATTGTATGCAGGTCCAGGTTCCGGCCTCTGGTTCCGAGACCATAGAGTGCAGCGTCTGCCAGCATCCATTCCTTGTGAGCGCTCATTGATTGTTCATGGTCGTCGTGGTGTGCACAAGCATTTGAAAATATACCCTTTTACGATGACAGTTTATAATTTCTCAGAACAATTCTTTGGCGTGTCATTTGTATGTGAGTTTTTGTATATTAGACTATTAGTCTTTGTTTGATAATATGCTAATGTATTCACATAAATCCCAAGCGATTGTGGGGCTGGTGCATTTATGATTTGTTAAATAACCCAGTGTGTATCTTACATAATATTGTAATTTCAGTGGAAATATACTGTTTTTAGATTATGAACAATCAGAGATCATTTATCAACTGGCGAATGTTTTCAATTAGACGGACTGCATTACGTTAGATAATCTCATCACTAATACAACTCAGGGTTTTATTAATTTTTTCTTTTTTTTATTTTTTATTTTTGTGAATATTTAACGGAAAAATATCATTCCACTCTCTCACCAGACCAACCAATTCCAATGAGAGATCTAACGGTCCAGATATGGCCATTTGGCCGATCAGGTCTCACTGAGCTAATAAGTTGGCTCATCAGGTCTCACTCTATAATTCAGTGAGACCTGATCGGCCAAATGGCCATATCTGGACCGATAGAAGATTGGGTCCTGCTTAGGGGACCTGATCAGCCAAATGGCCAATGTCTGAATCGTTAGATTTTATATGGAGGAAATGGAGAAGATACAGGTTGATATTTGACACCGAAATGACTTTCAATATCAGGACACAGTATTCAATTACAGAAGGGCTTCAGGAGATGCATCAAATATAAATACAGAGAAATCCATTTTTTTTTTTTTTATGTTTTTTTATCAAAATAATAAAGGAATAATCATACTGATACTACTGGACTTGAAAAAAAAAAAAACATAATTATTACCACCCTTCCGAAAACAAAATATAGGTTATATACAAGAAACCAGTTTTGACACATTATTATAAATTTATAATGTCCATCACCCAACCTTACAGATCCTAATGCACATCTAAAGTCCCACAACACCTGATCACCCAACCAAAACCTACAAAACTGCCTTCTGTCTAAAATACTCTTTACTACCACCACCACCACCACCACCACCACTAGAGGGAATAGAAAACAGACTATATACATAAGAGGAAAGCCACAAACTCAACGAAGTTTGTTCTGAGCAACAGCCTGACACAACTCATCTTCGTAGAACAGAACTCGATTCGAAGCCAAGGATTTGCACAATGGCTTTGGTAGAGCAGATGGTAACATGCACCTAGAAGGGAATGCTGCTGACTCCTGGAACAGAACAGCGGAAATTTGGCGCATTTCGGTGAACTTCATACGAGAAGGTGGCCGAGGACCATGCCTTGGTGCTTTAGGAGTGTGTGGGCTCGGAACCCACATGCCCTTTTCGTCTCCCTTGCTGAAAATAGACCGTCATATCTTAAAAAACACTCATGAGAAATAAAATTCGTAATGATGTGTAATGGGATGCGATGTTGTTAAAAGCGCGACAAGGCTCCAGGCGCTCATAGAGGCGCAAGACATACGTCTATTGTGCGCCCTTGATAATATTTGCTCCTCTAATTTTATCTTTTCAATAGTTTTTTCATTGTGCCTCACTTCACTGAGGCGCACCTAGACACCAACGCACTTCTAGCGTCTTAGTGAGCCTGGAGCCTTTAATAACACTGATGGGATGCGAAAGATGTTTAATGGGATTTTCCCTTTCATTTACTATTTAAGGTGAGGATGAGGATGATGATTAGCAAGGCTTGAGATACCTACCTCAAAAAAGGCCAGTGTTCTGTTGGGAGTGGAGTCATGGTTCTTAACATCTCTTGTCGAGATCGGTCTGGGGTAGTGTAATTGAAGTGGCACTGCCTAGCAAGCGAAACCTGATCCAATAGCATAAACAGTATCATTCATCTTTCCTCTCTGATATTAGGTTAATACACATATATATCAAGTATATCGAAATATGGAGAAACTTACAGCCATTCTAACTCTCTGAGAAACGTGGAATACTGGTCTGAGTTGGTCATGGTGCAGATGGCAGAGTATTTTGACCTCAAATTACAAACCAAACGCAAATCAGTAAGAATAATCAAAATACACAAGCAGATAAATGCAAGCAAGCCAGCAATGCCTTGGAAACAAAATTTTCATTTCCAAAGATATTTGAGTATACATGCATATGAATGTGTGCCTGTGTATGCTAGTGTCATAATGATATAAATTCTAGGACTGCTAAGTGAACTTAGCATTTATCAATAATTTTTTCAATTTTATCCACATTCCGCAAAAGAAAAAGTATATCCTGAAAGTACAGTTTAAGAGAAAAAAGTAAGAAAACGGCTCTTAACCAATCAAAATGCGCATTAACACCCCTCACAGCATTCTCCTCATCTATCGCATCCAAAATCTTTCAACTGACATCGTGTCTTGCGATTCTCAATTCTATCTAACCTATCACGGAGATTCTATCCCAGTGTTGCTCCCATACCATTATATATCAGCAACAAATTTTTCAAAACATTTATATAAACCAGCCACTTCCACATACCAGCCTCACCATTATATATCAGCAACAAAAAAACCAGTCTCCCCAAAATTTTCAAAAACCTTTTTATACAATGTATGAGCACATAAGGTCTTAACAAGAACATCTGTTTGATATGCGGGAATCTCTCAGCGATACACAATTTTTTTCACTGAATCAATGTGACCATACAAGTCCCACCTCAGCACCACCCAACTACACTCAGACTCAGAATCATGCACTGGCTCTGGACAAAGTTCTACTTCACCCCAAAATATAAGCCCAAACCACAACTACTTAACTCTACCAAACTACTTAGAGAAATCTGCGAAAGAACTATCCAAATGAACATGTTAATCTATATTTAACTTTCACAATCAGATGTAAAAGCAACCATAAATAAAGTCCGACTTCTTTGAGTAGGAAGGTAGATCAATAACTATAGTAAATTCAAAAATTGTGACCCCAACAACAATCTACAAAGTCATGAGAACAAAAAAATACAAAAACAAAATATTGTATTAAGGGAAAATCAGCGAATAAAAAATTGCCAAAAGAAAGGACCAGTGGAGGCAGTAAATAAATGCATAATTTAAAGTATGAAAAACAATTAAGCTACAGGCTATAGCTGCAAGGAGTTCCAGCAAAACATAGTAAAACAAAACCAATTGCTTGACCAATTGATATACATAAGCAAGAAAAGATCATATTTTTTAAACTAAAATCAGAAGTAATGTATAATGTATTAAGTTTAAGTACTTTCTCAAAGCCAAGCAATTAAACAGAAGTGAGAATTTTAAATACCAGTAAATCCATGGGAAGGGACTCAAGCCTCGACTCAGATTCACAGTCCTCAGCACGAGGAGTTCTGGGGGTTCTCATCAGATTATTTTGTTTAATCATATCAACAGGACTAAACCCAAATTTAGCGGGTGTTAGCACCGAAGGGCTTAGGTAGACAGCCCTGTTTTGAACTACATTATTGCTTTTCTGCTGGGCATCCAACAAAGCAACCCTTTTCCTCCCAAGGTCCTTGCAAGACTTGGTGGTTGCTGCCTTATTGTTCCGAAGCTGAGCAAGAGCACCCGGCTTTAGATAATTATTTTTCGATATCCTTAGCCTCCTTTTTTGTCTTGGAGTCTTGGATTCCCTCTCTTTTGTAGAAACTTTCCTCATACTGTTCTCCTTTTCAACCAATTGTATCAATTTGGTCTCTGCTAATCTCAACTTCACAACCTCTTAACACCTTTTCCATAACATATCTTCAATCTCTAATCGGAAATAACTTAGTAACGGCCCTCAATTAAATCTGAAACACACAAATTGATAAAAATCAAGCTCCAGAAAACAATGAAATCAAGAACTTAAACGAAATTTACAGACAACCCAAGTGAAACATAGGAAATATGATCGAAACTTGCACAATTAGTCATGAGCCATCACTAGTGAGCTTCAAATAGCTCTCACACAGAAATTCATATATAAATAAATAAAAAAACACCCCTGAACTTAAATTCTCAACATCTTTACACTTTTTCTAAACAAATCTTCAATTTTCAACAACAAATAACTTGATACAAACACTCAATATAACCTGAAAACCCCAAATTTAAATAAATCAAACGCGGAGAAAATTATTGCATTTCAACAATACACACAGAAAATGACAAGAAGAAGAACTTCAATCAAATTTTGAGACAACCCAAGTGATGAATAGGGAATGTGACTATAACTTGACAAAAAAAAAAAAAAAAACCTCAATTTGACATGAAACATACAAACTCGTAAAAGCAAGCTCATGAACAAACCAAAAAAAAAATCAAATCACTCCAATCAAACATAAAGAATCGACAAAAACAATAACTTCAACTAAATTTATAGACAACCCAAGTGGTAAAAACCCTAAATTTAACCTTGAAAGCATCAAATTCATATAAAGCAAGCCCAAAACTTAAACAGAAACTCAAAATCATTTCAACAAATACATACACAGAACTGAAAAGTGAGCCCCAGAAAACGATGAACAATAATTTTTACTAAATGTAGAGACAACCCAAGTGATGAATAGGAAAAATGATGGAAACTTACACGATTTAAAGCAATACCCATGAGCCATCAATAGCCATTTTCAAATCCAACCTAACATATAGATTGAAAATTCATTACAAACCCTAATTATAACTCAATTAAACAAAAAACTATACGATTAAACAAGAAAGCAACAAAATCAAACAATCAAATACTCCAAACAATACAATAAAATTCAAGTACCGTGAAAATTAACAAGTGAACAAACAAAGTACAGTATAAAAATCAAATCTTTAACTCAGAATCAACTCAAGAGAAACAGAGTGAGTACAAACCTCATGGCACCCGAGCAGAAAACAAAGAAAGTTAGAGAGAGAAAGTCAAGAGTTTTAGAGAGAGAGAGGGAGGGGAGAGAAGGGGGCCACTTGACTAGGGTTTGTTCTTTATTTGAATTTCTTTCAATTGCCCGCCAAATTTTGAGTGTGACAAGGGAGGAGTACACGTGGCGTGTTCTGGTTGGTGGAAAATTTACAGGGTCCAGTTTGTGGGCCCAGCGAGAATCCAATGTGCGTGTTTTTCTGATGGGGCCCATCCTACGGCGGAAATGGCGGCAAATAGATTTTAGGGATTGGAAATGATTTCTTAAAAGCTAATTTTATTTGTTTGTGAAATGACTATTTTGTCCCCGATGGATGGTGTTGTGCTTATTTGGCAAGAACTTGTGGTGTAACACTCTTGTGTGCTAAATCAAAGGCCTAATTATAGGGTTTTGACATTTAATGCACTTGAATTTGTTTAATCACTTTGGATCTGAACCTCTTCTATACCTAAAAAAAATTAATGCACAACTAATTATATTTATATTGTGGTTGTGATGGCAACAAAAAAATATAGTATAATATTTATTCAACTAACTAGTATTTGTAAGATATAATATGAACTAACCGTATAATGCATTGTGTTTGAAGAATAGGTGTGAGTCGTTCAACAAGTTTATTTGGTTATTTTTTTCTGATATTAATTTTTATTTTGTTATACTTTAATGCATAAGATTTATTAATAAATTTAATTGCTTGTATTTAGACTTATTGAGTCAACTAATGTAACTGATCCGTACATGTGGCTCCATTTCTATTATTTTCTTTTCACTATTTGTTATCACTTAATGAGATTATCAACAAATTTAAATTGTTTTCGAATTTATTAACGAAGTTCCAAGTAATATGGAAGGGAAAAAAAATAGTTGAAAAAGTTTTTATGCACTCAAATCACAGTTGTGTTAGGTTTGACTAGAGTCACCAAAATCCAACTTATTATATAGTATTTTGCAACAAAAAAATATTACTCCCTCCGTTTTAAAATAAGTGTTCATTTTTTTTTTTTCTTCGTTCCAAAATAAGTATCTCATTTGAAAAGTCAAAATACTTTATTATACCACTTTACTAATTTACCATTCATGCATTGAAATTATAAATCATCTACTATTACATCATTATGGTGGGACCAAAGGTAAAGTTGGTATTTCATTCATTACCAATACAACATCTTAAAAAGTTGAATTCCCCAAAAATACCTTATAAATTGAGACAAAATGAGTATAATGTTTAGATTCAACGAACTAGTATTTGTACGATGTAATATGAGCTAGTCATGTAATGCATTGTTTCCACTAATCAATTTATTTGGTCAGTTTTGGTTGTGATATCATTATCTTTTTAATACTTCAATCCATATTGATTCATGAATTAACGTAATGGCTTGTATACACTTAAATGAGTTTTAACAGAGAATATGGTAACTGACACTGCCTGTTTATTATTTTCTTTCCACTAATTTCTTATCACTTACTAAGATTATCAACTAATTTGAATTGTTTTCAATGATTAGCTAAGTTCTAAGTAATAGGGATGGAAAAAAAATAGTTGAAAAAATCTTTATACAGTCAAATCACAGTCGGTGTTAGGTTTGACTTAAGTCACATGATCCAGATTATTGGTTATTAAAGATGAGATTATTTTTTACTTGATGTCAAAGGTTATTTTATAGTAGTAGTGTAGTACAAGACTAACAACTAAAGATTATCTCAATAATTAGTAGGTTTCGTATTTTTTTATAGTTTTAAATTTAGATTAGAAATAACATGACAATGTGGTTGGAATGATCTGATTTATTGCAATTTGGATTTCTTGTCTTCTTTTATAGTAAAAAAATAAAAATACAATTGGAAAGAGATTTGAAGTGATTTCAAATTTCAAAATGTATGGTTTTGGAATTCTTGAAAAATGATAAGGTTGAGATGTAACATTACTCAAAAAAAAAAAAAAAAAGTGTAGCTTATTGAGTTTGACTTTCAGTCATACATAAACTTGATAAGGTGTTATAAATTTTGAAAGGAAAATTATTCAAGTAAGAAATTGCATCTTATCCCATTTGACCATAATTTCAATATTTTAATTTTAAACCTATTATAAAAATTCTATATCAACTTTAATCTAATTATTTTTAGTTTTATTCAAATATTACAGGTATAGATATATATTATCAACAGATAATGGAAGGTTAATAAAGACATTCAAATTTTTGAAAAGTGGACTCTCCTCGTGCCCTAGTAAGTAGTCCATTGCTCGTGAAATGTTTCAATACAAGGAGCGAGCCAAACTAAAGCCCATTTCACGAGTCATTAATGGGCTATTTTTGCCCATTTTGTGAAATCCATGTGTGGGCCCCATCCTTAGGTTTTAAATTATTGCAATTACTCCTTTTGGCCTTTTGTGTACTTTCACTATTTCCATTCTTTTTTTTTTCCTTTTTCTTTTTTTCAATAATAAAAAAACAGGATTGCACCTAAAAATTTAACTTTAATATTATTATCGGGTATTATTTTATTCTAATTTTTAGGTTCCATGCTGCATAAATTTCTTCTCTTCCTTAATTTTCATCCGCATTTTGATATCCAACCACAAGTTTGAATTAGAGAATAGCCTCGGTGCGTTGCTCTCTTTTTTATCCTTTCATCCATATTGCTAACTCTTTAGAAACTTGTTCATATTTTTTAATTTATATTTTTCATATTTATGTACATTTTAACCAGCTACTTGTGATACATAAAAATATTGCTATTTAGTGTTCTATATAAATCCCTGTAATTAATTTTTTTTTGAACTGGATTCCCATGATCCTCATTTTTGACCAAATACATTTATAATAATTTCCAAATATCCTCAAAGACCACATATTTTTAATGTCATTATAATGTATATTTTTTGTTGTCTCAAGATTCAATATACAGAAAGAAAAATCACTCTTATTTGCTCAATTTTGAAAAATATAATATAATTTTCAAAAGTAAGATAGAATTTCACATATTGTATATTACTATATTGCAGATTTTTTTCTTTTTCTTTTTTTACATAGTATAAAAGGAATTGACATGGGTTGTGCAATTCATTGGGCCAATTTATACCGGGCTAGTTATTGACTGGACTAACCAGAAATTACTCAACATTCAAAGTCAAAGCCCTTTTTGAATTAGTATAAGGCATTTTGGGGGAAGCCCAAGAATAATATCGTGCGGGTTGGATCCAAAGTGGACAATATCATACCAAATATTGAAGCGGGGTGTTACAGATAGTTTCAGAGCTGGAGTCCAGTCGAAAGTGTGGGAGCGTGCACAAGCTCATGCGAGTCACGCTAGCGAGGACACTGGGTCTCAGGAGAAAGTGATTGTGACGTCTCACATCGCTCGGGTATAGAGATGGTGATGTGCATGTGTGTTTCCAATTGGTATGAGACCTTTTGGGGGAAGCCCAAGAACAAAACCATATGAGCTAGACCCAAATCGAATAATATCATAACAAGTGTTGGAGTCGGATGTTACAGAAGACCTAAAGCGAACAATATCATATCAAGTGTTGGAGCGAGGTATTACTAATGGTATCAGAGTCAAAGCCCGACCAAAAGTGTGGGAGCGTGCACAAGCCCATGTGGGTCACGCCACGAGAACACTGGGTCCCAAGAGGGAGTGATTGTGACGTCCCGTATCGCATGCCATAGAAATGGTGATGCGCTTATATGTGCATGTGTGTATCTACTTGGTATGAGACCTTTTGGGGAAGTCCAAAAACAAAGTTGTATGGATTGAACTCAAAGCGAACAATATTATACCAAAGATTGGAGCCACGTGTTACATTTTTATTTTCTTATATTTGTCAACAAAAAATCAAATAGTTTTCTTCATTATTTATAGTTAGACTAATAAAAACTGCTTAGTGGGGCAGTGGACAACTACAAGCTGCAAATATTCTCATGAATCAAACTAATGGCAAGGATTTTCTTGTAGGTTAAGTGATAATAAAGTTCAGTTTGAGAAAAGACTCCACTAAATCGATATCACCCTCGTTCCTTATCCAACCTCTTGTCAAAGTCCATGTCCTTCACGTTTCTGATAACTTGGCATCCTCCCAGAGGATAAACCTAAAACTGATTATTGATGTTAGTCCCTTAAGCATACTATGTGTGAGTTTTATAACTACTGAGTACAAAGAGAACAAAAATTTCCTACAAAGGCCAAGTCAATTTTGTTATAGTTCTACATCCACTTGTGAAAGTGTCGGCAAAATTTGATTCAACTTGTATAGTTCGGTTCTTATATTTATTTTATTTTATTTTATTTTGTCTTTTAATTTTTGGCATGTTCAAAATCCCAAATTATTCACATTGGATTTGGTTTATCCTTTAAGAAGTGACCACATCTCACAGAATACAACAGACTTTGTCAACTCTGTTAGAGGCTTAGAGCCCATGAAACTTTATGGGACTATTTAGGCTTCCCAACTCTTTTTCTTACAGTTATCTCCTTTTCAAGTTAAAAGAAAAATATTTTTTTGACAATTTTATTCTTATATATATATATATATGTGGGTGAATGACGTAAAATACTCCTATAATTTCAGAAATATGCAGAAAACTCCCTTATCTTCCTTATTGGTTTTTAAACACTCATATACTTTGCAAAAAGTGCAAATAGCCCCCTCCAAGTCGTTTTCCGGTGACTGAAAGGAGGGTTTTCTACACATTTCTGAGTGGGGCAAAAAAAGTGCACATTTTTAGCATAACAGTGGGGCTTATCTACACAAAATGAATTAGAGATGAGATTTTTTGCATATTTATGAAATTATAGGAGTGTTTTGCGCAATTCACCCTATATATTGAATAGTAGTTTTGCTTAGTTAAAAATAAATTAATAAGGAGTTATCAAATTCTTTTAAATTTGAGAGGAACATAGGAACAAGGATTTTCACCTCTAGTCCTGTTGTAACTGAAAAAGTCGATTCTTGGGTTAAATTTTTGGATTCCGGGTTGTATTTACCTATATTTCAGTAGGATTTTTTTTCCCTCCCTATTTCGGTAGGATTTTTTTTCCTCCCTATTTCGGTAGGATGAGCTTACTCTTTTTGGTTTTGGCCGACAATTATTGTAATTGTTGACCGAAAAAATTGAAGTTTAGTTCTTTGTAATTATTACTCTTTGATATTTATTTACTTATATATATACAAACTTACTTTCCAAAAAAAAAAACTCTCAATTTTCTCATTTTCTTTTTAAATTTGTTAAACCTCTAATATTTTTAAATCGAACCCAGTCAAATTACAAACATTTAAGAATTTCACTCTTTCCAAACACCAAAAATAAATCCACTTATATTTAAATCCTCTGATACCAAACATAGTGTTAAGTGGTATAAAAAAAATGTCAAACGGCATAATTATCCTCATGTACGGAAATAGATATGGAGGAACCGACATTTTCACAATAATATATTCTAAAATTTAGCATTATATACACATACAAATGCTACATACCAAACAAGGATAGGCTTTTAAAATAGGAGATAAGTGATAAATGAAATACTACTTAAATTAGTTGGACCACATTATAGAAGGAAATAAAAAATCTGTAATTATTTAGATTAGTCTCTTAATTTATAATAGAATTTGAATTTGAATTGATTTGTAAAGTTTCCTAAATTAAGAGATTCTATACATTAGGAAAACTGTATATATATACACTCATCATCAACGAAAATGTTATGTCATATTTTCTTATTCTATTTCTTATTCTATATGGTATCAGAGCACTGATCATAAACCTCTCTCTCTGAAAAATAATGGTCGGACATAACACCATAATCACCATCCAAAACACCAATGAACCCACCAAACCTCTTACATCAATCAATATTTCCACCCAAAAAAGAATCAAATTAAACAGCACAAACTATCTCTCTTGGCAACTCCAATTTCACGCCACTCTTATCGGCTATAACCTTTGAAGGTTATGTTGACGGCTCTCATCCCCGCCCTCCGACTACCATCACAACGAATGGTGTCGCCTCTCCAAATTCAAAATATCATACATGGATTCGCCAAGACAAACTAATTTTTAGTGCTCTTGTCGGTTCATTGACTGCAACAATCATTTCACTCATCACCAGAGTCACCACATCACATCAAGCATGGACCATCCTTACCAAAACATATGCGAAATCTACTCGAGGCCACATCAAGCAAATCAAGGAACAACTCCGAACAGCTACAAAAGGGTCCCAAACCATATCGGAGTATATTCAACTTATCAAAGGTCGCACTGATGAACTTGTTACTTTAGGCAAATCAATTGATGACGAGGACCTAATTGAGAAAATCCTAGATGGTCTTGATGACGACTACAAATCAATTGTTGATGATGTCAATGGTCGTGAAACACTAATCTGCTTTGAAGAACTCCATGAGAAATTAATCAACAAAGAACTTTCACTGAGCCATTCTCAAGCTATATCGACACCACTTCCTGCCACGGCCAATCCTGCCCATCATCACAACAACAACTAGTGCCCACAATCATCCCAAGGTAATTGGCGTTCTCCCTCTCCCTCCAACAACATGCGCCCTCAGTTTTGCAATGTCGGGCCACAGTCCATGCCTCATCGGTATGATCACCCACCATCTAGACTTTACCTCGACTACTATCAAGCTTGTGGTGTTCAGGGCCACACCGTCAAGTGTTGTCTTACCTTCCAATTGACGGTCATGACACCAACAGTCTCACACTCTTCACAGGCTCCATGGCAACCTCGAGCCCACTTTGCTGCCACCAACACCCCTGACACTCCGGGTTGGCTTCTGGATAGTGGAACATCTCACCATGTCACCTCCGACTTGGGTAATCTCTCTCTACATACTCCATATGACGGCTCCGATGATATTGTGATTGGCGACAACACGGCCCTCCCCATTACTCATACCGGTTTCACATCTTTCACCACTTCCTCTCGTTCATTTTCTTTAAATAATGTTCTTCGTGTACCTATCATGCAAAATAATCTTATTTTCATTTTCCAATTTTGCATATCAAATAATGTTTCAGTTGCATTCTTACCCATTGTGTTTCATGTGAATGATCTATGTACGGGGGCAATCCTTTTACAAGGCAGGACTAAGGGTAGTGTGTACGAGTGGACGGTCTCCCAGTCAAGTCGTCTCCTTTAGTTGCCTTTTCAAGTGTAAAGACCACTTCGTCCGAGTGGCATCATAGACTAGGTTACCCATCCATTTTTATCTGTAAGCATATTGCGTCCACTTATGAGTTAGAAGTCTTGAATCCTATGGTTTTATCTACAAATTGTAATGATTGTCAGATAAATAAAATTCATAAACTACATTTCGCTACTTCATTTATTGTTTCATCTCAACCTTTTGAAGTGTTGTTCTCCAATGTTTGGACATCTCCAGTCCATTCGGTTGATGCGTTTAAATACTACATTTTCTTTGTCGATCACTTCACTAAATACATCTGGTATTACCCTCTTAAATGCAAATCTCATGTGTATGATGTATTTCTCTGGTTCAAGGCTCTTGTGGAAAAATTCTTCAATAAAAACATAATCAAACTCTACACTAACAATGGTAGGGAATACCAAGCACTTGATAAATTCCTGGCATCAAATGGTATTTCTCACCTTACCACGCCTCCACATACTCCAGAACACAATGGCTATTCTGAGCGTCGTCACCGTCACATAGTTAAAACTAGGTTGTCTCTCCTATCTCATACATCTATTCCTCTCTCATATTGGAATCATGCATTTGCCACCGTTGTCTACCTTATCAATCGCATGCCTACCCCCACACTCCACATGTATTTTCCCTACGAAAAACTCCTAAGCTTCACACCCAACTACTCTAAACTACGTGTCTTTGGTTGCCTCTACTATCCTTGGCTTCGACTGTACTCTCAACACAAACTTGAATCCCGCTCAAAGCCATGTGTCTTCCTAGGTAACTCTCACACTCAAAGTGCATATCTCTATTTCGATCCTTTTACCTCCAATCTCTATGTGTCGCATCATATCAAGATTGTTGAAACTATATTCCCCTTCTCGTCACTTTAAAGTATTCTTCCTCGTACCCAGTCTGACACTATCTTTGACTGGTTTTCCCCAGAGTTTAGTGTTCCCATCACCTCCCATCCAGTCTTGTCACTCGATATGCCATATCCACAACACTGCCCTTAACGACGTCGCCGCACACAGATCCGGAACCTCCGAACATAAATCCAGAAATTCCCGTAATCGGTCAACCGATCTTAGACCCCATTCTGCCACCGGTTGACTAGACCACACCAAAAACCAGCACCACCAACCAATCCAGTGATCCTGAAACCAACCCCACCTAATCCTCCACTCAGTAACAAACCATAACTGAAATAGTAGAACCACCACGGGTTATTGTCACTAGAGCCAAAAACAACATTCACAAACCTGTCCACGAACTTAACCTCACAGCTCAACTATCCACATCACCGGATCTTGAACCTACCACAGCCACCCATGCCCTCAAAGATCCTAAATGGCGTCAAACTATGTCGGAGGAGTATGATGCCTTTGTTCGGAATGGTACATAGGAACTTGTTCCCCCAGAATCAACTCAGAATCTTATTGGGTGTAAGTGGATTTTTCGCACTAAACGTTTGCCTGATGGTTCTGTTGATAGGTACAAAGCTCGTCTAGTTGCTAAAGGTGTCCATCAACGCCCAGGGGTGGACTACCACGACACTTTTTGTCCGGTGGTTAAACCCACCACGGTTCGTATAGTTCTCAGTCTCGTGGTTAGTCGTGTATGGTCTTTGCGCCAACTTGATGTTAACAACGCTTTCCTTCAAGAAAACTCATCTGATGAGGTCTACATATCATATGGGTTCATTGACAACGACCATCCCTACCATGTCTGCAAACTCTGAAAGGCAATCTTTGGGCTTAAGCAAGCCCCGCGAGCTTGGTATCATGAGTTACGTCAGTTTCTTGCCACCTCTGGCTTCACTAACTCTCATGCGAACACATTGATAGGTGTTAAATATTAGTCATTTTGACCCCTTAACTCGCTATTGTTACGTTTTTTCATTCCATTATTTGGTATTTTTATGTTGTTTGCGTGTTAAAGTATGTTTCAGGAGCTTAATAAAGAAATTGAGCTAACTTCGGTGAATTAACTGAAAAATGTGTTCTTTCTATCCAAGAGGAGAGTCAAAGAGGCAATCCGAGACAAAAATGGTTCTAGGAGGACAAAAATGGCATTTTCAGAAGCCGTCATCTTCAGCAAAAAGTATCGTGGGTTCGAGATGGACGTTTTGGCACATTCACGAAGAAAAGTGGTTTTCCATAAAAACCCTATGCTTGTGCCTACGCTTTCAGTACCAAAAAGTGGCTAGAATTGCAAAATCTACGTTTGGACCTACGCTCGCTTCAAGCGTTAGTGCAGAAACTTTGAGGATTTTTGCATGATTGGAAGATGTACCTGCGACTTCAGACCTCTGTATACATGTATATACACTTATATTTAGGTTTTTGATGAGTTTTGAGAGTGAAAATACTGAAAAGGGCCTCTTGATGCCATTGCCTATATATACAAAACCATACATCAAGGTTAGGTTTGTTGAGTTGGAGAGTTCAGACGTGAGTTTTTGGAGGCTGTTCATTCATTCAGATTTGTTGTTGTTGAAAGTCATATTCAAACCTAGAGATCAGAATAAGAAGACTATGGAAAACGGTTCTACATCAATGATGTAGTCACCTTCTACCATGGCCAACTAACTCGGTATCTAGGGTTTTCTAGCAAAACCCTAGCCAAGTAATGTAGTTCTTTTATTATTTTAACTATAAACAAGGGGAAACCGTGACCATACTGTGATGATTGTAGTAGTTAAGAGACCGTACTGATTTACAATATAAAATTATATGTTCGTTCTAAATTCTTGTCTTAGATAGAATAAATATATTATTTTGCACAATTATGATTATTCAATATGAGCTAGAACTCAGATGCTTAATCATGGTTTTCTCCACAATGGTGGTAATGAAATTTGAAACCCTAGGTTAACATAGGTCGTGCCTTGGCGATTTAATATAGACATGTTTTAGTTTATTTTCATGCATTAGGAGTAGATTAGAATAACATAATTGACATGTACTAGTTAGGTCAGTCATGAGATGGGATTGTCACGATCCAGTTAATGGTACTCTTTTTTGGGGTCGTATTTAGCTATCTGCGATACAACCTGATTCAAAGTTATGGATCGCCCTCTTACAATTGAAATAGTAATGAACTATATTATGGATCGCCCTTGCTATGATATTTGGGTATTTGTTTGTTGCATATTTACAGGTGATCCGAATCAAGTTTGGGGGATGAGGTTGAGCATTTCAAAAAATCCAGGACTGCGCTTCAAGGGTAACTGTATTTGTTCTCATTTTTATTTTTGACCATGAAGACATGTTCACATTTAAGTTTGGGGGTTAGGGTATATAGTTACAAGAAAGGAAATTTTTTGAAAATTTTGAAAAAAAATAAAAGTTTTGAGGAGTTATTTGTTTTCATGCATGAGTATTTCGCATGATGAGTTGATTGAGTTTATGTTTATAATGCATAAGTAGTATGTGATGTGATGTTCCCACTCATGAGAGTAATGATTATATTAAGTCAGTGAAGTGATGTGGTTTACATGGGTGAGTGATTAGTGAAATTGAAACCAAGAAATACGACTTTGACCTATAAGCATAAACACACATTAATTATGAGAAAAACAATTGATCTTTAATTAATAAATTTACTAAAATATAAGGGGAGAAGGGGTGTTGTGTTGATTTGGAAAGATGTTATTGAAGTTTTATTTTTAGAATTAGATGCAAAAAGTAGTTTTTCAAACTGAGTAACCGGGCCTTGGTTTGACCAATATCACTGTTCGCGTAAAAAGGTAAGAAAACTAATGAGCATAAATCACATGGAAGAAGCTTGGGCCCAGTTGGTCGGGACTAAAAATCTTCGCTGAAAAGTCTAGAGCTTAGAAAAACAATAAAAAAGGATAATGTGGAAAGTAGGAAAGTTGATTTTATTTCTTAAAAGGCAAAAGTTTAAAGAGATTGAAATATTTTAGTAGAATGTTCATAAAGACACGGAAAGTTGTCTGGATTGGGAATAGTGAGTAACGAAGTTATTTACTTTAAGTGGGGACCATTCATAACACGAAGCTTGATATAATTGTTGTTTGGTAGTGAGTGAGAATATTTTCATTTATATTATCTTGTGTATTGTATCATAACTTATTTGACTTATGTGTGTGAACTCATAAATGCGTAATTACAAAAGAACTGAGATGTTTGTAGGTACCATCACTGAAAACCTTTACGAGACTTCACTCGTCCACTAAGGGTAACCTAGGGGTTTAAAAGGCTTGTTAAACGTGCTAAGTGTAATCGTTAACCCTCACAAAAGTAAGGGATTATGTTAGAGTAGATATGTTAGATAGAATAAGAATCATCACAGTCAGTTCTTTCTGAGTTTATTGCTAAGGGACTAGCAATATATTAGTTTAGGGGTGTGATAGGTGCTCAATATTGATAATTTTTTGCCACTATCTTGCGTTTGTTATGTCTTTATATTTCGTTACTTGGTATTTTTATCCCGTTTGTGTGTGTAAACATGTTTCAAGAGCTTAATGAAGAAACATAGCTAATTTCGGTGAATTAACTAAGTTTGTGTTCATTTTGCTACCAGAGGGCAAAATGGTCATTTCCCGACATCGTTATCTCATCGAAGGGCAAAAATGTCATTTCTAGACATAATTACTTCACCTAAAAGCATCGGGAGTCAAAAGCAACCAGTATAACTCAAATATGAAAAAATGAGTTTTTACAGCAAAAGATGCATCATACCCTACGTCGTCAAAGGGAAAAAGAGGCAGTTGGACCTGAGCTACCCTTTGGTTTGTAAGCCAAAGGGGGACCCTACGCCCAAACGTAGGTCAGGAGCGTAGGTCTTACCTTGTGGCCACAAGATCCCTTTAAATTCTGAAGTTATTTCGGAGTTGTTTCAGAAATTTTCAGTTTTGTCCCTGCTTTGATATTTTAAGTGATCGGTGATTCTAGACCTCTACATACAGGTTTATACACATATTTACATCATATTTTAGAGATATTACTCATGTATTGTGAAATTACAGAAAATGACAACCATTAGGGTTTCTCTCACTTGTCTATAAATATGAGAGGGTTAGGTTTAGAGTTATAGTTTTTGTTATAATTTTCATACACGTTTATTCATAGAGTTCTCACGTTCAAAGTTCAGACTTGTTTTATTGAAGAGAACCACCATTGAAGACCTAAAGATCCGGAGAATAAGATTATGGAGAGCGTTTCTACATCGACAATGCAGACTCTCTCTGCCATGATCAACTAATTCAGTATCTAGGGTTTTCTCACAAAACCTTAGCCAAGTAATGTAGTTCTAATTTTATATTCAATTGTAGAGAGGGGAAACTGTGACTATACTGTGATGATTGTGTTAGATGAGAGACCGTTTTTATTCGTGATACAAGTTTATATATTTGAATTGATTATTGTCTTAGACTTTTCGAATATATTTATCTTACACAATCACAATTATTCACTATGGGCTGGAACTCAGATGCTTAATCTGTGATTTTCTACACAATGGTGGTCATAAAACTCGAAACCCTAGGTTGACACAGGCCCTGCCCTAACAAAATGATATAGACATGCTTTAGTTTATTTTCATGCTTTAATTTACTTTTCTGCATTTACTTTTTGTTAGTAGTTGACATGTACCAATCAGTTTAGTCTTGAGATGGGTTGTCGCAATCCGGTTGAGAGTAATCATTTTTGGGGTCAAACTGCTGGCGCGGTGCAACCTGATTCACAGTCAATGGATCACCCTCATACAATTGAAATAGAATTTTGACTATATTATGCGGTTAGTGGTGGAGTAAGGAAACCCTAATTTTCTCTCTCTGAATCACAACCATTATTCATTATTGTTTTCTATTTTATTTTCATTAGTATTAGATAATTCACAACACCAAACTCTTTTCGGAAAAATATAATTCAGTGTTTTTAGACTATTGAAGTGAACAATCCTCGTCTCTATGAGATCGATATTCCCCTACTCAAGCAAAACTGTCTATAATTGATCTGTGCGCTTGCAGAAGGGTAAAACCTAAAGTATCGTTAAGATGTCGTTTTTAACCACATATTTTACACACACCTGACGCCCACCACAGCACTATCTCAATCTCAAAGTCAAGATTGGAATCTCCTCACAGAACTCCATCTTGCGAGGGCATATAGAAGGAAATAAAGAATATGTAATTATTTAGATTAATCTCTTAATTTAGAATAGAATTTGAATTTGATTTGATTTGATTTGTAAAGTTTCCTAAATTAAGGGATTCTATAGATTAGGAAAACTGTATATACATACACTTACCATCAATGAAATGTTATGCCATATTTTCTTATTATATTTTTTATTTTATACACACACCTTTATGAGGCATAAGAGTAAGGGAAGGTAATATTAATTAATTGTATACACGACCCTATAGAATAGCCTTCAATGGAATCGCACATGTGGATCACAAAAAATACATTTCACCCAACCTCTCCCGTCACTTATATACTGACCACCAGCCTTCCTACAATCGATGTGGGATAACCCCAATAATCTCCCCCTCACACATCGGGTCTTGGGTCGGAACAGAGACAACTTGTTTCTCCCGGAACCTGGGCCGAGACTTGTTGGTAACCTGGTCTCTGATACTAATGTTGGATGGTTTTGAGCCCCTCTCACCCGAAAGCTAACTCAAAGGGTGATGTCTTATATATTGACCATCAGCTTCTTCCACAACCGATGTGAGACAAACCCAACAATCTCCCCCTCACATATCGGGTCTTGGGTCAGAGTATGGACAATCCGTTTCTCTCGAAATCTGGGCCGAGACTTATTGGTAATCTAGGCTCTGATATCAGTGTTGGGTGGTTTTTGATCTCTCTTACCCCAAAAGCTAGTTCAAAGGGTGAGACTTTCTCTCGAACTTTTATACTGTCCACCAGCCCCTTTCACAAACTTATATGGGGTAACAATCAAAAACGCTACTGCAACCATGATGCATATATATATATATGCGTCCTTTGGTCATTTACTTTTCAATCTTTAAAACATGTACAAATGATAAAAAGACTAATGGCTTTATATATTGGGTGATGTCTTTGTGTTTACTTAATGCTGTAGACTAACGGGGAATTACATATTCTTGAGCCAAGCTCCACTATTTAACTTTATGAGCTCAACTGTGTTTATGACTTCTAGGTTCATACAAATAATAAGTTTTTTCACTTTATTAAAGTGAAACGTACATTTTCATGAGCTTTCCAACCTTTTATCACAATATCCAATTCGTCTTCTAGAACTCAAGCCTAGTCACTACCCTCACACTTTCCCATTATTGGACTATTTTATTTCCACACACCAATTTGTCATTCACAATCCTCTTAGGTTTGTCAAAACTTAATTATTTGATTATCCCACCAAAACACATGGGTGGCATAACCACATGGAGTTATGTACAAATATACAATATTTAATCATGTGTTGTGCGCCTTCCATCTAGAGTATTTGGTAGTTCATCCTAAAATTTAAATTAATGAATAAGGTTAACATCTGCCGGATTAAAAATTGGATTTAATTCTGATATTAATAATAACGGATCAAATATTTTGCGGTTCGACGAAAAAATTAGAATTGATAGATAAAACTAACATTCACCCGTTTATATACTCAATCATTTTCTAATATGAATTTGATGATAGTCAGATGAATAAACCATTCGAAACTCGTAGGAGAGTTGGTCTAATTTCCCAAACTATGACGAAATACGCGGACTAACACCATCACGCTTCCAAAATATATAATTTTTTTTTAAAAAAAGTAGTGCAAGAAGAATATTATATTGTTTACATAATATAATGTATCACATTATTTTGCTACAGAAGTTATTGACACCAAAAGTTTAATGGCCAAGGAGTATTTGCCCATGCTCCCAAAATTTTATTTCATTAAATATTAGAAACATACTTGACCCATGTCTTCCCTTTTTGTTTAAAATAACTATAAATGAAAATATTTTTTTTGAAGAATATGACGGTTGAAAGAGGCTAGTCAATCCAGAAAATAACAAATAAGCATCTTACCTTTGTTCATTGTTTACTATATAAATTCATTAAAAAGATTCTCAACCCTCACACAAAGGCCAAAAGCCCATAGCCTACAAAAATTAGCAAAAGAACAAAACAATATATATATATATATATATATATATATATATATATACCACACATTCTTTTTGCTATCGCAAAGTTGTGTCTCAATGTATATCATATGGTCCCTAGCCAAAAACAACCATACCTAGAACTTGCATATGGTATGATTTTCCTCATTAAGCCTGTTAAATAACAAAAGATTTTTTTGAAAAACATTCAGATTAATGAGGGGTCTTTCTCATATCAGGTACGTAACAAAATGATTTCCTATAGGTCTTTCTCATAAATATCATGTAAGTGACAAAAATTATTCATTTTAGTGTAGTTGTGCTATTTACTTGCATGACTTGAAATGATTAATGTTCTTTATATTACTATGTTCTATACTGAATATGAAATCATTCGACAATTAAATTATAGTTGGAATTTAGATGCTCTAGTTTGGAAGAGCAACCTCTTCATATTGTTGTTGAATCCTTTAAAGTTAAAGAACAAAAAAAGAAAAAAGAAAAAGAAGTGAAAAGATAAAAGAGAAAGTAACATTTGACCAAGTCAAAATATATTATTTCATAGTAATTAATAAAAAATTATCCATTTTTCATTTGTCATTATTTATTTTTTAATAATGGTGGTGTCTAGAGCGGTTTCATCCTCAATAATTCATGGGTATGGTGAGCGATCACATACGAATCGAGTAAAACTCTGATTATATTTACTATCGTAACTCATGATTCCAAAAATTATATATGAGAAATGCTAAATATCATGAAAATAAATTCATGATATAATCATGAATGATGTGAATGCATTCATGAACTGACACGTGTCCATTATAAATATTAAAATTAAATAATAGGAAGAAAAATGAAAAAGAATGAATGTTGTTTTGGTGGGTAAATATTAAACTGGTCTTTAATTTGGAATTCAAATAATAAAATGGAAACTAAATAATATCAATATTACCATTTTATTGCTTCATGATATTATCATGAATTTATTTTCATGATGTGTAACATTACTCATTATATACACCTAACAAGATTCCAAGATGAGACTTAATTCTTCACAACAAATTTAAATCTTTCAATTTCAATTTTTACCAAATGAGACTCTATAACTATAAATAAATATTTGGCAAAAGTGCAAAATACCCTCTGAACTATCATCAAGTGAGCAAAATACCCCATTATATAATAAAAGTGAGCAAATTAGTCCATCAAATTATCAAAATTGAGCACATTGCCCCCCCTGAACCCACTTTTTGAATGTCAAATAACTATTTTACCCATATAATTAACCTTTTGTAAAATATAAAAATAAGGGTTAACTTTATTTACACCCCTAAGGTTTGTTTTATCGTCAACTAGACTCCATAAAGTGAGAAACTTCATTTACACCCCAATTTTTTTCAAACCCACATCATTTACACCCCCTAATGTCACTTAATGCCTAAACTACCATTAATGATGAGATATGTGGTGTTTGGAAACAAGGATTCAATTTATTTACTACCCTTAAATTTTATTATTTATATCCAATATTTTCCCACTTTTAACATTATTATCTAGTTATATAAATAATTTTATAGGGGTGTTCAGGAACCGAACCGAACCGGAATCGAATCGGAACCGGCGGTTTTGTTCAATTCCATAGGGGTTCGGTTCCGGTTCCGGTTCCAAAATTCCAAGAACCGAAAATTTCGGTTCGGTTCCGGTTCCGGCCCTGCATAACCGAACCGAAACCGGAACCGGTTTTTTTTAATATATATTTTTTATTATTAACCAAAAAGACTAGCAATAAACCTCCACTAATTTCAATAACAATACAAATCCAAGCTACTTTTTTATTCCACTAATTATATATTTGGGTTTGGGTTTGCTTTAATTCAAATACTCTAGTTTATAATTATATTATTTTATAAAATTGAGATTTTTTTTAAAAAAAATTAAATATAGAAGGAACCGAAACCGAACCGAAAAATCGGTTCAGTTCCGGTTCCGTCTGGAACCGGAACCGGTCCTGAACAACCCTAATAATTTATATATATATATATATTACTATAAAACGAATTTATTTTTTGATATATCCCGAAATAAAAAATTAATGCTGAAATATTTTTTGTTTCAAAGTACCAATTAGGGTATATTATTTTCTCACTTTTAACATTATTATCTAGTTATATAAATTAGTTATATATATATTTTACTATAAACGATTTTTTTATGGCGAAATAAAAAATTAAGGCCAAAATTTGACCAAAAGATTAGTTTTGTCTATTGACCAAAAACTTAATGTCGAAATTAATGGTAGTTCAAAAATAAAAGGTTGGTTCTGCCTATTGACCAAAAGATTTCCTGAATTGGCACCTAAAATTTGATGATTTAAAAACACATTTCATATTTCAGTGGTAATGACTCAAACTGCTAAGCGACGGAGTTGTGACTTCAAATACTAAGAATAACCATTTTGGGTATAAAGAAATAAATAAAAATACTTCGACATTAATTTTTTATTTCAGCATAAAAACAAATTCGTTTATAATAAAATATATAAAAAAATTATTTATATAATTAGATAATAATGTTAAAAGTGGGAAGATATTTGATAGATATAATAAAATTTGGGGGTAGTAAAGAAATTGAATCCTTATTTCTAAACATCACCTATCTCACCATTAAGAGTAGTTTAGGTATTAAGTGGCATTAGGGGGTGTGAATGATGTGTGTTTGAAAAAATTAGGGGTGTAGATGAAGTTTATCAAACTTGAGGGGGACTAATTGAAAATAAAACAAAAATTAAAGGTGTAAATGAAGTTAATCCTTATTTTTATATTTTATAAAAGGTTAATATATGTACAATGGTAATTTGACATTCAAAATGTGAGTCCATGGGACAACTTGCTTAATTTTGATAACTTGAGGGATTGATTTGCTCGTTTTTATTGTATAAAGGGTATTTTGCTTATTTGAGGATAGCTCAAGGGGTATTTTATACTTTTGCCTCAATATTTCAAAGATGTGACTAGGGATGCACAAAAAAAATCGTGGAACCGTAGAATCGGTCCAAACCAAACCGAACCGGTGCTTTGGTTTCGGTTTTGAATTGGTTTGGTTTGGTTCCAGTTCTTAAAAGGCAGAACCGTTCTAATTTGAATTGGTTCCGATTTCAACTGTCTGGAATCAAACCGAACCGATATGAATTAGATATACATATATATGTGTAACTCACTTGTATAATTATATTTAACAAAATTATAAATTTATATAAACTTATACCACAAAATAAATATAAATTAGTATATTAAATAAAATTTTAAGTTTACCCTAATCATTTTTACCATCCAAACAAATATTACACGCATATACATAAAAAAATTATAATTTATAGTCCATTTCATCTCTCACATCCATTCTTATCGCCGGCCACCATAACTCTTCTCCTCATTACCACCGGCTTCTAAGTTTTCTACTAAAGGTTAGTTTATCTCTCCCCCTCTATAGATCTCTAAATATATGTTGGTTCACACACAACACACAGACTCATAACTTTTCTGTTTTAACTCGTGAACATTCAACAATTCTCTTGATTGAAGTTATGTCTAATTTTTTTTATAAAAAAAAACGCAATAAAAAAAATCATGAAAACTCCATAAACAGTCTCTCTAAAACTTTCTCTCTCTCCCCCTCTCTCTCATCCTCTTAGTGCATATGTGTGAGTTTTTCGGGGTGCAGGTGTGTATGTAATTTTTTGTTTAAGACTCTTGTTTTGAGTTTTGAAATTGATAAGATTGTTTTTCATAATTTATGTTAATATATGTTACGTATAATTTGAATGAATATGCTTACGAAATTGTGGTTCGGAATCGAACCGTTATTTTATGATTTGGTTTGGTTTAGTTCCTTAACTAATGATTGTGCAGCTCTAGATGTGACAATGGAAAGGAGGGCTAATCTGTAACAAATTTAATTTTAAGCACCCAAACGTAAAATAATAATCAAATGATTGCCCAAAAGAAAACTTGATAATAATCCCCCCTGTAAATGGTGTAAAATCACAATCTTACGACAATCAGCCGTAACTTTGGCATCAAATCAAATCATGTTAATTAATAATACCTTCTTATCAAACCATTTCTGGCCCATAAACAGTAGTTGTTCATGAAAGGTAGACACATACATAAAAGATTAATTTAAGGAATTTATTTTTGAAAAAGGAGTTATTCCTGTATGACCTTATGAGAGTCACATAACAACATCATTATGATGTCCCACTTTTTATGTCATATAATAATGGGGTGGGTTGCTTTTTAAACTAAGTCCTGTATGACCTTATGAGAGTCACATTACAACATCATTGTTCATTTTTTTTTATTATTTTAAAATAAGTATTTATTTTTAAAAAATTAAAATATTTTATTTAATCAATTTATCATTTTAATCTTCAACCATTAAAGTTATAAGATATATACATTATAAATTATCACATCACTATAGTGTCATAGATAAAGTTGGTATTTCATTCACTAACACTACAATAAAAGTCATCATCTTAAAAATTAGATTCCTCAAAATGAATTTATAATTTTGGATGGAAGAAGTATAACATATATATATATATATATATAAACGAAAAAGTGCTATTGCCCATTAGGTAGCAACAAAATTTATACATATCTATCAACATAACTATTGTTGAATGTAATTATGTTAAATAAATAACTTATTATTAATATTACACGACTCACGTTAAAGAAGGGGTCATTACTTGTATATATATATATACACACACGCATATATTTTGTTACTAAAGTGAATTTTTATCTAAGCATTATTCCATTGTCGGTAGGTTGTTACATCTCAGCATTCCTTCAAAGTAACATATAATGATAGTTAGTGACTCCTGTAACTGTTGTATATTCATATACACACCCTTCATTACTAGAAACAAATTTTCAACTGTACACAAGAGAATTGGACCATCACCTAAAGGTGGTTATGATGGCAATTTGTTGATCCATTTTTGCCTAAGTTGACCATGGGACACTCTTAAATCTTAATGATGCTTGAGCCTATTTTCCTTTCCTTTTTTTATTTTATTTTACCAAAAGTGGTTAAATTCAATAAAGGTGGAATTATATTTTGAAATCACATAATTTGATCAGACTTACACTTCAAAGAGTAGTTGTTATTGTTTGTAATGTATAAGATAAATAATAACAATAATAATAACAAATCTTCAAATGTTTTGAAATATATAAAAAAATAAAATTCAATTAGGTTCACAATTTATTTCCGAATCATATTCTTGGTATCAATTGTTCTGTGACGCAACCCCAACCTTGATTATAGGCGACCAACGAGGTCACCTACGTGCTTCAATAAATAAATAAATTTAGTTATACTAATATAGGCCCAAAATTAAATTTAAATGGTTTCCGACCCTAATTCAATACCAATATATGTTTTAAACAAATAAGACGCAATTCAATACCCAAATTAAATTCAGTTCATTTTTCAATAATTTAATTGAAACCAAACTAGCCCATTCTCCCACTGAATTAAAACCAAATCTAGTTCATTCTCTCATTAATTGAATTAAAATCAAACCTAGCCCAAAAGAACCTTAATGTAATTTATTTTTAGGGCCTCCCGATTTTGAAATTTTAGAATCAATATATGGTTGTAATATTTTTATTTATTGGTATAGAAAATTTTCTAGTTAAAATATCAAAAAATTTATTTTCTTATTTTTCTTGATTTGAATAAGCTTGTAAATGGTTCGATATTTTTCTTCTTTTTTTTCCCTTTTTCCAAAAACAGTAAAATCAGTATTTTTATGACTGTTTGTTTTTGAATTTTTAATTTTGGGATAATTTAAATTGTAACCGCACAGAATAAAAATATAAAATTACCAAAATAAAGATTGGGGGGGGGGGGGGGGGAAATTATATAAAGGTTATCAGATTTTAGTCTAACCTAGAATCCTAAATATTTTTAGAAATTTCAGGATCAGCCTTGTCATGACGTATCATTTCCTTCGTAATATTTAAGAAAGTTGAACATTCGTCATATTGATATACATCAGGTAACATAACGTTTTTGAAAAATTTAAATACCACTACGTAATATTTATACTGAACGACATTCCCATTTAATACCAATATATATCACCTGACTATATTATATTATTAAATCAACCGGGACCAAAAACTGTATAATAGACACATAATCCAATACATCCATATGCTTGTATATCACAAATCTAATAGGATTACACCACAAAAAATTACAAAATGCAACGCTCTAAATTTGAAAACATTGCTTTTTTGAGTAAATTAAATTTTAAAAAAACCATTATAAAATATAAATACATTCAACAATTGAAATAACTAAATCGTCTTACAATATTATGACATCTATTTGCAAAATTGTAGTAACCATCATCTGATATAAAATCGTTGCCATGTCACATTCAATGGCGAGAATCGTGGTTAGCCTCAATAGAAACATCCAACGGTCACTATGGTGCCATGTACTGTTGACCTCAGTTGACAACGTGGCGGGGAATGGGAAGATTAGAAACAGAGCATGAAAAAGAAGATGACACGTGTTATGGATAGCATGTGCCTGTCAACATTAATGTGGGCCCACTTGGCAGTTGCTGAAAATTGGTGGTTGATCTGGAATATGCGCCCTCCTCTTCATAGTTGCATTCGAAATGACTGTTATGCCCTTAAAATGTGAAATATGCCAAAATAAAATAAAATTCTATTGCTTGATTTATTTTGTTTTGTTCTTAAGAAAAATTATGTAATATTATATATCACGTGGTATCTCAATTAATCAGTACAAAAATCAAAGTTATATAAGAGGTTCTGATTTATCACTCACACGTTTAATATATTTATTTCTTGGATTGAGAGATGTAATTTTGTGTATTGCAGAAAAAACCTACTTCTTTAATTGAGATATTTTGGATATGTTAAGTACTCATCATAAAAATTTATTCTCGAAAATTTTGAAAACTTGAAACTGTTTTTCTATAATAAGAAAAGAGAATTATATAAAAATATCTATTTTTATAACTGAATTTTTAAATAATAATTCTCAAAAAACTCAAACAATCAAAATATTTGTATAATTTTTTAATTTTCAAAAAGCATAAAATTGTTCTTAGAAGAGTAGTATATATAAAATTAAAAACAAAGTTCAATTGCCATAAAGAAAAACATGGGTTACCAAGAGAAGACAAATGAAAAAGATGAGTAAGTTTGAATCATTGCATTACAATGCTAACCAATCAATTAGTATGTCAATTGGACAGGGTAATTTAAATTTAATAAAATCTAATTTTTTATATTGAGTTTCTTTAGAAAATTAAAAGTTGCTAAACTACATTAATCGAAGACATATTTTATTTTATCGTGTTGTTTAGACATTCAATTGGATATATATTGAAAATTTTCAATAATTCAGTTGAGATGTGAGCTTGATGCCACAAATCAACCTAAATTTGGTACTTGATTTTTATTTTTTATTTTTAATGCATAGACAGAGGTGTGTAAGAGAATATATAATTATGATTATACCCATGCTTACTGTCAGAGACTTTTATATATAATGGTTGACAAAAAGCCAAAAGCATAATAATTAAACAAATCAAACAGTAACACATTAGTTTAAATATTATATTTTACCAGTCCGAGGTTATACGAGTTTATGCTGGTTTAAACATTTTTAGTAATTATTTAATGTGGTTCTAAAATATTTTCAATTTGAACTTTATATGAATAATTAATTAACAAAGATACCATCCTGTACTCGCATTTAAGAATGAATTTTATTTACTTCCTAACAATTTATCTCAACTAAACAATTTTTCAATTATAATTTATACAAAATCTGATTTACTTACTCATAAAATAAAAAATAAAGAACTTATAAGTGCAACAGCTGGCAAGTAAAACTATCCACCCAAAACACTTTCATTTTTTCGGGTCAACGGTGGAGGTCGCTGGTAAATGTGACAACAAAATAAATAATAATAACAATAAAATAGAGTAATAAAAAATTAAGAAATTAAAAAGAAAATTAGGGCAAGGCATCTCACCCTTCGTCCACCGGTAAATGCATTATTGTCTGCTATGGCATGTGCCAACCCATATCCCTGTTGTTTCACTTTCGTTGGCCCTCTTTAGGCCTTTAACCTTACTTGGTATGAATACACTTAAGTTTCAACAATTTATAATTGCTCTAATACCAAATTGCGGAAAGAGAAAGAGAATTGTAAGTACTTACAATGAACTGCAACACTGGTTGTCTTTATTACAAACTATTATTATTACAAACTGAAGAACAAATTACAAACTAAAAGCACTCCAAAGAAGAGAGAAAACAATCTCTGAAAACTTGAGAGAGAAAAAAGAAGAAGCCTGGCTAATTGTAATTGGGTTATAATTAACTCAGTCTTAGATTGATTAGCTTTCAACATTTGAACCTCAGTTTTCAAAATATTAACTTCCTGACGAAGGTCATTAATATTAACAGGTCTTTGGGAACTTGATCCTTCTAACCTATTGAAAACCTCTTTCATGGTAAAGGGTTGATTAGGAACCTTAATCGTATCCTTTTCCTCCTTAATATGATTTTGGTAACAAAACTCAATCATTTTAAGCTTAATCTGAGGATCATTAATTTGATCTAACAAATCAACAAAAGATTGTTGTTGACTGGTTAAGACATTTAAACTTAAACCATTCATCTCAACAATAGCTTTCCAATAATTGGAAGAGCCCTCGTTTGTACCACAGTTACAAGAACTAGTAGTACAAAGGGGAGCATCTTCAGATGAAGATGTGGATGTTGACAATAACATAATTTCATTGTCAGAATCAGAATTAGAATAACTCTGTTCAGAATCACTGGAATTAAGAAACAATTTACTCAACTGAAGCTTAAGACCAGGTTCAATATCCAGACTATCCAATTTAGCCTTAGTTTTACATTTATTAGCATAATGGCCAATACGTCCACATTTATAACATTTAGCATTAATTTTAGAGCTACCCTTACCCTTATGTTTAGAACCTGATCTGGGTTTAGACTCCTTATTAGTGCTTTGACGTTTACTTTTACTTTTAGTATAACGTTTTCTATCTTTAGACACCTTATCTTTCCTCTTATTAGGATAATCATTAGTGACATTGTAACCAAATTGGTCACAGAATTCTCCCAACTCCTTTCTACCAGAAAGACGTTGAGCCTTCAATTGGTGTCTTAATTTTAAACCATTACACAAGGAGAGACCTTCTTGTATAACAATACTAATTAAATCACCATAATTGTAATCATTATAAGGGATTGACATTCCATTATGTTTATCCTTTAATTTCTTCCTAACCTTTTCAGCAAAGAAAGTTGGAAGACCATCAATGAATTTAGCTTTCCAATGCTCACTATTAGCATCAGTTCGTTGGGTAACTCTAGCTAAGAAAACATCCTTATACAATCTAAAATGGGTAAGGGAAGGACATTTAAGATTCTGTAACATCTCACGGCCACGCTCATGGTTAATACCCTCACGACCAATGAAATGATGAATGATAGTTAATACCAATGTATAAACAACATCAGTGATAAAAATATCTTGATTAACCTCATTCTTAACAATCTTAACAGAATTTTGAATCTCATTCTTTTGATGTGGAGAAAGGATATTATCCCACCAACCTTTCAAAATGCCAGTAAAACCACATGTAATAAAACCAACAATTTGTTGTTCATTATTATCAGCAGTTTTACAGACAGTGCTGTACATCATCATTTGATGTACCATCTCATAAATAGAATATTCAGATTTACCATCAATATTCCATTCATAGATAGTTTTTGAATTGAAAGACACCTGTCCAAAAAGATATGCTTCTTCAAAAAGAATATCTTGAGGAGTAGGTCGATGATAGTAATTTCTACTACCACCAAGATCTCCAACCTAAGTTTTATTGGTGGAAAAATTGACTTTATTCAAATTCATGCTATTTGAAGAAATCAAGGATTGTTCAAAATCATTTATTTGATTTAGAGAAAGATCTAAACTATCATCTTCTATTTCAGATTCATTCTGAGATAGAACATTTAATTTAAGATCTTTTAATTTATCCAAAAGGACAGAATAAAATTCCTCACTAATTGGAGGAGAAGAAACAGGAGCTTTAAGTTTAAAACCTTTTACCTCCATTGGAGGTTTTACAGAAGGATTAGTTAAAACAACTTTTTCTTCAAGTTTGGTTTTAGACAAAATCATGGAATCAAGATTAGATTCAATTCGAGACAATTGTTTTCCAACAGTTTGAAAACACAAATTAGTGTAATTGTTCTGTTTGAAAATATTATGAAAATCAGCAGTGACAGGATCCTTAGAAGAATTATTACCAAGCCTAATATAAGCAGAAGCTTCAATAGGTTTGGGAACAACTGAATCATGAGAGGTTTTACTACTTCCAGAAGATTCAATTTTCAAAGATTCTGGAGGTGGATGAACCGAGTAAATCACTTTACCATCAGAAGTAGTCCAAGTTTTAAGAAGTTTATCTAAAACAAGAACTGAAGGATTTTGAATACTATAATAGTAACAAAACCATTTGGCAAAAGGCACAATTTCTTTTGTCAAATCAATATAGTTATAAAACTGGGTTTTATAAAATTCAAGCTGTTCTTCATTGAACATTCCAAAATACCAACTTCGAAAAACTTTATATTCTGGTTTCTGAAAATTATCATTAATAGCATTTCTATCTATGATAAAAACCATTAAAAATTCAATTCAGATGCGGTAGGGGTAGAAGATTCCCTACGAGTATAAATACCATGCGGAATTTGCTGGTCAGATAAACGTACACCATCTAAAGACACATTTTCTTCAGAGGAGACTTCAGTATTCAATTCAACATTAGACTTCCTGGAACTAGAGGGAATAGAGACTCTATATGGAGGAATACTCCTAAGAGATGACTCTCTAGTAGAAAGACTACGAGACAAAATATCAGACTGTTTGAAATTTAAAACAACCTCACCATCAACATGTTGAATAATTGAATTAATATCATGATTAATTAAAGGTTTTGGAGGAACAACATTTTGTATAGTCCAAGTATCAGGGAAAACAACTTCATCCCAGGGGATCATCCTAGGGGTAGCAACCTTAGAAGTCATTAAATTGGTGTCAATTAACACAGTTTGACCTGAACTAGACATGGTTCGAACCTTAGGACATAAGGTATTCAACACCTTATACTGTATCCTATAGTCAACACATATTAATTCAGTTCCAGGCATGTAATTATACCCATGAGTTTGAATACGAAGATTAATTGCTTCATATAAATTAGGATCTGTCAAAGACAATGACAAATTGGGGAAAACATTGAAATAAACTGGTCCATGACTTAGACTAGTTTCAACAACACCCATTAAGGAGGGTCTAAAATCGAGACACCTACCATCTCTCAAGGTAGCTTGAAGAGCAGTATTCATACCAAGTAAGGTTAAAGGCCTAAAGGCAACTTGGATTAACCCTATATGGATAAATTTATAATTTGAACCATAATGTTCCAAATCTTTTGGACTCAACAACTTAAGTGTAGTGTCCTGATCATCGAGACCTATGGTCTGTTCCATGGTTTTAATTGCCATGGTACTTATCATTTCGAAAATACCATATTTATATATGGTTTTGGGTTTAACCCGAGGAATTGTCCAGTCATTCATTAACTGGTTTTGGTTATTAAAAGAAATCAATTCTTTGTTCTTCGTGGAAGAACTGGAACTACTCATGAAGAATAGGTTTGATGATATATGAAAAATAATAGAGTGATTTATAAAATTCAAATTTTTCCTTTTTTTTTTATTTATTTTTTTTATTTTTTTTATTTTTTTATTATTATTATGCTAAATGGTTACCTGAACTATCATGATTCGTTTTAAACCTATGGTTACTCGACTGTCAACGATTTATGGGAAACATGGTACAAGGAGCAATCAAATGCAAAAATACCTAAACATTCCACACGCGACTTTATGACGACCCATAACCGCAGAATAAAATCATGATGATAATTCAAATATACATTTAACAGAATAACAAAATTATATAAATACCAGAAACATTAAACAATATAAATCATACTATACAGATTCATACATCATCAAATAAAACTACTCTAACATGGCTCTGATACCATGTTAGAGTAAAAGTAAACGTCAAAGCACTAATAAGGAGTCTAAACCCAGATCAGGTTCTAAACATAAGGGTAAGGGTAGCTCTAAAATTAATGCTAAATGTTATAAATGTGGACGTATTGGCCATTATGCTAATAAATGTAAAACTAAGGCTAAATTGGATAGTCTGGAGATTGAACCTGGTCTTAAGCTTCAGTTGAGTAAATTGTTTCTTAATTCCAGTGATTCTGAACAGAGTTATTCTAATTCTGATTCTGACAATGAAATTATGTTATTGTCAACCTCCACATCTTCATCTGAAGATGCTCCCCTTTGTACTACTAGTTCTTGTAACTGTGGTACAAACGAGGGCTCTTCCAATTATTGGAAAGCTATTGTTGAGATGAATGGTTTAAGTTTAAATGTCTTAACCAGTCAACAACAATCTTTTGTTGATTTGTTAGATCAAATTAATGATCCTCAGATTAAGCTTAAAATGATTGAGTTTTGTTACCAAAATCATATTAAGGAGGAAAAGGATACGATTAAGGTTCCTAATCAACCCTTTACCATGAAAGAGGTTTTCAATAGGTTAGAAGGATCAAGTTCCCAAAGACCTGTTAATATTAATGACCTTCGTCAGGAAGTTAATATTTTGAAAACTGAGGTTCAAATGTTGAAAGAATCAATCTTGTCAATAGGCATTAACGAAGTGAGAAAAGGAGTACCCAGTATTACTGGTAAACTCATGTTTTTGATTAACAAGAAAGTAGTTGGTAAACAAAACCCTTCATTACAAATATAAACTTTATTAAGCTTATAATTGATTTGCATTTTACTACCATTAGCACTTAAAAGTCCTTGGGTAGTTTTCTCAAAATACTGTGTAGGAATTAATCCTTCCTGGATGCAATTTAAATCAGCACCACTGTCAACAAGAGCCATTAAATTAGGTAAAATATCAAGCTCAGGGCCATATAAACGCCACCAATAGAAAATCCAATTTGGATACGAGGTTTTTAAAGATTCAAGACAAAATTTAAAAAACCAAGTATGCTTGTATTTGACATTTTGGTATAAAAATGCATGTTTCCATGCTTCTTTATAATCCCAATAATTAAATGAAAACATTTTTCCAGAACGAGAAAAAGTCCTGGGCCTTGCAGGGTCAAGCCCCCAATCAGTGGGTTTCATTACCCTTTTGATAACAGCTTTAGAATATGAAATTGGGCTTTTGACTTTGTCATCAGACTTTTCATAAGTATGGGTGATGATGACAGAATTTGTTTCCTGTAAAATCATCTCATAAACATATCTCTCTTTATTGAGAGGTGCACCATAATTCTGCACATCGCCAAGATAACGGCGTTTGATCTCCCTAGGATCAGGCATCCATTGGACATCCTGAGGTTCCAAGGTTAAGACATATTGAGTAATCCTGGTATTAGGAATAAAAGGAGGAGGCTCCTTAAGAAGAGCTTCCTTAGCAGAAGTAGGGACTTTATTGCCCTTTTTAGTTTGAAGGTGAGGGAAAATTTCCTCATTTGTAAGATTCACTCTATTTGAATCTTTCTTTTTCTTACCCTTGCCTTTATTGGCTGGGTTACCCTGTGAAGAGCCGCTCATTGAATACCCTGCAAAAATTCACGGGTTAAGAAATCAGGTAGAGAATTTAACTCTCCTTTAATATATTCAATATCAAAATCAAATGCAGAAAGATCTGCTTGCCATCCTGCAAAAATCTGTTTAGAAGCAAGATTTTTAATATCTTTTTTCAAAACTTGTTTTGCTGCACTACAATCAACTCTAACCAGAAAATGCTGATTAAGTAAATCATCATGAAATTTATAGACACATTTTACAATGGCTAAAACTTCCTGTTTAATTGTGGCATAATTAAGCTGTGCATTCTTCCAAGTACCAGAAGTAAATCTAACAAGTTCTTCTTTACTTGTAGAAGGATTCAACTGCTTTAAAATACCCCCATATCCTTTATTGGACGCATCAGTTTCAACAATTTTAGACCATAAAGGATTAGCTAAAGATAAACAAGGTAATTGTTTAGCCTTAAGCTTGATCTTCTTAACAGCCTCAGTATGCAGATTGGACCAATGAATAGGATTCTTCCCTAATCGTTGGTACAAGATAGCACTATCCTGAGCAAAATCCTGATAATAATCAGAGATATAATTCAGACTACCAAGAAATCTTTGGAGCTGAGTTTTATCAGTAATTTCATCAGGAAATTTAGAAGCAAATTCAATACTTCTATCAATAGGAATAATTTTTCCTTGATTAATATTGTGACCTAAAAAACGAACTTTATCTTGAAAAAGTTTCATTTTAGGAGCAGAAATAACTAAACCACTACGTTTCAAAACATCTTTAAGAATTTTTAAATGTTTGAAATGTTGTTCAATGGATTTAGAAAAGACAAGAATGTCATCAATATAAACAATCACAAAATCAGAATAAGAATTGAAAATATCATTCATGACATGCTGAAATTCAGAAGGAGCATTCTTTAGCCCAAAAGGCATAACGTTCCATTCATAATGACCAAAAGGGACAACAAAGGCAGTTTTATATCTGTCTTTAGGATTAACCTGAATTTGCCAAAATCCAGATTTTAAATCAAAATTTGAAAATAAAACAGCAGTGTTGAGTCTGTCCAACAAATCTTTTTTATTTGGAATTGGATATCTAATCCATTTCAAAACATCATTTAAAGGTTTATAGTTAATAACCAATCTGGGAACACCTCTTTCCTTTTCAGAATGTTTATTGACATAAAAAGCAGTACAACTCCAAGGAGAATTACTTGGAACAATTAATTTCTTATCAAGAAGGTTTTGGATTTCCTTCTTACATAAGTCCATGTAGTCTTTTTTCATTTGACCTGCACGGGCTTTTGTAGGAATAAATCTTTCATCAAAACTTTCTTCATAGGGAAGGGAAACAATATGTTTCTGTCTATCCCAAAAAGCATTAGGGATATCACTGCAAACTTCAGAAAGAAACTGATTCTGAATAGTTTGTATATCATTTTGGATGTCGTAATTTGACAACCTTTGATTGATAGTAAGGGACACAATTTCCCTTTGCAAATAATTAATTTGCTTTTCTTTGAAAAATATATTATCTCGAAGAGAGTTAATATTTTTATTAAGGGGTTGTGTTATAAATTTAAACACAATTGACGTCCCCTGCAAAGTAGTGAAAATACCTGTAGAATCAATCTTGTCAATAGGCATTAACGAAGTGAGAAAAGGAGTACCCAGTATTACTGGTAAACTCATGTTTTTGATTAACAAGAAAGTAGTTGGTAAACAAAACCCTTCATTACAAATATAAACTTTATTAAGCTTATAATTGATTTGCATTTTACTACCATTAGCACTTAAAAGTCCTTGGGTAGTTTTCTCAAAATACTGTGTAGGAATTAATCCTTCCTGGATGCAATTTAAATCAGCACCACTGTCAACAAGAGCCATTAAATCAGGTAAAACATACTCTTCATTAATGACAATTTTAACATTAATGTACCATTTCTGAAAAGTAACCTGATCAAGAAGACACAAATAATCATCTTTAATAGTTTCCTTTTCAGTATGTGGTGAAACATTTTCTTCAGACTCAAGTCTAGAAGAATTAAGAGAAGCCTGGGCTAATTGTAATTGGGTTATAATTAACTCAGTCTTAGATTGATTAGCTTTCAACATTTGAACCTCAGTTTTCAAAATATTAACTTCCTGACGAAGGTCATTAATATTAACAGGTGTTTGGGAACTTGATCCTTCTAACCTATTGAAAACCTATTTCATGGTAAAGGGTTGATTAGGAACCTTAATCGTATCCTTTTCCTCCTTAATATGATTTTGGTAACAAAACTCAATCATTTTAAGCTTAATCTGAGGATCATTAATTTGATCTAACAAATCAACAAAAGATTGTTATTGACTGATTAAGACATTTAAACTTAAACCATTCATCTCAACAATAGCTTTCCAATAATTGGAAGAGCCCTCGTTTGTACCACAGTTACAAGAACTAGTAGTACAAAGGGGAGCATCTTCAGATGAAGATGTGGAGGTTGACAATAACATAATTTCATTGTCAGAATCAGAATTAGAATAACTCTGTTCAGAATCACTGGAATTAAGAAACAATTTACTCAACTGAAGCTTAAGACCAGGTTCAATCTCCAGACTATCCAATTTAGCCTTAGTTTTACATTTATTAGCATAATGGCCAATACGTCCACATTTATAACATTTAGCATTAATTTTAGAGCTACCCTTACCCTTATGTTTAGAACCTGATCTGGGTTTAGACTCCTTATTAGTGCTTTGACGTTTACTTTTACTTTTAGTATAACGTTTTCTGTGATAAGGTTTTCTATCTTTAGACACCTTATCTTTCCTCTTATTAGGATAATCATTAGTGACATTGTAACCAAATTGGTCACAGAATTCTCCCAACTCCTTTCTACCAGAAAGACGTTGAGCCTTCAATTGATGTCTTAATTTTAAATCATTACACAAGGAGAGACCTTCTTGTATAACAATACTAATTAAATCACCATAATTGTAATCATTATAAGGGATTGACATTCCATTATGTTTATCCTTTAATTTCTTCCTAACCTTTTCAGCAAAGAAAGTTGGAAGACCATCAATGAATTTAGCTTTCCAATGCTCACTATTAGCATCAGTTCGTTGGGTAACTCTAGCTAAGAAAACATCCTTATACCATCTAAAATGGGTAAGGGAAGGACATTTAAGATTCTGTAACATCTCACGGCCACGCTCATGGTTAATACCCTCACGACCAATGAAATGATGAATGATAGTTAATACCAATGTATAAACAGCATCAGTAATAAAAATATCTTGATTAACCTCATTCTTAACAATCTTAACAGAATTTTGAATCTCATTCTTTTGATGTGGAGAAAGGATATTATCCCACCAACCTTTCAAAATGCCAGTAAAACCACATGTAATAAAACCAACAATTTGTTGTTCATTATTATCAGCAGTTTTACAGACAGTGCTGTACATCATCATTTGATGTACCATCTCATAAATAGAATATTCATTTAAACTTAAAGCTCCTGTTTCTTCTCCTCCAATTAGTGAGGAATTTTATTCTGTCCTTTTGTATAAATTAAAAGATCCCACCGTGGGGCACGAACCCACGACCACAAGGTTAAGAGCCTTGTGGTCGTGGGTTCGTGCCCCACGGTGGGATCTTTTAATTTATCCAAAAGGACAGATAAAATTGAAGGAACATTCTTTAGCCCAAAAGGCATAATGTACCATCTCATAAATAGAATATTCATTTAAACTTAAAGCTCCTGTTTCTTCTCCTCCAATTAGTGAGGAATTTTTTGTCTAATGATATTTTGTTTTTAATTTGCTACCGTAGCTGTTTTTTAAACAAAAACATTTTTGATTCTCGTATTTTGTTTTGAATAGTAAAAAATGTTTATGAGTTTTTACCCATTTTTGCAAACTAAAAAAGACATATATATATATTTTTACTATTCACTCAAAATATATATGCATATATTTACACCACGACCGCCACCGCCACCGCCACCTCCGACTACCACCGTCGCAGCCTCCGACCACCACCGCCGCCTCCTCCAACTACCACCACCACCACCACTTCCCTTATCCCATTATTTGCAACAAAAATATTAATATCAAATATGCTTCTGTTTTAAACTTTAGCACTTCACAAACACAAATATATATTTGATTTTTTCTAAATTCCACAACATCAAACACAAATAAAAATAAAACATGACCATTGTGACTGTATTTTGTGTTTTCCACTTGTGCAATGACATGGTTAATATATCACAATTTATTTGACCTATGTAATAATTAGATTATTTTGTTATTTTAAATGATATTACACTTTATTATGAAATATTTCATTAATGATTTAGGAAGGGATACAAGATGCCTCTCAAATTTAGTACTCCCCCGTACAATTTAGTTGTTCACATTTGGTTTTTTAATATTTTTTTTGATATTTTTTATTTTTTATTTTGCTATTTGATAATGTAGTGTAGTTGTAGTTTTTAGTGAAATCCATTATTTTTTGAAGTTAATGAAGAGAGATAATTTGAGAAAATATATAATAATATTGTATTGAGATTCGAAACTCGACAACTAATTTGGGGCAAATAAAATAGGCAAAGTGGACAACTAAATTGAGACGGATGGAATATGTGATTTGAAGAAAAAATAAGAATTATTCGACCATAAAAAAAATATTCTTATAATAAAATTATGCTCACAATTATGAAAAATAAAAATTTGTTCTACACTGATTAATATTTTATTTTGATGATCAAAGTGTTTGGATTTTCACCAATGCAAACCGATCTCACAATATTTTTCAACCGGGTAAACCAATCCCAATGTAGTATATACGGATTGAATCGACTTAATGAATTATTTGTATGATTATATCCACTAGAAATCAAACACGAAAAAGAACTACATGGTAGATAGTTGAGTTATTTATGCATTATTATTAGAGTAAACAAGTATAGTATACTAAAAGAAATGAACTCTTCTAATTTAATCACTGAATTTAGACTTTCTTAAAAATTAGTTAAATTATTTTATGAATGATTTTATTTGGTACGAAACAAAAAATCTCATGGTAAACAAAACTCTTGTAAAATTCCCATTAGTCTTTTTATTACCATTTTTTCAAAAAAATATTACTACTAATTAAAAAAAAGTAGCAAATATAAATTATGATAAATTACATTTCCATCCCCTCTTGTTTGGACATATTACACTTCCCCTCTTGTTTGGATAATTATAATTTGATCCTCTAGTTTGTTTTGGGTTACATTCTCCCCCTCCATCGGATTTAAGACGTAGTCATTACCGGTCAAAGATATTTTTACAAGGATAATAACTATATTACCCTCAGTTACTGAAAATACCCTTTTACCCTTTACTTTAATATACCAAAATTCCCTTATATATGTATATACACATGAATGAAGTTAAGATGGGTTTGAGCTTCCTCCATCCGTTTCTTCTTGTTGCATGTGGTTCTCCTCCATTAACAAGCTTCTAGTAAGTTCCACAAATATATGGTCAGATCAAAATAATTCCTTAATATTAACATGTGTTTGTTTAGATTTTAAACCATTGAAGAAGTAAGAAAATTATGCTACAACCAAAAGGCCTAATGGCCTAGTGGTATATGTCCTTATTCTCAAATATAAGATCAAAGGTTCGAGTCTCAATGAAAACAGTATATGTGAATTTCTTACATTTCTTTCCAAAATAAAAAATAAATAAATTATGCTATAGTTTTCCCCAACCGTCTCAAAACATACATACATATATATATATGGGTGCATAAGATCTACAAAAATACGAATACATAGTTACATATCATCATATATATATACTAGAAGGCAAACATTAACAATTTCAGTTCATTAGATATATATATATATACAATTTCAGTGTACAGGGATGTATTTGGGATTGGGGGTGAGTGGAAAGAATCAAGGGAATTAGGGTTAAGATTTTAAAAGAAGGGAGATGTCATACATCATAATGTGACAATAAACAAAGTAGAAGGAAATATTTGTATGAAATTTGGGTTAGGGTTTTGAAATAACTAGGCTTACGGAACTACACTTAGGTTTAGGGTTGCATACGGTTCAGTTTAATACGATTTTTGAAAAATTTGTAACTAAATCATTATCAACGGTTCCTTTAAAACAATAACCAGAATCAGAACTATTAGTTAAGGAACTAAACCGAACCAAACCATAAAATAAACGGTTTGGTTCGGTTCCTAATCACGGTTTTGTAAACGTGTTCTTTCAAAATATATAACATAAAAACATTAATTATGAAAAACAATATTAATTACCAATTTCAAAACTAAAAACATGACTCTTAAATCAAAAATTACACACATACGTACCCCTAAAAACTCACACACATGCACTAAGAAGATGAGAGAGAGAGTTAGTTTTAGAGATTGTTTATGAATTTTTCTTGATTTTTTTTCTTGCATTTCTTTTTTCCAGACATGGCTCCAGTCAATAGAATTGTTGAATATCCACGAGTTGAAATAGAAAAATTATGAGTCCGTATTTGTGTGTGAACCAACACATATTAAGAGATCTATAGAGATGAGAGAGAAACTAACATTTTGTAGAAAACTTATAAGCGAGTGGTAATGAGGAGAGGAGTTATGGTGGTTGGCGGTGAGAGTGGATGTGAGAGATGAGAGAGACTATAAATTATAGAATTTTTATGTATATGCGTGTAAAATTTATTTGGATAATAAAAAAACTATTAGTGTAAACTTGTAATTTTATTTAATACACTAATTTATATTTATTTGGTGTTATAAGTTTATATTAATTTATAATTTTATTAAATATAATATAATTATATAAGTGAGTTATACATTTATATATCTAATTTATATCAGTTCGGTTTGGTTCTGGACAGTTTGAAATCGGAACAGAACCAAATTAGAGTGGTTCTGTTTTTTGAGAACTGGAATCAAAATATCGGTTCGGTTCGGTTCTACGATTTCACGATTTTTTTGTGAACCCCTACTTAGGTTGGGTTAGGATTGTAGTTAGGTTAGGTTAGTTTGACTATTGTTAGTTTAGAAGGGCAAATAGGTAAATACACATTTGAATATATTTTTGAAATAAAGTTGTAATATAATAGAATGGGCAAATAGGTAATTTCAAATTCTTAGTCACCGAAATGACTTAGGGGAAAAAGTGTAATTATTCAAATTAATGAGGGAGAGTGTAATACATCCAAATAAGAGGGGATAAAAATATAATTTACCATATAAAGTATAAAACTACTACCACTACCAGAGGACATTGATAACTGGTACGCTGGTATTACCGTAACAGAAACAAAAACCAGAGGACATTTTCGACATTTCGCTTCCCACCGGTCCACCACCAGTAAATGCATGCTTGTCTGGTATAGTAGTGTGTGCACTCAAAGCCAAACAAAAGAGACTGTGTGTGTATATGTGTGTATCGCTGTGTGTGAGTGTGTGTATTCTCTGCACAACAGAGACAAAAGACACCGAAGCGTGAGGAGTGAGAAAGAGAGAGATAGAGACTCTCTAAAACCCCCCATCAAATCCTCCAAAACTCTGCTCAGAGAATCCATAAAAGAAGCTCTTTCGCGCAAAGCAATGTCTGCTCATCTCAGAATTTCATGCCCTCGTTGTTATTGATTTCGCGATTTTTAGCTACCGAGCCCTAGAAAATCAATTTTATTTTCCCGGAAAATGGAGGCAATTTACTTCTAAACCACTCTCACTTTGTTATATATATATATATATGTATTGTATAGCCAAATGGTTCACACACGCACACAAATCACTAAACACGTGTGTATATATATATATATTATATTGAAAACAATTGAATGCTATTACAGTTCGTAGCTGGAGATTCCGGCGAAGAGCAGTGAGGCAACGACGCTCTCAAGTCGACATTGGTGAGTTTATGATGTATATATTTATATGTATGTATGTATATGTATTTGTTTATTTTGTAGTTCTTCTGATTGAACAGATTAATCAAAAGCAATATCATTATTTTCATTGCTTTTTTGTTTTATTTTAATTTATTATATATATATATATGAAAAAGAGAGTGAGGAAGCGTGAAGGATAATCTAAATGAGATTTGGTGGTGTGATTTGCTGAATTTCGCTGCATTTGAATTAAATTTCAGAGTTTATCTTCAGAGATCTGGCATTGAATTCAATTTCTGAAGAGATCATGTGGAGTAGATTTTGATATCGCTTGGAATTTAAGATTGTAATTGAGAGTTTTACTTTTTTTTTGTATTACAGTAATTGCAAGGGGAGGATTTCACTTTAAGCTTGGACTTTAATGGTATGGTTGAAAAGTTTGGTTTAGGATTTACTGCTACTTGAGGTGGAAAATACTGAATTGTTTCCCACATTTTCCCGAGAAAATAGTGTTTGGAGAGAGAGAAAACGATGAATAGTTATTCCTTAGGTGATTAGTCTATTGATTTGAGAAATGGGTGTGCTGTAGAGTTGGGATAGGCAGGGTTTTGGTGACCATTTTAGTTGATCTTAGAGGTTGAAGATGGCGTCGTCTTGGGACCATATTGGGGATATTGCAAATGTGGCTCAGCTCACCGGCGTCGATGCCGTGAAGCTGATTGGGATGATTGTGCAAGCTGCCAACACAGCTCGATTGCACAAGAAGAATTGTAGGCAGTTTGCGCAGCATCTCAAGCTCATTGGGAATTTGCTTCAGCAGCTCAAGATCTCGGAGCTCAAGAGGTACCCCGAAACCAGAGAGCCCCTTGAGCAGCTTGAGGATGCATTGAGGAGATCCTACATTTTGGTCAACAGTTGCCAAGACAGGAGCTATCTCTATTTGCTAGCCATGGGATGGAACATTGTGTACCAGTTCAGGAAGGCCCAAACCGAGATTGACCGATACTTGAAGATAATACCTCTCATCACTCTTGTGGACAATGCTCGATTCAGGGTATATCAAATTCCTTCTTTCAAGCTTTTTGCCTGAGATTTGCTGTGTTTTCTAATTTTCTGTTTCAATAGCTTGCACCTTAGATGTTTTTTTTTTTTTTTTTCTCTTATATATATATATATATATATATAGATTTTATATGAAACCCAACTAGCAATTTCTTTTTCCTCCCCTCTCAGTTATGTTGTCCCACTCAATTGTTATTTTCTTTTACCTAACCCCTCAGTCCCTGTGGAACCTAATAAACCTAATGTATTAAGACTTTCCTGCTGAGTAAGTATGTGTCAGGAAAGGGCGTTTGGTTTAATTGAGGGTGCTGGGAGAGGTAGATTAGGTAGAGACTTGATTATTGTCATTATTTACATAAAGTGCTCCTTCAGAATTGAACATGAGTTATGGTGCTTGAGTTTGACAGCTTTAAACTTTATACCCCCAGTATATTGTTGTGGGGACTCTAAATTGTTTCACATTTAGCCAAATTTATTACAGAAACTGCATTCAAATCCTGGTAGTTGTTAAAGTCTTTAATATATCGTGGGATGGTTTTTTATTTTTTTAATCGTATCCCATTTTCAGTTTATGTTTTAACTTCCAAGATTGGTGAATTTTCATGTTTCAGTGTGAATGCAAATTCTAATACATTAAGCCATGAATTTATTTCGAACAAAAGTTCTGTTAAATACATCTATTTGGTTTCCAAGTGAAGCTGGATAGAAATCAAAATAATTATCAGAGTGGACAAATGGCCAAGCAGCTAGAGGAGTAAGTTAGACATTCCATCATTTGGTTGCCAGAGTAACAACTAAAAGGACAAAGCTACTGGCAAAAGTATGCTGCGTGCTAATGTTCCACTGCATCTGGTTATGACATGTCCATTAGCTTAGATTGGGTGCTGAATATTTTGTTGCAGTGGCAGGCATATTATTGTACTGACTTGGTTCTTCCAATCAAGTTAAAAAATCTGATTTCATAATTAGAAAGAGCATCCAGTTTAGTGCAGGACAAAGCTTTGATTTGAGCCATCAGTTCATTTTTTTGTGTGGGGTTATGTTGATGATAACAGGAAACAGGTGGGACAACTTCTCACATGGTTTGACATGGCCTATGGTTGGGCCTAAGTTGCAGGGGTGCACTGTCCTGACTCTGAAAATTGATATTCCTAAGTGTGTTTTCTACTTGTTTTACATGTGCACAAAGGGCCGTAGATATTACTGCGAGTTTAATACACCTTTTTCCTTCTTTTTCTTGATAAAAAATGGGAGTGCTATTCGAAGTTCTCTTCAGTCTTAAATGGTTCATTATACTACAGTACTAGCATCTGGTTCCCTGGCACTGTGGTGAAATGAAAAGGATCATAAAGGAAAAGATCAATATAAGTCACAAACACAAACTCTTTTACAAATTATTAGTTGTGGATTATATATCTGTGTACATGCATGCATTTTTTTCCCAGTATGTTGGGATTTATAAATACATGTGTTGTTCTCTACTAAGATATGACTTGCTTGTAATCATGCAAAATGAGACCAGGTGGACATACTTACTCTTGAGTTACTGTTTTTTATTTTTTTTTAATTTTTTTTAAACATTTTATTTGCTAGTCTCTCTTGCAACGTTTTCTAAAGTGGATTACTATTTTTTCCTCCAATTAAACAGGAACGACTGGAAGATATTGAAAGGGATCAACGAGAATACACATTGGATGATGAGGATAGGAGGGTGCAGGATGTGATTCTGAAACCAGATCCCTCAAAAAATGATACGATGGTTTTGAAGAAAACTCTTTCTTGCTCCTACCCGAACTTAGCTTTTAATGAGGCACTTCAAAAAGAAAATGAGAAGCTTCAATTAGAACTACAACTCTCACAAGCTAATTTGGATGTGGGCCAATGCGAAGTAATTCAGCATCTGATTGATGTCACAGAAACTGTTGCTACAAATTCTCTGTCTGTGAAGAGTTCGCCCGTAAAAAATTCCAAGAAGGTGGAGCCGAAATATTCTGATGTTAATAATGATACAGAACATTCATACTACGAAAGTGATATCAAGAGAAATGATACTCATTCAACTCAAAGGTTGGTTCTTTTCTCTTCTGTTTAAGAATTCGAATGTGAAATATGACTCCTAAATGCACTTAATTCACATGGTACCAAAACACATGTAAATAAAACGGGCTATTGCCCATCCCCATTAATCAAAGGTGTAGGGAGGGTTGGAGTGGATACTGCTTAACCAGAAGCATTATTTGCATGAGGTGGCTAATCCCAGTAATTGAACTTGCATCTTCACGCTTGATAGCCTAGTATTTATGCATATGCTAACTTAAAGAGATAGTATTAGATTTTGTGTAATTCACTGTTCTATCGAGGGTTTTATTTTACCAACTTACTGCATGCTTTGTAGCTTGAGTACTACTCTTATTGTTGTGATGTGGTGATATATAGATGCAGATATCAGTGTCATTGTCAAGTATCTCAAGTTTCCGAATCCTTGAATTCTAAAAAATCTTCATCCTGACAAAGCTTTATTACTCTGAGCTATGTCTATTAGACAAAGGATTTCTGCTCTTTATTCCCTACTATATTTCTTGGAGCTCGTGTTAAATGTTCTCTTGAGATTTCCTGAATGATAATATGCATGTTATATTGAGTTGCATACCTCCACGTGCTGTAAACATTTGGTTTCTCTGATACCATATAATTTTGTGCAGAAACACATCTTCAGTTTCATCTGGACATGATCTGCTATCCAGGAGTGGTTCACATCGGCATGAAGACTGGCATTCAGATCTACTGGGCTGTTGTTCAGAACCTAGTTTGTGTATGTTCTTCTATCATATCACTTGAGATTGAGTTACATGACATACATCGTGTATGATCTACTATCATATCCCTTGGTATCCAGTTAGTTGATCAAGCTGGTTGTAAGTAAACTGCTTTTTGTACTTGCCTTTCATACTTCAAACCTAAGAATTTTTATTTTTTCTTCTTCCTTATTTATCTCTGCTGCTGCTGCTTTTATATATATATATATATATACTTGAAAAAAGTTAGCCTCAGCAGTTGCTAAAGATACTTTTCTGAGGGGGCTGGCTTATTTTATTATGAGATGACATGGCACACATGTATTTAAGATGTAAATGTGGGTGTGATTTAAAATCTGTATTTGTTTCCGCTTCCAAAATTATAGGGAGGAAGGTAGAGATTTTTCTATCGTTCTTTTCTTTTACTTCTGTCTTGAACTCTGTCATTATAATTTCTTGCTTATCATTAGTATGATTTTTTTCTTTCTTTCTGGTTCTGGGGTGGGCAGGGGAGGTGGTTTAAGTTTGTTGGTGAGTGAAGAGGTGTATATGGGTGGAGAGGTTTAAGTTTGTTGGTGAGTGAGGAGGTGTATATGGGTGGAGAGAGATTGTAGGATAGACATGGAGCGTTCGTTTGGAATAAACCTTTATCTTCTACGGTTCTTACCTAACCACATTTGGGTATATAATCGACTCTCTGTTTCTGATACTTGTTTGCTAGTTATCTCTTATAGATTATGTTAGTTATAGTGTCTGGGTGTCTTTGGGCTTAACCCAGTATGGGTCAGGCCCATATGATTTTGTGTACCCATCTATGTGTTGCCCTAATATTTATATATATATATATATAAGACTGTTAACCAGAGAGTTAGTAAGTCAATATTTACACTAATTTCAACATGGTATCAGAGCCAGATACCGAAGTTTGAGAAACTCTCTTTTCACAAAACCCTAACCCTAATCACCATCCTTCTTCCCTAACCCTAATCCACACAAACCCTAACCCTTTTTTTTTTTTTTTGTGAAGGCAAATTCCGTTACGCAGCGCCCCGGTCGGGGATCGAGCTGGTTCCCCGACCTTAACCCTAATCACCATTTTTTTTTGTCTTGATATATATAGGGGTGCGGTTCCCCCTTGTTTATGTGATTAGGGGTGTGGTTCCTCCTTATTAGTTTTTCTGTTTCGATTCGTAGGGTCATCTCTGGATTTTTTTTATTTAAGATTTTATTATGGCGGATTTGTCGTCTTCCGGCGGTAGGGCTGTTGAGAACAACAAGCCTATTATTTCTGAGATTGTTTCTGCCTCTACCAAGCTTACAGATCAACGTTTGGATGGATTTAATTTCCAGCATTGGAGAAAGATTATTCTTTTTGCTATTCGTGGTATGGATAAGGAAGAGCATCTTACTGTTGAATTCCTGAACAAGCAATCTGACCCTGCAGGTTATAAGATTTGGTTACGTGATGATGCACAGTTATATAACCAACTTATCAATTCAATGGAGCCAAAGGTAGCCATGTTGGTTACCCACTGTGATTCAGTTAAAGAGTTGTGGGAGTATCTACAAATTCTATATTCTGGCCGAGATGATATGAACATATTATACGATGTATGTCAGTCCCTATTCCGCCTTGAGCAACTGGAAAGTATCAGTGATTATTTCGCTTCGTTCAAGAAAACATATAAAGAATTTAATATGTTGATGCCTATTACGTCAGATATTCATCAGATGCAGAAACAGAGAGAGCAGTTGGTTATTCTTGCGTTCCTGAGTGGTTTAAAACCTGAATATGAATCGGCTCGGTCTCAGATTTTAGCGAGTCGCGAAACTTCACTTACAGCGGCATATTCTAGGGCTCAACGCTCTACTCGACAATCTTCAGGATTCAGTGATAATGGTGATAGGACTGCCCTAACAGGTCAATCCGGAGGCAGTGCTAGGGGAAAACGAGGGGGCTGTGGGGGTCGAGGAGGACGCGGACCAGATGGTCGAGTTGCTTGTTTTCACTATGGTGGCATTGGTCATATGCGTGACAGATGTTGGAAGTTACATCGTAAACCACCCAATGTTCGGTCCGCAAATATGATATCCGGGACTGATCAGTTTACCCAGGATACTACTGTTGATAATAGTCGTGTGACTTTATCTGCTGAGGAGTACTCTCGCTTGTTATCTAATCAGGCCTCTATATCTGCCATTGTTGCTCAGACGGGTCTATCTACTGCTTGTCTTTCAGCTTCTCCTCGGGCATGGATTATTGATTCTGGAGCTTCAGACCATATGACTGGCACCACAGGTATATTGAGTGCATATTCTCCTACATCATCTCTTTTTGATGTTCGGGTGATTGACGGATCATATATTGCTGTTCGAGGGATTGGGAAAGCATCTCCTACACTTAGTTTACAATTGTCATCCATTTTATATTTGCCTGATCTTCCTTTTAATCTGATTTCTGTCAGTGCACTAACCAAATGACTTAATTGTTGTGTAATTTTCTATGGTGAATATTGTGAATTTCAGGATCGTTCGACGAAGAGGACGATTGGTAGGGGTCGTCGCACTTTAGAAGGACTCTACGTGCTAGATGAGGAACCAATATCCATGGCGTGTTCTGGTGTGTCATCCACTCCTTTCGACCTTCACTGTCGCCTTGGTCATCCTGCTCTCCCCACTTTCAAGCGTCTATATCCAGCTTTTCAGTCTTTACCAGAGTTGTTTTGTGAGTCGTGTCAGTTCGCGAAACATCATCGCGTGTCATATGTGTCTAGGATAAATAAACGAGCATGTGCTCCATTTGATCTAGTTCATTCTGATGTTTGGGGTCCATGTCCAGTTCAGTCTAAGTCTGGGTTCCGTTATTTTGTTACATTTGTGGATGATTATTCCCGTGTTACTTGGTTATATCTAATAAAACAACGTTTTGATATTTTTTTCTGTCTTTTGTGCTTTTTACAATGAAATTCGTAATAAGTTTTCTGTGTCTATTCGCACGTTGCGTAGTGACAACGCACATGAATATTTTTCTTCTCCCTTTACATCATTCATGACCCAAGAGGGTATCATTCACCAGTCTTCATGTCCAAATACCCTTCAACAAAATGGAGTTGTTGAGCGTAAAAATCGACATATTATGGAAGTTGCTCGGGCACTTATGTTTCATATGAGAGTCCCAAAAATATTCTGGAGTGACGCAGTATTGACTGCAACATATTTGATCAATCGGATGCCATCGTCTGTTCTTAAGGGGGAGATTTCACATAAAGTATTATTTCCTAACCAGTCTATTCATTCTCTCCCATTACGCATTTTTGGATGCACCTGCTATATTCGGGATATTCGACCTCAGATGACTAAACTTGATCCCAAGTCCTTACGGTGCATATTTCTGGGATACTCACGTACTCAGAAGGGCTATCGGTGTTTCTCTCCTGAGTTGGGGCGGTACCTAGTGTCATCAGATGTAGTTTTTCATGAGTCTTCTTCCTTCTCATCACATCTTTCGTCCGCGGATCCACCTCCCACACCGCAAGTTGATGAGTTTTTGGTCTATGACTTGATTCATGTCACATTTGTCCCCTCAGTTCGCTCACTTCAGCCTATGTGTCCTCCCCTCCAGAGATATGTTCGTGGACCACGTCAGGTGTTTGGTTCTACTCCCGTATCTGATCCTGAGCCGCCCCCTACTGCATCAAACTCTTCGTCCTCTGATCCTCTAGTGCCAGTTCAGACATCTGACGATGATTTGCCCATTGCTCTTCGGAAAGGTAAGCGCAGTTGTGTTAGTTATCCTGTTTCCGCGACCCTCTCCTATGCAGGTGTTTCTTCATCATTACAGGCTTTCGTATCAGCTCTGGACTCTATTTCCGTGTCTCGAAATCTATCTGAGGCTCTCTCTTCTACCGATTGGCGAGTAGCGATGCAGGATGAAATGTTCGCCCTAGAGGCCAATCATACTTGGGACTTGGTGCCCCTCCCACCGGGCAAAAGACCTATTGGTTGTAAATGGGTATATGTTGTTAAAACGAATCCATATGGTTCTGTAGCTAGACTCAAGGCTCGCCTAGTGGCAAAAGGCTATGCTCAGACTTATGGGGTGGATTATACTGATACTTTTTCTCCTGTGGCTAAATTTGCATCTGTACGCCTCATTATTTCTCTTGCAGCTACGTCTGGTTGGCCGCTCCATCAGTTAGATGTTAAGAATGCGTTCCTGCATGGTGATCTCCAAGAGGAAGTTTATTTGGAGCAACCACCTGGTTTTGTTGCTCAGGGGGAGTCTGGTCTTGTTTGCCGCCTGAAGAAGTCTTTATATGGTTTGAAACAATCCCCGCGCGCATGGTTTGGGCGCTTTAGTGATGTTATTTTAGAGTTTGGTCTTAAGCGGGCATCCAAAGATCACTTAGTCTTTTATCGTCAGTTGGATGCAGGTAGCATTTTACTTGTTGTTTATGTGGATGACATTGTGATCACTGGCAGCGATGGTGCATGTATTTCTTCACTAAAAGCATTTCTGCAGACTCGGTTTCAGACAAAGGATCTTGGTTGTCTTCGTTATTTCTTGGGAGTTGAGGTGGCCCGTAGCAAACGGGGAATATTTCTCTCTCAAAGAAATATGTTCTAGATCTGTTACGTGACACGGGGATGATGAGTGCTAAACCATGTGATACTCCTATGGCTCTTGGAGTTAAATTATCTGGAGAAGATGGAGATGTGTTCTCTGATCCTGAGCATTATAGACGTTTGGTAGGGAAACTTAATTATCTTGCAGTAACTCGTCCTGATATTGCCTTTCCTGTAAGTGTGGTCAGTCAGTTTATGGCAGCGCCTCGTGTTCCGCATTGGGATGCAGTGATTCATATTCTACGATATATTAAAGGTACTCCAGGTCGAGGATTATTGTATAATAACTATGGCCATATGCGGATTGAAGGGTTTTCGGATGCTAATTGGGCAGGATCCCCGTGTGACAGGAAATCTACTACAGGTTACTGTGTGTTCGTTGGTGATAATTTGATTTCCTGGAAGAGCAAGAAACAGAAGGTAGTGGCTCGCTCCAGTGCTGAATCAGAGTATCATGCATTGGCTCACTTAACTAGTGAGGTGATATATTTGCAACAACTTCTCGATGAGCTTGGTTACAAGTCCGCAGAACCGTCCCAGTTGTGGTGTGATAATCAAGCAACTATACATATTGCCTCTAATCCTGTTTTTCATGAAAGAACAAAGCATATTGAAGTGGATTGTCATTTTGTGCGGGATAAGCTACAAGGTGGATAGATCTCTTTAAAGCATGTGAAGACCAGTGATTAGCTAGCAGATGTGTTTATTAAATCTCTTATGGGCAATCGGGTTTCTTATATATGTAACAAGCTGGGCATGATTAATATCTATGCTCCAGCTTGAGGGGGAGTGTTAGTTATAGTGTGTGGGTGTCTTTGGGCTTGACCCAGTATGAGTCAGACCCATATGATTTTGTGTACCCATTTATGTGTTGCCCTAATATATATATATATATATATATATAGAACTGCTAACCAGAGAGTTAGTAAGTCAATATTACACTAATTTCAACAGATTAGATCTAGATTAAGTCTTTATTAAAAGCCTGATTTTGGATAATGATCATGATTTCGACAAATGAAGGCATATTGGTTCCAACTGAAGCATGTGGCACCAATTTTTTAGTTATTGTTTTTGGTTTTGTATGCAATAGACTTGCGGTTGTAATCTATGTTTGATGTTCTCACCCCAAGTTCTTTCTCTTCTCTCTCTCTCCTTTCTCTCTCTCTCTCTCTTCTATTTCTGTCTTGTGTCCTGCATCAATTGGTATCAGAGCTTTCTTCTATTGGTTCTACATCAATGTCCATGCTTAATCAAGTGTGGCATTATCTCTTTTTGCATGAACAGATTCTTGATATCAGGAAGAGTTGTTGGAAGTTAAAAGATGGAAAACCAAGTTCTGAGAGTTTCTTCTAAAAGTAACATGAGTGAGACTGTGAGGGACATCTATACTTCAACCTATATATATATATATATATTTTTTTTTTTTTTGTGTATTTTCGGCATTTCCCTTCCTGATCTTTCAATAAAAGGGGTCCTTCACTGTGGATATATCCAATATTTACTTCTAATAGACAGTGCTGAAATGCTAAGTGTATGTTTCTGTTATTACTATATCCTTGGTCGTGTTCAATCATTTCATTTGTGCTTTTCAGGTTTCAAGACTTTCTTTTATCCATGTGGCACGCTTTCGAAGATTGCTTCTGTGGCAACTAATAGGAATATGTGTAAGTAGCTCCAATTGTGTTCAAAAGTGTATTACCTGGTGCTTGCATCTAACAAGTTTTAGAACCAATGGCCTTGTGGTCTAATGGTATTTCCATTCCTCCCCAAAATTGGGAGAGGTCTGGGGTTAGGGCTCATGTAGGGGTGTGTGAGTTCCTTAACATTCAAAAAAAAAAAAAAGTTTTAGAACCTGGGGGATTGGGTTAGATCCGGAAGTTTTAATATCTACTCATTCTTACTCTTGGGATATATGTATATATATATTATATTTGTTCAAACTTTAGTGTCAAATGTCTATTTTTGAGGTGTTAATAAAACCTTGGGAATTGCTGTACCATGTCTAACTGTTACATGTTTTCTAATTCAAAAACTGTGTAATATGTGCTTATGTTGATGACTGATGTAAAATGAAAAGTAGTTGAATTTTATACATAGCATGACGGATGTTTATTATACAATTTCCTTCTCTGAGAATATATTCTGGAATTAGTTGGAGTTACATTAGCAGACTAAGGGCAGCGGGAAAACTTCCAGTTGTTCCTTGATTTTACTGAACCACTGAATGCTAACGGTTTTCCTTTTTGTGCCCTGAAGAGTGGCTGCATTACCGTTTTCAGTCCCTGTTGCAACTGATTCCCGGAAATATTTATATTATCACTAATCCTTCTGGGAATATTTTATCTTCTTCCAGATGGAGCACATGCACCTTCTTTCTTGTTATTTAGGTTTTTTATGGAAGCATTTTGCGAAAAAAATTGACCTCCTTTTCTTTTGATAAGAACAAATCTCTTGCAAAATCAAAGCTAATAATAGCACTAAGAAAATAATTTCTTTTAAAAGGTAAAATAAGCATTGTGAGAGCAAATGTGTGATCCTTCGTTGTGCTCCTAAAACTAGGGGAGAGCAAGAGTTTTTGCAATCATCTCCTAGGACTAGCACCATACCCAATATTTCCCGATCCTGACGAATTTTAAATATCTGCTCTCTCCCAACTAAAGTTACAGATTGTGAGATCAATTTGGAAATTGTTATTGTAGATGTTCTGATTTGATTAATAGGAGCTCTATCACAATTGGTTTATAGTGGTGTACTGTCCAGTTTCAATGTTTGGAAGTCAGGCTACTTATGCTTCCTCTCTAATATACTTTCCTCATTTCTTTATCTTCAACTGCAGCACTGGTAATTTATTTTAGACGTTACTCATGATTTTGGTACTATTTGAAAGCTTACGCAGAATATTATATCTGCTTTTCAGCTTCAGCAGAAGCCTGCAATGAATTAATGGCTTATTCATTGATACTGTCATGCTGCTGCTATACTTGCTGCATCAGAAGGAAGCTTCGCAAGACTCTGAATATCACGGTAATTCCAGTACTCCAGCAATGTAGTATCTTTATGTGGGTTGTATCATACTGGAAACATGAACTTAATAATGGGTTTTTTCCCCATCTGCTGTCATCCATATACACATCTTCTGTAGCATAATGGATGTAATAAAGTTCAATTTCCTTAATATCTGATCTTTAGTGCTAAGATCAATATTGTGCAATATGTTGTGCATAACATTTCTTTTGGCATGATTAGATGCAAGTTGAACCATCTATTTTGCATATGCTATATCAGATTTACCCAGAAATAAAATTCCCCCCCCCCCCCCCCCCCCATCAGTTTCTACAAGCAATCATGGTAAAAACTTAAATCCAATGCATTTAAGATTTCTCTCTAGCCAACTGTATATAAGATATTTTGCTACTAGTCGTCAAGTTAAGGATTTGAGGTTTCCCAACAAATAGCAGTTATATCTAGTTTCAATGTTCAGTTATTTTTCCTTAAAAATTGGCCTCTTAGCATGTTTATGCATGGCAGGGAGGTTTATTTGATGATTTTCTCTCACATTTGATGTGCTGCTGTTGTGCCCTTGTCCAAGAATGGCGAGAAGTGGAGATGCGTGGGGTGTATGGTACGTCCGAGATATCTTAACTTCATTTTGTTGTAACACCTAAAAGCTCCTATACTTCACCAAAAAATTCTTCTACAGACCTTATACCAAGAGATTTTCACATATAAACAAATGGAAAACCTCAAATCCCATGTGCTCTCTGATGCTTGGGAACACCCAATTATATATTCAATAGACCACTTTAAAACTTTCCATTTCTTAGGTTTATTAATTATTTTATTTCATTTATTTTGTTCTTGTGGTTTATTAGCTGAGCTGGGTTTTATGCGCATTCAGATTTTTTTTCTTTCAAGATGCTAGTTTCCTGCTACTAAATACAGCATAAGTATTTATTTTATATCTAAAGTTCAACTTCAACTTGCAGGTCCTGAGAAGACAAAGACAAGCCCTCCACCCTCTCAATACATGGAGTCCTAAGTGATAGAATAAAAAAACTGTTAGTTGTTTGAAGATTCAAATACTTTTTAAAGTCTTGGAGTCTTACATAGAGATAGTGGTTTGATGCAATTGTCACTTGCATCATGTGTTGTTTTGATTTGTGCCATTAGCTTCCCTACATGTAAAAAGTAGCTTTCTATATCTTCCAGATTTGAGCATGTGTATCATAGACAGCTTTTTTCAATGATAGTGGTTCTTTTACTTTATTGTTTGTCATTCATTGCCTTCAAAGGCCAACAATGTCTCCACTACTTCAACCCTGATCTTCTGAAGCACCCGGAGGAGTTCGATCATCTTGGGGGTGTTTTTTGTAAATTTTCTTGGGAATTTTCCGTAGGATAGGGGACTGTATGTGCCCGATGGTGGATTATGGGGGTGGTCTAAGAGCCCCGACACCACTATCGTTGGCAAACCGAAAATTGAACAGACTAAATCCAAAGAGGGGTTGGTGATCAGGTTGAGACTTCTGCTGCTAGATATCAGTTATTCTTCCTTCATGTATATAGTGCATGCGTATAGATTTTTGAATTTGCTCCCTTCTGAAGATGCATTGGTACAATGACATTGCCATTTTTACACGGTGCTGGTTTTGGCTTGAAATGGACATCTCAGTAACTTATTGATGATCATATTTCAACCATCTCAGGTTAGATTAAAACTGAAGATATAAATGTATATGTTTGTATTTGCTCCTTAATATGTATATTATGAGCAGTCCCAAGAAAGGTTAATGGGCTTTTGTGTTGGAACTTGGAACTTAGCATGTGTAGAGTCATTTGGGAAAGATGAGAAATCTTGTGCAAATCTCAAGTTTTGTCATTTCAGGAAAGCCTTATATTCGCACAAGGAGGTCTTAGGTTCAATTTGTCTTGGATGCAAATAATCCTTTAAGACATTTCGCAGACAAAGTCTGAGGTCATTCCAATGCAAGGCATGATACCTTGTTTAGCCTTTCTTTGAGGGATGAATGTTTCGCGATTCGACCTAAAAGGTTAAGCTGATGAGAGAGGCTAATATTCACCCATTATAAACCCATTCATTTTTCTCATCTGTATCCGATGTGGCACAAATTGACACACTCTAACATTCTCCCCCATCCGAACCCGTGTAACGCCCTTGTTGCGGTTAGACCACCCTATTTGTTCGCCTTGGATTCGGACTCAATCTAGTAACGGGTGAATATTTCGCGGTTCGACTAGGGCCGACCCTCAAATCCCGAAAATAGGTAGAGGCCCTAGGTAAGATTAAATGTGAAGCCTTTTACACGCAAGGTTTCATGCACTTAAAAATTATAAATGCAAAAGTTTTATTTACAATATACATTAAATATGTTAATATTAATTTTTTTTTTGAAATCAACCTCAATCTTGGTATTGTCGTAAAAAAATGTAGTAGTATGAGTGTGGCAGTCACGAGACCACTAGGTGTAGTTGCATGAAATTTTTTTTACCGTTGTGCAAGTGTGACAGTCGCAAGAGCCCTAAGCATAGACTAAACGTTATGTGAGGGAAGAAGAATTTTCTAACCCTAATAAGAATAATGATTTGATTTGGATTAGACTTTAGTTTCATTGGTTTGAAAAATAAAATTATTTTTTTTAGTCTATAGTAATAGTAAGTGATATAAATTTTGGGACCCTAAATTGTGAAATTGGATTATGATTTAGTACAAATTGAGCTGATAAACAAATTAGTTTTTTTTTGGGACCTATAGAAAAATATATATATTTTTAAAAATGGAGGCCTTAAATTGTTTAATTACATTAACCTTTGTTTTAAATTGGACTCATAAACTAAATTTCTTTTAAGAATTCATAAAAATACTAGATTTTTTAAAAAAAAATTAAAATGGCCCCCTCGGAGCAGGAGGCCCTAGACTACTGTCTGATTCGCCTTGCCCTAGGTTCTACCTAAAAATTTAAATTGATAGGTGAGACTAACATCCACCCATTATAAATCCATTTACTTTTCCCATCTATATTAGAGACAAAATGAACACATCTGACCCTTTCCGTCCATGCCAATGAAATGTGAAACCCTAGAATCACAAAATAACAAACCAACCAAATTATGGTGTTTGGTTCTTTTCTTTCTTTCTATTTTTTTCTTTTCTTTGTTATTATCATGTGGGCACACAATGAAATGATTGAGAACCACGTAATGGCTGTTTTGGTCGAGCAAGTGACACACTCCTATAATAGCAAACCAACCAAATCATTAATGTAGATTTACAAAATTGCAACTTTAGGTCCCATCTAGCCCCTAGAATATTCCCTATCATTTTTTCCTTAATTAATATTTTATTAAACCAAATATGTGTTTACTTCCTAATGTCCATACAAATCATCCCTTTATTGTGATTGTAGGCCCATTTTTTGCATTAGGCCCATCAGACAAAGCAATACTGGACCAACGTATATTAGCAAGCCCAATAAAAAACAAGACCCAAAAATAGAAGCCCATCTCAGAATGAAATCTTCAAAAAACCAACCGTTTCATTATACACAATAAAAGCTGATATGAGTTTTAATATGACAGTTTTACAAAAACAGTCAATTTATATTTAATGTAGAGATATTATTTTAAATATATTTTAATACCCATTTATGGGGGTAAAAACCAAATTCATGTATAAAAAGAATGAAAAAGAAAAAGAAAAGGGATCCGAAAATTTTCCTCATTCTTGCTGATTCTTCAAATTTACATTGTCATCTTGTCATTTATCTAATACGTTGCTTCTGTTGAAATTATAAAGGTTGCAATTCGTTCGGCAATTTCGAACGGGTTTACACTTTTTGGCGCTGTCTGTGGGAAACTTCGAAGGTTCTAGTCAAAAGCTATTAGATCAATGGCGGGAGAAACCACCATACAGCTAGGAGACACAGCTGCTATCCTTCAACGCTTGGAAGCTCTTGAAAAAGAGAATCAGGAATTAAGAGGAAGGCTTGATCAATCAGAACGTATAGAACTGCCAGCAGGAGGACGACAGAATGACCTCGCTGCTGAAGAAGAGGACAATCATCATGAGGCCAGTTCAGCAAATCGAACTAGTACCCAGCAAATTGGGGATGAGATAAACGCCAATAATCGGGCGGTTCCGCTCGATATGGTGACTAGGCTTCAGAAGATCGTAGATGAGCAAGTAAAGGATCTCAGAACACAATCACTAGCCGATCTAGCCATCGAGATGACAACAAAAATGATTAAGTCACCGTTCAGCCCTGAAATACAACAAGCAAGAAGGCCAGACAAGTTCCGGATGCCAAAGTTCATTATGTTTGATGGGACACATGACCCAATTGAACACCTTTTTCATGTGGAGCAGATGATGACTCTCGACATGGCTGATGATGCGCTAATGTGCAAAGCTTTTTCTACGAGCTTAACGGGCACATCCCTATTATGGTTCAGACAGTTAACCGGTGGTTCGATCGATTCCTTCCAAACTCTAATGGAAAAGTTCATAGCCCAATATTTTGGCAATCGGAAGCAAAAGAGGACCATTTCGAATCTGTTCACAATAAGGCATACGAAAGGTGAAACTTTGAAGAATTTTCTGTCCAGATTCAATTTGGAGATGGGAATGATACCCAGTTGCGATCAGCCAGCAGCAGTGGAAGCTTTTAAAGTAGTTATCGAACAAGGGACCAGCTTTCACATATCCTCGGTGAAATCAACACCTCTCAACATGGGCCAGTTGAATTCACGGGCGTAGGGGTACTTGAGATTGGAGGAAGATGAACAAAAAATGGGTCATCGTTTGGCACTGGTTAGTGTGGAAAGCAAGTCAAAAGAAAGGATAATCAAGAAAGCTGATAGCACGAGTGGCATATGCTCAGCTCCGTATAGGTAGCAGGAGAGGAGGCCAAGGTATGACATATCTAAAACTCCACTTCGAACAACATTGGCGAGATTGTACAACGAGAATAAAGCAAAAGGTATATTTCGTCCACCATTTCCGCTAAGAACGCCACCAGAGCAGCAGGACCGTTCGAAGCACTGTGCATTCCACAATGACTTCGGTCATTTAACTAATGAATGCAGACATTTAAGAAGGCAAGTTGAGACATTAATAGCCAAAGGAGATCTGAAGGAGTACGTAGATAATGGAACGAATTTTTTTGATCATCTGAAGACTAATAAGACTATGGGCGGGCAGCGGGTGAAAATCATTGACACGATCCATGGAAAACCAGAAGAGGATGAGGAAAGCCGTTCGGTTCAGCGTTCACGAATGCGCAATGCCAACAAGATCCGAAGGGTTGGGGAGGTGAAAGTAATTCGTAACTACCCAATACTGACAATATCATTTACCCAGGAGGACTTGAGACGTGTACAACTGCCACATGAAGATCCACTGGTAATTTTGATCATAGTTTAAAATTGTTTAGTTAAAAGGGTGTTAGTTGATCCAGGTAGCAACACGAACATCCTGACCAAATCAGCCTTCGAAAAGATCGGCATTAGCACGGAGTTGATCAAGCCGACCGCCAGTCCGCTGGCAGGTTTTGATGGAAAGAAGATCTGTTCGATCGGTGTCTTGAATTTACCTGTGACAGCCGCAAAACGAACCTTGACAAAAAATTTCATGCTGGTGGACGTGCAACCTTCTTACAATTTGATTATGGGAAGAGGTTGGATTCACCGAATGCAAGGAGTTCCTTCAACTCTGCATCAGGTGATGCGGTGTGTTGATCCTTCAAGTAAAGGATTTGTTGATATCCAGGGAGATCAAGTGGTGGCAAAAGAGTGTTATGCCATTGTCACCAAGGGTTTAAAAGGCGAAAGTTCCGAACGGAACTTATAGCAATTACCGAACGTTCATGATCAGACTGACGATGATGAGAAGACCGAAGAAGACACCATCATAGTAGATCTGATCGTCGAGAGCAAAGGAAAGACCACCCGAATTGGAAGAAACCTAAATTCTGATGAAAGGAGCAAATTGATTTCTATGCTAAGATCAAATGCAGATGTTTTCGCTTGGGAGCACAACGATATGCCTGGGATTGACCTAGGAACAATGATGCACACTTTAAGTGTTCATCCCGATGCACGTCCTGTAAGACAACGACCTAGAAGGATTGGAACCGAATGAGGAAGATTTATAGCTGAAGAGGTTGACCGATTGTTAGAAGCTGGCTTTATCAGAGAAATTCATTACCCAGATTGGCTGTCTAACGTTGTCGTCGTACAAAAGAAGAATGAGAAGTTTCGAATGTGTGTGGACTTCACCAACTTAAATAAAGCTTGCCCGAAAGACAGTTTTCCTTTACCGAAGATTGATCGAATGATCAACCCGACTACTGGGTTCAAACGACTTACTTTCCTCGATGCCTATTCAGGATATAATCAAATCCCTATGAACCCAAAGGATGAAGACAAAACGGCGTTCGTCACCGAAAGAGGGACCTACTACTACAAGGTCATGCCGTTCGGACTAAAAAATACAGGTACAACTTATCAGCGACTGATCAATAAGATTTTCAAGGCCCAGATTGGAGATACGGTGGAGGCTTACATAGATGATATGGTTGTTAAAAGCCAACACAAGGATGACCACCTGAAACACTTGGAGGATGTGTTCGCATCCCTGCGATCACATAAAATGAAGCTGAACCCGGAGAAATGCACTTTTGGTGTATCATCCGGTCAATTCTTGGGGCACATACTGAACAAAGAAGAAATCAAAGCAAGTCCCGCACAAGTTCAGGCATTTATCGGGATTAAGGCACCTGAATCTCCAAAAGAAATCCAGGTGCTTACAGGGAGGTTAACAGCTCTAAGCCGGTTCATCTCCAAATGGTCAGATAGATGTAAGCCGTTCTTCGATGTGCTGAAGTCTAAAAAAACGATGGTTTGGGGAGAGAAACAGCAAGAATCGTTCGATCAGCTGAAGCTCTATATGGCGAAACCACCAATCCTGACGGCACCCAAAGATCGCGAGTCCTTAATTCTATATCTAGCAATTTCTCTGAACGAAGTCAGTTCAGCATTGGTAAGAGACGATGGGAGCAGGCAGTACCCAATTTATTATGCGAGCAAGACATTGCTTGACGCCGAGAGAAGGTATTCGAAGATGGAGAAAATAATCTTGGCATTGGTCCAAGCAAAACGAAAGCTTCGACATTACTTCGAATCCCATCCGATCAAAATCCTTACCACATTTCCGATCAAAGCAATTTTATCAAAGCCCGACTTCTCAGGACGAACGACTAAGTGGTCAATAGAACTAAGCATGTTCGATATTACCTATAAGCCACGAACGTCCATAAAAGGTCAAACGGTGGCAGAGTTTCTCCTTGAGTATGTAGCAACCGAAGATGAAATCTACAATGAAAATCCAAGGTGGGCACTTTATGTGGATGGATCAGTGAATAGCCTGAGGGCAGGTGTGGGGATAGAGCTAATATCCCCAGAAGGCACCAAGCTGCAACAATAAATTAAACTGTGTTTTGAAAGTTCAAATAATGAGGCTGAGTACGAAGTCGTTCTAGCAGGATTAAGATTGGCAAAGGAACTCCAGATCAAAGAATTAGCTGTGTTCAGTGACTCGCAGTTAGTCGTAAATCAAATCGCAGGAAGTTACAATACAAATGAGGAAAGGATGTTGGAGTATAAAAGGGCCGTTCAGGAAGAAACACAAAACTTTCAAACTAATTCCAAGGGCGGAAAATCATGGGGCTGATCATGTAGCAAATCAGACATCATCAGCTGGGGACGATATGATCAGGATAATTCCCGTGGATGAATTGTTCGCTCCATCGGTCGGTAAAAAGAAGGAGGTGTGCGTGATTCCGTATGAGCCGAGTTGGATCGACCTAATCCTTCAATATTTATTGATCGGTGTTTTACCAGAGGATCATTGGGAAGCAAAGAAAGTAAGATCAGCTTCTACCAAGTATTCAGTGATCGATGGCTGTCTATACCGTCGTTCGATGACTGGGCCTTATTTGCGATGTTTAACCCCGTCTGAAGCACAAGAAGTACTCAAGCAGTTGCACGAAAGAACTTGTGGCGGACATATTGGGGGAAGATCATTATCTCATAGAGCAAAAACACAAGGTTATTTCTGGCCGTACATGATCCGAGACGCGGAAGGGTACGCGAGAAGATGTGACAAATGTCAAAGGCATTCACATATAATCCATCAACCAGCAGAGCTTCTCATAATAATGGCTTCTCCTGTTCCGTTCACACGTTGGGGAATGGATGCGGTCGGACCATTAACAAGGGCAACATCAAATAAAAAACATGTGCTTCTGGCTACGGATTATTTCACTAAATGGGTCGAGGCCAAAGCTTATGTAAGAATCACACACACTCAAGTGATTGATTTTATCTTGAATCATATAATATACAGGTTCAGAGTGCTAAAGTACATAATGATGGACAATGGCAAAAATATGGACAATCAATACGTTCGGGAGTTGCTGGACGAGTACGGCATCAACCAGAACTTGTCATCTGTCAATTATCCGCATGCAAATGGACAAGCCGAGATAACGAACAGAACAATTTTTGTCGGAATAAAAAGAAAATTAGAAGGGATCGAAGGAAAATGACGATGGTTAGATGAATTGCCAAGGGTCCTCTGGAGTTACTGAACGACGCCCCGCAAGCCGACCCGACTGACTCCATTCGCTATGGCATACGGAGTCGAGGCTGTAATCCTAATTGAATTGGAAGTTCCCATAACAAGAACCCATCTCTTCGATCCTGAACAAAACGAAGAAATTCTAAAAATCGAAGGCAATTTCATGGATGAAAAAAGGGAAATGGCCTCAATAAGGCTGGCAGAGTATCAACAAAAGTTGATGACGAGTTACAACAAAAAAGTAAAACCAAGGTCGTTTCAAGTTGGCGATCGAGTATTAAGGGTGTTGGCCAACATATCAAATAAGCTAGATCCTACATGGGATGAACCGTACACAATCACAGATGTGATTGGCAAAGGAGCCTACAGATTGGCCGATCAAAATGGAAAACAGATAGAACGAGCTTGGAATGCAATACACTTGAAGAGGTATTTTTAATAAAATGTTTGTTGATCTTAATTTTCGTTCAAAGTTTGTATGATAAATTAATAAAGATACTATTCATATCTTCCAATATATTTTCAAACTGTCACAAAAAGAAAGTACATGAAAAGCCCAAGAAATATAACTTGGCCAAAATATATAAGCCATTTAGGCAAAAATAAAAGACCATCTTAAAAGATGACACCAAGTTCCTGCCTTAAAGATGCATGAAGAAACACACCAAAAAGTTGTGTTCTAAAAACACATTACCCTGTTCAAAAATACATAGCACATCAGTGCCATCTAAAAACCTATTCAAAAACACTTAGCACCTCAGTGCCATCCTGTTCAAAAAACATTTAGCACGTCAAGTGCCATTTCAAAACCTGTCCAAAGATGCTGATCACGGAAGCATAAAAAAATAAATATTGTTTTACAGACCATAAAAATTGTTCAAAGTAAAACTTATAATCAAGAAGTTGGAGGTAAAACATCATCGGTAGTGGATTGCTGATTCTCTGAATGAGGAATGGAAAGCCCAGCTGACACTCCAGTTGTAACAGAAGGGACTGCAGAAATAGGCTCTGGTCGTTCAGCCGGAATAATCCCATGCAAGAGAAATTGAGCGAAGTCCTTCTCGTCTCTGCAAAGCTCAGGCTCGGTATACGGATGAACGACACCACAAACAGTGTCATGAGCAGCCAGATCTTCGTACGTTCGAGCTGACGGGTCCATTGATATTTGATCATGACATAATCTGAACCCATTGCATAATTTTATATAAAAAATACTCACATACCTCTGGTGCATCTCCACACCTCCCTTTCGGCAAACCTCCAAACCGGTTTTCAGAACAACATTAGAAGTCTCAAGGTTGTGGACCTGCTTCTTCAGTTCAGCATTCTGACCGACTTCCTTTTTATGGAGTTTCTTTAAGCTTTCTAGTTCAGTCTCTAGGGTCTTCTTCTGTTTCTTAGCCAACATGGCGCATTTTTCAGCTCTTAGGTATGCATAATCCATGTTTTTTCTCTTGTACTCTCCCATCTCAACAGCTTTGCAAAGAACTAAGACATCAAACACAGACTGAAGAAAGAAGAAGCGTTATTATTAAAAAAAAAAAAAACACTTTGTACCTCCAAAATAGAAACAGGAGCCCTAGCCAAAAGTTCGTTCTGAACGACATGCTGCTGAAAATTTTCATCTTTGGGTGGCCACATACCACGAGCAAGTGTCATCAGGGAGTCAAGATCCGACATGGCCAGCGAACGGCGATCCAGAACACTTCCATAACTTTTTTCAAACTTGGGGATCCAGTCACCTTCAGGATTAAATGATGGAGGGAGGAAGCAATCTGGAATAGTGTAGCCACTCACAGATTTGGACTTCTTCACTAACTTTTCATGCTTTTCAGAGTCATTTCTTTTTGCATGCTCTGAAGGGGGGCTAAGCTGCAACTTTTTCTGAACGTTACCGCTGTCATTAGTGTTCGTCCTTTTTAGAAGCCCCTTCGTCTTTTTCGGATCTTCAGTTAGATCGATCATTTTATTTTTTCCTTTATCAGCAGACGAGCTGATGGGGGCAGTAGATTTTTGTGCTGCAGCACGTTTGGAGGTTGTTACCGGAATTTCCATTATAGTATCTTCCGAAGCGCTAGCAGCGATGAGTTTCAGATTCTGAGAAGTCAAAAGAGTTTTGCTGGAAGGAAGAGTAGCAAAGACTCTCTCGTTCAGTTATTCTAGACGTTCAGCTGTATTCAAAATAAAGACATACAATCAAAAACAAATACATACACAGTTCAATAAAAACAGGCAAAATTAAAAAAGTACAAAATGACACTTGCCAGGATTTTTGAATCCACACTTCAATTTTTTACAACTACCGAAGGTCCTGGGCAGAGGATACGGGCCGGACGCATCCACCCTCCAATTTCCCCCAATTTTTACCATCTTATCTTTCCATTGCTTCTCAGAAGAAGGATTCCCATCACAAAGTTTCAAGGTTGAATGGGGGTGCAGATGGTACCGACCATGGTTTTTTCTGATTTGATCGACTTTGTAACAGAGCAAAAAATCACCCAAACCTAAGTTCAAATATCATTCGTGATTCAGAACGAGCATTACAGATAAAACCCTGAAAAAAATTAGGGTTTACTTGCAAAGGTGTAAGCCCTAAAGAAAAAAGAATGTAGTGATAGAAGGGATGTAGGGGAAATCTGAGTACAGCCAAATGGTGCGCAGAAAACAAGGTTTCATCCGGTTCAACTTCTTCAAACGATTTGAAGTCTAAATCGGATGAATACTCAGAAATTGAAACATCATTGGGTATGTCAAACTCTATTATACACCTATCGGCTAATGACAATTTACGCAATTGTTTTCGGGAAAGTTTTTGGGGCTTCGATTCAATCAAATTGGGGGCAACCTCAGAAGACGAAGCAACAGGAGCATCATCCACAACCACTTCCAGAGAAGGGGTTCAGCTACTATCATTACTCATGATGTTTTGATTTATGAAAAACAGATGAGGGATGAAAAAAGTAAGACTAACCTCAAAGAGCTTTTTGCTGGAAATCGTTTTCAAATAATAGGGGTCTGCTCTTGTAAATGGAGAAAAAATGTTGAAGAAGACAAATGAAATAAGGAAACTGACAGTTACGCACGACTCTTCGAATTCCCACCCTATTTAAAAAATGCGAAATGGGCTTTGGAATTGGGGGCAAAGTGTATGCCCATTTTCTGCATTAGGCCCATCAGACAAAGCAACACTAGACCAACGTATATTAACAAGCCCAATAGAAAACAAGACCCAAAAATAGAAGCCCATCTTAGAATGAAATCTCCTAAAAATCGACTGTTTCATTATACACAATAAAAGCTGATATAGGTTTTAATATGACAGTTTTACAAAAACATTCAATTTGTATTTAATGTAGAGATATTGTTTTAAATATGTTTTAATACCCATTTATGAGGGTAAAAACCAAATTCATGTATAAAAAGACTGAAAAAGAAAAAGAAAAGGGATCCAAAAAATTTTCCCATTCTTGTTGATTCTTCAAATTTACATTGTCATCTTGTCATTTATCTAATACGTTGCTTCTGTTGAAATTATAAAGGTTGCAATTCGTTCGGCAATTTCGAACGGGTTTACAATGATGTTTAGTGCAACTAATTTATGTGACATAAATAAATAAGGTCCGAAAATCAAACTATAAAAACAAATAAAAGAAATGGAGAAAAAGTTGTTATTATATGCTAAAATTCATTAGAGATAAAATTAGAACAATTAGCCCTTTTAATTACATTTCATTGGCATCCAAAAGATTGTTTTTAATATTTTATTATAATTTTAAAATTATCTATGTAATTTATTCAACTAAATTTTAAAATTTGGGATATTCTTATAATATATACATATAGGCTAAGGGTATTGATAGTTGCACCAAAATGTGAAATCTATTAACATAATCTATACATTTTAATTCATTCAATACATTGAATAAATGCGAAGTGTAAATCACACCAACTGCATTAAAATATATTAATTATTTGACCTAATAAATATGTTGAATTTTGAACAATTATTTTGGTCTACCAACATTCATTTCTTCATCCATCTATGAATCATTCTCCATATTCATGTATAATCACAATTTTCCCTTCAAATATATATATATATATATATATATACAATTTGGTATATACGAACAATCATTCCTTCATCCAACTGCACCTAAAATTGGGCCCACAAGAAAAACACAAAATAGCCCTCTCTCACACAATTTATACCTCTCTCACACACACCTCACTCTCTCCTCTGTCTCGTTTATCTTCTCCCCCAATTCTTCTCTCCACAACACCAAATCTAGGGTTAGGATTAGGGTTTCAATTTTCATATCAATGGCGTCTTCGAAGATGATCACGCTGAAGAGCTCGGACGGCGAGTCGTTCGAGGTGGAGGAGGCGGTGGCGCTGGAGTCGCAGACGATTCGGCACATGGTGGAGGACGAGTGCGCCGATAGCGTCATACCTTTGCCGAATGTGACCAGCGCGACCTTGGCGCGAGTGGTCGAGTACTGCAAGAAGCATGTGGAGACGCCCAAGGCCGACGATCGCGTCGCCGAGGAGGAGCTCCGGTCCTGGGACGCCGACTTCGTCAAAGTCGATCAGCCCACCCTCTTCGATCTCATTCTGGTATATCACTTCTCCTATATATATATATATATATATATAATTCGGTTTATACTCGGATCTGTGATATGTTTGTGTTTAGGGTGGTTGTGGGTACATGTCATTAGAAATTTATAATTGAATTGGAAATTCCAATTAGGATTCAATTTTTATTCAGATTTATATCTACGACATCTGCATTGATTTGGAATTGAGAACATGAAAAGTTTGTATTTTATATATGTATGTATATAATTGTGCATATATTTAGATATGTCATATGTTTGTGTTTACGGTGGTTGTGATTACATGTTATTAGAAATTGAGAATTCAATTGGAAAGCACGATTTTTATTCAAATTTATATCTAAGACATCTCCATTGATTCAGAATTGAGATCCTGAAAGGTTTGCGTTGGGAATTTTAAATTGATTTTTGGGCTACTAAACACTGGAATGGACATCTCAATTCCTAAACATATTTTTTTAAATTGGTGTTTTACGTGGAATTATAATACTCCAGTAATTGTCATTTTCTTGATGATATAATTGGGGATTATTTATTGAAATCGGTGTTTTATGAGAAATTGTAAAAATACTCAAGTAGAATCGTTGATGTGGTGCGTGGGGCTTATTTGAAGGATGATCCAACCACTGAAAGTGGTTTGGGTGTGTATTTAGTAACCTAGAGACTTATATAAGTTCTCGTGTTGTGGTTGACGTGTGTTAAATTTTCTTTATGAATATGTGGCTAATTGCTTTTACCCTTGAATTAGTTGAATATGGTTGTGGTTATTATGACCAAATTTGGCATAGTTAAGTGGTGTAAGCATGTGATCTAGTGTCCTTGAACAGGCTCAACACCACCATACGATTGAACTTATATAGTTTGTTATGGCCCTATGGGGACTCTCATGTTTATTTGATATAATGGTTTACTTAGGCATGCCATTTTTATTAATCTCCATTTGTGAAGCAGTGAGAGATAGAGTAGTGTAGGTGAACAAGATTGATTTTTATTACATCCCATACTTACCACACTTGGTTCTGCCATCCCATTTAGGGATGGTATTTTAATTAAACGTATTTTGGCTAAAAAGCATTGAATGGGAATTGGAGTCACCCGTTATAGTTCCAGTAGCCCAATTCCACATGTTCGTGTCATTTCCTTTGTTGAGAATATTAGGGATTGCTTTAAAAAATAGAGTTATGGGTCAATGGTATGTGTTAAAATTTGTTTATATTAGACTCTTTCTAACATTGATAAATTAGTGTCTCTGGCCATTGATAATAAGCATTCTTTTGACATTCTTTAATGTTGGACAATTGACATAGTTTCCTAACACCTTATTGACACTTCCATTGAACCTTTACTGTTGTTATTTTCTCATCAAGCTTCGCATGTTCTGGTTATTAATCTAGCATCCTAGATGTGGGAGATGTCATAAAGGGGAATTAGAATGATTTGTCTCGTTTAGTTCATAAGTAGTGGGAGTTGGCACTTAATTTTGTTGGTACCATCCAATCCAATACACTCCAAAGACAAGTTTGCGCAAGTTGAACATTGTTCCATTTCGATTTACGTGTATTGTTTACTTATTCAATGAATGGTTTATTTAGTGCAATCAATTCAGTCTCAAAATATAAAAGAATACAGACTATTCTTACAACACATAATAACAATCCAGACAAGTGTTCCCAGTCAAATGCTGGGACAAGTGCACTATTCTAGGGAAGTCAATTCATCTCTATTTAAGTGTAGAGTATTTTAGAGAGTCCAACAATGCATAATTTGTTTCCTTGCGGGTTATCTTGCTAAGGAAGGCACGAAGTATCTGGTGAGTTGGACTTGCTCATAGTCAAGTTGCTCTGCTTTTCGTATGCCGGCGTTGAATGTGATAATAGTTTTCTCTAAAACATTTCTGTGTTGCCATCGCAACTCTCATAAAACTCCGCCACTCGAAATTGCAGCTATTGAAACCTCTTTAAAAATTCCTTTGGGGTTCTCTTAAAGGAAGCTCTCTTCGTTCATCCGGCCAGATCTGTACCTTCTGTCTAGATTAGGGGATAGGAGACGACCGACTTGTTGTTTGTGTAGCGTAACGTCTGCGGCGGGGCATCTAAGCTATCTTATGTGCTTTTCCTTGTATTAGAAGGTGTACAATGCAATCCATTGTGAGAAAAATATGCGCATTCACTGTGAGAAGCATCAAAGGTTGGATTATTTTCTCTTAGAGCATCAACCTCATGGTATTAGAAAAACTTTCAAGAGCACCTCTCCTAGCTAATGATCTAGTTATGACCGTGTTCATAATATATAAATGTCTATCATTGCTAAATTATGTAAGTAGCAATTTATCATTCTTTCCTACATTACTGTCATTTGCACTTCTATGATGCTATTTGAACTGATCCTTTTGGCCTTCTCTTGAGATCCATACTTATTTTCTTTTATGGTTGATATTTATTTGTTCTCTATAGGCCGCGAACTATCTGAACATCAAGAGCTTGTTGGACTTGACATGCCAGACAGTTGCAGACATGATCAAAGGAAAGACCCCTGAGGAGATTCGCAAGACGTTCAACATCAAGAATGACTTCACAACTGAAGAAGAGGAAGAGGTTCGTAGGGAGAACCAGTGGGCTTTTGAGTAAGAAAAGGAAGAATATATATCTATATATCAAAAAAAAAAAATTGTTAAAAAAACCTGAGACCTGTTTCGTAATCCAGACTCGAGTACTTTGATAGGTGCTCTTTTGAAATGTTAATTATTTATTTTTTGCGAAATAGTTGTGTTCTGGTTTTTATATTACACTTGTTCACCTAAACAATAGTTAAGTAATTAGGAAAATAGGAATAGAATAATGGGTGCTAAACATTATTGTAAAAATAGATAATTGGTAGAGTAGTGAGATCCAAGGAATTAAAGGAGTGATTTTAGAGAAATTGTTTCTCTTTCTTGAGTTTTAAAAATAAGAAATGATTAGAAGAACGAAGAGTGTAGAAATTGATTATAGTCTGCAGGTTGGTGGAGTTCGAAGAATTAAATGAGTTATTTTAGAGATAAATTGTTAATTTTTTTAAATTTTATTAAAGAATGACAGAAAGACGAATGGAGTTGTAGTTTTATTTATGAAACGAATAAAAAAGAAACCTAAGTATTGTCCACATATATATATATATACATTCGGAAAATTCAAACTGTTATTTATCTATATTATGCTAATTGATTATTTAACTGGTGTATATTTAGCACATTATTTTAACATTTTTGTTTAAAAATTCATTGTATTTGTTGTCTTTGATTTTTGTCGAGATCGCGGGCATGCCAGATTTGTTGAAGAATCAAATGAAACGATGGACAACTAGTATCATTTTTGAAAATGAATCAAACGATTGAACAAGAGAATGATACAAAACTCTTTAGGTTCTTTGTTGCCTTAATGAAAAGGACTTTGGTGTTGAAATTGCTACAACTAGTGAATTGAAATTGCAGTGCATGAATTGGAATGCAAAGAAAGTGAAATGAAATGCAACGAAAATAATTGCAAGAAAAAGTAATAAATTGAAAGACTGATCTGTATTAAAATTGCATGGAATTGAAGATACATAATGTGTAGTTTGTGTTTGTGTTGCTGGAAAGTTCGGTTTTGAATTTCATCCCAAGTGTGTATTAATCTTCTAGTTGCAACTGCCATCGGCCAATCTTCTTCAACTGCCACGTTCCTAGACTCCGTCACAACTTCAACTCCTCATGTAATTGAAACTGACCTCAACCACCCACGTTTGTTTTTGTAATGTTTGGTTATCACACTTTTCAAATCCATAAAAATAGGAAGTATATTGTTAGTGGATGTCTATCCATCTTGTAACCGTTTACAACTAAGCCACGTGTTCCTTTCTTTCTCCATTGGTGCCTCTAATCATCTCCTGCTACATAGGACAACATTTTAGGGTGTCAACATTGCCCCCCAAATTTATGAAGTCTTTTCTTCCAAATAAGTTTTAACAATTTTTTTTAAAACAATCCCTTATGCTTAATTTTTGGCCAAAAAAACATTTTCTTTCAAATTCAATCTCAAGATCTTTGGCCGATAAATCCTCCACACGTGGCACCCTCTGAGTGGCCTTCCTTTCACGCGCCATTATCCTTTTTCTTTTGACTTACTCAAATTAACTTGAATTTTGGTAGATGGCCAACAACAAATTCTGTCACCTTGGGAATCTTCTTTTTTCTATCTTTCACCTAACTAATAACAAACACAACTTTTGCCAACATAGTTAAATAAAACTGAAATAAAATAAACGAACAAACTATTTACAACCCCTCACTATGGAGAATTTATTTATGCTAAATCCAAAGGCTACCTAAGGCCATCCAAAGCCACCTAAGGCTAGCCTTGGACTTATTTTTCTTCCAAGATCTCAAAGAAACTTGGTCGATACTTTCTAAGATATCAGCCATTGATTAGATAATTGTGAAGCATTCCATCAAGATCCATCAGCTGATAAGCAACTCCCTTTAGAACTTGACAAACTTGGTATGAACCTTCCCAACTTGGAGTCCGTTTGCCAAATTTGGGATCCTTTATTCCAAATCAACCAACATAGCCTCTATGTAATATGTCGTAGTCAAGTCATTCTGATAAGCGATTCTAGCAGATTTCACACCTATTTTCATTAGAAGAACGTTCAAAATCACCTCGTGAGACATCCTCCTAGGTGGTTGTTTGTATGGCCAATACCCCTATTTAATTGGAAAACTGTGTTCTACCAACTCTCTGGCAAGAGTCGGCATCTCATAAGTCAGTCGGGGATCTTCTTTGGTGCCTAGGTTGACTTCCAATAGAAGGTTTTGCACTTATTCTAGATCATCATCCATCCTAGACGGCGTATTATCTTCCAGTTACATGATGCCCATCTCATTTAGGTTTTGATCATGAACTTCGGCCGTGTTGGCCGAAAGTCCTGCTTCTGCTAGCACCGCCATGTAGATTCTCTTTTCGGCCAAGTAGGATTTTAGCCGAATGCAAGTGGCCCAAAAGGCTTGCTGCCTCATTCTCTCTTTATATTGTTCAAGTTGTTCTTCTATAAGGAACCATTGATGTTTCAGAAGAAATGTCCAGAAGTTTTAGCTTCGGCCGTGGAATTTCTTTCACCAATTATGCCACTTCTTTGGTTGTGAGGCTTCTCTTCATGGTGGCAGATGCTTGTCTTCCCATTCTATCAATACCTATAAATCTTATATGCACACAATTTTTATCATACAATATTGCTTCGGCCAAATAGACTTTGGCCACAAATGGCTTATCATCGGCCTCCACTATCTTCACCTCATCCTCGTCCTAAAATATTAACATTTGATGCAAGAAAGATGGAATACACATCTTAGGATGAATCCAATCGCGAACCAATAGCAAATTATAAGCCACCGTGGATTCAATAATGAAAAATGTAGTAAAGGTAGTTTTTCCGCCAACTATTGTTTCAAGTGGCAGAATACTTTTTGTGTTGATGACACTTCCATTGAAACCACTGATGGCTATATCTGTAGGAACAACATTTGCCATAGTTTTCCCAATTTGACTTAAAAGTCTTTGAAGGAATGACGTTGAGCACGAAACCATTGTCCCCCAACACCCTATTAATTGGTTGGCCTTCTACCCACACTCGTACATACAAATGCCTCAATTGTTGAGTCATAGCTACATGAGGTTTGTCGAAAACTACCTTATCTGTGTTTTATCCTTCCTTGTAAAAACTCATATTTTATGTTGATGAACTACCACCAATGATTTCTTCCACCAGGTCTTCCTTTTCTGCCACTGGCCCTTCTTCCACTTTACTGACCGTTTGGAAGATTGCTGGAAATATAAAGGCTATATTGAGGCCTTTGCTGGAAGATATCCAAATTGGATCCTATATTTTGGAGCATGTCTCGGGTTCACGTCTTCTCCTTCATCCATATCTTCTGAATTTGACTCTTCTTTGGCAGAAGAAGACGCAATCATGGAATATGTGGCAGATGTGCTACCTCTCTTCAATTCCTTCTCGCCCAAAACTAGTTGGTCGTTTCGGAACTTTGTTTTCCTCAACTTAGCTCTTTTTATTTGTTTCCTTCTTTTCTGGGATTTGGACAAAAAACTCTCCACATACTCCACCCTTCTTGGAAATTTTGGATGTGACAACCTTTACCATAAATTGGGTGGAGTCAAAGGTGACTTAACCATTCTAACACGGTGTGACACTTTTCCTTTTTGAACCCAAATCTCATATTGTAAAACTGACTTTCTTTTGAAAACAGGTTGCATTCGTCGTTGTGGAACAATTCTTTCTACCATGGGCTCTCTTGGACGAATTACTGTCACTCCTTTTGGCCGGTAGTGAGCAAAATCTGGCTGAAAGTCACTTCTGCCAAAGTCATTTTTGCCACGATTAAATGTCAATCTGTCGTGTACACTTCTTCTGGCAGAATAATGCTCCTTCTAGTAATCACGTCTACTCTTGCTTCCACTATCTTATTTACAACTCGAACAACAACCATGATTAATAAAGGCAATTTGAGTCTCCCTTAATTTCCTTTCCAATTATTCCATCTTGCTGTTTGTTGCGGCAGATGGTAGAAACTCAACGGAAGAACACTCCACTTTCTCCTTTCCTTTGTTATCCTTTATTTCTACTAGCGAAATCATGTTGCTACTAGCGATGGCATGAAATGGATCGTTGTCAACTCCCATCACCTCTGGCTTCTTTTCTGAAAACTTCAACTTTCCTTCATTTATTGCCTTTTGTAAAACATTCCGGAGGATAAAACAATTGTTGGTAGAATGATTCCATGAATTATGATATTTGCAAAACTCTTTTCCTTTCAAATCATTCACTGATGGAATTCCATGTCCTTTTGGCAAAGTGATTACCTTATTTGCTAAAAGAAGGTCAAAATTTTACTCAGTCTTAGCTAAATCAAAAGTGTACATCTTACAAAAATCGGCCACACCCTTCTTGGGTGTGCTGGAAGATGGTTGAGTACCACTGGTAGTAACCTTAGCCTTTGTCAAGGCCTCACACACATACAATTTCTTGATGCTGAATTGTGCCAAATTTACATTAAGACTTTCTTTCGCTTCTACCGAAAAGACCTCAAAATTTGGATCACGATAGTATGTGCATTTTGAGGAATTCTTCCGGTCTTTTTCTTCTCTCAAAATATTTTCTTATTGGGTGGCTCGATCGGCCAACTCAAAGAGGTATCTGAATTCCATATCTTTGAAACGCTTCATAAGTTCAAACTCCAAAATGTTGAGGGCCATTATGACATATTCTATTTCTGGAAGATCTACTCTGCACTTGAGTCTGGCTCTTCTGAACCTTGCAACAAATGTCTCCACGGTTTCACTTGGCAGTTGTAAGAGCTTGGAAAGATCTACCAAAGTTGCTTCCGACTCTGGACGGTAAAACTGATTATGAATTTTTTTTCCATTTGTTGCCAAGTTTGAACTGAGTTTGGTGGCAAATCAATATACCAAGTAAAGGCTGCACCGTTAATGAATTCGGAAAAAGCCTTAACTTGAGCCATGGACTTGCTCCTGCTTCACCACATTGAACAGTAAATCTGCCAACGTGTTCAACAGTAGATTGGTTTCCTTCTCCGCAAAAGGTTATAAATTCTGGGATTTTGTAGTCTTTAGGAAACTCCATTTCATCAACAATTTATGGATATGACTTCCGGTAGAAAGGTCTGTTGATTCTTTTACCAACTAGTCTATATTCGTGATTAATCGAATCTGTCAGCCGACCTTTATCTAAGGTGATATGTCGGGTTGGTTGGTTTGCAATGGGCTATAAATTAGCATTTTGCTGCCCCCCGGGTGCAACTGGTTGCCCCCCGGGTGGATTTGGTAGATTTTGCCTCCAAGTGGTTGATTGCCCCCCGGGTCTGGAAGATATTTCCCTGGAAGATTCAAAGGAAATGTTTGCTATCTTAGAGGTAGAAAATACGATTGTGGCAGAATTTCAGGCCATTGTATCGGCATAGTCATAGGGAGACTTAATTGAGGAGCCGAACAATAGGGATTTGGCTTATGAAAATTCTGACCTAACATAGTGTTCAACGATAGAATAACTAGATGTGGCTGGGCATCAGAAGCTTGAACTGCCGGTTGTTGGAACGGTTGTAGATTCGGCTGTAACATAATTTCAGGCCATTATGTCGGCATACCATTGGAAGATTTTTCGGAGGAGCCGAGAAATATGAATAGGCCTGAGGAAAATTTTGGCCTAACATAATACTCAATGGTGGAAGAACTAAGTGTGGCTGGCGGCATATGCGGCAAAAACTTGAACTGCAGGCTTAACATTCGGTTGGGATGCCGAATCTATAGGATTGGCAGGTGGTTTGTTTTGTGAAGACGAACCTTCAAGTTCATCCACCATCGAAACAAGGTTTGTATTCATTTGAGAAACATCTCCATCATCGAGTTGTACTTGCATCAATGACGTATCAGATTGGATAGCTACTTCATGCAAAGAACCACGGTTAGGACTGCCCATTAACACTGGTGGAATTTCGTCCAGGTCCTCCTCTCCAGTTGTGGCAGATAGGGGTGACAATTGGGCGGGTTTGGGTTGGCTCATTAACGGGTGGGTTGTTAACGGGTCAGTGACCCGTTCTCAACCCGTTATGACGGGTCACAAACAGATCGGGTCATAAATGGGCCGGGTCAACCCGCGGGTTGACCTGACCCACAATATTTTCAAAATATATAATTATATACAAATCAAAATTATTCAATTTTTTAAAAAAATATCTATATAAAAATTGAAAAAATAATAATAAAAAAAATTAATAAGAACTTTCCCAAATCTAATCCAATCTAATTTAATCTAATTCCCAAATAACTAATAATATACAATTCAAAAACCGAAATAAAAAACAAAAAATTCATATGTCAAACCATATATATCTATATACCCAATAGTCAAGAAAATCCCTAAACAAGAAAATCAACAAATTGATACAAGGCATAATATATATAGATATATACACACCCAAATATAAAGCAAAAATAGTTGGATTCAGAAACACAACAGATCAGTATAAAAGAGAGAAGAAAACGAATATAAGGTGACTGCGATCTGCGAAAGTTGCAACGACAGCCATGACCACGGGGTAGAGAGAGAAATAGAGGGTTTGGATTTTTGTGGAACACCAAAAATCAACACTTCTTCAAAAGAAAAGAAAGATTGGAACAGATTCATCTTTTGGTATCATATATACATACACACACACATATATATATATATAACACTTCTATATGACACATATATATAGAGAAAGAGGTGAGAAAAAGAGAATTGATTATGAGTTTGGCAGATGAGAGAGACGAGACAACGGATGCCGACCAAAGAGAGTTAGGGTTTGTGTTTGGGGAGAGAATGGGTGTGGAGGTACGGGTTTACACGGTACCCGTTAGTAACCCGTGAATGACTTGCGTGTTTAGTGGTTCCTTCCTACCCAACCCATCACTGACCCGAAGTTTAAAACACCCACCTATTAAATCAGATTTTGCGGGCGGGTTAGCTGGTTACGGGTTGAATTGCCAGCCCTAGTGGCAGATTTGCTTGATCTTGTCTTATATGGCATATCGAGCAACTTCAACACTAGTCCGGCCAAGCGTGCCAATATGTTGTCTCTGATTTTTGTCGAGATCGCATGCGTGATAGATTCGTTAAAGAATCAAGTGAAATGAAGGACAAGTAGTATTTTTTTTGGAAATGGATCAGACGATTGAACAAGAGAAAGATACAAAACTCTCGACTAGGTTCTTTGTTGCCTTAATGAAAAGGACTTTGGTGTCGAAATTGCTATAACTAGTGAATTGAAATTGCAGTGCATGAATTGGAATGCAAAAAAAAGTGAATTGAAATGTAACGAAATTAATTGCAAGAAAAAATAGTAAATTGAAAGACTGATCTGTATTAAAATTGCATGGAATTGAAGATACAAATGTGTAGTTTGTGTTTGTGTTGCTAGAGAGTTTGCTACGTTGTTCTAAACAAACTATTTATATTTTAGATATAATAATCAATTTTGAATTTCATTTAAGTGTGTCGTGTATCAATCTTCTAGTTGCAAATTCCATCTACCAATCTTCTTCAACTGCCACGTTCCTAGACTCCTTCACAACTTCAACTACTCATGTAATTGAAATTGACCTCAACCACCCACATTTGTTTTCCTACTACTTGGTTATCACACTTTTCAAATCCATAAAAATAGGAAGTATACTATTGGTGGATGTCTATCCATCTTGTAACCGTTTACAACTAAGTCACGTGTTCCTTTTTTTCTCCATTCGTGTCTCTAATGACCTCCTGCCACGTAGGACAACATTTTAGGGTGTCAATAGTATTTATGTCAAATACAAATCACATAATTATTTAATTATATATCCATATATATATAGAATAGATATTTAATAAGAGGGCTTCTATGTTTTAATAGAGAATTAAGAGAAAATATTTTAGAATTGTTATAACTAAAATTTAGTTGAATATTATTGTTGACAAAATAAAATTGAAAAGCATGTAGAACCCAATATCTTTAATAAAAGGCATATATTAACTATATTCCCCCTAACTGTTGACTCACATCCTTACAACATATACCTTTAAATTATTTTTCGTAATTTTCAAATTATTCTCATTCCATCATATTTTTGAGAGTTAATTTTCCTATTTCTCCTACAATATTCTCTCTCTATTTTTAAAAGTCTTTTAAATTAAAATTTAACCACAACCCAAATGTAGCGGACTACACTATTTATTAGCGAAGACTAAGGAGTAATCACTAAGGGTCCGTTTGGATACGAGAAAACAGTTTTTGTTTTTTTACTATTTACCCAGTTAAAAAAAAACACGTTTGACAAACGCTTTTACTGTTCACTTCTTTTTTCTCAAAAAAACTGTTTTATGTGAATAGTGTGTAAAAGTGGTGAAAACACCAAATACAACATTTAGTTATTTTTTTAGTTTTTTCACTGTTTAGGGTACCACCTCTGCCACCGCCCCCACCGCCGCCACCATCAACCACCATCACCCCCCACCACCGGTCGCCGCCACCGGCCCCCACCACCTCCGGCCGCCGCCTCCGCCTCCGCTAGTCACCCACCACCACCGCCCCCCGCCGCCGCCGGTCACCAATATCATTTTATTTTTCAATACAAATTTTCATCTAAACGTTTTTTTGTTTTTAGTTTTTTGCTGAAAAAAATAAAGACTAATACAAAAACAGTTTTTATATTTGAAGATAGAAAACAAATACAAAAAACAGGCTTCCAAACGCACCCTAAGGATTTTTCTAGAATTGGGTTCAAAAATAATCTAACATTATTTTTACTACAAACGATTATGATCTAGACAAACTCCCTAAGGATTTTTCTAGAATTGGGTTCAAAAATAATCTAACATTATTTTTACTACAAACGATTATGATCTAGACAAACTCTTTGGTAAGTAAAAACATGACATGTTTAAAAAAAAAACTTATAGAGACGAAAAAAAAACCCTACCAATTTACAATCAGTGGCATTATTCTATAGAAGCCTCTACATCTCTGTAGACTGTATAATTCTATGCCATGTGGACTATTGGGGGTCCTCCAAGTGGACTGAGCTATCTTCGTTGTCTTTTTTTTTCATATTTATTTTATATCACTGTTATTATGCATTTTGGCATTTTAAATTGGAATCCACAGTGATAAATGTCAAAAGATGTGCAATTATTGTTACAACCATCAGTTGGATTATTTGCTCTTAGAGCATTAACTTTTTATGGTGAACCAATAATGATACCCCCTCTCTCCCAATTATAAATCTTTTTTGAAATCCAACTGTTTTGATACCGTAATTTTTATTGGTAATTTTTATTGGTGTGATAATAAATAGAAAATTAATTTTATTATTAATTCCATCAAGTAATATAATGTTTGTAGTTTAAATATTTTATAACTTAAATAATTGAAGGGTAAATTAGTAATTTGATCAAATAAAATGACATTAACTTTACTTATTTCGGAATTGATTGAATAATAAATATGAATATTTAAATTGAGAAGGAGGAAGTATTAGTTATAAAATTATGACGGCGTGAGTTATATATGAGCATGAACATATATTGGCTTAACTAGATTTTAGGGTAACTCGGTCATATAAAGTAATCCATCTTGTTGTTAGTGCTTATGTATCTATTGCGATTGGGATTTCGAGGATTGGGATAATATTAATCTTGAAATCGAGTTTCGGATGATAAGTTTATTTTACATACATATTTTATTCTCAAATGTATATTTGTTAGTAGATAAAATTATTTATTTTAACTAATTTAGAAGTGTAATAATGATAAATGCATAAAACTTAATTTATGTAATAAAATAGTTGAATAAATCATTTTCAATGTCATTAAATTATATCTTACATGTGTGTTTTTCATTTATAGGTGTAAAATGAGAAATGAATCAAATGCACATGGATGAAAGTTGGAATATTCAAATGCACATGGAGAAAGAACAAAATGGGATGGAAAGTTATGTATATTCAAAGAAAAGAATATTTCATTTCTCTTTACAAGTTGTAATTTGATTCCAATATTTTTCTATAAATATGGATACATTTTGAGGAAGAAGGAGATGAGGAGAGCAAGGAGGACACCAAAAAAGAGAATAATTCATCTTCAATTTCGGGTTCTATTGTTCTTACTTTATTATTCTCTTTTAAGCATGTGTAACTAAATCGTCAACTAAGGTTGATGATGAAACCACTATTTATGAAATAAATTTATTTTAGTCTTTTATCAATTTTCATGTGTATGATTTAAATATTTATGATTTTCGCTTCATAGTATTAATTGTTTTAAATTTCTTTCACTATAAATATCATGTATTTATAGTAATTAAGAATTTTTATCACAATTAATCAAGTTTGGATTTGATGAGTTTATAAGTAAAAATCTTTGATATTATGTAATCCATTAAATTGCATACATATGATGCTTAGAATTTTACACTTTAAAGCGAAAGAAAATATATTTCTTGAAAATCTATTTTATTAGTGCGTTATTATTAAATCTTGAGAAAGTAATAAGATTGATTTCTAATTACTACTCTAAAATTGGATTTGATAAAGGAATACTTATAATTTTATGGATTAGTGGTGGTGGATTCCGATACCTTAGTATTTTCTCCCGATTATTCTCGCTTTAATTATTTGTATTTCGATATTGCATGTTTAGTATAAAAATCACTTTAATAAACAAACTTTGAGAAACTAGGTTAGTTTTAGATTAATTTGAGTTTAATTAAGTTATCTTTAAAACATTCTCTTGGGTTCGATTTCGTTCTTGCATAACCTAAATTACAATTAATTCGTGCGTTTGTGATTAATATTTTAAAACACATCACTGGATGAATACATTTTTCAAAAATATTATGAATTTGACAATACGCAAAGTATTGGACGATACAACGACCATGATCTTGATCTCATCGAAAAAATAGACTTTTTATAGAGGAACTTCTCAAATTTACTAGGGCCAAATTTTTTTTCCTCGCAATGGCTTGTGCTAATATACCTTATTTTTATCTTTGGTTATGTAATTTTCGTAGCGGCAAATTATGAGAACATCAAGACCTTTGTTGAAAAGGCAGAGGTTACATAGAGAAACATAAATTGAAGAAAGTTGTAAGGAAGCTGACTTGGAGGGATTGGGTAATCTGGACTTCAGTACTTCATACTTTCTTATATATGTTTTAATTACATTTTTATCATGGAGTTTTTGGAATGTTGATTATGGCTTGATATAAAAAAAATTAGTGTATGAGGTTATTGTTTATGCTACACTATCTTCATGATATATAGTATTCAATTCTCACATTTTACTCATTTGAAGTGATTATTATGTAGTAAAATTAAATTAGGCAAACGTGCATAATACCCCCGGGCTTTGAAGCAGTTGCAAAATATTCTTCTAGGCTTTTTTTACCCCCAATTCATTACCCTATGTTTTTTAAAGCTTGCAAAATACATCATTGTGCTTTGCTTAGCTCCAAATCACTACCCCGTGCTTTTCAAAAGTTGCAAAATACCCCACTTGAATATGTTTTACACAAAAATATTGACTATTTTGCCCTCTTGTCTTGTAATAACCCAATTTTAGTATTTTTTTATTACTTTTTTTACTTTTTCTTTCAATAATATAATTAATAATTCAAAACTTTATACACATATATTTATTTTTAAGGGTGTCCAAAACCGGTTCGGTTCCTTAAAAATAAGAATCGGAATCGAAAAAAAAAGCTATCAAAAATATTTCGTGAAAGGCTACGAAAAAATATATTTAATTCGTGAAAAAATATAAAAAATTTTGTATTTTTGTTTTTAGTAGAAACAATTAATAATAAATTGATAATACAAAATTTTAATTCGCAAAAAAATATATATAAATTTGTATATTTTTTTATAAGAAAAAATTAATAATAAAGTGATAATAGGGGGTATTTTGTATTTTTTCACTAAAAAAAATTAATTCAAGAAAAAATATATATATTTGTATTTTTTATAAGAAAATTTTAATAATAAAGTGATAATAGTGGGTATTATGCATTTTTTCACGAAAAAAATTTAATTCGTGGAAAAATATATATAAATTTGTATATTTTTTATAAGAAAAAATTAATAATAAAGTGATCATAGGGGATATTATGCATTTTTTCACGAAAAAAAATTAATTCACAGAAAAATATATATAAATTTGTATATTTTTATAAGAAAAAACTAATAATAAAGTGATAATAGGGGATATTATTCATTTGTTCACGAAAAAAATTAATTCGTGAAAATAAAATTTTGTATTTTTTTATAATAAAAAATTAATAATAAAGTGTGAATAGGCAGTATTATGCATTTTTTATGGAAAAAAATTTAATTCATGAAAAAATGCATAATGCCCCATATTCTCACTTATTATTAATTTTTTTATCATAAAAAAATATAAATTTTTTCAAGAATTAATTTTTTATTTTGGTAGCTTTTCATGAAATTGTTTTGGTAGTTTTTTTACTTATATTTTTGGTAGTTTATTTTTTGTTCCGGTTCCTATTTTTAAGGAACCAACCCGGTTTTGGACACCCCTAGAAATAAATATGTGTGTAAAGTTTTGAATTATTAATTATATTACTGATAGAGAAAGAAAAAAAAATATTAAAATTGGGTTATTGCAAGACAAGGGAGCAAAATTGTCAATATTTTTGTGTAAAACATATCGAAGAAGAGTATTTTGCAACTTTTGAAAAACATATGGTAATGATTTGGAGCTAAGTAAAGCACATGGGGTATTTTGCAACCTTTGAAAAACATAGGGTAGTGAATTGGGGGTAAAAAAAGCCGAGAGAGTATTTTACAACTGCTGTAAAGCCCAAGGGGGTATTATGCATTTTTGCCATTAAATTATGAAAAGAAAAAAATTGAAATAAATTTTTAGGTATATGTTCAACAATATTTGTATCAAGTGCGAGACTTTAAAAAAGTTACTTTCCAATTTGAAAGTCTAACACTGTGTTTGGAATTAAATTATTTGGGATTTAGAATTGGAATGGAATTGTTAATGAAATAGAATTACATTTATGTGTTTGGAATAAACAGTAATTTAAGTGAAACATGATTTCATTTGTGTGTTAGAATGCTAACAGAAATAAGAAAGACTATTTTATCTTTTACTTTTTTACTCCTATTATAAAAAGGTATTCGATACAAATGTGATACATCTTAATGCAATGTAGTACAAATATTAATCAATATATTTTATTTTTTATTCTTTTTACCTATCTTTTATTACAATGAGTTGTTTATGAAAATTTCTAAAGAACCTATAATATTCAAATTAGATATATTAATAAAAATAAAAATAAATTTCACCAAATTTAAAACCTTAGAAGCTAAACATAACCTGGAACACACTTCATTACTATGGTAATTATTATTAAAATTATTTAAAGAATTTTTACAAGATATATATAAGTTCAACAAATTTCTCATAATTTGAAAAATATTACATTGCTATATATATATATATATATATATGTATGTGAGCATATATAATTAACAAGGGAATCTATAAGCCTTATTGGTGAATTTTTTTAAAAAATTAACAAGTAGCACTACTTTATAAGTATGTGATAGGTATAAAAAATATATATAAATTGCATCAATTTGTATTTTTAAATTATTTATATATAGAATACACACACACACATATATATATATAAGAACCCAATTTCACATTGTATTTTCTTTTAATGATAATAACTGTAAAAAAATTATTAAGAGCAAAAGAGGTGATGTTACCAAAATAAACAAAATAAACGCATGAAAAAATTACGAATTATGCAAAACTAAAGCTAATAATCTATAAGATTATATATAAAGATGCACTCATTTTCACGTTTTACTTACAATATAAGGATTAAAATATATAAGGATGAGAATAGTAGAATACTACTAGATGCAAATCGTAGAAAAACAAACAAATAATAAATGTGTTGTTTTATGGAAATAAAATAAGAGTATTTAAATAAAAAGGAAAGAAATATAAGAAAATGAAATTCCACGAAATCCGGCAATCTTTCCAATAATTTCATAAAGCATGAGATTTTCCTATGAAATCCCATGAAATATCATTTTTTTTTTTAAATCCCAAGTTTCCAAACAATTCCAATTTCAATTCCAAGTCTAGTCTCCTTAAATCTGGAGTTCCAAACACAGTGTAAATACCCAGGCATAAGAGTGAAACATAAGGCCATAGCAAAGTAACATAATTCTTCCAAATTGTGTTATTTACCATTATTAGAAAAGAAGGTGATATTGAAAATTTATTTAGTTTGTACTTTGTAGTTCTTTGGTTCTACCTCATTGAGGTTAACGTATATTTAGTATATCCATAAAAACCCAAAAATAGGAAAACAAAGTGACATCCAAAATGGTGAGAGTGAGTAGAGTTCTTCTCAGAGATGTAGGGTTAGGAATCAGCAAAACCCTTTCAGAAATACTAGTTTGCCCTCTATCCAAACAGCCCTTAAGGTAATACCTACTGGTTTGCCTATATATAAATATATATATATATATATAAATATATATATATATATATGCACCCAGAAACCAATTACAGTTTCTTCCCCCAATTTGTCTTCCTCAAAACCCTAAATTCTGATTTTATTTATTTTTATTATTTTTCTGTTTGATTGTTTGTTTCCTTGCAGGTTTTGTGAGAAATCAAATTCTCTGATCAGCGACGCAATCGGCGTTTCTTATCCTGTGAGTTCTAATTCTTGATTATCAATCTCGAGTCTTTGTTAATTTGGTGAATTGTGTATATATTTAAGCATTTTTTCTCAAAACCCTAGAAAATAATCAGCCTTTGATGTTCCAATGTGGTGTGAGTCGGGAGTAATCAGAGTTTAATTCATGGAAATTACTATATTGCTATAACATTTGATCGGCTAGATACGAATTTTTTTTAACTTTGATGCTAAAATGTGGTAGAAATGGGGAGTAATTGGCATTGCTTGTCCTGTGAGTTCTCATTGTCGAATATCAATACGAGTCTTTGTTGATTTGGTTAATTGGGTATAGCATTACTGAAGCATTTTCCTCAAAACCCTAAAAACTATTCACGCTTTGATGTTCCAATTTGGTATGAACTGCGGAGCTGAGTTTATGAAAATGCTAAATTATTGTCACACAGTGATCAGCTAGATACTAGCATTATTTTTTCCCCTTGTATATTTTGGCATTTTCAGCAATACCCTGAAATTGTTAAAGCTTTGATGTTCCCATTGTGGTAGGATTTAGAAATTTTTGGTGTCGAATTTATGAGAATTGATAAATTACTATGAAACATTGCTCAGCTAGATAATAGCATGTGAATTTTGTCTTTTGTACTTGTTCGCTCCAAAAAATAATCGGCCGAATAGCAGAGCCGATTATGTTTGTTTTCGTAGGGTGCAGGCGTGCCAGAACTGATGACGGGGATCAACCGGTTCAAATGAAACGAGTTTTCGTCTCTTTTCAACATGTGGAATAGAATTAGACGATTTGTACGAGAGAGAACTCAACTCACACGAATGGGTTCTGATTGCCTCAACAAAGAGTACTTTGGGTAACCGAAAGAATAAAAAGTGCGATTGCAAGGCAAAATAAATTGCGATAATTGAAATGAATTGAAGGTGCGATTGCGAAGAAATTAAAGAAACTGAGAATTGAAATAAAACATGGAAAATAAATGGTATTGAAAGGACGATGACAAGAAAAATAAATTGAACAATAAAGATAAAGATTGCTAAACACAATAAAAAGACATGATTTTTGTGTTTGGTCAGGGACCTCTAAAACAAAGGTCTTCTATTTTATTTATACTAAAATAATGAAGTGCTCAACAAGAAATTGAAACCTAATTAAAATCAGTATCCTAAACATATACGATTTCATCCTATCATATCATTTCCTTAAGAAATAAAAAAAAAAAAAACAAATTCTAACTCTATTAGAAATTTTCCAAAAATGAACTTCGGCTTTCTTGATCGCCACTTTTTCTCTCGGCCCACTTCGGCTCCAAATCGGCATGCTCCAATTAATGTCGGCCCGGTTTAATTAAATATCGGCATGCTGCCGTTAAAAAAAAAACGCTTGCTTATTTTGGGTGCAAACAGTACTTGGGCATTATCCGCAATGCCCTAAAATATTGAAGCTTTGGTGTTCCAATCTGATGTGAAATGGAGTAATCAGAGCTGAATTGTAAACATCAAACTTCTATTGCATTCACAGTTCACCAACTAGTTACTAGCGTGTGAATTAGTTGCTTGAATAGTTGGGCAATTTCCGCAAAATTTTAGAAGATCTAAGCGTCGGTGTTCCAATGTGGGTGAATTGGGCAAATCCGAGCTGAATTCCCATACACTAAGACCAGCGAGATAATAGTATCTAATTATTAATTATTATTTTTTATTTATCTTGTATGCTTTTGGGTTTTCCTTAAAACCCTTAAATATTAGTGCTTTGATGTTCCAATGTGCTGTGAATTGGGATTATTTAGAGCTGAATTCATGATAAACACTAAATTAATATCACATTGATCAGCTAGTACTAGTATGTGAAAAAAATCTCATGCTTCTTTATATGGTAGATTGTGGATGGAATTCCTTGCCTTGTACCTACTGATGGGAAGATAATTGAAACTGATGACACGGTGAAACCTGATGGCAATAAGGAAACTGAACGACAAGGAGGTAGCTCGTAAGGTCATGAATTGCGGAGTAGGCGCAGGTAGCCCCTATGATTAATTGTTAGATGTGGGATGCTCATTGCGTGGATCATTATTTTCATGGGGTTCTTTAAATAATTTAGAGAATCTCTTTACAGGAAATAATTTTGGAATATTTTGTACCAACATGTGAACGGCTTATTTATGCTTCGACTCTTTTTTTTCTCATAATCAGGTGATCATTGCTTAAACTTGTGGACAACTAGTAGTTGTTTTGTATCCATTCTTGATGATATTCATGTGATTGAAGTAGTCCATTGCATTTAATTCCTAGCATAGTGTTTCTTCCTACTAGAGGTGGCAAATTTTACCCAAACCCACCAACCCGCTCTCAAATTTTGGGTTATTGGGTGAGTGGTTTGAGATGCGGACACTAACGGGTTGGGTTATAAACACTCCTCAATTTAAAAACCCTACAGCCTCTCTGTCTCTCTCTCACTCTCTTTTTTGCCTCTCGCCTCTCTCTCTGGCCCCTCGCCTCTCTGCTCCTCTCATCTCGCCTCTCTCCTCCTTTCATCTCGCCTCTCTCTCAAGCGTTAGTATACATACATATATATATATGTGTGTGTGTGTGTGTGTATCAACGATTCTCTCTCTGTTTTAAAGATGTTGGGCTCTTTCTCCTTTCAGCCCTTCTTTCTCTCTCTATATATATATTTATATATATAAATATGTATAATTACTTTATTAACATACATATTAGGGATCCATTCATTAAAGAATTTTGTTTTTTTTGAAAATTAAATCAAATCTCATGAAAAAAATTCAGGAATTTAGTTTTTGATGTGTGCATATATATTTTCCAGGAAATGGCCTTTCTCCTCTCAGGCCTTCTTTCTCTCTCTATATATATTTATATATATAAATATGTATAATTAGTTTATTAACATACATATTAGGGATCCATTCATTGAAGAGTTTTGTTTTTTTTGAAAATTAAAATCAAATCTCATGAAAAAAATTCAGGAATTTAGTTTTTGATGTGTGTATATGTATTTTCCAGGAAATGGTCTTAATGTTGGAAATCGAAATCAAAATTTAATTGAATTATAACAAAAAATTTACTCTTTGGTTGTGTGTGTATATATATATATAAAAGTGTATACACTTTGGGGGTTCTGAGTTCTTGTAAATATAACTCAAAATTGGTTTGGAAATTTTGAAGAATGTTAATGTTTTTTTTTTCCAAAAAAATGTTAATGTTTGATTTGTAAACATATGTATATATATGTATATAAATATATAGATTTTGGGGGTTATGATGGTGTTGGATAAATTTATTTTATTTTATTTTGAATTACATGTATATTATATACATACATATATATATATATACACACATAAATGCGGGGCGCGGGTTGACCCGACGTGTTTGTGACCCTCTAAAGCGGATTGAGAATGGGCAAATGACCCGTTCTTGACCCGCCCATTATCAACCCAACCCAAACCCGCCCGTTTGCCACCTCTACTTCCTACAGTTGATCTTTGCCCTTAAGTCTTTTATCCTGGATACATTTAACAGGTTTCATTTATGATTGCTTTTTATCTTGCACAAGAAATAGGTTCAATCCTCATTTCTTGTTCTCTCTCTGGGATGTGGGAACTTTTTAAAATTTATGTGCAGTTTCTAGATACTATGGACATCTACCTTGTCTGTGCCATGTGATTACGTGTGCATAGCTTTTGAATCTTTGCAGAAAGCTTCAATTTTATTTACCTTCAGATGGAACCATAACAGTTGCGATGCTTAACGCTTAAGCAGCAATATTGGTCTCAAAGACTATATGTTCAATCTCAACCTTGGGGCCTTGTGCTTTGAAGCACAAGACCTAGGATTTGTTTTTCGCTTAGACACTGAACGTTTCACTTGCAGACTATGATTAAGAAGATTTTTTCTACCTACCACAAGCATTCTTGGCCTACATACTTGTGCTACGTTGCAGTTGTATGAATTTTAAGAAATAGGAGTCATTGTTTGGAGCAATGATATTAACTTGGATCATCAAGTGTAGGAATTCATTGTTGGGTTTGGCAGCATCCATATTATGTAAATATACTAATATGTAGGTCTGCTGTTGGAGACACACTTCCCTCCTTTATGTCACAATGTCCTGATTCGATACCAAGAACTAGTCACTTGTGGAGTTTTAATCTCGAGACCATCCTGAACACTCCGATGTGAGAAAAAACACATCTACGCCGACTAGTTCCTCAGGCCAAGCTCTTGCGTCCTTGCAGGAACCGCTCAGAATTCATTTCATTACACCTAGGCTGGCTTTAATACCACCATCCCAATGGGCCAATTCACCCCTTAAAGGACCACTCACTTGTGGGTTTTCTAGCACCCTTGTATGAACCCCAAACTACCCAATAGATATCAGATACGAGACGTTGACACTTAGCATCTTTAATTAATCAACACTAACTAATGAAATTTTCTATGTTTCTTCTAAGAAATAAGGGATTTCCTCACCTCTAAAGGCTCAAGCATGATTTATATGGATGTTTAATTGCTTCACTTGACATCCTTCTCTATTGAACTGCTATCCTACTCTGAGACATCTTGGAGCTTACTTGATGGATTTTTTTGCATGTGATTGGCAGAACAATATTTCAACAAGGGGAGAATCCATAGTTCTTTACTGTTGAAGTTCATAGGGTTTTCTTGATTCTGAGAAACGACACTTTAAAAGATATCTGCGGAATTGTGATATTTTGTGGAAATTTTAGGATTAAGCTATCATCCTGACACTTCCATGGTTGTGACTGCTTTGTATATAGCGCACGAACTCTGAGCAGTTACCGTAATTCTGTCACCCCTACACAAGTAACACAACTAATGTTGAAGAGGAGTTCGGTTTTACAGAGTAACTTAATAGTCTGGGACTAAACATGTCTACCAGTGAATCATGGCATGTAAATGCATGAGCCTACTGTATATTAAAATGCAAGGGAAAGGGAATTCAACTCTAGCTGTTTTTTTGCTTTTAGGAGGGGTCTGAGATTCCATAAGTGCTTCCAAATACCTTGTTCTAAGCAGGGGATGAAGGCCTTTGATTTCCATTTGGAATGAGAAATGTTTAGAAAATGTTGAACCTTTTTGATTAGTGTCATTTGGGATCTAATTCGAAAATCTCAGTTGCAAAAATTCCCAATAGCCTTGTATTCTTGATTTCTATATTGGATATGCCAGTTTTTTTGGATCTTCACATTCATGACTATGGAGAATAATTGATTAGATACAAGATTGGGAGTTCTATTCATTTACTGTAGTTGGAGGAAGTCTGCAGTCTAGCCCATCCAATTTAGCTTGAATCTTCTTACAGGTAATAATGAAGAGCAAAATACTTCTTCCAATAGTGGATATGTATTGTGCTCTTTGTCTAATCATATTTTTTTACTATTATTATAACCCGAGTATTCGGGGCTTACATCTCTACTAATTCACGAAATTCATACAAAACGTCGTTCTCACATGAATTGGTTAAAAAAGATATTAATCCACGAAATCCATACAAAACGACGTCTCCCACATGAATAGGTCAGATCAGTGTTTGACCTAATAGTAAAAGCTTTGTCAGAGTAACAATCAAATCATGAAGGGTTGCAATCATAGAACAACTATGTGTGATTCAAATGAAACTAGGTTGTTATTAAACGTAAATGAGTGTTACTAATTTTATGGGATTAAGTTTTTAGACATTAATGGTAAGATCATTGTTTGTTTAAAGAGTAAAAGTTATGTCAACTAGCAAAGTGTAGATTCAAATCATAAAGCAACTACTTCAAGGAAAAAGTATTCAAATATATCTGCAGTCTATTATCTCCTAACGCATACAAAGATATATATAAGTAACATTTGAATTTTATATCCCAATGAAAGAGAATCTACATTTTATGGTAAAATATAAAGGTTAATTTCAATATACCCTCTCTACTATTAAAATTAATCAATTAACCTCTACGATGTTCGGATTATCCCCTATGTTTTTCAATTTAATCAACTACCCTCTTATGTCCAGATTATCCCATATACTTTTCAATTTCAATCACATTGCCCTTCACCCTCACATTTCATCAATATATATATATATATATATATATTCAAATAAATATATAAAATTCGAAAAAATATATAAAATTCAAGAAAATATAAATTTTAAAAACAATATATAAATTTTGAAAATATATATATCTTTCAAAAAATATATATATTTCAAAAATAATAATATTTGAAAAATATATATAAAATTTGAAAACAATATATAAATTTTGAAAAAAATATATATCTATCGAAACAAATATAAATTTTGAAAAAATATATATAAAATTTGAAAATAATATATAAATTTTGAATATATATATATTTCGAAATATATATAAGTTTCGAAGAAAAAGATATATTTCGAAATATATATTCACACGACACAAAAAGTGCACACTAAAACTTGGCTAGTGAGATTTTAAATATGTTCAATTCCCCAATGATGGAAGAAATAATATATTTTTTTCATATATGGATATTTAAAAAATATAAAAGACCATTTTTATTATTAAAGTTCTGCCGTGACAAAGTAATAACACCCATAAGAAAGAAAATTAATATAATAAAGTTTCATCACCATTAGTATAATATAGGGGTGTTCAAAATTATCGGTTTTTTCGGTTACTTAAATAGTGGAACCGGCAAACCAATTTTGACCGGTTCCAGCGAACCGATTTTGAACACCCTAAAATTCAGAACCGGAATCGAACCGATTCCTTCTATTTTATTATATGTGTAACATATGAACATATTGAAATTAGATACATGCAATTTTACTACTAACTATGTTAATTGTCTTTGGCGTTCAAGAGCTGAGAATTATATTTTTGTATGACTTGTGCGTACAACCTAGACATTTGTGTGTAATGGGAACAATAATTACCTCCAATCTTGCAGTTGCCACAAAATCTGAGGAAATTAATCGAGATAGTGAAATAATGTTTAGAGCAATGGAGTATTCAGAAAAATGAAAAAAATTGTATGAGTTTGTTAATTTATGAAGGTTGTAGAAGACTATATACTTTGTAAATCAACTTGTATAAAGAGTTCTAGTTTTATACTGTGACTATTGGGTGTACATTGTGCAACCAACCTGCGTATATATAAACAATGGGATTTGGTAGTTTGAGTAATATGGGGTAACAATACGTGTGTGATAGTGAGTTATATTTATACTCTAGTGCTTCATAATAATCCACAAGAGAGCAGAGCTCTTGCTATGATTTTTGTTCACGAATACAATTGATCCTCATTTTTCTTCACGAATACAATCGAACTATTTCTCTCCCCAAAAATTAAACCGCTATTAATGAATAAGATAAAGAGAGAGAAAAATAAAAGAATCACTATAAAATACTAGAAAGATAATTAGAAGCCGTCCTATATCAAATTTAGTTTGTAATAATTTTATACCGAAAGATTAAAGGCATGGTAAGGGAGAGTTAATACTAATATAAATATAATTTCATACCTCGAAAGATATTGTAACGAGTGAAAAAATTGTTGTATTTTTTCTTCCCAATTATCTTTAGCAATGAACTTCCACAGCTTGGATTTCCAATCTTTTGAATCATTGACATATGAGCGGTTACCATAGTTCTGTCACCATTATTCAAATAATGTTTACAGTAAGTTCTTTTCACTTATAGTTAAACTTCTTTTGATTATTGCCATTAGGGATCCAATTCTGAAAATTAGGATTCTGCCCAGTTGCATAATTCCCAATGGACAAGCCTTCTATTCTTGATTTCTAAATACCATATGCCATGATCTACATATTCATGACCATACAGATAGGGTAAAATACACATTGACCGCCTTGAGATATGAGATATTAATTATAATTTTATCCCCAATAGTTTATTGACGTTCAATTTAAGTGATCGGGGTTGTGAAATGATTTATCTACTCATAACTATTTTTCATGAGCTTAAATGTCTTTACATCTACTCGAGGGTATTCTAGATATTTCACCTCCGAAAAAGTGATGACATAAGCGTTAATAGAGTTTGATCACGCCGGAAGTTCAACTGAAAATGGTATTTGTTATAATTTATAAATTTGAGGGGGTCTATTATAATTATTCAAACTGACAGATTCCATACGTATGACTTGTCATGCAACTCTCTACTACATTCACCACTTTCAACATCAACAGCTTGAGTGCCTTATCCTCATGCATGCACCATTCGTTTTTGTCAAAGGAAAGCTTGAGTGAGCAAAATGATTACTTCCTTCTCTGCCAGCACATGATGGTATTCATGTTTGCTTTGTTCTCTCATCTGCCTATATATATGGCAGATATGTGTGTGATATAAGTGAGTAGTGGTAGTAAAAACAGAGAGAGATATATATACTGTGTAATATATATACAAGAGTGATACACGAGAGATATAGAAACCTTGTGAGTTTCTGTGAGTGAGAGTGTGTACGGTTGAGTCGAGTTGATAGCGGTTGTCGTATCCTCCTCCCGAACACCATTTGTTTTCAACCGAAATTATTGAAACAACTCTCAAAGTGGACGTACCCGTGTTTTTTGGGGAACCACTATAATATCTTGTGTCAATTGTGTGTGTGTTTGCATTAGAATTGGTTATCCGCACAACAAAGTGGTATCAGAGCTGTTTTTCGAACAACAGAGTCGATTGTTTATCCACTATTTCGAAGCTCAATTCTACGCAAATCATCACACCACCTATATATTCGACTGACCCATCTCCGGAAGAAGCTAACCACGTCGAGAATAGCCTCACGCGCCACCGCACGCATCGCCTGAAGCTCGGAGCGTGGAAGTTCACGGTGTCACGCGCCTCACGCGTGATCAACCTCCAGCGCGCGTGAGTCCCACGCGCCGCCACCCTGCAACGCGCGTGAATCCCACGCGCAGCACGCGCGCAAGCTTTGCAAAAATTACAATTTGGCCCCTCAGCTTTGCCAAATTACAGTTTTGCCCCACAGCTTTGAAAAATTACAGTTTTGCCCCTCAACTTTGCAAAATTATAGTTTTGCCCCTCGCTAGTGTTTTGACTGTTCCGGACTCATCCGAACTCGGATTTGAGCGCAGTCAGAGGCAATCTTAAGGTTTTTGACCATTCTGGATGCAACGGTACACTCCGTTTTGCGTGATTCTACTCTGAACATATCAAACAAGCCAAGGAGAGCTTACATTTGATCTGGTTCAATGGAAGATTCAGGATCCGGTGCCATGATTAAATTATCAGCGTCGAATTATTCCATATGGAAACCCCGTATGGAGGATCTGTTAAATTGCAAGGATTTGGCAGACCCGTTAGAAAATGAAGGCGAAAAACCACTAGCAATCACGATAAGAGATTAGACCAAGATGCACAGAAAGATGATTGGCCAAATCAGACAGTGGATTGACCACTGTGTCTTTCACCATGTTGCTCAAGAGACCAACGCCTATGAGCTCTGGAAGAAGCTCGAGGATATGTATCAAGCCAAGACAACTCAAAACAAAGCGCTTCTTATGATGCGACTAGTCAATTTGAAGCTGAAGAACGGAGCTTCTGCAACCGAACACACTAGTGAGTTTCAGAGCCTGGTGAACCAGTTTGCATCTGTAGAGTTAGATATTGGCGATGAAACTCAGGCACTACTTTTGCTCAATTCCTTACCTCCCAATTGGGAGACACTGGTGGTTTACCTCGGTAACTCAGCTCCCAAACTCTCTATGGCGACAGTCAAGGATGCCATATTCAGTGAAGAAGCCCGAAGAAAGGAAACCGGCATGAATCAAACACATGCGTTTGTCACCGAAGGTCACGGACGATCTTACGGAACTGGTAGAGGCAAAAGCAGAGGCGGAACTAGAGGAAGGTCCCAAAATCGTGACCGACCCAGCAACGACAAAAATCCACAAAAGAATAACTATGTTTTTTATCATTGTGGTATTGCGGGACATTTGAAAAAGAATTGCCGCAAACTCCAAAGGGAGCAAGGTCAAAGCAACCACCAGCCACAGAATGAATATGGCAACACACTAGTCACTGTTGCAGGAGATATCACTATATGCTCAGTCGATGAAGAGGTATGCCTTCACGCTGGAAGCAATGAAGCCGAGTGGGTGATTGACACATCAACATCTTATCACGCCACTCCCCACAGTGATTTCTTCACCACGTACAAAGCAGGAGACTTTGGTACAGTGAGAATGGGAAATACAAGTTTCTCGAAGATCGTGGGTATCGGTGATATCCAGATCATGACCTGTATTGGCTGCAGTATGGTCTTAAAAGATGTGAGATATGTGTCAGATCTGCGTCTCAATCTTATTTCAGGTACAACTTTAGACCGGGAAGGCTATGGCAACTATTTCAGCAATGGCATCTGGAAGCTAAAAAAAGGAGCCATTATTGTTGCTCGAGGAAAGATACACGACACTTTATACACTACCCATGTGAAGGTGATTTCAGACAGTCTCAATGCAGTTGAAGATGCGACTTCACCAAATTTGTGGCACAAAAGACTCGGTCACATGGGAGAGAAATGGTTGTTTACATTAGCTCGGAAAAAGCTAATCACAGTATCAAAAGGTATTCATTTAAACCCTTGTGATCACTGTTTATTTGGAAAGCAACATAGAGTCTCTTTTAACTCAACTGCCAACAGAAGATCAGAGTTGTTGAGTTTGATTCACACTGATGTGTGTGGTCCTTTAGAAGTTGATTCTTTAGGCGGTAGCAAATATTTTCTCACCTTCATTGATGATGTTTCACGAAAGGTGTGGGTATATTTTCTGAAAACAAAAGACCAGGTACTCGATTACTTCAAAGCATTCCACGCCATGGTTGAGCGGGAAACTGGAAAGAAGCTGAAGTGCCTTCGATCATACAATGGAGGCGAGTACACTTCTAATGAGTTCCGAGTATACTGCGTTGAACGCGGTATCCAACATGAGAAGACGGTCCCATGTACCCCACAACATAATGGTGTAGCCGAAAGAATGAATCGGACCATTATGGACAGAGCCAGAAGCATGATCAGTATGGCTAAGTTGTCAAAGCCATTCTGGGGTGAAGCCGTTAGAGCCGCCGTTTACCTGATCAACAGATCACCATATGTACCACTCCAGTTCGAAGTACCAGAAAATGTATGGACTGGAAGAGATCCCTCATATTCTCACCTGAGAGTATTTGGGTGCAAGGCATTTGCACATGTATCCAAGGAGCAAAGACAGAAGCTCGATCTGAAATCAACTCCATGCATCTTCATCGGATATGGAGACAAAGAATTCGGATACAGACTATGGGATCCAGAAGCGAAGAAAGTCATCAGAAACAGGGATGTTGTGTTCCAAGAGAACCAGACATACAAAGACACTGAAGAAACCACAGAGTCCAGTGGTGCGAGTTCCAGTGTTACAAATATCATCCCAGATCCTGTACCAGTACAGTTCATCCCTGAAAATGAAAAACTGCAGGATGCAATTTCAGAAGCAGATGAGGAACCTGAAGGTGTTGAGCAGGGGGAGCCATTAACCCCTCCACCATAAGCTACAGAACCAGAATTAGCTCCTCCAGAGCCTCAGACAAGGAGATCTGAAAGAGGCCGACCTCTGATTCCGTCGATGAGATATCCGGAGTCAGACTACATTTTGCTTACTGATGAAGGAGAGCCATAATGCTTTCAGGAAGTAACTACCCATACAGACAAAGGTAAATGGGTAGAAGCTATGCAAGAAGAGATGAATTCCTTGCAGAATAACCAAACTTATGATTTGGTGAGACTTCCGAAAGGCAAGAAAGCATTAAATAACAGATGGGTGTTCAAGCTAAAGAAAGACTCCAACGAAAAGGCGATAAAACACAAAGCCCGGTTGGTCGTCAAAGGATTCCAACAGAAGAAAGGCATTGACTTTGACGAGATTTTTTCACCAGTTGTGAAAATGACCTCAATTCGGGTGATACTCTGATTGACAGCTAGTCTGAATCTAGAGCTTGAACAGATGGACGTCAAGACAACATTCCTCCATGGAGATCTCCAGGAGGAAATTTACATGGACCAGGCAGAAGGTTTTCATGTTACATGGAAAGAGCATATGGTTTGCAAACTGAAGAAGAGTCTCTACGGCCTCAAGCAAGCTCCGAGGCAATGGTACATCAAGTTCGACTCATTCATGGTGGGTCATGGATACAAGAGGACTTCTGCAGATCAATGCGTCTACATTCAGAAATTCCCGGATGGTAATTTCGTTATTCTATTGTTGTATGTTGACGACATGTTGATAGTTGGACATGATGCTAATATGATTAGCAAGCTGAAGCAAGAGCTGTCCAAGTCCTTTGATATGAAGGACCTAGGCCCATCTCAACAGATATTGGGCATGAAGATTGCTTGTGACAGGAAAGCCAAGAAACTGTGGTTGTCACAAGAGAAGTACGTTGAATAGGTGATTGCAAAGTTCAACATGGGAAATGCCAAGCCAGACAGTACTCCGCTGGCTAATCACTTCAACCTGAGCAAGAGATCGTGTCCCTCTTTTACGAAAGAAAAAGGAAGAGATGGAATCAATTCCTTACTCTTCAGTGGTTGGAAGCTTGATGTATGCAATGGTCTGCACCAGACCAGATATAGCTCACGCTGTAGGCGTTGTGAGCAGATTTCTCTCGAATCCAAGCAAAGACCATTGGGAAACAGTCAAGTGGATTCTGAGGTACCTGAAGAGTACATCTAAACTATGCTTGTGCTATGGGGGAGCAGAACCAATCTTGGAAGGCTATACATATTCAGATATGGCCGGCGACATTGACAGCAGAAAATCTACATCGGGATTTCTCTTTACTTTTGCAGGGGGAGCCGTGTCATAACAATTCAAATTGTAGAAGTGTGTTGCCTTATCTACAACAGAAGCAGAATACATTGCTGCAGCGGAAGCTGGAAAGGAAATGTTGTGGGTGAAGAGGTTTCTCCATAAACTGGGTATTATTCAGAAAGAATACAAAGTACATTGTGACAGTTAGAGTGCTCTGGACTTGAGCAAGAATTCAATATACCATTCCCGTACGAAGCATATTGACATTCGCTATCACTGGATACGCGAAGTGATGGAACAACAATTACTGAAGATTGTTAAGATCCATACAGACAAGAACCCTGCTGATATGTTGACTAAAGTTGTTACTCGAGATAAGCTGGAGCTATGCAGAGACATAGCCCGAATGGACATCAACTGAAGCGCAGAGGGAAACGTTCTTCTCCTATGGGTATGGAAGGGGGAGAATTGACAGATTCCATACGTATGCATGCAAGTCATCAACTTGTCATGCAACTCTTTGCTACATTCACCACTTTCAACATTAACAACTTGAGTGCCTTATCCTCATGCATGCACCATTTGTTTTTGTCAAAGGAAAGCTTGAGTGAGCAAATTGATTACTTCCTTCTCTGCCAGCACATGATGGTATTCATGTTTGCTTTGTTATCTCATCTGCCTATATATATGGCAGATATGTGTGTGATATAAGTGAGTAGTGGTAGTAAAAACAGAGAGAGATATATATACTGTGTAATATATATACAAGAGTGATACACGAGAGATATAGAAACCTTGTGAGTTTCTGTGAGTGAGAGTGTGTACGGTTGAGTCGAGTTCAGGGGCGGATCTAGGCAGCAGTGTTAGTGGGGGCTAAAGTTTTTTTTTTTGGATTTTTGGGGTATAAATGACATATATTTATTTCAGTAGGGTTTAAAACAAATTTTTAGTTGGGGCTTATTTGTAAAAAAATCTAAATTTTGTGGTACTTAAGGTAAAAAAAAAAAATTCAGTGGGGGTTAAATACTAGATATCTAAAATTTTAGGGTAAAAACTATAAAAGAAATAAAATTCAGTGGGGGCCATGGCCCCCACTGGGCGTGAATTGTTGTCGTATCCTCCTCCCGAACACCATTTGTTTTCAACCGAAATTATTGAAACAACTCTCAAAGTGGACGTACCCGTGTTTTTTGGGGAACCACTATAATATCTTGTGTCAATTGTGTGTGTGTTTGCATTAGAATTGGTTATCCGCACAACACAAACAACATGAGATGCGAGTGTAATATATTATATTTCAAAAAGTTATAACTCTAATTTAGCCTAGAGTAATTGATTAGATATAGGCTTATAGCATTGGAAGTTCCATTCAGTCTAGGCCATCAAATTTGGGACGAATCTCCTTATAGGTGATAATGAAGAGCGACATTGCTTTTCGAGTCACCTCGCCGTTCATTACTCTGAAAATGCATTATATACCAATACTTTTGTACAGTTTTCGAGCTTGGCTCGAGTTTAGGTTGAGCCTTCAAGTGTATAACTCGACATTGTTTCGGCTCGCCAAGCTCAAGCTAGACTCATTCGAGAATGACATCATGATTTGTCATTTCTATAAAAATAAAAAATAAAAATCTTAGCAATTTCGTGTCCAATTTTCAACGAAATCACCTTTCACGTTCACAAACCTAACTTTAACAACATACCCAGACAGGATTGTTCGACTTTCACAAGCCGGAACCATTCCTACTTTCACGAGTACGTTCACAAGTAACAAACAATTTCGGGACTAGTCGGGATTGACTCTTTTAATAAACAAACCTAATCATTTGCAACGATATTAAATTGGTATTTACAATAAATTAGGATAAATTGAAGTAGTATTAGGTTTTTAACTAATCCATTTGTCTTGTAGAATACAAAAAAAAACACACACACAAATATATATATATATATGCAAATAGTTTTCTCATGTCATGGTCAAGAGTAACATCTCTTTAGGTACAACCATTGTGTTGAACCCTCCCATTCCTAACAAGCCTTCCAAACCACGCGAAACACAACTGACCAACAAAATGACCTATTACTTGCTACCAGAATTGATCTCTCTCTCTCTCTCTCTCTCCTATTAAGCTTGTAACATATGTTAAAATTTGTACTAAACCAATGGTTATCAAGAAGTTGGTGGCTTTTATATGTAGTTTCATTGGCCTGAAAGCGCGGCGAAGAATCAAAGACTCATCAATATGTTATGAGGCTATTGCAGCCAATTTTGTGGGAGATAATGAATATCGAGGAGGAGAACCTGCACGTAGTGAGGCTGTAAATGAGGTTCGGTGTTGTTGCGTATGTTTATCGAGATTAAAGGAGGGAGACGAGACACGGGTGCTTCCTTGCCTGCATGAATTCCATAGAGTGTGTGTGGATAGGTGGTTTAGTGTTTGTCGGAAAACATGTCCAATGTGCCGGTTCTCGATGGAAGAAGAAGGCAGTTCTCAGAAGAGAGAGGAGTTTACTGAGGACATGATGATTTGGTTTTCTTCCTTTCATGTTGCTGGATTCTGAGTTTGTGCAGCATTACTCTCTCTCTCTCTCTCTCTCTCTCTCACACACACACACACACACACACACACAATTTGAATAACAAGATATTGTTTGGCTTCTGATGTCTCAAATGCTTTTACATGAAATTTGAATACAAAGATGCCTAAAGTCCAACAAGGATGATTAAGAGATTAGTGTTCCTCGTTTTTGTGTTCAAGACTTTTGTCCCCACTAATTTACCGGATTCGTGAATAGTACAACAAGGATGATTAATAGATTACTAGTATTCTTCGTTTTTGTGTTCGAGACTTTTGTCCAGACTAATTTACGGAATTCTGAATAGCGACTCCTCTCCACACAGATCGACTAAATTAGCTCGAATTTGTGTTCCTCATTTTGGATTTGATCGCACATTATTGTTGTTTCTCCTCCTCTTCGAGAATAGGGAAGTTTTACCATTAGGTTAGGTACCCTTTGTTATCAAGAGATTAGTGTTGAGAAGTCTTTTACGAATTTCCTTTTCTGAACATAACTTTGAGATGATACACGTTTGACAATTACATGTATTCTTTTCCATTGATCATATCTAGTCTTTGCATGCATTATGCACTTTATAAGGTTTTAGAAACCTCAGCCAAAATTGCCCCTAAATGAAATATGGTGTGTGTATAATGTATATATATGTAAATAATTATTTAATATATACGTATTCATATTTTTTTTGGTAATATATACATATTACTTAAAAGGGAGATTGAATATATATACCCAACCAAACAAACACATTCAATATGTCAGTTTCAATTTTTTAGTTTAATTGTTCTGAATATCTTTGTGTGGCTTTCTTTTCCCAAGTTGGGCGAGACGCATTGAATTTTACATGGTAGCTAACTTTTTGTTATATTCCTATATCCATATATACCTTTCATCTTTTGAAGGTAGCTGCAAGAAAAGATATTATATGAGGACTTGAGGAATCTATGAAATATATATATATATATATATAGTATATGGACAAATATCCCACTGTAGATGTTAAAAAATGTAAAATACAATAATATAATATTTTATTTAGATTTTCTTTTCCCTATATACATTCCGTATTGACTCTATTAGAACAACATTCTCTTATATATCAGTATTTTTGTCATTTTGTCACGTCACTAATTTGCTCTTTGAATTTATTCTAGAATATTTTGGTTGATGGGCCTCTATAATAAGTTTCAGTCATCCAATTAGTGGGCTAAAGCTTGGTTTAGCATAAAGAATCCCACATGTACACCCACAATTCCTTTTGTTCCATCCCCCTTTCAAAAAGTGGCCGGTGTGGCCTTTAAAATCCATATTAATAGATTAAACATTCTACTTTTGAGTTCGGATCACATAGAACAAATATATTAAAATTTAAATGTGCATTTCAAAACAATTTTTCTAAGGATCCCTTTGGATCGAATGATTCGGAAAGATTTGAAAAAAAAAAAGAACAATTCCTTTTGTTCCATCCCCTTTCAAAAATTGGCCGGTGTGACCTTTAAAATCTATATTAATAGATTAAATATTCTACTTTTGAGTTCGGATCACATAGAACAAATATATTAAAATTTAAATGTGTATTTCAAAATATTTTTCTAAGGGTCCTTTTGGATCGAATGATTTAGAAAGATTTGGAAAAAAAAAAAATGATAGGGTAAAGTGTTTTAGATTTGACACTATGGAGGGAAAATAAATAATTTGGAAGGATAGTTTATTCCTCTAAATTCCTTGAATGTTATCTTTTAAAAAATGAGAAGATTTAGAGAGCAAGGATAACAACTTAAGTGTGATTTTTATAATGTCAAAAATACCCTCTATAATTAAAAGAATATTTTTATTAATTAAAGGATATAATAATAATTTGGTTATTATATTTTTTTTCCTTTTATCTCATCTATCTTATCCAAACAAGAATAATATCATTTCATTTCTTTTCCTTCATAATCTATCCAAAAATAAATTTAAAATATTTTTATCATTTTATTTTATTTTATTTTCTCTCATAACTAATGTTGTCATTTTTTTTCTTTTCTCTCCCGTTTATCCAAACGAAGCCTAAGTTTCAATATGTACGATAATTCATAATTGTTAAAATTTCAAATAAGTGCGTTAAAACTAGAGTTAATGACTGCCACAACATGAGATCATGTTCCATCGGAATATTTTGTTACTAAATTATGTAACGAAATATCTTTTCCTAATCCAACTCGAACATCTTTCACCATCCCTTTCTCACCTCTCCATCAACCACCAATCCACCGTCCTAATATAGGGCCGGCCCTGAGAGTGCCAAAAAAATTTGGGGCCCTAGGCGAGATTGAAGGCGAAATTTGTTTTGGGACCCTTCATTTCGCGCGATGCAAATTTCTCACGCGAAATTTTTTTTGGGCCACTTCACTTCACGCGATGCAATTTTTTTTTTAAATGTAAGTATTTTATAGATTCAAATTTCTAACGAATGGCAAAAGCATTACATAGTTACTTGGTGTTTCTTTTGTATAGATTTCACATATTAAAGCATAGAAATATGAAGGGTATGAAATGAATGATTAGTACAAGATACTTTTGAAATAAAAATTGAATTTGAACTTATTTGTAAATGTTTGTCAAAAGTAGGACTAATGTGTCCTGGTAAAAAAAATTTAGAGAGCAAAAATACTAGAACTTTCCCTATTGTAAGTGTAATATTGGGTTCAGTTTTAATTTATATTGGACTATAACTTAAAAAATCATATTTGGGTCTATACTAATACAAAGGGCAAAAAAGTTCGGTTTGTGCTCTTTTTTCAGTATTAATAAACTTACCAAAAAAAAAACTTAAAAAGTGATAATTGTGAGAAAAATATTTAAAAAATACATTAAATATACTAATATTTAAAAATTTGAAAATATCCCCCATCTTGGTGTTGTCATGAAAAGTTGTTGTTGTACATGTGAGTGCGACAGTCGCGAAAGCTCAATTATAGCCGCGTGAAAAATTATTGTCGTTGAGCAAATGCGACAGTCGCGAGTGTAGTCGTTAAACGTTGTGTGGATGCAACAATAATTTCCTAGCCCTAATTAAAATAATGGTTTGATTTAAATTAGACTTTAGTTTAAAAAAATAGAGATTTTTTTTTTTTGAGTATATAGTAATAGTAAGTGAAATATAAAATTTTGGGGGCCCTACCTAGTGAAATTGGTTTTGAATTTATTACAAATTGGGTTGTTAAATAAAATTTAAAAAAATATTGAGGTTGATGCCCTAAATTGTGTAATTATATTAGACTTTATTTTCAGTTGAACTGAAAAATGAATTAATTCTTTTAAGAGTAATAAAAATATTAAAATTACTTAAATTAAAAATACTAAAATTTTTTTTTTAGGCCCCCTTGACCGGAGGCCTTAGGCGACCGCCTTGGTCGCCTATAGTCAGGGCCGGCCAGTCCTAGTATCTATTTGAAACATCACATGATGTTATTCTCATATCAAAATAATTTGAAATTTGGAATACTTGACCAAGAATCAGAATCTCTATCCGCGTGACATCTCGTATGATAAAAAATGAATAACCGCCACCACTGCGACATCCGCCTGACTTATTTGTTTAGGAGAATTTTAAAATCAAATGGGGAATAGTATAAAATTAAAATTGAATAATGACACCTAAAGAAAATGAATCATTTTATAGCTATGAACTTAATAGAGCTAAAGATTTGTTTATTGCAACATATTTTGGGACCATTTATAAGAAAGAGGAGGTAGGGTCTATATATACAGTATATCCCAAACAATTAGGGTAAATTTTGTTTTTTTCTCTATCTATTTGCAACTATAAACGTCCAATCTATATAATCCAATGCCCTACCTCACATGTTTTTAAAAAAAGATAGTAGTTCTGTATAAAGTCTGCACACAGGCTCATATATAATCCACACAAGTTTTTATGTGGACCATAACCCAGGTATATCTAAGATGTGCTTGTTCTTAAGAAGGGCTTTTAGAAGCTGTTTTTGGGTAAGTAGGTCCATTAATGGCCTCACAACAGCAAAAATAGCATTTTTACAAGAGCACTAGGCGTGCGTAGTATATATGGTTGGAAATATGAATTTTTTGTATCGGAATGAATCTTCGGTGTCCGGATAAATCATATCTAACGTATAAAGTGTTGATTCGAATTTCCACCCTCATTAAATCTAATGCCTTGTTTGGTAGAGTTTTTGCTTCCGACTTTCAAGAAAAATATAAGTATAAGTCGTTTTGAGAAGCTAATACCCCCTACCAAGGCCTAAAATCTCTTCTAAATTTTTTGTCAAATACCGTTCAAAACAGTTTTTCCTCCTAAAAGCCAAAAGCATCTTCTGAAAATCAATCCAAACAAGGCCGCTGTGACTTAATATTCCACGAATTATGGGACCGGCCCATATAATACTCTAAAAGAACGATCTCTTTAGAATCTAGGTCCTAGATATATCATCCTCAGGGGTTAAAGCTTTTTTTTTTAGGCCATTTTGATTTTTATACCACCTTAATGATTTCACAAAAGTTGTTTTTGTAGTCATGGTTTGTCGAATTGGAGTATATATCGTGTGGCTCGTAAAGGTTGTGAAAGGTTCCGATAGTTATTTTAAACACTAATATTCTTCGAATTCGTCACCTCAACCGCAACCGTAAACTAATATCGCAAACGATGAAAGTGTAGTACAATATGCCAGAATAGTATTCTTTTTCCTTGGTTCTTTTGAATTATGGAATCAAGAAAGCAAACTGAAAGAGACCATAGATAACACAACAAAAGCGTGAAGAGAGGGTACGTCAATTGGTGTAATAATAAATGGAGAGAAAAGGGTTGTAAATGATAGAAAGTGACAGTAATGGAAAAAGAAGAGATAAGGAATTGTTTGGCGACTTTGAAAGTGATGGCATGTCTAGTGATCAACAACGAAGAGTACCACCCATGCTTATATATATATATATATATATATATATATCATCACACATCCTAGTACAGCAACTAGCCAAAAATGCCAAAACAAAAAAGGATAATTTTTCGGTGTAAATTTCCATCATTTTTTATAATAAAAAAATTAAATATAAAGCATTTTATGTTTCATTTTTAAAATTGAGATGGTCATAAAGAAATAAATTCATTATAAATTTTACACTAGTTAAAAAAAGATTTGAAGCTTGTTCTCTCTGAAAGCCTCACATCTCATGTTGGAATGTGCGCAAAAAAATTATTGGAACAACATTCGCAAACATATTTCGAATATACAACCTTAACAATCCATATGAAAGGATTGCTTTCTACGAGTCCAACATCATAAAAAAATTAAAAAAAATAAAAAATCATCATAATTTCTTGCCATAAATAAATATATATGTATTATATTAGTGAGTACAGAGGGAGATGAAAGCAAGAAAATGTAAGACAAACAAAGTTAGGGAGGACCCACTAAAAATCCATTCTTGTTTGGAAAGCGAAAACATGAACTTTTCATTCTCATCCAACCCTTTCCTAAGATCACTATTTAGACAGTGATTTTTCACCCAAACCCATCATCAAAATGTTACAAAATACACCATCCTTAAATAGTCACATACACAAACTCTCTCTTTAGCCATCCACTGTCTCAAAATGGAGCTGTTGATGTTCGTTGGAGAGTGTGCTTTTTGGGAGGTTGAGTAGCCGCAGCTAAACACAACTGCAAAAAATATATATATGTGTATATATATATTTCATTAATGAAATAAAAATAAAATTGGAACAATGAATAGAAATAATTAAGAGAAAAGAATAGAACCATGGGTACAACCATTTGGATAATTAAATTTATGGGTTCACTTGCTTTGAACTTTCCAAGTTGCAAAGTGCAAGTAGACACTAATATATTAGTGTAAACATCCTTACAAATATATATATATATATATATATATATATATACATATATTAGTGTATACATGGCCTAATTTTGTACCTGTTGCTGTTTTTTAAGTCTGGCATTTTCTTCCATCAAATGTGCAACTTCTAGCTCCAATTCATTTGTGTAAGCCTGTAATGTGTAGAAATGACCATCAGACCCATATAAAGCCATTTTCAGAACCAGATAATAATAAATTTTTAGAAAATAATAAATAACTAAAAAAAATATTTTTCAAATTTCAACCCAAATATTCAAAACTCAACCCCTCATATGAAAATAATTTTTTAGAAAAAAATTCTCAAAAATCTACCAATCAAAGCACTGAAACACTCACTCAACAGCCCATTTGGGAATATAATCTGAAAAATGTAGTGATATATGCATATACATATGTGTACACACATATGTTTGTATGTATGTGGCTATGTGCACAAAAGGATGGAAACTTTATGTGGATAATATTTTTGATGTGGATAATTGAAGTCTAAAGAGGTCATATTTGCACATGGGTGTGTGGTATATATATATATATACATATATGAATAGATATATAGATTACGTAAAACAGAGGGCCATTCCTGCTTTCTAGCTCTTGACCGGGCAGCTGACTCTCTGTTCTTGATCATACGCTTATGCCGCCGGTCGCCGGAATTGTTGTTGTGGTTGCTGTCAGATTCCGGAAACCTCTTCCTCCCAAACGCCGGCAGATTCCCAGAAGCCGCCAAAGCCTCAAACGGGTGGGTCAGCGCACACACATTCGACATGGGTTGGGTCTGAAAGATCAAATTAGGGGTCAAAGGGTCAGAGTTGGTGAGAAATTGGAACTCGGGGCCGGAGTTGAGGCTGAGGACGGTGGCCGGAGTCGGCGCCGGCGGGGGAATGGCGGCGGCGGCGACAGAGACTGGTGGGTCCCTGCAAAAGGGTCCGCCCAAGAAGTCCTGGAAGATGAAGGAGGAGGTGGCCGTGGTGGCCGTGGTGGTGTCAGAGTTGTGGGTGAAGGAGGCGAGGTTGATTTCTTTCCAGACATCTTCCATTGTTTCTAGTCTAGGGTTTGGGTGTGGGAGTGAAGAGGATGAAGATATTGAGGAGGATTTTGAGGAGGAGGAGGAGGAGAAGGAGGAGGCAGAGGAGGTGACTCTGTTTTTGGCGCCTCTTTTCTCTTCATTACCCAACATTGGAGAGAGAGAGTGATTGGAGGTTTGGGGAGAGGTTTAGAACATGGGTTCAAATATAGATATGAGAGAGAGAGATTGTATGTTGCTCAGAGAGAGAGGGGTTCTGTGGGTTTTGAGAGACAGAGGGTTGTGTTGCTCAGAGAGAGAGAGAGAGAGGTTCTGTCATCTGTGTGGGTCTATGTGTATAGTGTGTGTGAGAGAGGGAGGGAGGGTCTATAATGTGAGTCACCGTGTGTAAGTGTGGGAGAGAGAGAACTTCCATGTGTGTCACTGTGTGTGCGAGAAAGAGGACTTCAATGTATGTGTCACTGTGTGTACTTGTGTGTGAGAGAGAAAGCATCACAATGTCTGTGTATGAGAGAGAGAGAGCGAGGGGCATTCTATGTTCTGATCTGTAATGTGTGTGAATGGTCATTTCAAAATTGGTAGTATGTGGCACGTGCAACTCGCGTGACCCAAAGAAAAATACCAAGTTGGGTATATATATTGAAATGATACAAAACTTCCGGAATTGCATGTAAATCTGTGGCAGATACTACTGTACTTATATATATTAAGACCTAGTTTGCGCTCAAATTAGATGTGTTTTTGTCTGAGAATTTTTGCTCCTATATTTCCTTTTCTCTTTTTAGGTCTACAAATTTTCCATCTTTTTTAGTGTCACATATTACCCTAATCAATATATATAATACATTTTTACTTTTTATGGTCCTATCCTATTTTTTCATTTCCACACACCAATTATGTACACTCTTGTCTTGCTTCTTATATCGACTCCTTTATTGGTATACAATTTCCATCTGTATGGGACCAAAAGTTTGCTACACCAACTACTTGTAAGAGAAAGCGGGAAAGATATATAACGGACTAGATTTGATCAATCGAATTTCGTTAAATTATAGAGTGGGTCCTGATTAATCAAGTGGACTTGGTTAATTAAATGATTGAATCCTAACAATATTCACTAAGATATTATTTAGTAAAATAAAGAAATTATTTACCAAAAATTTCAAGAAAGGAATCTAAAGTCGTAGAGTTTGAAGTTTTTATTTGTACTTTAAAATAAAATATTTTATTATAATTCACTATTTAGATTTAAGTCATAATAGAATGATAATTTTTAGTGATATTCAACTTACATTGTCAAACATAATTAAGTGATGAATTTTTTTCAAATTAATTTTTTATTAATTTTCAATCACCACACACCTTACCAACCAACTTAAAAGGTAACTTTCATATTCAATATAGTAATTTAATAAAAATATTAATAATGAACAACTTATCTAATAATCCCATCGATAAATTCTAAACTTTACAAAGTCATTAAGAAGGGACTTTTGCAACATTCATGTAAATTAGTCGGGAGGGAAATCTCGTATACTCAAATTTAGAAAGAAAAAAAAATTCGATTTAGTTATTGTATATAATAATACTACTTTTTTATATATTTTTTATAAGCTAATTGGTTAAATAGGAGGACAAGAAATTTAACTCGTAACGACTTCGTTGAGAAGTTGCATTGGGAAGGCGCATCAGTTTTCTTAGGGTCCGTTTGGCAACCCGGTCTTGGTCTTGGTCTTTGATTTCAAGACCAAGACCATGTTTGGTTGGCCGGTTTTGAATTTGGTTTTGAACACCCTAAAACCAACCACTAAAACCTGGTTTGGGCCCACCATTTTTTACTTTTCTCTCTCTATATATATATATGGGCGAAAATATTAATTATTTAAAAAAAAAATTTATATTTTTCGGAAAAAAATTAATTTCCGGAAAAAAATTATCTTTTTCGGAAAAAAATAAATTTTTTGGAAAAAAAAAAAATTTCGGAAAAAAATTATTTTTTCGGAAAAAATCATATTTTTGGACAAAAATTAATTTTCTCCAAAAAAATTTTTTGGAGAAAATAATTTTTTTTTTTGGAAAAAAATTAATTTTTGGGAAAAAAATTTATTAATTCGGGAAAAAAATATTTTTCCGAAAATATTTATTTTTTTGGAAAAAAATCATATTTTCGGAAAATAATTATTTTTTCGGAAAAATTTATTTTTTTGGAAAAATTTATTTTTTCGTCAAAAAATAAATTTTTGGAAAAAAATCATATTTTTGGGAAAAAATTATTTTCCGGAAAATATTTATTTTTTCGGAAAAAAATCATATTTTTGGGAAAAAAATAATTTTTGGAAAAAAAATCATATTTTCGGAAAAAAATCATATTTTTGGAAAAAAATTAATTTTCGGAAAAAAATATTTTTTCGACAAAAATTATTTTTTTGAAAAAATTAATTTTTCGGAAAAAATTAATTATTTTTTTTTCCGAAAATTAATTATTTTTGAAAAAATTATTTTTTATATTTTTGGGAAAAATATTTTTTTCCCGAAAATTACTTTTTTTCCAATTTTATATATATATATTTTTCATATTTATATATTTTTAATACATATTAGTATATATATATATAATTATACCAAGACTAAGACCAAAAGCAAAACCAACTCCTTACCAAACACTTTATATTGGTTTTAGATTTACCCAAAATTACCCAAGACCAAGACCAAAATCAAAATCAAGTTCCCAAACCGACCTTAATCAATATTTGTGCTTGATTAATTATGGTGAGACATTTGAAGTGAAAGGGCACTGGTCCTCAACAGATGTTTATATGGATATATACGTATATACATAGATAGAAACAATTTTCAGAAAAAATACAAGAAAGAAAATACTGACATATTTGACAGATCCATGATAATAGATGACAAGTTTAGGGTACGATTTTCAACAATCAATACAATATTAGTACGTATATATACATGTGTATATACTATATGTATATATATATATATGTACTGATTCAATTAGGCCACCTTTTTATTCTATGGAAATTTTGATGGTAATGAAGTGGAGGAGGGGCCATTTTTAGCATCCTTGGTATGGTGGGCTCCCCTTTGTGAGTCCATTATTTTCATACTTTCCGTACAAAAGTTTAAAATATTAATAATTTAGATATCCAGTTTCGAATCTTAATATAAAATTATCACGTATTTTTTCAAATTTTTTCTTTTTATTAATTTCAATAAATAATGAATCTCACTAAAAACTACAATTATACTACATTATTAAAGGACAAAATAGAAAATACAAAAAATTTAAAAAAATATTAAAAAATCAAACTTGGAAAACAAAAACGGGACTGAGGGAGTAATAATAATTCCAATGATATTTATTTCTCCATAATTTTTTTGTCGCAATTTTGTAGGGGGTGTATTTTCGATGAATGCGAGTGTCACTGACAGATTACCATACTGAGTTAGTTATATATGTGTAATCTCACATCGTTTTAGTGTGAAAAAATAAAATTTCATACATTAATTTCGTACTTTTTTATAACAGAACGCGTTCTAGTGATCCAGTGATGAGTTGGCTTGAGACAAAGCCTCTCAAGGATAGGCACCAAAGTTGGTGTTCGACTTTTGGCAGGTGTTTGGGTGCATCAATTTGGATTAGTATCAGAATCGGTAATTTTCTGTAACTTTCTGGTTCAGGTGAACCAAAAGCAGATAATTTTGTGTTTAATAAGGAAGTGGGTTACTGTGGGCCGCAATTCAACTATGCAATATTCAATTGTACATCTCTGATACCAGATTGTGCATTTTAAAACCTTGATAGGTCAACGTACGAGAACTTCACATTATACCCTGATATATATGCTGCAAAGTACCATAAGTAGCTCGCGATGGCGTGGATTGAAGGATTATCACTAATTGCAACAATCATTGAGCCTTCACTAAATAATCACATATAACATATTTTATTGATCATGTCCCAACTTTATTCAACAACACTCTTAGCTACATTTAAGAATTTAATCTTAGTATAATTTACGTTTTATTTAACAAAAGCTTACTCAATCGTGCATATTACTAAAATTATCTATGCCCGCATACATTTCTAGCAAGATAAACAAGAAGAATTTCATTAATTTGAACTGATATTTATTCAAAACTTACTCATGCAATTATCCCAATATCATCCCTAATATAACTCCAACAATAAATTTTGCATTTGAAGAGAAAAATATCATACTATTATGATTTTTTTTAAAAGGTATTATATTATTATATTATTTAGTATTAAGGTGCGTGAGATATATATTTGCCAGTGAAAATACGTTCTGGATCTTTTACGGGATACGGGAATGATGAATGTTAAACCAAACGATACTCCAATGACTCCAGGGGTCAAGTGTTAGAGGTGCATTTGTTGTTGTCCCACATCGAATAAAGACGGAAAATGAATGGGATTTAAATGAGTGGATGTTAACCTAATCCATTGACTTAAGCTTTTGGGTCGGACCGCAAAGCATCCACCCGTTACAGTTGTATCAGAGTCAAACCCATTCTTTCATCCGGTGTCATGCCAAGCACCCATTTGGGTTCATCCACCCCGCCCCGAGTCCAGATCCAAGGCGGGCAGACAGGGTGGTCCAACCGCAAAGAGGGCGTGAATAGGGTTTAAATGTTAGAACACAAAAATACACTAGAATTTATGAAGAACAAAATATAAATGAGGGAAAAAGAGAACTAATGAAAGAATTCCTTGTAAGATTGCTTGATATGAAACTAATAGTTACATATGCCTTTTATAGGCTTACAAATCCTAAACACACAATAAACTAGTACACACACATTACATGAGTTTCATTTTTGTCAAAAATGGCAACTCACCTACTAAAACTTGTCAAACCTTATTTGACTAGAAAGAAGCATCAATGACAACTACATGAATAACACATGGGTTGCTTGGGTTTTATTTGACCAATTTACCTAACTTTCAACAGTCTCCCTTAAATTAGTCTTTAATAACCCTCAACATATTCTTCAATTTTTCAAACACTTCAGATTTTAATGGTTTAGTCAAAATATCTGCCACTTTGATCTTCCGACCTGCAAAAATCTAGTTCGATTTCTCCATCTTTGACCAAATCTCGAATGTAATGATATTTGATCCCAATATGCTTGCTTCGACCATGAAACACTGGATTTTTAGCAAGTGCGATTGCTGACTTATTATCGCACATGATTTTGGTTAGACTTCCATGTTCGTAGTGTAATTCATCCAGCATACGGCGTAACCATACAGCTTGACATGCTGCCGATGTAGCTGCCATGTATTCCGCTTCCGCTATTGACAATGCAACAACTTGTTGCTTCTTCGAGGACCAAGAGAACACTCATTCTCCCAGATAGAAAACATACCCGGAAGTGCTTTTTCGAGTCTCCACATCACCTGTCCAATCACTGTTTGTATAGCCTACTAGATTGAAATCGTCAGAATAGGTATAAAAAATTCCATGATCCCGAGTACCACTCACGTACCGTAAGATCCGTTTTACTGCTTGTAGATGTGATTGTCGAGGTGTTTCCATGAACCAACTGATGAGCCCCACACCATAAACAATATCTGGTCTAGTGGAAGTCAAATAACGTAGACTACCGACTATACTTTTGAAATATGTTGGGTTTACTAGTTCACCACTTCCTTCTTTCCTCATCTCCAGACGTTCTGCCACTGGAGTCCGAATTGGCGTCCCTGAATCCATATGAAACTTCTTGAGAATATCATTTGCATATTTATTTTGTGAAATAAATATGCCATCTTCAGTTTGATGCACGTCGATGCCTAAGAAATATGACATCAATCCCATATCCGTCATTTCGAACTGGCGAGTCATCGCCTCCCTGAATTCAGTAAACATTGTCCTGTAAATATCAAATCATCAACATAAAGGCATACAATCATTATATCACCATTAGTCTTTGATTTGATATAAAAGGTGTGCTCATGAGGACATTTTTGGAATCCATCTTCCAGCATGTATGTGTCGATCTGTGTGTACCAGGCACGTGGTGCCTGCTTCAGTCCGTACAACGCCTTCTTCAACTTGTACACTAATTTTTCATGACCTCTTTTAAGAAAACCAGGTGGTTGGTCAACATATACCTCCTCCTCAAGAACGCCATTGAGAAAGGCGGACTTGACATCCATCTGATGAATCTTCCACCTGTTTTGAGTTGCAAGTGCTATAGTCATTCGGATCATATCCATCCTTGCCACTGGTGCAAATACTTCGTAGTAATCAATTCCTGGCTTCTGCTTATAGCCTTTGACTACCAATCTCGCCTTTAATCGGTCCACCTGAGATTTGGTTTATATTTTGTCTTGTACACCCACTTGACACCAATTGACTTCTTTCCGACAGGTAAAGAAGTTAGCTCCCAAGTATCATTTCTCTCAATTGCATGAATCTCCTTGTTCATTGCATGGATCCACCGCTCATCATTCTCTACTTCCTTATATGAAATTGGATCACAATCTGCAAATAAGCAAAAATTTATTAGAGTTTCATCAGTAAAATCATCATCATTATCATTTGTGACCACATAATCCTGGAGACGTGCAGACATCACATGCGTTCGCTTTGGACGACCTGCAGGTAACGGTGAAGGTGATGAACTATCCGGTGAAGAGCAATCACTTGTTTCTTCTGTTTCATTTTCAATGATGACACGTTGCTCCGTATGTGGTGTTTGATTACATGCCCAAGTATCATCCTCGATGAATTGGACATCTCGGCTTACAATAACATATTTTGTGAGAGGATTATAAAGCTTATAACCTTTAGTTACCTCACTGTAGCCGATGAAGATACACTTTTGGCTTTTGTCATCAAGTTTCTTTCTCCGTTATTCTGGTACATGAGTGTATGCGACGCACCCAAATACTCGTAGGAGTGAAACATCCGGTTTGCTACCGCTCCATGCTTCATGTGGAGTTTTCCCCAAAACACTCTTCGTTGGACACCTGTTCAATAGATATATAGCACATGCAACAGCTTCTGCCCAAAAAGACTTTGGCAAACTTTTGGCTTTCAACATGCTTCTAACCATTTCAAAAATGGTTATGTTTTTTCTTTCAGCTATACCGTTCTGCTGAGGTGTATAACTGGCGGTTAATTGGCGTTTTATCCCTTGAGATTTTCAATAATTGTTAAATTCGTTAGAGGTGAATTCTCCTCCTCTGTCTGATCTCAATGTCTTGAGATTAAAGCCACTTTGTTTTTCAAAAGCTTTAAACTCTTTAAATTTTCCAAATGCCTCTGATTTTTGTTCTAGAAAATACACCCAACTTTTTCTAGAAAAATCATCTACAAAAAGTAGAACATACCTCTTGTGCCCGAGAGATTCTACCTCAACTGGTCCACATATGTCAGTATGAACCAACTCCAACGATTGTTTGGCTCTCCGTGTTTTTCCAACTGGAAAAGATTCTCAGTGGTGTTTTCCGAGAAGGCATCCTTCGCATAGGTGATCAGGAGCATCGATTAGTGGTAACCCCGTTACCATGTTTTTCTGCACCAGGAGTCTCAAGCCTCGAAAGTTTAGATGACCGAACCGAAGGTGCCATAGCCAATTGATATCTTTCGACCTCGCCATCAGATTTACCTCGATTTTTGTATAAAGATCCAATGGAAACATTCTATTCTTTGTCATCTACACCTTTGCCACTTGTTTCTCGCTTTTGCTATGAACAGTACACACACCATCCAAAATATGAATGTCATGCCCTTTTTCTGAAAGTTGTCACATACTCAACAAATTCCAGAACATTTCCGGCACAAAAAAAACATCAGCAATAGTGACATCGGTGCCATCTTTCGATATAATTTTTACGTCACATTTGCCCATTACAGGAACTTTGGATCGATTTCCAAAATTCACTTCACCGCGAAACGATTCGTCCAAGTGTGAGAATAACTCCTTCTTCCCACACATGTGGTTGCTACATCCGGTATCCAAATACCATATATTTGTGCATGCGCCATCTAGCCCAACATCGTTGCATGCTAGAGCTATGTTTTCTTCTGTGTCAGCAAGATTTGCATACTCACTCTTTTCGTCCGGCATATGGGTTCGACATTCATTTTTGTAATGTCCGAACCGTTGACATCGATGGCATTTGACGTTGGTTTTATCACGTGTTTCGGTATTACCACTGCAACTTCCAAAGTCATTTCTTCCTCTGCCACGACTATGTCCGCGACCTCGACCTCGCCGTCCTTGACTGCCTCCTCGATTTGTCGAAACAAATCTACTCTGCAACGCCTGCTCCGTGCTAGAGTTGTTGGCCTTCTGGTTCATCCTTTTCTCGTGAGAGCCTAATGAACCCATCAACCGTTCAATGGACATGGTTGATATGTCTTGCCCTTCTTCGATCGTCGCCACTACATAATCAAATTTTGTGGTCAAAGATCTTAAAACATTTTCCACGATCTTTTGATCATCAATCATTTATCCATTAACCTTCAATTGATTAACAATAGATTGCACCCAATCGATGTACGTCGAGGTTGATTCCGAATCACCCATGGTTAGAGATTCGAAATCACCTCTCAACATTTGTAGTTGCACTCGTCTGACCCGATCATCGCCTCTGTAGGATTTTTGCAAAATATCTCACGCCGTGTGTGCCGTTTCTGCCGCCGCTATTTTTTCAAATACCAACTCGTCTACGGCTTGAAAAATGGCATATAATGTCTTTTGATCCTTTTTCCGGATCTCGATCAATGCATTTTTCTCCTCTTTCTTCAACGCCTCAAATACTTTTGAGTCTGCTACTTTGATGTAGCCGGTCTCCACCAAATTCCATAAATCTTGGGACCGAAAAAATACTTTCAATTGGACAGACCAACTGTTGTAATTTTTTCCGGTGAGCTTTGGAAGTTGTAAATGAATCGAATTGTTTGCAGACATGATTCAATTTAAAACTTCGTGATCGTTGGCTCTGATACCACTTGTTAGAACACAAAAATACACTAGAATTTATGAAGAACAAAATATAAATGAGGGAAAGAGATAACTAATGAAAGAATTCCTTGTAAGATTGCTTGATATGAAACTAATGGTTACATATGCCTTTTATAGGCTTACAAATCCTAAACACACAATAAACTAATACACACACATTACATGAGTTTTATTTTTGTCAAAAATGGCAACTCACCTACTAAAATTTGTCAAACCTTATTTGACTAGAAAAAAACATCCATGACAACCACATGAATAACACATGGGTTGATTGGGTTTTATTTGACCAATTTACCTAACTTTTAACATTAAATGGGTGGATGTTAGCCTAACCCATTGGCTTAAGCTTTTGGGTCGGACCGCGAAGCATCCACCCGTTACATCAAGTTATCTATGGAGGATGTATAAGTTCCCTGAACCAGATTGGTATCGGCGTCTCTTAGGGAAACTCAATTATCTTGCAGTGACTCGTCCAAATATTATTTTCTCTGTAAGTGTGGTGAGTCAATTCATGTCTAATTATTAGACTCGAATGCTCTAATTGGTAGGATCTCCTCATGATAGAAAAACATAATGTGACATATATAACTAGTGATAAGACTTATTTGAGCCAACTATTAGATGAACATGGTTATCCTTCTTCATAGCATTCTCAGTTATGGTGTGATAATCAAGCGATAATACATATTGCGACCAATTACGTATTTTATGAGCGCACTAAATATATTGAGGCGAACTGTCACTTTGTCAGAGAAAAGCTACAACGTGGGGATATCTTATTAAAGCATGTGAAAACTGGGAATTAACTCCCTGATATAACTAATCTCTTCCAGGAACTAGAGTTGGAAATATTTGTAACAAGCTGAGCATTATTAATATTTATACTCCAGTTTGAAGGGGAGGGGAGTGTTAGTAGAGGCATGTGGGTACTAAGCTCAATGGGTCTTTTCTCTTGTGTAACATAATTTATTATTATAAATTAAAAATCTTTCTACTTTAAGAGACTACGACTTATTCTAAACAATAATCCCAATATCATCCCTAATATGACTCGAACAATAAATTTTGCCTTTGAAGAGAAAAATATCATACTATTATATATATTTTTAAAGGTATCGTATTATTATGTTATTTGATATTAATTTAGACCATTTTTCTCGTTAATAATTAAAATTGGATATAAAATTATAAACTGAAAAGAAAAATATTATTACCCATCATTAATTAGAATAATGCAATCGATAATTATTCATGTCACGAGTTTTATAATTTAGTTGAGAATGCTTGCTGATAAGTCCATTTTACATACATATTTTATCCCCAAATGTATATTTGTTAGTAGGTAAAACTATTTATTTTAATTAATTTAGAAGTATAATAATGATAAGTGCACAAAACTTAATTTATATAATAAAATTATTTAATAAATCATTTTCAATGTCATTAAATTACATTTACATTTATGTCTTTCATTTATAGGTGTAAAGTGAGAAATGAATCAAATGCACATGGATGAAAGTTGGATGAATCAAATGCACATGGATAAAAGTTGGAAGATTCAAATGCACATGGAAAAAGAACAAAATGTGATGGAAAGTTATGAAAAAGAAAAGAAAAGAATATTTCATTTTCTCTTTACAAGTTGTAATTTGATTCCAATATTTCTCTATAAATATGGATACATCTTGAAGAAGAAAAAGAGAGGAAATGAGAAGAATAAGGAGGAGAGCAAGAAGGACACCAAAGAGGAGAAAAATTTATATTCAATTCCGGGTTTTATTGTTCTTACTTTGTTATTTTCTTTTTAAGCATGTGTAACTAAATTCTCAACTAAGGTTGAGGATGAAACCACCATTTATGAAATAAATTCCTTTTAGTCTTTTATCAATTTCCATGTGTATGGTTTAAATGCTTATGATTTTCGCTTCATAGTATTAATTGTTTTAAATTCATTTCACTATAAATATCATGTATTTATAGTAGTTAAGAATTCTTATCACAATTAATCAAGCTTGGATTTGATGAGTTTATAAGTAAAAATCTTTGATCTTATGTGATCCATTAAATTGCATACATATGATGCTTATAATTTTACACTTTAAAGCGAAGGAAAATCTATTTCATGAAAATATATTTCATTAGTGCGTTATTGTTAAATCTTGAGAAAGTAATAAGATTGATTTCTAAATTACTACTCTAAAATTGGAATTGATAAAGGAATAATTAGAAGTTTATGGATTAGTGGTGGTGGATTCCGATACCTTAGTATTTTCTCCCTATTATTCTCGCTTTAATTATTTGTATTTCGATATTGCATATTTAGTATAAAAATCACTTCAACAAACAAACTTTGAGAAACTAGGTTAGTTTTAGATTAATTTGAGTTTAATTAAGTTCTATTTAAAACATTTCCTTGGGTTCGACCTCGTTCTTGCATAACCTAAACTACAATTGATTCGTGCACTTGCGAGTAATATTTTAAAACACACCACTTGCAGTTATTAGGATGTCTTCTACGTAAAATAGAATGTAAATACTGAAAATCAAAATCTCTATGCAACGGTATAGAGCCAAAGTTTGGTTGTGAATACAAATTGTTCATAAAATAAGTAGTATGTAGGTAGATTTCAAAAAGTGAATACAAAGAGTATGCAATGCATATATTCGTTTGGGACTTCGTGTCGAGAAAGCATCAGGTCCTGTTCAATTCCTAGTGTAAATAATTCGTTGTGATTATGTCAACGAATATAGTTCGAATTTATCCGATTTGTGTGGAGGAATCATTTCGTAAATTAGTCGGGGCAAAAGCCCCGAACACCCCTGTTATCAGGAAAAAAATTCATATATTCGCTTTATTTTTTGTGTTTTTATTATTGTCCAGAAATCAATGTATTTTTTAGATTGAAACATGTTTGGCACGACCTATTTTGTTTAGAACTTAATTAGTTCAGATGCTTAAAGAAAAAAATAAAAACACCAATTTAATATTTTTGATATTTTTATACGGTTAAGTCTAACACTATATATATTTGGGCCTTGGTATTTTTATACGGTAAAGTTTAACACTATATATATTTGGGCCTTGGTATTTTTATACGGTAAAGTTTAACACTATATATATTTGGGCCAAGGCCAAATTTAAAACAAATTCAAATATACGTTATCAAATATGATTATGATTTTAACTAAAAATACTATATTAAAAAAAAAGTTTATTTGTTGCGTTAAAAATAAAATGCCAAAAACCAAGGACATGTTTGATTTGTATTTGTGAAAGCAGTTTCATGAAAACTGGAAATTTTGGCTCATTTTTCTGAAATAATTTTTAGAAAATTTAGTTATGAAAATATATATTTTCACATAACTTATTTTTATTATTTTTAAAACACTGTTTTCTATTTTCAAAATTTTCAACAACAATTTCAAGAGATATGCTCCAATCATCTCAAAGGGCTTGGGTGAATAATTTTTCACATTAGTTTACTCTCTTGAATTATGCAAACTAGAAAATAAAAACCCAAAAAGGGTGATGCAATGATTCAAGGCTAGAAAGGAATAGGAAGGAACTAGTTGGTAATGACTAGTTCATTGAAACTGAAAGAGAAACCCAAGCAAAGGGTGGAGAGGGATATATGAGATTTTACATCAGAGTTTCACAGGGTCTAGTCTTCTGGTGACAGCTGTCAGCTCTGTGCACCACTTTTTTTCTTTTATTTCTTTTTCTTTTTTTTACAGTGCTGCACACCCAATAAAGGCCATTGAGCAGAACTTACCACTCCATCAGTCAGCCACAGTAGAGTCCATGTCTACTTTTCCATTTACATTTGTACCTTAAACAGGTCTCCACAGTCCACACACCTACCCCATATCAACATACACTCACTGTGTGTATCTCTATAGTCTATAGTCTATATATATATATATATAGCTTGCTTTGTGTATTTCTATCATGGTTCGCATGGGAAGGACAAGTTTTTGGTGACTAGACGAGTTGTATTCATGTGCGAGTGTGAATTCGATTATCCGTATCTATAACTTAATGTTACATTGACTTATGATAATAGTTCGTGTAGCACTTTTCAAGAATAATTTTTGAAAGTTTATGACTCAAAGTTACACAAGTTATTAGGTCGGCACGTTTAATATTCTCAAATGATAAATTTTTTAATATGTAGATTCTTGAGAGATTGTTCTTTTACGGTATAGGTTGAGATCGCAATAATGATTTAACTGACTTTACTAATATTGATATTAAAAATAAGTATAGGTATTTCCTAACAATATTGACCAATTTGTATATATTTATGTATAACACTCTGTTTAACTTTTCTTTTTTGCCCGTTTCAATTTAATAATTCATTTTTTTTTTATCTCAATTATAAAGTCAATATTTTTGTTTTGTAACATAAAAAATTTGATCTTTTATGGATTCAAGTTATAAAAACAGGAAAACTATTACATCACCGTAATCAACTGTGAGTAAATTTAATACTTCACTCACTAAAATCCATCATTCTTAAAAGTTGAACTTCTCAAAATGATGGGTAAATTAGAACGAAGTAGTTCATTAAAAAGCACAAACACTTTATGATCATTCTCTTAAAAGATTTTTATCATTTCAGATACTTAAGAACAACTCGACCACACATTTTAAATACTCACTTCAATTTTTTTATGTAAATAAATTAAAAGTAGTGAGAACTTGCGGTTCGTATTAGGGATATTATTCCTTCTGGTTTCAAAACAATCAATCTACCTCCTTCCAATTCAGAAAACTCCCACATGATTTCAAATTTTATCAACTTGTCCCTCCCCTCCAATTTAAAGACAAAAATGCTCCTGAAATCAGATGGGGGTTTACTGATATGAAATTGTAGGGGGGTTTACTGATATGAATAAATTAGTATCACACCTTTTTCATGATCCAAATAAAAAATAATAATTTAACGATTTAAACAATGTAAAGTTATAAAAAAAATTATTTCTAATTACAAACCTTAAAAAAATCTTAATATTTATATTATAACTATTGTTCTACGCATTCTTGTCATAATGATTCACAATATTTTCATTGTCCTTCATTTCTACGGATGCACACGGTGCGGTTCAGTTCGGTTTCGATTTCAATCGAAACCGAAATGTTATTTTCAGTTCCTTAAAAATGAGAATCGGAATCAAATTTATTTTTTTTATTAGTATTATATTATTACTTATATATAATTTAAAAATTAATAAGTCAGTAGTTATAAGGTTATAATTTTAAGTGCTTGTTTGGTAGACGGTGTGAAGTTGATTTTTGGTTTTGGTTTGGTTGGAGTTGGGTTGGTTGGAGTTGGTGTGGTTTTATTTTGGTTTCAAACCATGTTTGGTGCAGATGGTTTTGGTGTGAGAAAAAGTGATGCTGAAAAACCAAACCATGTTTGGTAGAGTTGGTATGGGTTGAAATTCTGAATATTAATATTAATATATTTTATATTAAAATATATTAATTAATATATTAATATTTATTAATATATATTAATATTAATATATTAAAATATGGGTTTCACATTTTATTTATTAATATATATTAAAATATATTAATATATGGGTTTCACATTTTATTTATTAATAAATATAAATATTAATATATTAATATTATAATATATTGATATTATAATATTAATATATTTTAATATATTGATATTATAATATTAAAATATTTGGTAATTTGGAATAGTTTGACATTTTATTTATTTAAAATAACATTTTTTAAATATATATGTTTTAAAAAATAAAATATATAAATATTTAATTTTTCAAAATATTTAATTTTTCATAAATATTTAATTTTTTCAAAATATTTAATTTTTCATAAATATTTTATTTTTTCAAAATATTTATTTTTTCATAATATTTAATTTCGAATTTATATATATATATAATATTATATGTGAATAGTGTCAAACCATTTGGACCCAACTCCAACCAAACCATCATTTGAGATGGTGTGAAATTTGATGGATTTGGGTCCAATGGAGTGACACTATTCACACACCATTTGTGTTGCACCATGCTTGCCAAACATGGAGTGGAGCAAAATTTTCAAACCAAACCCAAAATTTTGGCTCCACTCCATGTTGCCAAACATGCACTAAGAGATACAATTTTGAAATAATTATTTCTATTTCACTAATTATACAAGTGATTTTGGGTTTGTAATGGTTGAGATACACTATTTATTTTATTTTATAAATAATATTATGTTTTGATACTTGACGTTTTTTATTTTTTTTGAAAGGTGATAGTAAGAACCGGAACCAAATTGAAAAAATGGTTTCGTTTGATTCGGTTCGATTCCTTGCAAAATCGATTTGGTTCCGGTTCTCATTTTTAAGGAACCAAAAATAACGGTTTAGTTTCAATTTCGATTAAGGTTTTTTTTTTTTTTTTTAAATTTGTAGTTATAAATATTATTTTTTTATAACTTTACATTGAGGGTAAGTTGATTAACCACATGAGATTTTCTAAACGGGAGGGGGGTTAGTTGATTATTTTTTAAACCACAGGGAGGTTTTATGATAATATTCATTTGTATTAAGACCATCATCATAAACATGTCAAAAGCATATTTTGCACAAAAGTATAACCAAAATATAAGAGTAATATGATAAGCCTTGTAATAAAATTTTGTTTTATAATTAAATAATTTCAATTTTTATTTTATATTGGAATTTCCGAAAAGAAAATGATTAAAATCCTACTATTATCTTACTCGGTTAATATATGAAAAAATAATAATTTTAATTTTTTTAAGCGGGTCCAAACCATTTCAATGTTTATATTTTTAAAATATGACATGTCAACGTGACCATGTTATATCGTGTTCATGTCTTACTACACACATTTAACTCTATTTTCAAAACATTTGTTCAAGATGTTATCACGTATTCATCACACCTAGAACAGAAGTTAACTCATGATTCAGTATCCAAATATATATATAGACAAACAAAAAAAACATATATGTATATTCCATGTCCAAACAAGAAGTTATAGCACAAAGCATGAACTTTCTTTGCCAAGACATAAAATCTGTAAAATGAACCGTGAGCGCCACTCACTATAACATCCATTATATATGCCACTATGCAAATACAGTGAGCCCTAAATGTTAAAGGAAAGAAGGCATCATTGAAAAGTGTTTGGGAGAGGACAATCTATGAATAGACAGAATTGGGTTTTTGATTTGATTGGAGACTTAGCAACCCATCTTTCCATCTTAAGTTAGCAGAGAAATAAGAGGAAACAATAATGACACTATTGTGTCAGATATATACATATATATTACATATACATACATATATATTCTGTCCTATTATATCACAACACTGAATCAGTCAGGTTACAGACTTACAGATATGGACCAATGAACAACGTGGTACAATACTCTAGTGACCATCGGTTCAAGGCTAGAGCCAATAATACAGGATCAGTTTGGCTGACAGAACCCAAAATGTTGTAGTGGCTCAGTCACAGGTTGTAATGGCATGTGAGACCAAGAAAAGCAAAAGCATTAAACCACATTGATATATTTATATATATATACACATATATATTCATACAACTTTTTTACATGCCTTTGACCACTTAAAGTTGTGCTACCCATATTCATGTTAACAGTTGGGGTTCAGGGTTTGCTTGGTATTTTTTTGCCATGCACATAAATTCTGCAGACTATGCCCTTAAGCTGGAAACAAATGCCCAAAAGGGTAACTGAAAATATTGGCTTGAGAAACAGATCATAACCCAGTGGGGCCAAAAAATATTTCCCAGAAAGATAAATAAATCACAGCAGACATAGCCCACTGTAGCCTTTTAAGCAAGTTCGAGACTGTTTTCTATTCGTCATCAAAGACGGAAGAGGAGAGCCGAAATCGACCTGATCTCAGAAGTAAATGTGGCTATGGAGTTTAGCATGTAGAGGTCGAAGAGAGTAGTTTTGCTTCCAGAACTAGTGTTTCCTATTTTGAACCCGAGCAGTTTTACGCAGCATTAACAAAGACAAAAGAAAAGAGCCAAAATCGATCTAAACATAGAAGTAAATATGGCTATGGTGTTTAGGATTGTAGAGGTCAAAGCGAAGCGTTTTGCTCCCAGAACTAGTGGAACACCCTCGAAGCCACCATCAACAGTAATAGGCAAAACTCATTGTATAGAAGAGAGTTATGTAGATCTAAATTTAAATACAAGAAAAAACAACGACATGTAGTATTTGGACGTTTAAAAGTTGTCCCCCAACCAGGCAATTTATGAAGTGAAAATTTCAGAAGGTGCACATATGAAGGTAATTGTAACAATATCTGGAAGGAAAAGAAAAACAAAAGACAACCTAAACAAGATATAATAAGCGAGAAAGCACCGCGCATCATGGATAGTAGCATGAGAAGCAGGTCCTCCAAAGCCATTTCTCCCCCCCTCCCTTCAACCACATAAATACAAATCCAATTTTCCGGTTTTCCCATCAAAAGCCTATTTCAGATGCTTACCTGCCAAGATCGGAGGTTATGTGACACTAAACATTTAGAAGAAGAAAAAAAAAAAGGAAGAAAGAAGAACAGCTTAGAGGCAGCACGGGGAAGAGTGAAACCAAAATTCCCAATATGGAACCCCAGGCCGCAGTGAAGAACCATGAAATGAGAGAGCTAATAATTTTATCACCAAAATCATAAATATTGCCCAGGGGACTTCTGCTAACTTACAGTCATAGGAGCTCCATTTTACCTTTCCCTCTGTTTAAATCTCTAAAAGCTCTATATTTTACTCTTTCTAGTTTTGTATATATGCCTCCAGAGAAATCATGTTTCACCACATCACTGCAAGACCAAGACCATTAATACCTAGAAAACGCAAGATGTTTCTCATCTTTGAGCCCCTTCCCGCATCCATGTCAAAAACCCTTTTTAAGAGAATGTGCAGCAGCTCAGTTCTCATCTACTCGAACTCTTGACTGAAATTGAACTTTCGCCTGCTTGAAATGTGGCTAGGCCTGTCTCCCCAGCAGCACTGGATTGTTGCGACTTATTCAGATCTCCGGATGATGATTTACTTAGAACAGCTTCATCATGACTATGCTTGTTAATCTTCTCCTCGAGTGAGAGATTTTCAACATTGGCTGACATTATATCATGACTAGAACTTCCATGTGATTCTGGACTAGAGACATTAGAAGACTGAACAGGACGTGTGACCCAAAACCTCCAATTCCGACTTCTTACTTTGTCACCCTGCAGAAACAACAAAAAGGGAATGGAGGATCAGGAAACAGACACTGCACAGCTGACAATATGTTATCGATTTACCAGAGTCTAATGGAGTCGAGATAAAAATATATAAACCAACACCATAACCTAAACAAAATACCAATACAAGTTAACAAATGAGACAGCTTCGGACAATATGCAAGTGAGAGGATACAAATTGAACAAATGGTCAGAGTCTCAATTTATACAAGGGAGGAATAATACACACCTGTACTTCCACAACAGTTGAAGAACGCACAACATCCAATATAAAATGGATATCCTCCATAAACTGGATATTTTCTGTCAATTGCTTAACCTATAAAAAACATAACGAAGCGAAAAGCGAAGGAGAAATTTCATCATTTATATTAAAAGCAAAAGATAAATTGCTCCAAAAATATCAAATCTTCAAAGCAGAAACGAAGCTTCAATAGGATTGAATTGTAATCATCAAATACAACAATAATTAGCTATCGATCACAAAGAGAAGTAGAAGATATCCATAAGATAGTTATTTGATAACTAAAAATTTAAAATTTAAAAGATAAAGAAACAAACTGAAAGACCTTCATTTACCAACTTTAAAGTAAGTTCCAGACAAAAATCCCTCTCCTGACCAGTAAACCTTCATAATTGCCAACATCATCCAAAGTGAAAGCCTTTATAATTGACAATTCAAACTCCTACTTATGCTATTTGAACAATCTCCATCACCCAAAACTACAGGCCTTGCACTTAAATTAATACCCTTAGAAGTTAGAACTAGAAATTTAGGATGTAATGTGCATCCGAAGTGAGTAACAAAAAAGATAATGTGGGTAAAAGAGCAACTAGATTGCAAGAAATACAGTAAGACGTAATTAATCCAATTAGTTATGTGAGCAAGCACCTGCATGCGACCCTATTCTCCGACAGTAAGACGTAATTAATCCAATTAGTTATGTGAGCAAGCACCTGCATGCGACCCTATTCTCCGACAATGCTTTTAGGCAATAGAAAGGAAAAAAAAAATTACGAACTGGTAATAGTTCATTTCGTCCTACAATATTGTATTCAAAATCTTATATAAATTAGAATTGTGTTCTTAAAGATCTCACTTACGAAAGGTGTTGTGAGGTTTTAGCGGATGAAAGGGAAATTATAGTCTTGAGACATTAAAGAATATGCCTCCTCACTTTGATTTTTATTTTTATTTTTTAAAAATGCCTAAGGATTTATAGAGGCAAGGCCGAACAGACGAGAGAGAATAATTGAAAGACAGACACATAGAGGTGTACATAGGTTAGGATCGTTAAATGAACTTCTTTGTATAATAGCTTTGAATAGAACTACTAAGCAATGTAAAATTGAATTTTTATAAAAAAATTGATCAAATCTTTCTACTTGGAAAAAATATAAGACATCATACATCAAATTCTCATTCAACCTGTTATCGACAGCACATCAGTTATCTAGCACGACAAAACCAACCAAAATATATAAGTAGATACGAGCTTGGATAGGGATTTAAGAACAATGTAATGCCTGATATATCGAATATGGTGAGCAAAATAAAACAAATACAACACGTTCTCGACTAAAGTTAAAAAAAGAGATTCAATTCTAAGATGCTGAGACTGCTGCAATTTTTCCAGATAGAACATATTCACCAAACTCGATTAGAAAGATAAGATTTTCTAAATAACATATATATACATATTTGTGTGTGTTTATTTCTATCTTCTAAATATAGTTCATAGCTAATTAATGGGTTAACTTAGAAGTTCTGTCAATGTGGGCGTAACCTATGAAGCATGGATACTTCTCCGGAAGCGCCGTTGCGGTTTCGGGGACATATCCAGCACCGATACTCCTCGGATACTCCCGGACACGTGTCCGATACTCCATAGAAGTATCCAATTTTTTTTAATTTCGGATACGGCACGGAACGCTAGGATACTTTTGGGATACGGCGGGGGTTGGAGTGTAATATTAAAAACTTTTTAATTAAAAAAAGAGGTCAATTGGTAATTTGCAAACAAAACCCTTTTATTTAAGAGTTAATTTTAATAAACCCCCTATACTATTGAATTTAATCAACTAACCCCTCATATGTCCGGATTGCCCCATCTACTTTCCAATTTCATCACCGTGCTCTCTCAGACTCATATTTCAGTCAAAATACCTAAACTACCCTCAATATATATATTTCAGAATATATATATATATTCAGGAAAAATATATATGTTTCAAAAAATATATATTTCGGAAATATATATATATATATATTGAAAAATATATATATATTTAGGGAAAAAATATATTTGCCATATCCCGCCGTACCCGTATCCTATTTTTCTGAGATTTGCCGTATCCCATTGTCTGTATCATATCTGCACCCCGTATCCGTATCCGTGCTACATTGGGCGTAACCCTCCACCATATTTACGATACAACTTAATTACATGTAAATAAATGAGGAAGCATGCATTCTTAATTCCATACATATATTGTCCCCGGGTGTATACCAAAAATAACTTCATAAGATACAAAATTAAATGACAGCATCTTAAATACGTTAACCATAAATAACTTCATAAGATACAAAATTAAATGACAGCATCTTAAATACGTTATACTAACATGCACATAAACTAGATATTTGAAGGAAAAAGGGAAATTTCGTGAAGATAAAAGACGTAGAAACTTGGATTGCATGTCAAAGTAAAACAAAAACCACCATGAATCCCACCGTTACTCGCAGAGAGAAACTGCAAAGGTTTAGATACAAAAGCTCTGCAACAGTATATGCAAAAGAATTCAGAGAAGTACAACAAACCCAAGCATCAGGATATCACGCAGAGAGAACCCAATCCAAAAGTTCACCCCTGAATAACATCTATTTACTAGCTCCTACTTTTTCATGTATTAATCTTGGAATGTCATAAAAACTTAAATATATCCAAAATATGGGTAAAATACATTGACATGTTTGGTTCAATCACTCATGGTGACTATGTTTGTCATCTATTATATTGTATACCCCTACGATTTCACGAATGATTTCAAACATTCCTTTACTAGGGATTTTTTTTAGCTGCCAGAAGGTCCGGTGTTGATAACATTGATTGACACCACTCCCGTTATCTCACGGATCTGACCGCAACTGAAATATTGCACAAAGACCCAAATATTCATAAAAATGTCTTCTGAGCAGGATACTAAATGTGGACTTTGATGTTTTCAAGGAGGTAGCACTCATAAGGGGACGAGCTTGCAGTGGTAGACAACATCAACGTCGTGTTCAGACTTCACGACAACTTTGAGAAGGGAGAGGTCAATGCTGCCGTCCGGGATGACCAGTGGTGGTGGCGGCTAGAATTCCATTGGAGTTCGGTTTGGATGAAGAAATTTCTCATGCATAAAGCACATTTCCCATCAAAATAATTTTAGTTGAACAGTGATAAATCATTATGGATAAAAAGGACATTTCATACATTTAGTTGAAGTCCCTTAGCCTGAGGCACAAGGCGAAGCGCCCACGCAACACAATATTAAGGGAAAAAAATGCACTCAATAAAGATGCAATAGCAAAAATATAAAGCTGCAAAATGCAGAACAGGCACCAACAAGCCAGCAACAGCTCTCAAGCAAGCATTTTCACAGCAAAAGAAGATCAATAAAGATGCAATAGTAAATATAAACATGCAAAATGCAGTTAGGCACCAACAAGCAAGCAACAACACTCAAGCATGCATTTTCACAGCAAAAAAAAGGATAAAACCGAGTGTGTGTGTGTGTGTGTTCCTGTGTGTAATACCGTGTGTGTGTGTGTGCGCGCGTTTGAGAGAGAGAGAGAGGTTATAGACAACCATTTTATTCCAAGAAAGCAGGAAAACAAAGTTCAAAAAAAGGGAAAAGAGAGACGAAGAAGAGCAGAAAACGAAGTTTTAAATAAAAAAAAGGAATTTGATTGAGAAACTGTGTGGTCGTGTACTACTGTGTGTGTCTGTGTGTCCGTGTGTGCTCGTGGAATCGCATGTAATAATGTGTTTTCCTGTCATCGTGTCTGTCATGAACTGTTCATGTAATACTGTGTGTGTGTGTGTGTGCGCGCGCTCGTGTGAGAGAGAGACTGGTTTACCTTTGCCCCGAGAGACTGGTTTACCTTTGCCCTAAATTTTGGCGACTTCTTTCCCTTTCTCCTATTTCTTTTACTTTCTCATATTTTTTAATGTGACAACTGGCTGATGGCTGTCTTCACTCGGTCTTCATTCACGAGAACATTAAGCGACTCAGGTCACCAAAAAGGGGCTAACTGTGGGCTTTATAATCAGGCGGCTCTGACCACACCTTGGGCTTGCAGGGGCAACTGTTGCGCCTTAAGGCACCCGGGCCACCTTTGACAGCTATGCAAAAGAATGCATAGAAGTTCACCAAACCCATGCACCTTGACTATCGAGGAGACCGCCTATGACTCCACCATAGTATAATCCAGAAGTTCACCACCGCATATATTTGCATGCATTTTATTATAATAATTATATATCATAATACATGATAAAAAAAACTCAGAAGTCCCAGATAGTTTATTGGAACGTAACACAATGCACTGATAAAGAGGTGCACTGACAATCGTTAGGGTCATGACCGCGGACATAGTCCGAGCCTTACCCGATTCGTGTGGGGGGGTCACCTTGCACGGGTCCCGTGGATTAGTTGAGGTGCGCGTAAGCTGGCTCGGACATCACGGTTATAAAAAAAAAAACAAGTTCTGGGATCTAGACCTAAAGTGGATGAAAAGAGTTTGTTGGCTGGTTTAACTAATATTAAATAAGTAACCAAAATTAAATTCAAATTCAAAACTTTACCCTGCAATTTACACAATCCATCAAACCAATCATGCAATAACCAAGTAAAGCGAGAAATAAGCAATCTAGAAGAAGATCACCGGACCAAAGGTAGGCAGACCTAATCCTCTATGAGAAAGAGATATTACAAATTGAAAAAACAGGTCAAGTTTCCCAAACCCTAGAAAGGACTTAGTCATGGACAAGTCTCCAGTCATGAGATCTGCTCGTCAACAGACTTCATTTCCCACATGAATCTGCTTCTCAAACTAGTTATGTAAATCAGCCACAAGTTGCTGACCGCAATCTCTGATATCTTGATTAGAGTGGTCGGTGTTGGACTTATTAGAATAGCTCCACTTATATGATGTCAATACACAAGGAATCGAAATCACCAATTCCAACACAAAAATGATGTATGCCAAGTAACATAGAGGCACTCTACAACCCACATATATGCTCCTCCTTTATGCTGTGTATGTTCCATAAGTATATTCTAGGTGTGTGCAATCTAACCTAGAGTCATGGATATATAGTAGAATTTAAATTATGGTGAGAATCATTTTCACATGATTTTAATTTTAAAAGGAAACCAGGATCCCAAATACAATGACCGCTTAATTAATCAAACCAAACTCAACATGCTTAAACCCCTACTTTGATCGATCAAACTCCTTTAGGTTCAAGTTAGAAAATTCTTAAAATGGTTTCCAATAACACTTGTATGCCTATCAAAAGATATTCTGATGGTCAAATTGAGTAAAACTTAAAAGATCCTAATGCATGTGTGCATGAACCCTACTTTAGGGTGTGCACCCAAGTGTCAGTTTACCTTTTATCCTTGGTGTAGAAGATTTAGAGATTTACTACTATCTGTAGCTTGAATATCATCTTCAACCATAAGCAAGAAGTAAAACTGACATCACTAACTTTAGAACTTACAAGCAAAATTAAAGGATCTTTAAAATTTGCACACTACGTCCTAATAGACCAAATGGTACCCGAAACTAAAAGAGGACACCAATTATTTACTCTATCAGGCACCAAGGCACCTGATATTTCAGATGAAGGAATTCACGAGATATTTGACAATAAATTGGTGTTGCTTATAAATGTAGCACATTGGCAACTAACAGAAAAATAATAGAATTTCATTAGGTTTTGGAGTTGACCAAAATGTCTACAGCCGTTATAAAACTCCATATGAGAGTGAACTGCCAAGTTTCAGCTACCATGGTTCTACATGAGGGTGAGAATGATAAACGATCAACAAACCCATGCATCCTAACTATCAAGCAGGCAAATACAACCACACCACACTACAGAAGTTTTGATAAATCAAAATCTTTTGGTCACTTCTGGTTTACTCTACCAAGTAGTCATAATGACCCCTAGTATTTCCAGATAGAAATATAATCATTGAAAAACATGTTTGGCAATAACATGGTATTGCATACATGAAGCACGATGTCTGCTACTGAACAGTGATACAGCTTTTGGAGTCCATCACTATGTTTACAGCCCTCAAATAAAAGAGATATTACCTTGCTCTGCATCAGAATGCACAAAAGCATGAATGAAGTTCAACAAATCGATGCATCCTGATTCTCATGAAAATAGAACCTATAACCTCACCATACTATAAGCTAAAAAGTTCACCACGGTATTCATTTAATGAATAGCTTTCACAGTATCCAAAACTAGAACAGAATACATTTTTATCAGAATTTTTATTTTTGTCATCAATTACCACAATGCTCAATCACACATATTTTTGGGGAAAACATCAAAGACCGAAGTCTCCCAATAACTTTTGGGAAATGTCTTAAGTTAAATATCCTTTCCATGAAATTCCCATGTTTTCTAGAATCCCCCATTTTCTTATAAAATTCTAATTTGAGACTATCTAAGCCTCAAGGTTAGTGACAAATGCCTATGCTTACTCAAAGACATTATCGCCAAGCTGCCTGAGTAAGATTCTATAGAATTGCCTCCACCCCTAATCTTAATGTTGCAAGGAGACAACTAATTTGGATCACGGGTTGTGGGGCTGGTCCGTGTAACAACCTCAAAGTTTCTATAGAATTGCAGCCTAATCGTGATCCAGATTACCCACTTCAAGTCTTCAACATATGTTGGTAAATGTCATTGCCTCCACCACTAATCTTTTACTCGCAAGGAGACACCATCTCCTTCAACATACAATCCTTTCCCCCAATCTCCCCATGCAATTATGCACATGATACATTGTTTCTAACATGTGGAAGCCGGTGGTAGAGTTGTCAAACCAATATGTAAATATAAACAGCTCCATTCAAAACAAGTCAAGAAGGTCAACTAGTGAATGTCTGCAAGCATATTTAACAACTTATATGATTTAAGAACCACCACTGATAAGACCTGATGAAATCTAACATGACGGCATATAAGTGTATTAGATGGGAACAATGGACACTCCTCTCGAAGCATTGTGGCCGTTGGAGACACTTTCCGGGGATATCATGATTAACTTTTCAGTCATTATAAATCAAGAAAAAAAAAAGGTTCTAATACAATTTCAAATCATATTATGGGGTATCATGAACTATTGTTTAGATTACAAAAACACCACTTATCCAACTCTACACTCCAAACTAGAAATTATTCATGATAATATACAAAAATGCATTATTTCCCATAACCACAGTGTCGGGGAATTCACCCAGACTAATCCATGGGACCCGTGCAAAGATACCCCCCCCCAACACACACACAAGATCAGGTAAGGCTCGGATTATATGTCCACGGTCGTGGCCCCAACAAATTATTTGCACCCAATAAGAATCGAACATGACACTTGATGCTACAAGAGGCATTAATAGCATATACCTACCATGGGATTATAAAATAAATCCTACAAGGAGAACACATACATATATACTCTCACCATTGCAAGTCTCTACATACAATAATCCAATAGAATATAAAAGAAAATGACAAATCAAAACAAAATTCCATGAATTCAGCACATATAAATCGAACGGGGCATAAGGAGGAAATATGGAGACATTAGAATCTAATCTACATCGAGCTCATGCAAAGCAAGGACCAAATACCATTGCCATAGCTTGACATATGCAGTACATATTAAATAATGTCTGTCAATGCATCCCCTTTCTATCACTCACCCGATATCCTCAACGGGACAGCAGTTGCGTGGTTAGCATAATTTAATACCAAACAAATCCCTAGGAATACCACAATTGTAAACAAGGATGATCTAAACAGAAAATTTTGAGCAACTTAAGAGGGAAAGAAAAAGGCCAACAAGAATCACCCACCAAGACAAAACAATCATCAGAACTACTCCAGTAACCATCGAGAGACAAAAAAAGAAAAAGAAACAGAAAGCGCTGACAAATGTTCTGAAAGAACTTACTCTACCAAAACCTGCAATCAATTTAACAGGAACCCAACCCTGGTCATCCATCTGCTGTCGTAAAAATATGTCCTTAATTAAATTGTCTTTGCTGCAATGAATAAGATGTGTGTTAGCCATTAACTTACCTACGCCAATAACGCAATTAACTAACTGATGTCATTCTTATGAGAAGGAAACCAATAAAAGAACTACCTGAAATAGTAATCTATCTGATTCAGTATATCAGTCTTCAACTGAGGATCTGGAGGCATATAGAAGTGCTGTGGCATTGGTGGAGCATAATGAAGACCTCTAATGGAGTCCGGATGTGGACTTGGAAAATAGATCATTGGTGACCCCATTTCTGCAAAAGCATGAGACGTCAGAGGGAAACCATACATACAATTCATGAAACTAAGACAGTAGTACATCTTACCAGGAGGATACATCATAGGGGTGGCAAAAGGTCTCACAGGCAATTGTGGAGGCATAATAGGTGGCGGGGGTCTTATAAAGGCGCCTCTGGGAAAACCTCTGTGGGGCTGTAGATGAGCATCTCTCCCATTGAAACTCCGGTTTGGATTCCAATCATGGTTTCCGCGGTCCCTCCCACCATAATTGTGATGGTAATGACCATCACCCCGAGGATGAGACCCTCCATTACCCCTCCTAAACGACGAATTCCGATGCTGTCCATGATCATTCCCACTATGGGACTGTGACCCAAACCCTCCTGCCTGTCCACTCTCCTTATGTGTTGGGTCCGAAGACCCTGGCTTTCCAGCATTATTAGTAGACATTTCCACTACTGAGCCCAGCGTTAATGGCGGCGGGTGATGGAAGCCGCCATTAGCCGATACATTCCCACCACCACCACCCCCACGCCTCTTGTGGCGCGGCATAGGTGTTGCATGGTTCTGGGTTGGAACAGGGTTTGCATTATTAGCAATTGTTTGCTTCTGTGAAGAAGAAGAGGAAGAAGAAGAAGAAGCAGTTCCAATTCCAGTCCCCTATATATCACATACAACACACACAAACAGATACACAACACTCGAAATCAAAACCAATAACTGCAAATAACCCACATAATAGCGTCACTAAAATCGAAACAAAAACAACTGTATCATGAACTCAACACAACAAATCAAATAAACCAAAATAAAACAAAACAAAACAATATAGAATAAAATAAAATAAAAACAACCTGCGAAGCAGAGGCTGATCCATCACTGAGAGCTTTCTGTAAATCCGAAGACGACGATTTCGGCGAACCCCTAGCGGACTCGGCAAGGGCAGGCCACGAAAAAGCTCCCATTACAGGTCCACCATCAGCACCACCATTGGAAGGCTTATTCCAAGCTGATTTCTTACCCGCATTGCCATTCCCGTTACTATTGTCAGTCCGCTCCGGCTGAGCCTCCACCGCAGACTCCTCGGAAGCCGCCAAAACCACCGGCTCCGCCGCCGCCCCCACCTCCTTCGCCGGTGACTCAGAAGCAGACTGTCTCTCCTCTTCCCGGAAACCACCAATCACCGCCGCCGTCGCCGACGATGATGCCGACGATGCAGCAACCGCTACAGAGTCCGACTCACTTCCGCCGCCGCGAACAATCTGGGTCCACGGCGATGAAACCCCACGCGCCGCCACCGGTTGACGATCGCCGCCGGCGAGTGCAGAAGAGTGATGGTTCGTAGCCGCGGCCATCAAAATTGGAGGTTCACTATCGGAAATCTAGGGTTTCTAAATTATGGGTTGGAACTAGGGTTTCAAATTGGGTTTTTCACAAATTGATCAAGCGATTGAGAAACAAAACGAACGAAATAAAACCAGAATTGAAAGCGATCAAAATTGTATTAGAGATTGAAGTCGAATTTGGGGGTGAATTGAACAACACGTGATCGATCGAGAATGCAAGTGGGGGTTTCAGAGAATGGTTCGATTGATCACTGAAGATCTGATCAAAGCACCGAAACTGAGTGACAAAGAGAAGAAACAACACCCCTCTCTCTCTCTTCTCTTCTCTCTCTCTAGAATTCCTTTCTTCTTTGTTTGCCCTGGGAATCCCTGTTTTAGCTTGATTTAGTAGTTTGACATAAATACCCCTTTTGTATATATACATATATAGTTATATATACGAATTTATTTTCTGAAATAGATTGATTTTTTATCCTCGCGCATCATATAAATTCAAGTACGAGTCTTATATAGTATATTAAAAAAAGGGGGGGGGGGGGGGGGGGGTAATTACATTTTTACCCCCTCAAGATATGATATTTTATTTTCGCACCCTTGTTTTTTGAAACATTACAGTCTGATCATTTTTAACTTGTAAGTAGTAAAAAAAAATTAAAAAAACTTTCGCCAAACTTCTGGCATGGTCGACGATTACGTCAATGGTTGATTATGAGTGAAATGACTGTAATACTATCACTTATTTATAAACACATTTTAAAGTAAAAAATAAGCATAAGTATAGAAGTAATTTTACATCTTAGGTCATCTGATTTAAACCCCATCAATTTGAAAAGATGAAATTATAATTTTTCAAAAGATAAGAAATGTTGGTATAATATATCATATTTCTCGGGGTGAATCTATAATTATCCCAGAAAAAACACCTTAATGTAGAACTAGGTAAGACTATGAGTCTGATTCAATGTATTAAAGAAATAAAAATCCTTGTCAATGTACAATTAATTAGATTAGACAACTCTTATAATTATAATTTTTCTAAAACTCTAAGCATAATAGTATATTTTAAAATTCTTTCTTGTGGAGGGGTGGATTAGTAATATTAAAAAGGAAAGGTTATCTTCATTTACACCTCTAAATTTTTTTTTAATTTCAATCAAACCTTTGAATATCTTCAATTACACTCTTTTAGGTTTAAGATTCTCATCATTTACATCTCTCACTACTTTTGGGATTAAAATGTCCTTACCCAAACACCCATTATCCTTATTCCTAAAAATATATATAAAATTCAAAACATATATATATATATAATTCGAAAAATAAATAAAATTTGAAATATATATATAAAAGAGCTAATTTCAGTAAACCTCATGTGATTTCAAAAAATATCATTTTCCCCCCTCCTATACAGAAAACTCCCATGCACTTATCAAATTGTATCACCTTGTTCCCTTCCATATAATTTTGGACCAAAATATCACTAAAATTTAATGGAAAATGATTAAAATTAAAAAAAAACATATAAAATTTGAAAACAAATATAGAAAATTCGTAAAAAATATTAAAACTCGAAAAAATATAAAATTCGACAAAAACATATAAAATTCAAAAAATATAAAATTCAATAAAAACATATAAATTCGCAAAAAATATATAAAATTTGAAAAAATAATATAAAATTCGAAACAAAGATATAAAATTCAAAAACAAAACATATAAAATTTGAAACAATATATGTAAAAAATTTAAAAATAATTTAAAATTCAAAAAATGATTTAAAATACCCCTGTGATTTAATGAAAAATAAATTAAAATTAAAAACAAAACATATAAAATTAAAATATATATATATAATTCGAAAAAATATATATAAAATTCGAAAACAATATAAAATTCGAAAAAACATATAAAATTAAAAAACAATACATATAAAATTAAAAACAAATATATAAAATTCAAAATTTTATATAAAATTCAAAAATAAACATATAAAATTCGAAAAAAAACATATAAAATTAGAAATATATATAATTCATAAAAATATATATAAATTCGTAAAAAATATATAAAATTCAAAACAAATATAAACAATTTGAAATTTATATGTTTTTTTCAAAATTTATATGTTTGTTTTCAAATTTTATATATTTGTTTCAAATTTTATATGTTTGTTTCAAATTTTATATGTTTTTTCCAAATTTTATATGTTTTTCTCAAATTTTATATTTTTTCGAATTTTATATATTTTTTCGAATTTTATATATATATTTCAAATTTTATATATAGTTTTTGAATTTTATATGTTTTTTTGAATTTTAATAAATTTTCCTTAAATCCCAGGAGTATTTTTGTCCAAAATTATAGGGAAGGGGACAAGCTGATACAATTTGATAAATGAATGTGGATTTTCTGTATATGAGGGGGTCAAAGTGATCTTTTTTGAAACCACAAGGGGTTTACTGAAATTAACTCATATATAAAATTCGAAAAATATATATAAAATTCAAAAAATATACATAAAATTCAATATATATATAATTCAAATATATATAAATTTTGAAAAATAATATATAAAATTCAAAATATATAATTCGAAAAATATATATATAAAATTTATTTTTTCGAAAATAATTTTATATATATTTTATTTTTCCAAGCCATTATGGGGGTCATGGGAAAGCACATGATGGTATCACTTGAAAAGTTCAATCTAGACCACTTAGATTGCTAATATATTTTATGTGCTTGGTTGGTATTATACTGAAATAAATGTAGTTGAGGGACAACTGCATCATTTGCCTTCAAAGAATCAAATTATCTATGGTTTATATGTGCACCTGACACCATTTGTTGGAATTTAAGTGTTGTAGCACTTCATTTCTCTATTACGTCTTGTATACTCTCACCATTTATTTTTTTGAAAATATATTTTTTTATATTTTTTTTGAATTATATATTTTTGAATTTTATATATTTTTCGAATTTTATATATTATTTTCGAATTTTATATATATTGAATTATATATATATTTTTCAAATTTTATATATTATTTTCGATTTATATATATATATATATTAGTAATGAGGATAATGGGTGTTTGGGTAAAGGCATTTTAGTCCCAAAAGTGATCAGGGTGTAAATGATAAGAATCTCTAACCTAAGAGGATATAATTAAAGATATTCAAATCTAAGAAAGTGTGATTAAAATTAAAGCAAACGTGAGAAGTGGAAATGAAATTAACCCAAAAGGATAATGATGCATTGAATTTTGGAGAAGAACACTTTGTTTTGAGATAATCAGTTTTGGACACTTATTTTCTGGTAGAGGGAGTAAAAAATAAACAAATTGGATTGAAATAGTTTCGTAATAAGATAATAGAAGTAATTTGGAAATTTTAGAGAAATCAATTTTTATGTATTGGTGAATGATTAATTTTCCCAATGTTTTTTCATTTATGTTCCACTAGAATAATCAGTAAGGTTACATATTGATAAAAAATGTCAATAAGCAACTAAATAATTCAGATTACTTTTAGGGCATGTAACACTGGGTTTTTAACCAATAAAATTTCAGTTTACTAATCAAAGATCTTTAAATACTATTTTCTTTTATATTTATGGGCTTATTTCTATGATGGTTACATTTTTTTTCCATGTAGAGAATATGTATTTTTAAAAAAAATTAGAATTGTTTCAAAAAATGTGTGAAAATGGTGGGTGAGCTTTTGACCATCCAAAATTATTTTGATTCATTTAACATTAGCATAAAAATAAAATAAAAATTTGACTCTAGAGTTATGAATCATAATAATTAGTTAACAGTTTTATTAGTCTAATAAATGCATAGTTAATCAAGAATGCCACGTAATATCTATTTTCAAAGTATTGAATATTTTTTTGATAACAGTACACATTTAACTTTCGTTTAATGCTCAATGTGCATCAATTATCTTCCAATTTATCAATATGATTATTTTGAATTACTTAAATTTGATTACTTACTAATTAGGTAATTTTTTATGCGCACCACAATATATTTTATATAGTAAAAGGTCAAAACTACATATGAATCCTATTTTAGTTCCAATTTGAAAATTCAACTTTAAAAGTAATCATTTTAATCTCCATTAGGTCAATGGGTATATTATTTATTTAAGCTTTACCAATAAATTTTGTTTTAGCCCTAGTAGGTGGTCAAACTTATTTATCAAACTAATTGATTATGGTCAATAAAGTCAATTTTACATTATAACGTTTGTACTGGTTGGAGTTAAGAAAGCACGTTACTTATTGGACTCTTACCCACAATTTTAATTGTAGTCAAATATGATTTTTAAGATGATTATAATAATAATTTTTTATTTATTTGACTGAATATGAATTAGATTTAATTTGGTAAGCACGTTGCAAATTGGACTCTTTACCCACAATTTTAGTTGGAGTCAAATATGATTTTTAAGATGATTATAGTAATTATTATTTTTATTTATTTGACTGAATATGAATTAGAGTTACTATTTAAAAATAGAAACTAGTGTATCATCACTACATAAAATATAATTAATAGATATAAGTTATGATTAAGAGATATTGTAGCCCAACCCGTGAAGGACCCATAATCTTTAAGTTTTTCTTTGAACCCAATCCATGAACGACTTGCATCTGAATTTATTCACCCAATATTCAATTTTAGTGGGCGGGTTAACATGTCAGTTTTGCTAGACCTAATCATAAGATCAACATGAACTATTAATATGAGACGAAGAGAGTATAACTTCCTTCGTTACACTGAAAATGAAATTTCATGTAACCTAATGAAGGTTTACATTTTTTCTAAGGGATTGTAAATAAATAAAGAAACTAAAAAATGATGACCTAAATTGGAAAATAAATAAAAGTTTTATAAGAATAGAAAAAAGTGAGAATTGGCTTTGTATCATAATAATTTATCACCTAACAGCTACTAGCCTACTACTGGCATTGGCATCCACGTCGTACAGTGAGATGGATCGTGTCAATTGCAACAGAGACAACAACTGTACCCATGCAACACACAGGTCACGTGTGACACTTGTCTATACGTACAAATATTAATTAGGTAGGACAAATACAATTTTTTTTGTTTTATAATCGTGATGTCTGAGCTAGCTTAAACGCATATCGACAAAATTTACAAGTCCGTGCAAGGCGCACCGCACACGAATCGGGTAAGAGTCGGACTATGTCCGCGGTCGTGGTCTTAACGAATTGTTTGCACTTAATAGGATTCGAACATGAAACTCCATGCTTCTTGAGACATCAATATCCCAATTTTTTCCAACTAGGCCAACCCGGTTACGACAAATACATTTTAATGATTAATTTTTTTAAATAAAATTTCTCAAGAGTGAAAATTTTGGGTAATTTGCAGCCACACCACCTGAGGTTTGCATCTATTGCACCTAGCGGCTGATTTTTGCAATTTTGACATCAACACCCCATGAAGTTTCGTTTTGCTTACCATGACACCCCAAATGACGAAAATACCCTTCAAAAAATTCGCAAATATTAAGGGTTATGTGAAATGACCTTTATGCCCCAACCCCAAATATATAAAATTTTGAAAAACATATATATAAATTCGAAAAAATATATAAAATTCGAAAAAATGTATAAAATTCAAAAATAAATATTTAAATTTTGAAAAAAATATATAAAATTAGAATAAAATATAGAAATTTCGAAAAATATATATAAAATAAAAAATATATATAAAATTCGAAAATATATATATACTTTGAAAAATATTTAAATTCGAATATATATATTTCAAAAAATATATATAAAATTAAAAATATATATATTTTCAAAAACAAAATTCAAAAAATTATATAATTTCGATAAACATATATAAATTTCAAAATATGTATAAAACATTCAAAAACATATATAAAATTTGAAATATATATATAATTCGAAAATATATATATAAAATTTGAAAATTATATAAACTCAAATTTATATATATTTCAAAAAAAAAAAAAAAATTCAAAATATATATATTTTCAAAAACAAAATTCAAAAAATTAGATAATTTCGAAAAACATATATAAATTTCAAAATATATATATAAAATTCAAAAAAATATATAAAATTTGAAATATATATATAATTCAAAATATATATTTTCAAAAATAAAAAAATCAAAAAATTATATAATTTCGGAAAAAATATATAAATTTCAAAAAATATGTATATATATTTTATATATATATATATTTTCAAATTATATATATATATATATATTTTTGAATTATATATATGTTTCAAATTTTATATATTTTGTTGAATTTTTTATACATATTTTGAAATTTATATATGTTTATCGAAATTATAGAATTTTTTGAATTTTGTTTTTGAAAATATATATATTTTGAATTTTATATATATTTTTTGAAATATATATATTCGAATTTAAATATTTTTCAAAATATATATATATTTTCTAATTTTATATTTTGTTTTTTGATTTTATATATATTTTTTGAAATTTATATATATGTTTCGAAATTTATATATTTTATTCTAATTTTATATATTTTTTTCAAAATTTAAATATTTATTTTTGAATTTTATACATTTTTTTCGAATTTTATATATTTTTTCGAATTTATATATATATTTTTCAAAATTTTATATATTTGGGGTTGTGGCATAAATGTCATTTCACATAACTCTTAATATTTTCGAATTTTTTGAAGGGTATTTTCGTTATTTGGGATGTCATGGCAAACAAAACGAAACCTCAGGGGTGTTGGTGTCAAAATTGCGAAAATCAGCCGCTAGGTGCAATAGATGCAAACTTCAAGGGTGTGGCTGCAAATTACCCTATCTTTTTTTATGTTGATTCTTAGGCACTGATTGCGATGGTTGCTTTGTTTTCAACAATATTAAAGCAAAACTTTTTAAATGATCAAATTTGAAAGTCCTAACTTTCATTTGCTTTGTTAGTGTAAGCAATATTTTGGGACTAGATAAACATGAATAAATTAAAATAATATTTAGAAATAACAATAATAAATATAAAATAAAATATTTGTATTTTTCTTACAGCAACAACATCAGTATCAAACATGCTTCCAGTTCAGACTCACAACACAATACAATAAAAATATATGCTTCAACTTTATTTATTTTTCACGACAGGAAATCGGCAACACCTCCCAAACAGGTCCTTAGTAGTGTTGAATTTGTCCACATTTTATTTTTATTGTTCTAATATATGAACAAAACTTTCTTTAAATTTTCCAAGAGCACAAGATATATTTTTGGATGAGATCATGAGATAAAAATGTTAGACCGAACTATGGTTAAACAAATTTGACCAAGGAAAGGTCGGGATTTCTTGCAAATTTGGACCATAGTTTAGGGAGTTTATTGCATATTACCCATCCATATATATATATATATCACTCCTATTTAGGAAAAATTATACAAATTATCTCTGAATTATAACCTAATTGCAGAGAGTACTCCTAACGTTTGAATAATATCAATTACTATCCCTTAGAACAGCCCCAGTCAGATTTGTGCGTGAATTTACTTAAAAGCCCTTGTTTTATATTATGTTTTAGGATTAATTTCAAGAAACCCCCTATACTATCCAATTTTATCAAATAACCCTCACGGTGTCCACTTTGCCCCAAAAATTATAAATTCAAAAATATATATATATTTTTCGCAAAATAATTATTTTTCAGAGGGAGAATATTATTTTCCAAAATATAAATTATTTCGGAAAAAATAATATATATTTTTTGAAAAAAATTATTTTCAGAAAAAAATCATATTTTGGAATATAGTATATATTTTTCGCAAAAAAAAATATTTTTTAGAAAAGATCATATTTTGGAACATAATAGTATATATTTTTCGTAAAAAAAATATTTTTTGAAAAAGATCATATTTTGGAACATAATATATATTTTTCGGAAAAAAATTCATATTTTGGAATATAATATGTATTTTTCGGAAAAAAAATTCATATTTTGAAACATAATAAGTACTTTTTTGCAAAAAAAATATATTTTGGAACATAATATATACTTTTTCGCAAAAAAATATTTTTTGAAAAAAAAATTCATATTTTGGAACATAATATATACTTTTTCGTAAAAAAAAAAAATTCAAATTTTTTTTTCATATTTTGGAACATAATGGAAATTCAAAAAAAATAGGGTATTTAAGTAATTTTGTATGCAAAATTGGAACATGCAAATGATATGAGGGCAAAAATGGAAGTTCACTATAAAAACAACCTTTATTAACCAATACACAAAGTTTTCAGCATTGACTTTGAATAAAAGGGGCTAAGTGTTACAATGGAGATGATTTTAAAAGTAGTTTATGATATTACTAAAATATAAGAAGTATCGGGTACAATTATATCATAATTCAGAGATAGTTTATGTAATTTTTCCCTCCTATTTATTGTGCTTTCTTGGACTAAAAAGTTAAACAAACGAAAGGCTCACAAATTCCGAGTAAAAGATGTGTTGATTCTCCCTATAGAGAAAGTAGAAAAGGAAACAGACCTTATGGTTGTGGTGGGCTGTCCCAATATTATATACCTCTATACGAATTTTAGGGCTTGGACCACACTATATATATATATATATAATATAGGACTTTGACTGGGGAAGCCTTGTCTTTCATTTCTTAGGCATCTAGTACTCTGCTTGTTTCAGAGGTAAATCTTGTGGAAAAATTACTAATAAGTCTTATTTTTGGACACTCATTTTAAATAAGTCATAAAAATAAAGGCAAAGTGCATTAAATTCACTTCTCTCTCAACTAATTCCCTTAACTATATTTTTTACACAAAACTTCCTAAACTATCTCAACTTTTACAATTAACTTCATTCCGTTATAATACTGTTAGTTAAATTAAGATAATTTGCATTCAAATCTCCTGAGGTTTCAGTCAATTGCACTCACCCCCTGAGATTTCATTTGTCTTGCAATGACACCACCTAAAGGGGAGAAATGACCGGAATGCCCTTGTGTTGTCTCCCTTATTTCATGAGAGAAATATATAGGTGGTGAAATTACCTCCATGCCCCAAGATGAAAACCCTATAATATATAATAACTATTCTAAAATGTGAGGGGTTGAGAATATTTTCAAACATTTTCTTCAAAATAAAAATTAATGAATTAATATCTATTAGTTGAAGTGTAACTCTAAGGAGTATGTCAAAATGATATAGAGTAAAATAAAATGGGTTGAAAATATTTCAATACTTTTTTAAAATAATAATAATTAATTAATATGCATTACTTGAAGTGTAACTCTAATGAATATTTCAAAAGATATAGAGTAAAGATATACGACAAGGGGTTATAAATATTTTCATATTTTTTTAAAAAATAATAATTAATTAATATACATTAATTGAAATGTAACTCTAATGGATATTTCGGCAAGGAAAAATAATATAACTTAAAATACAGAAATCTGTATATTTATCTATATATCTATATATTACTAATAAAAACATAATGATTGTCTAATATTTCGATTCATTATCACCTTTTACAATATAAAAAATTATAATAAGTAAAGTTTGACATTATTTAAATTGTAAAAGCTTAAACTAATTTTACAAAAAAATTAATAAATAATAAACCATTTGTCATATTTTTATAAAAATATAAAAAATTACAATAAGTAAAGTTTGTTATTATTTTACAGTGTAAGAGATTAAATTAATTTTACACAAAGAATAATAAATTATAAGTCATTTGTAACATTTTTATACATTTATCACATCTTACAATACAATAAAAACTATATGAGCTCACAAATATTACTACTTGTTTAAATTGTAGGAGTTGTATATTATTTATTTACAAAATAAATTAAATTATATGAGCTCACAAATATTTTATACATGTATCACCTTCTAAAATACAAAAATAAATAAATTATAAATAAAGTGTATTATTATTATTTAATGTAAAAGGTCACAATATTAGTTTTAGGGGAAAATTAAAAAATGATAACTTTTGGGGCCTATATTACAAAAATGACAATTTTAAAAAAAAATAATTTAAAGAAAGTGATAATATTTCAAAATTCATTGTATCCAAAGTAATTGAATTTTTTTTCAAATTGAGCTTAAGACACAAGGGTTGTTTGGTCCATTAATTTAGTCAACATGTCTTTTACACTAAAGCAAGGGCACATAAGTTATTTAATGGGGTCTTCACTCCTTGAGGGGGTGTCATTATAAGAAAAATGAAATCTCAGGGGCAAGTGCAATTAACCGAAATCTCAGAGGATTTGAGTACAAATTATCCTAATTTAACTAACGGTGTTATAACCGAATGAGATTAAATGCAACACTTAAATAGTTTAGGGGGACAATACTTAGTTCATGGGGGTTAGTTGAGAGAGAGAAGAAAGAAGAAGGGAGTTTAATGCACTTAACCCTAAAAATAATTTGGTAGTACAATTAAGTTTTACTTTTGAAATGTATTTATAAACAAATTATATATTTCTTTTAATACCAATATTACCCTTTTCTTTTATTACCTATCAATTTTATTTTACCGTCGTCACTTTTTAGATTATGAATTACATTGTGTAGCAATTTATTTCTAAAGTTATGGATTAGTGGTGTTACTTTAAAATGAAAATAATAATAATAATAACAAAAATTAACCTGCTTGTATTTCTTTTAAAGTAATTTTAAATTTAATTTTACATATTCAACCATATTTTTTTCTTAAAAAATAAATTTGTTCAAAGAGTAAAATTTAATTAAGATATTAAGACTATGAATTAAGAAGGAAATCTCAAGAGTAATGTGTAAATAAATTATGAATTTACTTATTGATAGGTTATTATTAAAGGGTAATATGGGAAAAAGAATTTGCAAAATTTCAAATTTGAACTTGTTTGTAACCAAATTATTTTTAAGACTTATTTGAAATTGGTGTGCAAAAATAGGAAATATCAGTAATTTTTCCAATATTTTCTCATTGATGTCACAGTTGAAGAAAATGCGGTATAGAGTCCATAGACACCACGAAAAAACATATTTTTGTTATTCCGGTTTCTTAGGATCTGTTTGGTACGCACTTCATTTTTAACCAAAATTAAACTGAAACTAAACCAAACAAATACTTTTGTTATAGGATGTTTTTAGTCAAAATAGGAATCGTGTTTGGTAACTTAAATTTGAATTTGTTTTAAGCATGACCAAAATATATTTTAATTACACGGTTGAAGCCATATTTTAATTACAAACAGTGCAAAAACACAAAACAAATATCAAATTGGTGTTTTCATTTAATCTGGAATATTTCAGCTATTCACCTTACCGTGCAAATCAAAACGCACGCGCCAAACATGCTTTACTTCAAAAAGTACATTGGTTTCCAGCCGAAAACAAAAACATCCAAGACAAAATGCTTGCCAAACATTCCCTTGGTTTCAATGCCCAGGGAGATTTGCTTTTGACTGGGGTGAGAGATTTTGGTGCAATGAAAGGTGGATTAGATCTATTCAGTTTGTGTATGGGAAACTTGTTCTAGGTCTTTGATCTTCGCAGAAACGAAGGCACATTCAGCTGGGATGAAGTGGTAAACCTAATTGATCAACCCTCACCAGAAATGAATATACATAATATATACACACACAGGCTTATATCTCTTGACAAGCCTATGTGTATATATATATCTCTTTGTATCTCTTGACAGAATGAGCATATACCAATGCAGAATTATAACGGTATACACCAGTTCGTCAGCAGGAAGAAAACTCAATATGTGGAATATGACATCTTCTGGTAAATGTTTTTCGGACAAGGAATTAATTACTTCACCCATCTGCAACTTTAATTTTAAAAGGGTTTAGAAAGAAAAACTGCAACTTCAAGGACAATTTAAATGTGATACATGTGTGCGTGAACAGGTTACTGGAATTTTTTTAAAATACTACATAATTCAAAAATTAAATCAATCAACCAAGAAGAAACTGTAACTTCAAAAACAATTTAAATAGGATATATTTCTATATATATGTACATAAATATATATATATATATATGGAAAACTACATATAAGTAGAATTAGGGAGGATAAATTACAAATTAGTCTATTTGAAAGTTCGGTTCTTCAATTTGATCACATCAACCAAAGTACAAATACATCAGTTTTTTGTTTAAACTCTAAAATATCCTCACACCACTTGCCACCACCAAATCGTGTTTTCCATTCCCACCTCTACAATTTCTCTTCCATTACGGTCACTCCCTCCACCTCCACCTTCTCCTCCAACCACCACCATCTACCGCCAATGACCACCATCACCACCGCTCCAACCCCTCTTTATACCTCCACATCAAACCCTTCTATTTTTGGACCAAACAAGAAAAACTCACCCATTCCCGAATATATTGTTAGTGTTGATTGATCAACCTATATTAATGGTAGTCCTTTACCCTACATTAAAGGACGCACATACCATGATATTTTAATGTGAATGTTTGAGGTAACATCAACTGAAAAAACAACAATTGACTCCAACACTAGAACTGCCTAAAGAACTATGCTTACAAGCCCCATATCCCAAGTCACTCTATTCATAGAACAATATTGTTCATTTCCAGTGCAAATAATGCAAATTTTTGTTCATATGCAATTAAAAGTATGAATAAATATAGAGGGCCAATACCATCTTCACGCCTAAAAGAATTGACTCTTCAACATCCATATTTACACCCCAACAGGTGAGAAATATGCAGGAAGACAATACATATGTACGCACGCCTGTAACACTGTAAACTAGTGTCACTTTGCCACCAGATTAGCATCTGAAAAAAGCATTATAACATATATGGTACCAGATTGACATGAATTACCAATTTACCTTATCATCACATATGCTAAACACAGGTAAGGGGCACGCGAAAAAAGTATAACATTGGTTCAAGAAACATGAGAAGTATCCATTGAGACGATAAAATCATACAGTGGACAAGAAGGATCATATATATATATGATGTATATATATATATGTATGCATAGAAACATATTACTGTGATCAATTTAAATAGACTACAGAATTCAAATAAAATACAACCCTAATACAACATATTAACTAAGAACAACAATCAAAGATTATAAGTGTTTGGTTTCTGAGAAAATATAAAGCAACATTGTGAAGTCTTGAGGAGGCAAAACCCTCAGCTCTACTTATTTAGGGAAATTCTATCTGCAATTTTGGATTCAATATATTTTCTCACTTTCGAACTGATACAAAATTTCCTCTCTTTTCCTGAGAAACTTTCTCAGCAGCCAAACGGTGCACCTGGATTAAGAAAAAAAATGGTGGGTATTAGGGTTTACCTGATTCGGAGAGAGATAAGACGATCAGGAGCCTCTGCTAGGCAAGCTTGTGTGTGTGTGTGTTTGTGAGTGCGTGTTTGTGTTTGTGTCTGTGTGAGAGTTCTCTGGATCTTGACATATTGTATCGTATTCGTATATACCTTTATGGCCAACTTTTATATAACTAGCCCAAAAATAAAAAATGGACTTGCTTTGGATTAATGTCGTTTTCCGAATGGGCTTCAAAGCCCAATAGGCAATACTCTTAGGGGGGTGTTTAGGAGATCGTGCGTAATTGGTGGTTTGACAGAGATGAAAGCTGAACTATAGTAATACTACGTCGTGTGGTTTTATTTTGAATTGAAAACATGTTTGATGCTAATGATTTTAGTATGAGAAAAATGAAAATTGAAGAAACCAGAGCATGTTTGGTGGAGTTGGTGATTCCACAATTTTTTAAAGCAGATCATGTTTGGTGATTTCAAATAATCTGAATTTTTATTTTTATTTTTTTGTAACAACATTGAATAGATAGATATGTTTTAAAAATCCAAAAATGAAAATAAAAAGATATTTAAACATTTGTTAAATAGTTTGTCACGAAATTATAGAATGTTTGATTCCTCTTTTTTAAATTAATCAAAAAATGCAATTTCTTATTTCATTTGAAATTGCAATGACTTACTACATTTGAAAAAAAAATTGATAGCACCTCTCTATAAATTAACCAGTAATTAGTTTTATACCCGTCACAAGTGATAAAACAAAAAAAATACACACACAATTTTCACAAATCTACATTCCTTTCATTAGCAAAACTCCAAAATAACTGCTGTTGAACTAGCATCAATCATATTACTCAGTCCCAGTTTCAAAACAAGTAAGTAGTTCCTCTTGTTCCACTCCCAAACCAATTATCCATCAGAATACTACTGTATGAATTATGAACCATCTAACTATATCATGATCTGATCTACTGAGATTGGGACTGTTGAATTGTACAGAGATTAACTATCATGAAGAAGGGGAGGTTGATCCACAATAAAGAGTCTCTGCTTTCATGGCCACACTTCAGCTTCAACTAATTTAATATCTATTTGTGCATTTGGGAAGCAATGCCATTTAATCCATTTAGATTAATCTCTTTACATTTAGTTGCATACATCTCTTTACAGTTCTGCCCATATTATTTGATTTTTTTTTTTAAAAGGAAGAAAAAAATCTTTACAAGAACTAAGGGGCAATATAGTCATTTTACTTTTAAAAATAAAATAATTTCAGTGTTAATCAAAAGTTTGCAAGAGGGGGAAGTGAAACCAGGTTGGGTGAAAAATATTTGGATTAGACCTATTCAGTTTGTGCATAGCACATTCAGCCGGTGGTAAACTTAGATCAACCCTCACCAGAAAGGAATATACATAATATATATAGATATGGGTTAATTTCATTTACACCTCCTAAATTATGTTAAAATGTCAATTTGACCTTCCACTTTTGCATAAATGCATTTACACCCCCTAATTAAGAAAAAAACACTCATTTACACCCCCTGACTGCTTTTGGGCGTTGACTATGCAGGAAAAGATCATACTGCCCTTGGCCCTATCCCTACTTTAATGTATCAATTTAACCCCCTCAATTTAAAAAACAACTATATTACTCAAAAATTCAGGGGATGTAAATGAAATTAAGATAAAAAAATTTATTCACATATTTTACTAACACAAGTATTTACATTTAAAATATTTATATTCATATTTATCAAATTTATAAACTAACATAAATTTTCATTATTTATATTTACATTTAATTTATGATTTTAAATATTTATATTTATCAAACTTGTAAACTAACACAAATTTTCATTTTTTATTTCAATCTTGAAATATAATTGACTTTACTAATACATATTTCCAATAATACCAGACACACTTCACAAAATAAAATATATATTTTTAACTTTAAATTAAAATTAAAATATAAAATATTTGAATTTGTTAAAAACAACACTAAATTACACACGTAAATAAAATTTTTTTATCATACAATAAATTTATTTTAATTTTTTATATAGATAATAGAATTAACTTGTCAATTATAATTATAATTTATTATTATTATTATTATTGTACGAGCATTATAATTATAATTTTGTTATTATTGTAAGAGCATCGAAATCACACATAAATTCTTAAATAATAATAATATAAAAAATATTTAGTAGTAAAAATATAATACCTTAATATTCAAACATATACATTTATATTTCAATATTAAAATAACTATAAAAAATTTATTTATTAAATTTATATTTTAAATATAATTCATATAATTTATTAAACTCTATTCAATTTTCTCTCTTCTCTCATTCTCCTCCCACCACCACCAGTCCACCATACCAGTCCACCCAATTTCATATACATATACATATACACCAAATCCAATTTTCTCTCTCCTCTCCGTCTCCCACCATCACCACCATAACCCCACCAAATGATTGTTTAGAGAATTTGAGATATGGTTGAGATTTGTAAAATTAATTCTTGTTTTTGGCTCAATCTTTAGTCGCGGAGTGAGGTGGTTGCGGTTGAGGAATGTTGTGGTTGAGGGATGTGGCGGCGGCGGCGGCGGTGGAGGATTCGGAGAGAGAGATATGAAGGTGTGGAAATGATGGTTTGGTTTGAGAGATGAAGACGGGCTTAAGGTTAGGGTTTGAGAGATGAAGTTTGGTTTTTAAAAAAAGGAGTGTGATATATATATAATTTGGATGTTTGGATATATGTTTTATACTCGATTAATTTGGAATAGGGTTTGCCAGCTATCCTTACTCAGAATAGCTTTAAACTTTAAATTATACCTGTTTGGCAAAGGGCAATATTGTCTTTTCCTGCATAGTCAACGTCCAAAAGTGATAAGGGGATGTAAATGAGTGTTTTTTTCTTAATTAAGGGGTGTAAATGCATTTATGCAAAAGTGGAGAGATCAAATTAACATTTTAACATAGTTCAAAAAATGTAAATAAAATTAGCCCTATATATATCCACACATGCTTTCATTCACTTATGTGGTTATATAGATATATAGATATATAGAGAGATATCCATATGTTCAATGCAAAGAAAAACTGCAGTTGAGTCAAGCAAAGGGTTTGCCTTTTAGAATGTCAAATTTCCCCCCATATTAGACTCTTGGAAATTTAGATATAAAAGCATCAGGAATGCACAAGGAAGTGGCAATTGGGAGGGGCCTGTAGTGTGTCACGAAATGTATGTTTGGTTTGGAGTGGGAAAACGCTTTGGTGGGATCCATATAAAAATTTTCATTTTACTCGACACAGTCAATGAGTCAAGTAGCGTGGCTCTCTACAGAGTTTGCCTTTTATCTTTTATTTTTTTTATCTTTTTTAATTCGATGGATTTGTCCAAAAGTGTAAAGGCTATATTGCCTACATGTCATTGCTCAAAGATTTTAACTACACACCAAAAAAATAATTGAAAAAGATCAAAATAATGCATGAAAATTTTATTATATCTTATTCAATTATTTTATCTTATTGTTGATAAAAAACAACCAAAATAAACCCTTTAGAGATAAATTATTACATAAAAGTGGGTAATTATTTTGGCTTTAAAATATATGTAATTATTAATTGCATATGTATATTTATTTGCTTATTATATATTTTTTTATCATTTTTGTTTAGATAAAATATCAAAATATGTTTCATTTTTACTTTAAATTCAATTCAATCAACAATGATAATATAATTAATTTGAATATAAAATATATTTTGCATAATAATTTAATTTAATTTATAAAAAAAAACTCTTATTTTTTTACTTTTTGAAGAATAAAATAATAATAAAATAGAGTGAAAGATAGAACACCACACCCGTAGGACACACATACTCTAAATAAAGTGTAGACCCACATCATCACACACTATCCAAATTGATTATGTAGCACTACACTTTATTTAGAGCATCAGGAGCGCGGACTATTTTCCACGCCACTTCCCTGACAGTGCCATAGTGGAGAGGAAATTCGCTGGAGCGCGACACGCCATTTGGTAGGGCCAGCATAAAACTCTTCACTTAAAACACTACAGATAGCGTGTGGAGTGGAGAGTTGAAAGCATCTTCTCCAAAAAAAAATTTCTTTTCCTCATTTTTTTAATTTACAAAAAAAATGCACTATACTACAACACAATAATTATATTTATACTATCCTACTATACTATTGTTATAATAACTTTTGGAAAAAATAATAAATTTACTATAATATTGAAATAATTATTTTAAAAACTAAGATTCAATTAATTAAAATTAAAATCTATAATGTAATATTTTATTCAAAATAATTATATTTATTGTAATTATTTATTGTTTCTAATCTAACTTTGTTATTGTGATATTAATGTATCATTTTTTTTATTTGTAGAAAGTAATATATTATTTATAAAAAAAATTGATTCCACAAAATTGTGAGATAATAAAATATTTTATTTGCATAATAATATTGAAAGTACATTTTCTGCGGTTACACTAACTAAAAAATTTTCATCACCAAATTGATTCCACAAAATTTCCATCAAATCTCTTATGAGATTAGTATTACTTGCTTTATTGCTAATCTTTATTAACCGACCGGAAATGTGTGCTGCCAACACTGCTGGATCTCGAATGTATTGCGGAAGGGCTATTGGCTCATCACTTGGAGGTGTCCATTACAAAATGTCTTCGCGCTCATCCTCAATGATCATATTGTGGAATATAATGCATGTTCTCATTATCTTATTCAAGTATTTTTTATCCCAATAACGCACCGGCCCTTGTGTTATAGCCCACCTGATCTGCAACACGCCAAACGCTCGTTCGACATCCTTTCTAACAACAACTTATTTTTGAGCAAATAATTTTTCTTTACCAATTGTTGGGTGGAGTATTGTCTGTAATAAAGTTGCTCATTTAGGATATATATCATCAGATAGGTAATACCCCATTGTACGTTGATGACCATTTATCACGTAATTGACAGGTGACATTCTACCGTTGATCAAACTTTTAAATACCGGAGAATGATCCAAGACATTCACATCATTGTTTAAACCAACCATGCCAAAGAAAACATGCCAAATCCATAAATATTTTGATGCAACCGCCTCTAATATGAGGGTAGGCTTACGGTTTCTTCCCATGTGTGTGCCATGCCAAGCTGTGGGGCAATTTTTCCATTCCCAATGCATACAATTTATAGAACCAAACATACCTGGAAAACCTCTTTCCTCTTCTTCTTGAAGCAGACGTGCAATGTCCTCTTCATTTTGTACGCGTTGGTACCGCTCTGCATACACTGCAATTATAGCATCACAAAACCGCTTCAAACTTTCAATGGCAGTACGCTCGACAACCTTTATGTACTCATCACATAGATCCGCTGAAATTCCATAAGCAAGAATATGTATGGCAATAATCATTTTCTGAATTGGAGTAAGACCTATACGGCCTAGTGCATCTGCTTTTTGGATGAAATAATCATAATGTGCAGTAATATCATTTAAAATACGAACAAATAACTCTTGCCGCATCCAAAAGCGTCTACGAAACATCTCAGTTGGATAAGTTGGATTGTCGGCAAAACAATCTTCGAAAAGTTATTGCGTCGCCGCCACTCGATTACGTTTAATAAATTTTCTCTTGCGATATTGAAAAAATGTGTTTACCTTCTCTGGCGATAATAATTCCATTAACTCCTCCATTCTTTTCTGACGTTGATCGAAAAAATCTTCATCATCAGAATCAGAAAATAGAACTTAGTGGAGAAAGGGACTCGTCGGATTCTGGAATAGATTATGACGATGAAGCCATTTTTAATATGACTCAAAGAAATGAGAATGAATATAGGTTAGTGGAAGTATAGAGATGAAGATGATAGAAAACATAGAAGAATATAGGTTATGAGAAACATAGAAGAAAATATATATGCCATTTTCCTAGAGTTGAAGGCAATGTATGAAATATACTTGGATATAAACCATATAGATGATTAAACTTATAAATACAAATGAATATGGGATAATTAAGAGAATATGGCAATGAATATGGGATAATTAGGAGAATATGCCATTAGGATGAAGACAAATGAATATGCCATTAGGATGAAGAAAAAAATTCTATAAATAACGCTACATTTCTACCATAAATGCTTAAAAAATCATCTCTCACACTATTTCTCTCAATTTCTATACCTTCAATACTTCATGGATCCCCAACCTCCATTTAGCCAATCTCATAACTCCGGACTACCACCGCAATTTACATATGATTTTCAGTCTTCAAACTTTTTTCAATCTGAAACCCCGCCTACTCCCTATTATCCACCTTCTTTCCAATCTCAACAAAATCCCCAATATCCACCTACTTTCCAATACTCATCCCAATATCAATCTCAATCTAACTCTCAAGCTTTTCAATCCCGACCTAGTTCAAGAAAAGCCAAGCTTAATTGGTCCACCAAAGAAGATGAAGCATTGTGCAAAACATGGATCAATATTGGAGAAGATCCAATAACAAGTTTGGATCAACAAATTGGTACGTTTTGAGGATGAATCCATGCTGAATTTAATCTTCAAATTGGTGGCCCAGAACGCCGAAACATGATTGGATTGTCAAATCGATTTTCAGTCATTAAGAAAGTTGTTGGCAAATTCAGTGGATATCATAAACAAATCCAAGATCAATGTATTAGTGGATACGGAGTTGAAGACGTAATAAGTTTTTTAATCATTTATATTTGTAAATATATAATTATATATGTATTTTAATTGACAATTTATCTCAATATACTTGTAGCATTCTGCAGCAAAAACATTATATGAAGGTCAGGAAGGGGAGACATTTAAGTGGGAACACTGTTGGAATATTCTTCGTAGATCTCCAAAATGGCAAGAACTTTGCAGCAAAAGCAAAAGAAAAACAAATAAGAGAGTTATAGATGTCGATATTGATCAATCTGGAGAGTTTTTTGAAACACTAGCATCAACGCCAAGTTCAATCCGAACTAATCCATATACTCCGTCGACTACTAGAGTATCAACGCCAAATTCGATAAACCTTGGTGATGACGACTCACCCGCGGTTGACGAAAATTCACATGACACTTCACGACCCATTGGACGAAAAACATCAAAGAAAGTTTGTAAGCAGAATAAAGATAAGGTACAAACAAACTTATATGCTAAATCTTTTGAAAGATTTGTTGAGAAATACAATTTGTTGGATGAAGGGAAACTTGAGCATAATAAATTAAAATTGAAAGCGAAAGTAGATTTGAAGGTACAACAAGAAATGACAAAATGATATGAGATTGAGTTGAAAATGAAGGAAATCGAGATGCAAGAAAAAATAAAAAAGAATGGAGCTTGAGAAGGAGCAAAATGCTTGGGAAAAACAAATGATGGAAAAAGATCCAAACATGCTCCAACACCGATGATCAAAGCATGGATCGAGGCTCAACAAAAGATAATTATAGCTCGTTTAAGTCAAGGAAATGTTTAATTTATCATTATAAGTGATAAAATGTTAATGTATTTTTTTTCATGTGTGTTAAATTATGTAATGTATTTTTTTTGCATGTTTATTATTTTTCTTATGTGTTAATGTGTAATGTATTTTTTTTTCATGTGTGTTAATGTGTAATGTATTTTTTTTCATGTGTGTTAAATTATTTTAATGTATTTTTATTTTTTTGCATATTTAATTTTTATCTGTACAAAATTTAATCTTATATTTTTTTAATGATATTTAATATATTTTTTATATTAAATATTTTATTAATAATTAAAAAAAATTTGATAATAAAATAATATAAAGTAGAGTGAATCATACAATCTCATACCATACAATACCCACACTCCAAATAAAATAAAGGACCCCACACTCTAAAAGAGTGACATGACACTCCACTTTGTGAAAGTAGAGAGTCTAAAAGTAGTTTACCATTACAGATGCTCTAAACAGTAACATGAGTTTTATATTATATAACTGTCACAGAGAAATCTAAAAGACAAATAAAGCTAAAACTAAAGGGCAAAGAAAAGAGGAAGTATTTAACTACTACTTTATTAATTAAGAAAGGGTAAATTACACTTTCATCCCCTGTTGTTAGTGTAAATTACACCCGTATTCCCTCTCGTTTCGCTAATTATAGTTTCACCTCCTGAAACCCATATCCGGTAACCAGATATGTGAAATTACTCTTATACCGCTTTTTTATATTTATTTTAAATAATAAAATATTTTTTTTATATTAAATTACCTATTTAGCCTTCCATCATCTTCTTTATCTCACCCCTTCTTTCTCCTAAAACCCCTAAAATCAAACCCTAACCCTAATCCTACAAAACCATTATCCATTTGATACAACTATAATATAAATTCATATTTAGATATAGAATTCAAACTATCACAAAAGTAAATTAAAAGGCCTTATCAATAAAAACCAAACCCTAACCTAGCTATGTATATATATATATATATATATATATGAAATTAGATGTAGAATATAGAGATCTTGAAGATTTGTTCGGATTATAGATGAAATTAAAGTTTTGTTTGGATTATAGACTAAGGGTGGATGGATTGTGTAAGTACAATTTGAATTATTTCTGGAAAATTGTTCACTCCCGATCTTCTTCTCCATATATCGCACGACTCTTTGTATATACATCTATATACATATATATATATACATCAGATAATGAACTGATTGGCTAAAGATCAAAGAGAAAGAGAGAGAAACAGAGGTAGGTTAGGATTTGTATTTGAGATTTGCTTTGTGGATATCAATTGGAGTATTAATCTATACATACATACATACATATATATATATATATATATATATAAATCTTTGTGTGTTTATGTATATTAATTGGTGCATTCATTGTTTGTTTAAATTGGTTTGATTTGTGAAAAAGATATGTACCGAACTGTAATATCAATTCAAAGAACGACCCTAATTGCAGATTTGTTCTTCCATGGAAGACCCATTTGAATGCCTTTACCAACTTGTGTATGATATATGTGTGTAAATATATTTATATATATATATTTATAATAGATGAGTATATATGTGTGAGGGTAAAATTATATTTTTACAGTATTAAGGGTGGGTAAATATGTCTTCATACATATTTAGGGGCAATTTAGTCATTTTACATCTCAAATTTGGGTTGACTGAGTTTGACCTCTCGGGATGTTGAACTGAGAGGGTGAAAGTGAAACAAATAAGGGGTGAAACTGTAATTAGCGAAACAAGGGGGTGTGAGTGTAATTTACACTAACAACAGGGGGTCAAACTGTAAATTACCCATTAAGAAATGACCTTTATATAGGCAAATACATTAACGGTTAAAAGCATTAAACTAGGCATTACATAATGTGCAAAAAACAAACTTTCTTAAAAGTCAGACTCAACAAATCATGCTAATGACCAGACAACAAATGACTCAAATACTTCATTAAATAAAAGGGTTAATTTCAGTAAACCCCCCTATACTATTCAGATTAATCAACTAACCCCTTGTGTGTTCACTTTGCCCCTATACTATTCAATTTCATCAAATTGCTCCCTCACTTCTCAAAATGCCTAAACTACCCTCAATAGTATAAGGGGGTTTAGTGAAATTAATAGTATAAGGGGGTTTAGTGAATTATTTCGAAAAAAATAATATATACTTTTTGCAAAAAAAAAAAATTTCGAAAACAAATCATATTTTGTTCCAAAATATGAATTTTTTTTCGAAATTTTTTTTTTTTTGCGAAAAAGTATATATTATGTTCCAAAATATGAATTTTTTTTTCAAAAAATATATATTATGTTCCAAAATATGATTTTTTTCTGAAAAATATATTTTTTGCGAAAAAGTATATATTATGTTCCAAAATATGAATTTTGTTTTCGAAAAATATATTTTTTGCGAAAAAGTATATATTATGTTCCAAAATATGAATTTTTTTTTCGAAAAATATTTTTTTTGCAAAATATGATTTTTTTCTGAAAAATAATTTTTTTGCAAAAAATATATATTATGTTCCAAAATATGATTTTTTTTCCGAAATTTTTTTTTTTTTGCGAAAAAGTATATATTATGTTCCAAAATATGAATTTTTTTTTCAAAAAATAATTTTTTGCAAAAAAGTATATATTATGTTCGAAAATATGATTTTTTTTCCGAAAATTATTTTTTGAAAAAAAAATTCATATTTTGGAACATAATATATACTTTTTCGCAAAAAAAAAAAATTTCGGAAAAAAAAATCATATTTTGGAACATAATATATATTTTTTGCAAAAAAATACTTTTCAGAAAAAAAATCATATTTTGGAACATAATATATATTTTTTGCAAAAAAAATTATATTTTGGAACATAATATATATTTTTCGAAAAAAAAATTCATATTTTGGAACATAATATATACTTTTTCGCAAAAAAAATTCATATTTTGGAACAAAATATGATTTGTTTTCGAAATTTTTTTTTTTTGCAAAAAGTATATATTATTTTTTCCGAAATAAATCACTAAAGCCACTTATACTATTAATTTCACTAAACCCCCTTATACTATTGAGGGTAGTTTAGGCATTTTGAGAAGTGAGGGGGCAATTTGATGAAATTGAATAGTATGGGGGGCAAAGTGGACACACAAGGGGTTAGTTGATTAATCTGGATAGTATAGGGGGGTTTACTGAAATTAATCTTTAAATAAATAAATACTTCCAACAATAACATGATAAAAAATGGACTTATAAATCAACACAAGAACAAAGATGATATTATTAGGGGTTTTATTCCCTAATGGAAAATCAAATGAAAAGTTTTTCCAACAAAAAACAACTTGTACTAATCATTCCATCTTGACATTGTTGAGCAGAGACAATCAAATTCCCAATTGCAGACGATCATATCTTCAACAGATTCAAGTTATTGACATGGACGCATTCAACAACACGGTCGGGAAGAATCTCTCTTTCGCTCATCAACCTAAATGAATTTAGTTCTTTGGCTTTCATGTTGTAAACAAGGTAAGTTCTCGATGGATTGTAAATACGAAAAACCACCACCTCTTCGTTTTTCAACATGCTCACAGGAATCATATCATCAATCACCGATTCACCATGCACCTACACTCATACGAGTCAAATTAGTAAAGCCTCGTCCATTCTTCTCATGTGTACACTTGCACTCATACGAGTCAAATTAGTAAAGCCTCGTCCATTCTCATGTGTACACTCATTCGAGCCTCATAGGGCTCATGTGGGTGTATGCGTTTCTTACCATTCAATGCACAATTATTTTCGAACACAACATGTTCAGTAAATGGAGGGAGAGTCAAGGTCTTGTTTGTAATAGGATTTATAATACACCTTAACTACCCATTCTTGAAATCCTGTGTCATACCTAATCCATTACAGCTAAAATCTATTCGGTAGTCGTATCTCAATTCCCTTATCTGAACATCGCAATTGTTTTTTATCTCCACAAAATGAATGAGGTCGTTAGGCATAAGCCGAAATGGGCGGACCAGAAGGCCTTCACTTGATTTTTGATGGTGTTCATGAATGAATTCGGGGCTGTTGATTGTATTATACCAATCTTTGCATACAAGTTTCATCACATTGTACAGTTCGTCAGCAGGAAGAAAACTCAAGATGAGGAATATGACCTCTTTTGGTATATATTTCTCGAACAAGCAATTAATTACTTCACCCATCTGCAATTTTGATTTAAAAATGGTTTAGAAAGAAAAACTGCAACTTCAAGGACAATTTAAATGTGATACATATGTGTGTGTTAACAGGTTACTAGAAATTTTTTAAACAGAAATTAAATCAGTACTGTAACTTCAAAAACAATTTAAATAGGATATATTTCTACATATATGAAACATATATCTGTATAAAAGTACTACTGTCAAAAATAAAACGATAAATCCACCAAGAAGCAACTTTGAAATAATTACAATATCATATATAGACATATTGTGTATAAAGAAGTTTCTATGAATTACAAAAGACTATAACTTGCAAAGAATCAATCCACCAAGAAGAAACTGCATCTTCAGAAAGAATCAATGTATGATTGTATATGTATGTATGCATAAAAACATATTACTGTGATCAATTTAATAGACAACAGAATTCAAATAAAATGCAACCCTAATACAACATATTAACTAAGAACAACAACTTCAATTAAAAGTGTTTGGTTTCCGAGAAAATACAAAGAATAAATTTGAATTCTTAAGGAGGCAAAACCCTCAGCTCTACTTAATTAGGGAAATTTTATCAGCAAATTTTGAATTCAATCTCTTTTCTCACTTTCAAAAAACTGATGCAAAAAAAGCATATACAAAATTTCCTCTCTTTTCCTGAGAAACTTTCTCAGCAACCAAACAGTGCTCCTGGATTAAGAAAAAAAATGGTGGGTATTACGGTTTACATTATTCGAAAAGAGAGAAGACAGTCAGGAGCCTCTGCTATGCGAGATTTTGGGTATGTTTACTAATAAAAACGTTTTCTTTTTTTGTTTTTACTTTCTGAAATCAAAAAATAAAAATAAAATCTTATTTTTTAATTTATTTATTCTTTTGCCCTTAATAAACGTTTCCTCAAGTACCCTTTTTTTTTTGTTTCCTCTCACCTTCAAAATGACCAAATTGAAGAAGAAGAATGATATGTAGGTCATTTTATATCATTTTGAGGGCAAAATAGACAATTCACAGGGTGGTTAACGGCACAATTTAACGGCATGGAGACGGAGGGGGTCTTTGTGGGACAAAATTCAATTTTGAGGGGGTCTGAGTGGGAATAGTGAATATCGAGGGGGTCTATGTGGGATTATGATATCTTTGAGGGGGTGTCAGTGGTATTTACCCTTAAAAGTATATGTAATTTGAGGAATAAGGTAAAAGATGGGTAAATTACCGTTTCCTCACTTTATGAATGGTCAAATTACATTTGCCTCCACTATATTTTGGATATTCAGGATAATTAAAAAACCATTATACCCATATATCTTATTTATTATAAATTGAAAATCATCCTTTATGTTAATTTATTTATCAAATTACATTTTAGAATTTTTAGTGATACAAAGAATATAAAACATAAGTAGTGTTGGGAGATCAGTGTTGATCCTGCCATTTCTGTGGTCATATCGCAGTGCAATAGAGGCAACATTCCATAGCCAGTAGGGCTGCAAATGAGTCAAGTCGAACCGAGGTTTGCAATGTTCAAATTTATAAATGAGCCTAAAATTTGTGTTCCATCTTGGTTTATTTATTAAACGAATGAGTCCGAGCCGATAACTAGTTTTAGTGAGTTGAGCTCGAACCTGTTCACGAATGGCTCAGTTCAATTGTAGCATATATTACTCTTACCAATAATCACCTAAAATGTGCTATTTATTAGAGATTATGGTTTTTGATAATTTTTAATATAATAATATTGAGCTTAATATATTTGTTGGGTAAAGATTTTGTCATATATGAGATTAAATTTGTTTAAGTAAATTAAACTTTAGATATGTATGTTGTGTTATGGCTCATAATCTAGGAGGGAAGGCCCTGAATCCAAAGGAGCCGGGCCGAAGGTACGGTAAATGGTGATTTTGGTATTTTACCAATACATATGAATTAGATCTGTTGCCCGATAAATGACTCTAGAGGGGGGGTGGGGGGTGAATAGAGTCTTAGCTTAAACAATGGAATTTAATTCGATTTTCTAATTGATAAATTTAATTGCAATGCTAGATGATTTAATATAAAAACACAAAGCAATATAAATCAAAATAAAGTAGAGAGAGAATTATAAATACTTGGACAAACGATTTTAGCGAGGTTCAGAATACCCTTGATTCCTACGTCCTCGGCTCAAGGTTCTTCTTGAGACTTCTCAAATCCACTATGGCTTCTCCTTACGGGTGGAGAGCAAAACCTTCACAAGAAGCACACCACTTCTCCTTGCTAAGAGAACACCCTCTCTTAGCCTAAAATTGGGTCACACCAACCCTTTGAATACAATGATCTTGTACAATAGAATATCTCTCAAAGATTGATTTGTACAATTGTAGTTCTCTTGCTCACAAGACTAGAGTAAGAATTTGAATAAAAAATTGAAGCTCTAGACTTGAAAAATATGTGAATGATGATACAAAAGAGTATATGAAAGTGTATGATTGAGATTGCAAGAGGTGGTTTGTAAAGAGAGTTTTAAGTCCTTTTATAGCAAACATTTTCATCATTTTTGGCATAAAATATGACAAAAAGTCATATAGAGCCGTTTGAAAAGGCAATAGAGCCGTTGGAAAGCAATTCAGGGATTGGGGTGAGCTGAGTTCCTGAATGGGGTGAGCTGAGTTATGCATTTGTAATTTATGAGAATATGGTGAGCTGAGTTTGCAAATGGGGTGAGCTGAGTCTCCAAAATATTTTGTATTTAATTTGTAAAGCTTTGAATGCTAATTCTCAAACCCAAATTCATTAATTTGGTATTTATTTGTTTTCAAAAAATAGTTTTATGCATAATGATTTTAGATTTCTAGAGCTTCAAAATAATTCAAATAATTACTTTGACAGTTAAAATCTAAACACTCACCAACCTATCTACCCGATCTTCAAGTAGTGGTTGATCCTCTTTGAAATGATTAACTTTAAGCTTCAATCTCTTTACTCTTGATCATCTTTGAACTTCAATCTTTTGCATTTGATATTCTTGTTCGTTCGCTTTAAATGCATCGCCATGATCTTTTTGTCCGCGTGATCCATAGTATGATTTTCCTGTTTTTACAAGTTTGGACAAATACTCATTGTAACCATTAGTACAAATACATCATTAATGATTTGTTATCATCAAAATTACGGAATTACCCTTAGATTAAAATCTTAAGGCCAACAATCTCCCCCTTTTTTATGATGACAAAATATTAATGTGTGTAAGTAGGTTTGAATTTTAGACAAAAATTCTCCCCCTGTCAATATGAATTAATATAATTATCTTCCCCTGTCAATATGCATAAGTTTGATACAAGCTTTAAAATTAAAACAGGGCATTTGACATAGCATTGACATATGTCCACAATATCATAACATGATATTGATCAAAAGACTTATACCACACAAATATATCAATAAGTATGAATATGCACCATAAACATTAAACAACACACATTTTTTCTCCCCCTTTGTCAACTCAAAAAGGGCGGAAAGCCAGTAGCCTCTGTATCCCGAAAAGCCAAAAAAATCACGTTCAATGATTTTAAATGACTGTAAATTGAATGTTGTCAAAATTCTTTAAATGTTTTTCAATTCATAATTGGTTGAACAAGTGATTTGGAATGAATTGCAATTCGCAAATGAAAATCCACAAATAATTCAAAATTTCAAGGATAATGTCCAGAATTTGTTTTTCAAAAACAAATTTTAAAGGCCCTAAACTTTTAAATAACAGCGAAAATGCAATGCCGAGTTTCAGAAAAAGTAGTATCTTTTCAATTCAATTGTCCGAAAGGATCCCAATCAACACAGATTCCAGCAAAAATCCCCAATTTTCATCAAACTACTGAATTTTAGCAATGAATGAAAATTTAAATGAAAAATCTGCAATAAAGTGAACACACGAATTAAAAGACCAATGTAATCCAAATTCTCAATTAGAATTAAGTTCCCGAAATTTTAACAAATGGAATCAAAACTCTAGATTTTGCAAACGAAATTGCAAATTTCGAAACTCCCAAAATTTAAATCCCAAAATAAAACTAGTGTTCAGAAAAACAAAAGGAAATTGTCAAAGCTTCAAAAGGTCCAAATTTCCTTAAAAGCTTTTGATAATTCATGTTCAGATCTTCCGAAAACTCTACAACCCAAATTTTTGTTCAAACTGTCAAAGCATAAGTAGAGAATCAAATTGGTCGAAACCAATCCATAATCAGGAGAGTGATTGTAATAAGAGCTGTAATTGAAATTTTGTTCACTAATGTACAAAAACTCCATAATTTCGGAATTCTCAAATTTGAAAAACAGGGTAAGTTTCAGAATTTTGATCCCAAGCTTTCAATCAATTCCAAACTTTGAATTTCCAACACCAATTTTCAAAATGAAAAGCCTTAGGTAGAGAAATTAAAAGCTGATAAAGACAACACACATATATATGGATATATATTTATATATACGCAGGATATATATTTATATATATACGCAGGATGTATGATATGAGTAAATGCTCACAGCAGGGGAAATGACAGAATGGGTGCTCGTCGGAGACGTTTCCGGGGTGGAGGCTGACGCCGAGGAGGACGGCGACGCAAACCACAAAGCACAGCGGCTTGGCGGCGACGGGAAGCTGGGGTTTCGTCCTTAGTTCGCGCGAGAGAGATGTAGTGATGGTGGAGCAGCGGGTTCCCAGAGACACAGGCGGAGGCGGGTCTCGCGGTGGTGCAGAGGAGGCGTGGCGCTTGATCAGTGATGGTATTGACGGATCAATTCGTGGCAGAGGTGGTGATTTGGGTATGAAAGTCTGTGTGAGAGAGATGAGGGACACAGAGACGAAATGAAGAAGCCCTAAAATCTGCCCCAACAATTGTTTTAATTGAAAACTCCCCAAAACATTCGGATGAAACCGAGATAAGACTCGGCTAAGAAGGAAAAGTCAGTAGCTTTGGACAAGTTTTACACATAAAAACTTAGCTTAGTTGAGTGGAAACCGGTTAACTAAATTTTTTTTTTTTTTTTTTTTTAAATAAACTAAATATATACTTACATATGTATAGGAAACAAATATAATTATAAATGAAGATATGTAAAAAGACACAAATATATATATATAACTATATATAGATTTTTAAATAATAATTTAGATTACCTCAAATTCACGTGTCATGCCGAGTTCTCTTCGGATTGAACAAAATTGATCCTCTTGAAGGGGTTTTGTAAAAATATCCGCAAGTTGATCTTCCGTTTTGACAAAAACAAGTTCGATGTCACCTTTGGAAACATGATCTCGAAGAAAATGGTACCGAATTTCGATGTGTTTGGTTCGAGAGTGTTGTATAGGGTTCTTTGAGATACAAATTGCACTCGTATTATCACACTTAATCGGAATATGATCATAGGTAAGCCCAAAATCCTCAAGTTGTTGCTTAATATATAGCGTTTGAGCACAACTATTACCGGCGGCTACATATTCGGCTTCCGCCGTTGATAAAGCCACGGAATTTTGTTTCTTACATGACCACGATACAAGGGAGTGTCCTAAGAAATGACAAGTGCCGCTAGTACTTTTCCTATCAACCTTGCATCCGGCAAAATCGGCATCCGAATAGCTAGTTAATTCAAATGATGTGTGACGTGAATACCATAAGCCAAGATCAATTGTGCCACTCAAATATTTAAAGATTCTTTTAACCGCAATAAAATGAGATTCTTTAGGACATGATTGAAAACGAGCACATAAACAAACACTAAACATAATGTCCGGCCTACTAGCCGTTAAATACAAAAGACTACCAATTAGTCCTCTATATTTCTTAACATCAAAATCAATGCCATTTTCATCCTTATCAAGTTTCAAGGAAGAACTCATAGGAGTTTTGGTATGTTTGGCTCCCTCCAAACCAAATTTCTTTAGCAAATCTTTGATATACTTGGATTGACAAATGAAAATGCCATCAAGTGTTTGTTTGATTTGCAACCCTAAAAAGAGGTTGAGTTCTCCCATCATGCTCATTTCAAACTCGTTTTGCATGATATAAGCAAACTCGTCACATAGTGTATCATTAGTTGATCCAAATATAATATCATCTACGTATATTTGAACAATTAACAATTCACTATTAATGAATTTAGTAAAGAGAGTACTATCTATTTTACCACATTTGAATCCATTTTTAAGTAGAAAACCACTAAGTCTTTCGTACCAAGCTCTTGGAGCTTGCTTTAAGCCATATAAGGCTTTTGATAGCTTAAAGACATGATTGGGAAAAGTGAAATTTTCAAATCCCGGGGGTTGTTCTACATAGACTTCCTCTTCAATGAAACCATTTAAAAATGCACTTTTAACATCCATTTGAAATAATTTAAAATTCATGTGAGATGCAAATGCAAGTAACATTCTAATCGCTTCTAACCTTGCAACGGGGGCAAATGTTTCCTCATAATCAATTCCCTCTTATTGATTATATCCCTTGGCAACAAGTCTTGCCTTGTTTCTAACAAAGATTCCCGATTCATCCTTTTTATTCCGAAATACCCATTTAGTTCCTATAATTGTTTTATCATTCGGTCTTGGAACTAATTCCCACACTTGATTTCTTTCAAATTGATTCAATTCTTCTTGCATAGCAAGAAACCATGATTCATCATTTTCGGCTTCTTGTATGTTTTTAGGCTCAAATTGAGATACAAATGCCAAGTAATTGCACACATTATTAACTTGAGAACGTGTGCTAACTTCCTTGGAAGGGTCTCCAATACTTTGGTCAATAGGATGATTTCTTACATATTTCCAACTCTTGGGAAGAGTATCACGTGACTCTTCAAGAGGGGGTTCATTGGAAGACTTATCATCTTGGGATGAGTTTGGTGAAGGTTCATTTGGATTTTCATTCACATTGAGTTTATTGACACCTTGTTCAATATCGTTAAACTCATCATCACTTTGGTTTGATCTAGGTAAAGGTAGTGGTGATTCATCAAATGTTACATGGATAGATTCAACTACCGCTTGAGTTTTTCTATTGTACACTCTATATGCTTTACTCCTAGATGAATAACCAAGGAGAATCCCTTCATCGGATTTAGCATCAAATTTACCAAGATTGTCCTTATCATTTAGGACAAAACATTTACAACCAAAAACCTTGAAATACCCAATGTTGGGTTTTCTTTCATACCAAAGTTCATATGGAGTTTTGTCAATGGTCTTTCTAATAATTACCCTATTAATAACATAGCATGCGGTGTTGACGGCTTCGGCCCAAAAATATGTAGGCAAGCTATGCTCATTTAGCATAGTTCTAGCCATTTCTTGGAGAGATCTATTCTTTCTTTCAACAACTCCATTTTGTTGAGGAGTTCTAGGGGCCGAGAGATTATGATCATAACCATTGTCATCACAAAATCTCTCTACGTCTTGATTTTCAAATTCCCTTCCTCTATCACTTCTAATGGTTTTAATCTTATATTCTTTTTCATTTTGAACTTTTCTACAAAATTTAGAAAAGATAGAGTGAACCTCATTTTTATGTGTAATAAAAAAAACCCAAGTGAATCTAGAGAAATCATCAACAATAACAAATGCATAAAGTTTACCACCTATACTAACAACCCTTTCCGGTCCAAACAAGTCCATATGAATTAATTCAAGTGGTCTTGTGGTAGTAATGCTCTTTTTGCTTTTAAATGATGTCTTAACTTGTTTCCCTAATTGACAAGAGCTACAAATTTTGTCCTTAATATACTTAGTCTTTGGGAGGCCTTTGACTAAGTCTTTTCTAGACAATTTAGACAATAAATCCATACTAGCATGTCCAAGTCTTCTATGCCATAACCAACTATTTTCATTTGAAGAAACAAAACATTTTACATCTTGGTCATGCAATTCACATAAAAGCAATGTATATAAATTTCCATTTCTATTAGCAACAAATACGTGTTTGTTATCATGTTCAACAATGCATTGGTTAGATTTAAAGATAACATTAAAACCTTTATCACAAAGTTGACTAATACTAAACAAGTTATGTTTTAATCCATCAACAAGAAGCACATTATCAATAGAGAGAGATGAAGAAATACCAATTGCTCCAATGCCAATTACTTTTCCTTTAGAGTTATCCCCAAATGTCACATTTCCTCCATCATAAGGCTTGAGAGAAAGAAATTTTGATTTATCTCCCGTCATGTGTCTTGAACACCCACTATCAAGAAACCATTTGTCCTTGGAAGAGGAGGACTTCAAGCATACCTCGTCATCGAAAGCCATGAGACAAAGATTTGCCATTTCTTCCACTTCATTGTCGCTATTTGAGACGTCAGATTCATCATCCTCCCATGTAGCTTGCATAGCCTTTTTATTTTTCTTCTTTTCCTTTTCGCTTTTGAGCTTGAGACAATCGGCTTTGAAGTGACCCACTTTTCCACAATGAAAACACGTGGGTGTATCTCTTTTGCTAGCCTCATTGGATGGTTCTCCCTTCCTCATAGGATTCCTTCTTTGAAAACTTTTTCTTTGAAGATATTTCTTAAAATTTTGGGTGATGAGAGCTATTTCTTCATCATCATTTTCGAGATCATCGGTCTCCATCAACGCTTCTTTGAAGGCGGCTTGAAGAGCTAATCCTTTCCTTGGTTTTGATTCTTCTTCACGAGATTTGAGAGTCATCTCCCATGTGAGAAGTGAACCATGTAGCTCATCAATGTTGAGTTTAGTAAGGTCATGAGATTCCTTGATGGCGGTAGTTTTGGCATCCCATTTGGCCGAAAGACTTCTAAGAACTTTTCTTGCAATATCAGAGTTAGCCATAGGTCTACCAAGATGTTTCAAACCATTCAAAATATTTGTGAATCGAGAAAACATATCATTAATGCTTTCATTTTCTTTCATGCGAAATAGTTCATATTCATGCATAAGTAAATCAATTTTTGACTCACGAACTTGTGAAGTTCCTTCATATGTTATTTCTAATTTATCCCAAATTTCTTTGGCGGTTGTGCAAGTTGATACCCTATTAAATTCATTTGGACTAATTGCACAATTTAAATTCACTTTGGCCTTAGCATTTATTGAGATAAGTTTACGGTCATCCGCATCCCACTCTTTTGCCTCCTTAGGCACCTTTTTGCCATCGATTTCTTTCATAGGAATAAATGGTCCATTTTCTATAACTTGCCATATTTGGTAATCTATAGCTTGAAGAAAATCAATCATTCTAGTTTTCCAATAACTATAGTTTGAACTATCAAACCAAGGAGGTCTATTGTTAGATTGACCCTCTATGTGTGTAACACCATTGTTTGCCATGATCTTTTCTCTAAGGTGATTAAGCCTTTAAATTAGAGCCTTGCTCTGATACCAATTGTTGCCCGATAAATGACTCTAGAGGGGGGGGGGGGGGGGGGGGGTGAATAGAGTCTTAGCTTAAACAATGGAATTTAATTCGATTTTCTAATTGATAAATTTAATTGCAATGCTAGATGATTTAATATAAAAACACAAAGCAATATAAATCAAAATAAAGTAGAGAGAGAATTATAAATACTTGGACAAACGATTTTAGCGAGGTTCAGAATACCCTTGATTCCTACGTCCTCGGCTCAAGGTTCTTCTTGAGACTTCTCAAATCCACTATGGCTTCTCCTTACGGGTGGAGAGCAAAACCTTCACAAGAAGCACACCACTTCTCCTTGCTAAGAGAACACCCTCTCTTAGCCTAAAATTGGGTCACACCAACCCTTTGAATACAATGATCTTGTACAATAGAATATCTCTCAAAGATTGATTTGTACAATTGTAGTTCTCTTGCTCACAAGACTAGAGTAAGAATTTGAATAAAAAATTGAAGCTCTAGACTTGAAAAATATGTGAATGATGATACAAAAGAGTATATGAAAGTGTATGATTGAGATTGCAAGAGGTGGTTTGTAAAGAGAGTTTTAAGTCCTTTTATAGCAAACATTTTCATCATTTTTGGCATAAAATATGATAAAAAGTCATATAGAGCCGTTTGAAAAGGCAATAGAGCCGTTGGAAAGCAATTCAGGGATTGGGGTGAGCTGAGTTCCTGAATGGGGTGAGCTGAGTTATGCATTTGTAATTTATGAGAATAGGGTGAGCTGAGTTTGCAAATGGGGTGAGCTGAGTCTCCAAAATATTTTGTATTTAATTTGTAAAGCTTTGAATGCTAATTCTCAAACCCAAATTCATTAATTTGGTATTTATTTGTTTTCAAAAAATAGTTTTATGCATAATGATTTTAGATTTCTAGAGCTTCAAAATAATTCAAATAATTACTTTGACAGTTAAAATCTAAACACTCACCAACCTATCTACCCGATCTTCAAGTAGTGGTTGATCCTCTTTGAAATGATTAACTTTAAGCTTCAATCTCTTTACTCTTGATCATCTTTGAACTTCAATCTTTTGCATTTGATATTCTTGTTCGTTCGCTTTAAATGCATCGCCATGATCTTTTTGTCCGCGTGATCCATAGTATGATTTTCCTGTTTTTACAAGCTTGGACAAATACTCATTGTAACCATTAGTACAAATACATCATTAATGATTTGTTATCATCAAAATTACGGAATTACCCTTAGATTAAAATCTTAAGGCCAACAAGATCTATATATACATCATTGTAACCATAATTCATTGATAAACGAAATACAAAGATTATTCTAGAGGACGTAGGTCAAATTGACTGAACCACGATAAATCTTGTGTGTTCTTAATTATTTACTATTTTTATTGTTTGCGATTGATATTTTGTTTCAACAATGTATAAGTAAGCTTTTAACAAGCCTTATTTTCGAGACGAGCTCACACTTGTTTGAGCTTGGTTCATTTATGAAGCGAACTTAAAAAAATTGTTCGACCTTGGTTCACTTATTAAATAAACAAATGCGGACCGAATTTTTATCAAGCCGAACTCGAATTGCTCGTCGTACGAGCGTTTGGTTTGTTTACAACCCTAATGCCAGTTCTATTGATTTTGCATCACATTTATTTAATAGAGGTTCTTTACCAGTATTTGTATAATTTATGTTCATTATGCTTTGACAACACAAGTTAAGCAGAAGGCAATTCTATATACTTTCTTAAAATCTAAAATTTATTCTTATGATTTTCCTACATAGACTTTTGCAATTGATCAAAGTTATCCTAAATTTGTTAGATGTGTCACATGCAAAACTTGTATATTCATTACTATGGCTATAAATAGAGACAATGATGTTGTGAGATGATATATCGATACTGAAGAGAATTCCATCCTCCTTTAAAAATCATAGAAACAAAAATTCCCGCTATGTATAGCCCGTATTTATTTTATAGATTTTTTGATTTTCTTTTTGATAAATCACCCTTTGATCAGTTAGGGATGACAACGGGTGCGGTTTTGGGTGGGTGTACCCTCTCCCGCTCCCATAACCGTTAAGAAACACTCACCTCATCCCCACCAAAAACCGGCTAAATGGAGTGGGAGGTCACCCCATCTCCGTCCCCGTCGGATTTTTTAAAACCGTTGGGTGCCCGCGGATACTTGTTAACAGTTAAAAATTTCAAATATGTCTCTTTAAAATTAAAAAACTCCATAAAATCATATACTTAAAACACGAAATTCAATATTATAAAAACTAATTAAACCACCAAATTATCCAACAATCCAAATTATAATGCATTTTACCGAAAAAAACAATAACAAAAAAAAGATTGTCCAATAGTAGGTTCACTTCAATCTAGATAATAACAAAAATAAAGTTTAGAATTAGTGGGTTACACTTATTTTTTATTTACTATATATATATATATTTAATATGTCTAAACGGGCAGGGTTGGGCGGGGACACCTAAAACCGCCCCCGCCCCGCTTATGTGCGGGTTTTTTTTTCCAACCACATCCCCACCCATATAGTATAAACGGGACATCCAAAACATTTATAAACGGTATGAGGCGGGGCGAGACAAATTGTCATCTCTAGATCAACTTCTTATAATAAAATATTAATAAATAAGAGTCAGTATTTAAAATAGTGTTTAAACTGTATTTATTAGAAACAATTATATCAAATTCACGGTTCATAGGTTTAAGGCTCTTGGCTAATGCTACGATTGTCTAAATTATATTTTCTCTGATTCCAATTCTAAAGCGCGGATTTGATGTATTTAAGTAATAATACAAATATTGTCTTGGATGTCTCCGCCCCGTTTATGTGCGGGTTTTTTATTTTCAACCTCATTTTTATTCATATAGTATAAATGGGGAGAGGCGGGACGAATTGTCATCCCTAGATCAACTTCTTATAATAAAATATAAATAAATAAGAGTCAGTATTTAAAATAGTGTTTAAACTGTATTTATTAGAAAGAGTTACATCAAATTCGCGGTTCCTAGGTTTAAGGCTCTTGGCTAATGCTATGACCGTCTAAATTATATTTTCTCTGATTCCAATTCTAAAGCGCGGATTTGATGTTTTTAAGTAATAATACAAATATTGTCTTGGATTTTGCGCCAGCAGGGTGATTTGTACTACTGACTTCTCATTGCAAGTATAAACATATTATCCTTTATATATCTTAATCTTAATTGTATTGACAGGTGAAAAAAAAAAAAATCTTGATCTTAATTAGTGGGCTTATGAAAATTTGAATAAATAGTAGATCATGTGGTATATTGTAATCTCTTATAACATTTTGGAGTAAAACAAAATAATGTGAGCTTGAGAATTATTGTGCTAAACTCAAAAATAGTCTTGAAAAATTATGAACTGGCAAATAGAAATTAGATAAGGGAATAACCTTACCATATTTTTTCAAGCTTATTTTTTTGAAATTCATGCTTCAAACACTATTCATTTGTACGGAAGATAAAAAAAATATTCATTCTCCTAATGCAAATTAAAATCAATCAACCAAAAGTGGATAAATACACACAGATGTTTGGAACCAAGACCTCATGCAAGTGTTGTGTCTTATAAGTGATGTAATGCATTTATTAACAATTTGGAACCCAATTAACACTCTAAGACTATCAAACAGATAATTTAATGCCAGACTTATATATAATTACTTTATTAAAAATTTTAAAAGAGTGAAGAGTTTTATATCCAATTCTAATATCTTTTTTAATTTATATTATTTACTAATGTACACAAACTGAGGGGAGAACTGAGATAGTCAGTACCAACAGGATTCATGGCACAGGTACGCAACTTCTTGATCGGATATTTTGAGCTCACCATTTATCTGCTTTGTTACATAAGATAAAAATGATAGATAAAATCTCTATATTCATAGACTTTTGTAATTCATCAATGTTATCCTAAATTTGTTAGATTTATCACATGCAAAACTTGTAGATTTACCACATGCAAAACTTGTATATTCATTACTATGGCTATATATAGAGACAATGATGTTCTGAGATGATATATATCGACATTGAAGAGAATTCGATTTTCCTTGAAAAATCATAGAAGCAAAAATTATAGTATATTTTATTTAACAAAAATTCTACTAGTATATTTTATTGGGAAAATTACACAAACTATTCCTGAACTATGACATAATTGCACGCGGTACCCCTTATGTTTCAATAATATCATAAACTACCCTTAAAACCACCTCCGTTGTAACACTTAGCCCCTTCCGTTAAAAGTCAACGACTAAAAAAATGAATTTTGGTCAATAAAGCCTATTTTTGGAGTGAACTTCCAATTTTGCCCTTATATATGCATGTTCCAATTTAACCCTAACTTTTTTTACCAAATTGCCCTCACAATTTCATTTTAAAAAATATAAAAATATTTTTTTTTGTGAAAAATACATATTATGTTCCAAAATATGAATTTTTTCCGAAAAATAATTTTTTTTGCAAAAATTATATATTATGTTCCAAAATATGAATTTTTCGGAATTTTTTTTTATATTTTGGAACATAATAAATATTTTTTTGCAAAAAACTATTTTTCAGAAAAAAATTCATATTTTGGAACATAATATATATTTTTCGAAAAAAAATTCATATTTTGGAACATAATATATAATTTTTGCAAAAAAAATATTTTTCGGAAAAAATTCATATTTTAGAACATAATATATATTTTTTTGCAAAAAAAAATCATATTTTGGAACATAATATATATTTTTCACAAAACAAATATTTTTCGTAAAAAAATCATATTTTGGAACATAATATATATTTTTCGGAAAAAATCATATTTTCCGAAATATATATATATTTTGAAATTTATACTTTTTACAAAAAATATAATTTATAGAATCTTTTTATTTAAGTTTCTGGGGTTTAAACTAATATTGATGTTAATGGAATTTGCTAAAACATTGATGTTTGTGTTTTTTGGAACAAGTAATTTCAATTTTTATATTTTTTTAAATGAAATTGTGAGGGCAATTTAGTAAAAGAAGTTAGGGTATTTAAGTAATTTTGTATGTAAAAGTAAGGGTTAAATTGAAACATGCATATATAAGGGTAAAATTGGAAGTTCAGTCCAAAAATAGGCTTTATTGACCAAAAGAAAATTTCCGTCATTGACTTTTAACGGAAGGGGCTAAGTGTTACAACGGAGGTGGTTTTAAGGATAGTTTATGATATTATTAAAATATAAGGGGTACCGCGTGCAATTATATCATAGTTCAGGGGTAGTTTGTGTAATTTTCCCTATTTTATTTACCTTCCATGCACAATGTTTAGGAGTGTTCTCCTTGTGGCTGTTGACTTTACATTGCTTTTTTAGCTAAAGGCCCAGTTTCGATATGCCCGCTATGTATATAGCCCGTTTTATTTTATAGATTTTTTTTTTGATAAATCATTCTTTGATCAGCTTTTTATAATAAAATATTAATAAATAAGAGTTAGTATTTGTTCGCTCCAAAAATAATCGGCCATTGTGCTCGGCCGATTCTCTTGTTCCGTGAGATGCGGGCGTGCCAAAATCGATAACGGAGTTCAACCGGTTTAAAATGAACGAATCTTCGCTCTTTTGAACATAGAAAATAGAATTAGACGATTTTTGGGTAACCGAAAGAAAATTACAGGAATTGAAAGAACGAATGCTGTGAATTTAAATGACTTGGAATTGAAAATATTACAAGGAAAGTAAATTGGTGCAAGGAATTGAATAAAATGGTAATATAAATATTTGCAGGAAAAGTAAAGTGGTGCAAGGAATTGAATGAACTGATAATGTAAAGTGGTGCAAAAATTGAAAAGATACGGTAATTGAAAAGAGTAAAACATAATGAAAATAAATAATGTAGAATGAACATTTTTGTGTTTGGTGCAGAGAATGTATTACAAGATAACTCCTAATAAAATAAATAAATTAATCTGATAATTATCAAAAGCTAACTTAACTTCTCCGTAAACTTCCAAATAACATAAATCACTACAACTCATATAATTAATTTATTCCAAAATGATTTGCACAAGTGTCGGGAATCTTTCGTTCCTTATATGGGCTATCCGTTAGGCGAAAACTTCAATTTTATCCGTTGGGCCGAAACTCCAATCGACCAGTGAACGATCTTTATCAATTCGGCTAGTGTACGATTGTTATCAATTTACTATTAAAATTTAATTTCACGTGTTAACTCATTTAGGGTGTCAACAATGCTTCCCAATTCCAATACCATTTTTTGTTTCAAAAATATGGTATGTTGGAATTTTTTTTAACCCAAAATGATGCCAACATAGCTATTATATCAGTTATTGTTCCAATAGCCCAAACATTACCACGACTATTCCATACGCCTGAAATCACAAAAGATATCTATCCAATTTCTTTTTTCTTCATTTTCCATCCTTCATTGTCCCCCGAGTCCATCAGTTGGAAAGAAAAACAATGAGGTAGTTTCATTGCTTTATTCATTGAGGACTAACAATAAAATGATCTTTATTTAGTAAAACCTAATCCTAATGGGAAGAAATTGGTTGGCGTTAATGAATAGTAGATCAATGAACCCATAAATGACCCTAATATACGAATTTGTAAACTCCTGTAGTGGAAAACAAACACGATCGACTGGAATCAAATTATTATGCAAAGTCATATTAGCCGATCGTACTGCCAGTTTTGTTTGAAAAACGGCACCGTACCAATGAAGATTTTTCGTGACCAATGCTCTTGAAAATTTATAATTTTTTATAATTTCAGCAATATCGATTGAAATTATAAAAAAAATGAAATTTTGTTCGTATCAACGATAGTAGTACTGGCAAAATTGATATCAGCCACTATATTCACCCAACCGCTATTATTTGGGTATCAACCACTTTGGTATCAACAACAGTGGTATTGGCAAAATTGATATCAGCACACTATATTCACCCCAACCGCTGCCATTTAGGTATCGACCACTTTGGTTTCAACGACAGTGGTATTGGGCAAATTGATATCGGCCATATTAGTATTAGTCGTTATCTTCTTTGATACCACATTGTCTTTCTCAACCAATGATGAACGGGCCCATTGCCCCCCGTGTCTCGAAGGATGTATCGACCGACTAGATAAGGGACTTGTATATGTTTTCTTCATCAGATCGTGAACCTCTTGAAGGCATCTGTTTAACTTTAGAATAACCTTGTGCCATCTGTGCATGATACGCTTTCTCCTCAGCATATTACGTTTTTCTTTTTTGAATCAATACCCTCAACTGCTGTAGGATTTCACCATAGACTGTTTGTGGTGGCATGTTGCAATTCTCTCGGCTACCTAGTAGGGTCCCACCGGGCGTGCCAAAATATGTTCGCTCCAAAAATAATCGGTCATTGTGCTCGACCGATTCTCTTATTCCATGAGATGTGGGCGTGCCAAAACCGGTGACGGAGTTCAACCGATTCAAAAGGAACGAGTCTTCGTCTTTTTTGGACATGGGAAATAGAATCGGGCGATTTATGAGAGAGAACTTAACTCTCGTGAAGGGTTCTGATTGCCTTAACAAAGAGAACTTTTGGGTAACTGAAAGAAAATGACAGGAATTGAAATAACAAATGCTGTGAATTTAAATGACTTGAAAAGTAAATTGGTGCAAGGAATTGAATGAATTGACTAATTGAAAAGAGTAAAACATAATGAAAATAAAGACTGTTATTGTAGCATGAATATTTTGTGTTTGGTGCTATACTTGGTATGCGTTTTTTATTTATAGAAAGAATGTATTACAAGATAACTCCTAATAAAATAAATAAACTAATATAATAATTATCAAAAACTAACTTAACTCCTACATAAACTTCCTATCCAAACAAATAGCATAAATCACTATAACTCATATAATTATTCTATTTCAAAATAATTTACGGGAATCTTCTGTTCCTTATATGAGGTATTCGTTGGGCGGAAAATCCAATTTCTTATATGGGTATCCGTTTTACTCTTAAATTTTAATTTCACGTGTTGAGTCATTTAGAATATCAACAATATTTTACACTGTATTTATTAGAAAGAGTTATATCAAAATCTATCTACAGAATAAACAAAATGATTTTCTTTGATCAAAATAGACAAAAGGAATAATTTTGTAGTAGTAGCATAAAGGGCAATATTGTAACAGAAATATAACGTGTTGAAAAGTATTTATGATACTAAAAAATTATATTTGTTAGACTTATAACTAATTATACAAATGAGTTAAACAAATATTTAATCTACAAAATAGAAAAAATATTTTTTTCCTTCTTTCAAAATAGACCAACAAGAAGAATCTGGTAAAAGTAATATAAAGGGGAATATTATAAAGTAAATATAACGTATTGAAAGTATTCATATCATTATAAAAATATTTTTATTATAATTAATTATACTAAAATTATTTATTTTATAAATAAGTTGTCATATTTTTATTAAATTAATTATACTAAAATTATTGATTTTATAAATAAGTTGTCATTGAGTCAAGTTAAAATTACGAAATTCCAAAGCCTGAGAATTTTTTATTCTACTTTTATACCGACAAAGAAAAGAAAAGCATAAGGTATTTTTAGAAGCACCAACCCCTTGTTAAATTCTTCTAAACATTTCAAGATGGAGAAGTTGTTTTGAAAATATTGCCAAATATAGCTCGAATCAGTTTTTCACTCCAAAAAAGAAAAAAAAAACTTTTGAAAAGCCATTTTGGCCACTATATATTTTTGCTTAATTATTGTTAATTCGTAATACAATTACAAATTTTTTTGAAAAGAAAAGGTAATGTTATAATTAAGAGCATTTCGGTCACGTGATTGACATAAATAAAACTATTATGTAATTTATGTATATATATATATATATTTACAAAATATATAGCCACCAAATCCTATTCCAAAACCATGGCTCCATCTTATTTCCGTATACAATATAGATAGAAACATGGAAGTCACCGGAGGCGTAGAAGAACCGGTCGTGACGTATTCGACGGACGACGATCAGATGACGACCGTTGCAACACATTACTTTGGTGACGCAACTGAGGACGCCGATGCTTTCTCCATCACCATCACAGAGGTGCTCTTTCTAAACCCTAATTGTAACAAATGCTAAATTAGGGCAAAATAATTTTGATTCGTTGAATCACGGAATTCAGCAAATTTCTGAAACCCAGTATTGAATTCCGTTTGGTTTCTGAGAAAGTGAAGGAATTTAGAAGAAACCCAGTGAAGATGGGCACAGTTGTTAAGGATATGAAAACTAGGAAAAAGTGGAAAGAAGATTAGGGCATTAAAGTTAGATTCATTAACTCGAGAAATTCAGCACAATACTCGAACCCACGATGGAATTTTGTTTGGTTTCTGAGAAATTGAAAGAATTTGGAAGAAACCCAGTGAAAATTGGTACACTTGTTTAGTATATGAAGTCTAAGATTTGTTTCTGAGAAATTGAAGGAATTTCTCAGAAACCGAGTGAAAATGGGCACACTTGTTAAGTATATGAAGACTAAGAAAAGTAAGAAAGAAGATTAGGGTATTAAAGTTAGATTCATTTATTCGAGAAATTTAGCGAAATTCTCGAATTCTAGGAAATTGAAGGAATACAGAAGAAACCCAGTGAAAATGTGCACTCTTTGCTAAGTATAAAACAAGAAAGAAGATTAGGGCACAAAAGCTAGATTAAGCAAAATTTTGAACCCACTATGGAACTTTGTTTGGTTTCTGAGAAATTGAAAAAATGTAGAAGAATCCCAGTAAAATCGAGCACACTTGTAAAGTATATTAGAAGTTAGAAAATTAAGAAAGAAGATTAGGGATCTAGAGTTAGATTCATTTACTCAGGAAATTTAACAAAATTCTCGCACACACTACTTAAACTCTGTTTGGTTTCGGAGAAATTGAAGGAGTATAGAAGAAACCCAGTAAAAATGGCCACAGCTGTAAATTATTATGCTTGTTGGAAATAATGGCAAATCCCTTTCTTACCCGGATAAAACCTACGAAACAGTCTAGGGCACATAATTTAGATTCACTCGCTCAATGCCACTGGAACTCTGTTTGGTTTGTGGGAAATTAATATTGAGGAATCTGCTGCAATGTCTATAATACTCTATACACTAGTTTTCTTATATTTTCTTTTCGTTTCTCTTCATATAGTTTATTTTCTTGGAAAATATGAGTCTCTTTCAGATCTAGAAATGGCATCAACTATGATTTCTCTTCTGATAGATAGCTGAGAAAATACGAATAGATGCGAAATCAATTTGAAATCCCGGTGGATTTTTGCGTTTTCTCTTAGGTTCTAAAGTCACTACTTAATATGTATCTATAACTTATCCAATATATATATATATATATATATATATATATATATATATTGAAGAAACCCAGTCAAAATGAGCACACTTGTAAAGCATTAGTTCTCAGGAAACAATAGCAAATCCCTTTGTTCTCTTAGCAATTAAATGCTTATTTATCCATTTATTTTGTTTGAATTTCATTGTCTCTGCATTGTTGGTTCAGAGTATGAAAGAAGATTATGGGTTATTTATGTGGCCGTGTAGTATCATTCTTGCTGAGTATGTCTGGCAACAAAGATCACGATTTTCTGGGGTTGGTGTTGTTGAGGTATTTGTAACCAAATTCACTTGACTTTTGTGTTATATATATATGCGTGCGTGTGTGTGTGTGTATTATCTAAGCGTGTACTATTTTAAGTTTGGCTGCTTAATTTTCATCACGAAGTCTTTAAAAAATATGATAATTTTTTATTATAAGTTATGAATACCTTTGTTGTATGTGCTTTTATTTGTATTTCTTTGTATAATTATTAGTTAACAGCTTGGAGCTGGAACTTCATTGCCTGGTTTGGTTGCTGCAAAAGTGGGTGCAGATGTTACACTAACTGACGACCTGAATAGACTGGAGGTAGTTTAGTTATTTTTTTGGCAAAAAATGTCTACGTTGCTGCTTGAAATTTGATATCTTTGTATATGTATATGCAAATTGTTGAGTAGAAATCTTCAGTTATCTTCCATGGGATGCTGAAACAACTACAGCTCTTTTGAAGTACTTCTTTATGGACTATTGAGACCTCAAATGATTTGGGTTGTCTGAATTGTATGTTTCTGCTCTATGTACCAAATCACGGGAGCTCAAGTTATTGGGCATATTGGAACTTAAATATAGATTTATTATTTATCTTGTTAATTCTACGTCGAGGAGGGAAGTTGGAGATTGAACAGGTCCATTTTGTTCCATATAACATTTTGGGGATGGCATTCTGTTGTTTGTAAAGTAAATAAATAATCTTCTTTACCCTTCCTTTAGCCCTTGTTTAAACAATCATTTGACAGTTGCAGTCTGTGGGCTTAAATGCTCAGAGTTGTGTGATAATTGATTGAGGAGCTGTGATCTGTTTTACAATTGATCTACTGTTTTTTCACAATCCGGCAAACTTGGATCTGCAGGTGCTGGCTAACATAGGAAGAGTTCGCGATTTAAATAACCTAAAGTGTAAGGTAAACCATAATCCCCCTAAATTTATATAGAAAACCAGCCCGTTTGCTAATGCATGCAGGCAGAGCAATGCTACGACATTTCATTACGACTGCTATCGTAAATACTATTTCTTGGCGGGACGTATCAACATTACCGTTTATTACCTTTTCACACAAGTGCACATCATTTAATATACAAAGCTGTTAAAGTTGATATCTGAATAATCCAATGAGAATATTGTTCTTGTGGTGATTTCGCTTTCTCTTGTAGGTGCTGGGGCTCACATGGGGTGTGTGGGATGCATCTATCTTCGGTTTGCACCCCAAAATTATCCTTGGAGCCGATGTGTTATATGATGCTAGTGGTAGGATAATTTGTTGCTACCTATTTATCCTCTCTTAATTTCCTCGATCAGTAAAACTGAATCTAAGATGTTTATTTCGTATGTTGTAAGCCTTCGACGATCTCTTTGCCACCGTGACATTTCTGCTTCAAAATTCTCCTGGATCGGTTTTCATAACTACCTATCATAATAGAAGGTATTTTCACGGGCTTTAAACTTTGTTCTTCCAATCTCCTATACATCTTTTCACTGTATCTATAATGATGTGCAGTGGGCATCATCTCATTGAGTTCTTGATGGTGAAATGGGGTTTGAAGTGCACAAAGCTTCTCGATGGCTTCTCATTCATGCCATCTTGCAAGACGTCTGGGTTAAGCGGCAATATTCAACTAGCAGAGATCGTAACAGTTTGATTGAAATTATGCCATAAGCCCTGTTTGGCAGAGCTTTCGCTTTTACGCAGAAGAAAAAGAGAAGTAGAAGCTGGTACTCCCAACTTCTTCAAAACGCCCTTTCAGATCTCAAAAGACCCTGTTTGGATTGACTTTTTGAAAGCTGGTTTTGGCATTTTGGAGGAAAAACTGTTTTGGACAGTGATTGTTGCTTTGCTCTGCCCACTCCATTGGGGTCATTTTACATTTCAATATCCTATATATCCCATCTTTTTGACGACTTGAAAACAGTTTTTGTATTATTTCTGTTGATTATGCTTTGGCTGGACTTGTTAACCTTGCATTTCTGTATTCTTTCTTATGTCTCACATGCCATTTGTCTGTGATATGATAATATATGATAATAAATTAATAATATGTATTTGATGTATTGTACAGGCATGCTAACATCTGCCAAATATTTGACACCAATAATACAATATATCAATGAAGATGTCCTAGACACAATGACATTAATATTTCATGACATTTATTTATTGCTAACCGAACCCCCTCTATAATAAACAATAGCCAAGCCCGAAGGCAGTGTTAAGTGAATCCCTTGATGATATATATATATATATATATATATATATTTGGTTCCAATCCATAAATCTAGAGTAAAGAGAATCCAAGTCCATGATGGAATTTGCGTATGTTATAAATGAGGTTTCTACCAAATTTGCCCTTGAGGTTCTCATAAAAAGTCGACTTGTCAAGTGTGTCTGTATATAATGTTAAGGGCATCATAGTAAAATGACAAATTCCAATAATGAAAAAAGTACCATTTTATATATCAAAAAGATGTTCAATAACCCAATATGCAAAAACCAATGAAGTACTATCCTCAAGTGATTAATTAAACATCGGAAAGCAATTGCAGAAAATAACAAACTATGAATCATATATCATAACTGAAAAATTGGTATACAAACTATCCCTCCACTGTTATACAAAGATATTATGATGGTCAAAACCATATATACAACTGAGGTTCGTATGAATGCTGAAAAAGGGGACGCAAACGCCTTCCAATCTGTAGTGTATTACATCTCAAATAAATGACGATAAATACAATGCTGTGCCTGAGAAACCTCTCAGGAGAAATGAATAATGAAATAATGAATAAAGAGCGAAAAAGTGACCATCGAGAGTGTATACTTGACTGAATTCAAGCTGGGTGAATAAGATGGAGATGACGTAGTAGAGGAAGGACTGGAATTCGGGGAGCCATTACCAGGATTCGTCGTCGCTTCTGGTACAACAGTAGCACCAGGAGCAGATGCAGTGGGAGGAACTGCAGTTCGTGGGTCGATTGGTAGTGTGTTGGAGTTCTTAGAATCATAACCTGAGACAAAAGTTCTTGTTAGCACAAAAGCTCCACAGAGAGAGAGAGAGAGAGTGACAGAGATCAATAGCATTATAGTGTACTCACAGTTGGATTCCTTCCAGCCCAAAACCATCTTCTCACGATCAAAAATGATATTGTAGCCGGTCATGAAGTTTTCTGGATAATGATCAACAAGTTAAAATATGACTAGGAACTATTCCTCAATGAAAATGTGAATCTACACATAACATATACATGTATCTTCCTCGTCTATATGTAAGGCGAAGTAAATTCTGTAAACCCCTTTAAGAGACCTAAAACCAAGCAAATGTTGATGTCTTTGTTTGTCATCGGGAATGTTTCTCATGGAACACTTGTACTTGTCATTGTCCGTTTCCCATTCACATTATTTTCGTATTTGGAATATGGCATGAATTTGGTTTAGCAGGAACGTTCTGCAGTTTCCTTTGGTTACGGTCTTTACTATAAAATTCTCTTACACACCAAAACTGGATAATGCTTTTATTCGGATATACCCTGACAATCTACTATGCCACCATAATTAACTTTACACCACACATGAATCCAGCAATTATGACATATACCGGGAAGATTATAGGATTTTGTGCTCTTTCATATATCAGGAAGATTATAGGATTGTACAAAAAACTAGTGTTACAGAAGATCCATTATATCAGGAAGTTTATAGGATTTTGTGTTCTTTCATCTATATACGATATTGAGTACTTTGTACTGATTTCTAAGGTCTATGTTGCATTAACACCAAATAAGGCCTAGTCATGGAATTTTTTTTTCCATGTAATGAGTAATGCTAGAACTTATATGACAAAGAGGATTAGTATACACAATTCTTGGAAAAGTTTCTAGATGGATAGAAGTATGTATGGAATATGATCAATGAACAGATATTGTAAAATGGAAGCACAAACAACATATGGACACGGGCAATCTGAAACATATACTCACGTCCAATGATATTGATATCCCCACTCTCGAGAACGCCCAGACAATATAAGGATCCATTCTGGAAATAGTAAAAACACACATCAGTATATTCAGAGGCAAGATTCGGATTTATATCACAAAAAGTGAAACCTTACCTGAAGAGAAACTAAAATTATTGGGTCATTCAGAAAAAATTGACTTCCCCCTTTCATCGTTAGATTCAGATTGGGAATAGAAATGCTGGTTTGATTTGCACTGTATGTATAAAAAGAGACAAGTTAGTGAGGATTCAAAAAATTCAATAAGAAAAAGTACAAGTTTCAAGCTAGCTTAGCTGGAAACATTTGTTCTTAGTCACGTAAGGTATAATGCACAGGATCCCTACTTTACCCGGGATTGTGTGCGGTTAGAGGGTGAGGAAGTGGAGCTTGGGTATGCAGAGGCTACTTCTCACCTGTACCCCATATAGTCTCTGCAAACCCCACTCCCAAAAAAGCAAAAATAAAAAATGAAATATAAATAATAATAAATTAAAACAAAGATAAGTAAAAAAAAACCCCAAATTAAGGAAGGAGAAAAATCAATTGGATGAAGAAAGTTTTCAAAGTAAACCGACCTTAATTCGTAACAATATTCAAAAGGAATGCTGAAATCAGAAGAGTTGGCCCGTTTGTCGTTGATCTGGGAATTGAACTGCAAAGTAGCAAAAGGTATTCATAATTAGTCAACAACTAATATCAAGATGTTATAGAGAGTTCATCATATGAACTACTTACATTATCAGAAATCGCTGTATAAGCTGGGTCAGTCAAGTAGGTGAATGAGGTACCGGAGTCAAATATCGCATTGAAACTAAGATTAGTGACTTTATCCCCCACAATTATTTGTGTCATGCTGATATTGTAAGTTGGACTGGTGAAACATTCCGAGGAAAGTAAAATCAGAATACAATAAATCAAAGAAAGACAGAAGTCCAGATGTTAAATTCACTGAAGCAGATGCCAGCATAGGGCAAATGAAATAGTCTACTCACTGTAAAGCATCAAGATTGAATGGTGTTTCTCCTTGGTCTGAGCTACCTTGATCTCCAAAACTGATTCTACCAGCTCCATCTTGTCCAAAGCACATGGAAAAGGAATTTGCAACAAGCCCTTGACTTGCTAAAACACTAGGAACAGATATATTGTCCATACCAAGCCCAAACAGACCATTGGGTGCCGCACCATCCAGGAACGAACCAGTTTGGATCATACCACAGCTGCCACCAATATCACACAATAAGATCACAAGAGAGTTTGGACAGGAAAATTCACTAGATGAACAGCAGTCTACTGGGGTACGGACACGAAGCACTAAAACGTAGTAGATGAAAGCAGTACAAATGAAAAATAAACTAATATGTGCGTTTACCCACCCAAATGTAACCAGTGGCTCAACAGCTTTTGTTTGACTATCATCTGTAATTAAGTGCAACACATCCTCTACCAACAGACCAGTAGAAGAAGTATCATTAGATAGATACACAACTTGATAAGGACAAGTGTTACGTGTTGCAGAGCATTGACTCTGTTGACCACAAATGGTGCTGTTGCAGGAAACCTTCACACTTGTTGATGAGGTATTAGGGCTGTAAATATTAAGGTTTATCACCTGTTTTACAAAGATGTTTAGGGATTGTCAAGGTAATAATATTAAATACACAAACGAATCAATATCCTAAAACGTATCCTTACAAAAGCATTAGGACGTGCACATTTAACACAAAAAAAAAAAAAAAAAAAAAATCATATTGACCAAATGACAAAAAATATAGTGTGCTAATTATTGTAATCTTTGTGCTCTACAATTAGACTCATCAAGCAATCCGTAGAGCACAAATATTACAATAATTAGCACACTATCTCATGGATATTTGTCATTTGATCAATATGATTTATAAAAGAAGCAGATAAGCGAACAAAACTAGATGAAATTGAAGTTGGAAAAATATTATGGAATAGATTAGACTAATATTTCAACAACCTAAAAAGTACCACAAAGAGAAGGACCTTAATTCAATAATTCCACAAGAAGCTAATATTGGTAGAAATCGATATAAACCTTAAGGATGGACACGGTCATAAGAAGATTCATATAGTTAGAGGTGCAGACATTAAGCCATACTGGTGGGCAAAAAAGTAAAAGAAAAAAAGAAGGAGAGATAGAGCTCAGAACTTTTTACAATATTGGGCAGAGATGGAAGTAAAATTTCATAGGATTCGATTTGATAACTGAAATTAGTTGACACCGTTATTTCTTTCTTGAATTGAAAAACAAAGGAAAATATATTATATCAATAAAAATAGAAGAAGGTTGAGTATGTAGCCAGCAGAAAAACTTCTGAATCTAGCTGTTGATGTTAACTACAATGGAGTTAAGGCCTTCAGAAGTTATGAGGTATAATTTAATGAGAAGCACGAAGCTCGAAACCTCACCCTCCTGTTGGTGGGAGACCTTACACACCCTTCGTCAATGGCCCAGTAATAAAATGGAAATAAAACTAAGTTGCTACAGGGAATTAACTCAGAGTTTCTTAGCATAAAAAAAGCATATCTAAATGCAGACATGTTAAGGGAAAATCATTCTCATGAAACATACCAAACATCTATAGATATGAAGAAATCGTGACTAAGTAATGCATTTCTTATCATGTGAAAAACGGACATGCATTCAGCAGAGGAAGCAATACTAAGATAAAAAAAATTATTCACATACATCTCCATTCTGTGTCTTCAATCCATGCACACAACTGCGACAATCACATGGTAACCAGAACAGGTTACTACCGGTGTCAAGTGCGACAAGGAACGATAAAGCCGGCATCCCCACAGAAACATTGGCGTAGTGCAAACTGCAAATTCCCATAAAGATAACCATTAACGAGAAGCATAAAATGAAACCTCAAACCCAATTTAAAATTTATATTTACCCAAACACTTCTCTTTTAAACCCTATAAGCGACATCAGGTCAACTAGTTTTTTAAAAAAGAGAATCAGAACTGGATGTTTTACAATGCCTACGAACTAATAAAACCAATGCCTACCAAAAAGAGAAGAGACAAAAAATGATGTGCTTGGAATGCCTACGTACTAATAAAACCAATACTCATACCCCAGCCCTGCCTAAGCATATAATGAATTAGCTAAGGCATGTAAATAACTGTCCTACATACAGAATGCACTACAACATGAATAATCAGATAAAGGGATGGCAATGGGACGGGTACGAAACGGGTTCGCCTATATCCATCCCCGCCCCATTTAATTTTTTAAAATACCATACCCTTCACGGGTTTGTCACGGGTTGCATTTCTATAAATCATACCCGCCCCATTAGCATTTCACTATACCCTTGCCCGCCTCGCCCCGACCCACTAACACTTGATTATCGGTGTCATCTTCACCATCCACAGAAGAGTTTAGAGGAATAAACTAAACCTATGAACTTTCTTCTAATCATCCAACAATAGATCAATCTCTTCTTTTCTTTTTTGCATATATGCGTCTACTCGTTTTTCCTTGATTTGAGATATTGAGCCCTATGGAAAAAAAATAGAGTAATAACTAATAAGTATTTTGATTTTTAGTTTTGTACATATATACATAAATAGAAAAAAAGTTAAATTTGGTGTAAACGAGGGGCGGGGCGGGACGAGTCTTTACCATAATCCGTCCCCGCCCCATAACCCGTGACCGTTTCAATTTCTTGTACCAAACCCCCTTACGAAATAAAAAGCGCTCCCAAACCCTTGAATAAAGGGGCAGAACGGGACGGTACAAATTGTCATCCCTAATCAGATATTAGGAAATGTTTTGAAGCATTTTATTATTCAGATGGGTAACTATTTTTTAACTTTATTTCTGTGTTTTTTTTTTATACCAAATATATATTGTCTGCTAAATACCTTCAGAAATTCAAATGATAAGAGTCATGAGCGCAACATGATCAAGACACTGTATTATAAGATCCTTCCAACTTTCTCCTCTTTGCACTCATAAATCCAATGGACAGTAGGAATTTCATAGCTCTTTCAATAGCTCACAATAGCTTTACTTTAATCAATATAGCTCTAGAAGGAGAATCTTATAGTAAAAGGTAAACCATTTTCCTTTCAATGTTCTCTACACTCAAAAAGGACTAAGCCAATAAATTCAACCAAAGGGTATATATCAAAAATCAATATCATTAATCAAAACAGCTCTGGAAGAAGAATCTATAAAAAAGGTCACATCACTTTCCTTCGAATTTTCGCACCAATCAAACAGGGACTATCCCTCCAAGATTCATTAGAATTGTGCAACAAATACTTCTATCCACTTAAAGTGCCAACAAAAAGGACAAAAAGGTACATATCCAAAATCAATAGCATTAGTCAAAATAGCTCTAGAAGAAGAATCCATTAAAAGGCAATACCATCATCCTTTAAATTTTCCCTCCAACCAAACAAGGACCACTCCAAGATCCACTAAAATTCTGCAACAAATCAATCCTATCTCCTTAAATCCCAACAAATTAAAAACAATATTTATCCAAAATTAAACTACACCTTAAGAAACTTAAATTGCAATAAATAAAAAAGGGGCATATATACAAAATCCAACTATAGCCAAACATATATATATATATATATATATATATCTGTATATACATATTCCAATAACTAAAAAAGGGTATATATCCAAATAGGCACCATAGCTTAAAAAGGGTATATAGCCAAATTTGCACTATAGCTATATATATATATATATATATATATATATATATAGCCAAGAAAGGAATAAGAAGTCATACAATCCCAATGAACTGATCAAGTAAGTCTCGTTGCCGTCGCCGAAGGTGAGAGGTGTGGACTCGGCGGCGGCGAGGCCACGTCCCCGGATGAAGCGGTCACGGTGGGCCATGGCAGCGTAGTAGTGGGGACTCCCCTTCTCCGGCAAGCCATCAAGGTCCAGAATCCCCTTAACCGGGTCGGAATACCTGTGTTGGATATCAAACCCGAACGTCCCCAACCCATCACAGCTCTGAAAACCCCAAACCAAAATCAGAAAGATCGAACACCCATGAATCAAAACACAATTCCAAGAAGAACCCATTTCAATTCAGCACAGGTTTCAAGAGAATCGGGTCTAATCGAACCAGATTGCTCTGAAATTGCGAAATGAATGAGCAGAGAAAGATATATATATATATATATACACTATATATATGTATATAATTAGAGAGAGAAAGAATGGAAAAAATGGGTAGAGAGAGAGAGAGGGATGATTGAAGTCTTTGACGCGTTCGCACCTGGTGGTGGGGTGTGGTGAGCTTGGTCTTCTTCGATGGACTCTCGTTCGAGAGAGATAGAGAGAGAAACACAGACCACAAACACATACACACACATACACAAAAGTCGTAAGCTGTGTGAGAAGACGAAGCCGTAGTGGCAAAGTCGGAGCGATAGAGAGTGTGGGCCCACTTTGTTAAAACGTTTCAATAGGTTTAGGAAGTAGTAAACCATTGGAAGTTTCGGAGTAGAATTGGGCTTAACTTGGACTTAGTTGGGTTTCCAATTTCCATATAATATTATTACATTAATAATGGTGACATTTATTGTTTTTATTTTTAATTTAATTCTATGTAAATTAAGAAACTTGGTAAAAACACGTATACTTGGTCCATATAAGCTTGATTTTCAATGATTTTTTAGTTTTACATGTAAAGAAGTATCTGATACCGTAATCAGCTATGCAAGTGTTGTGTCTTATAAGTGATGTAATGCATTTATTAACAATTTGGAACCCAATTAACACTCTAAGACTATCAAACAGTTAATTTAATGCCAGACTTATATATAATTACATTATTAAAAATTTTAAAAGAGTGAAGAGTTTTATATCCAATTCTAATATCTTTTTTAATTTATATTATTTACTAATGTACACAAACCATTCTCATCACAAACTGATCGGCTATTTTGAGCTCACCATTTATCTGCTTTGTTACATAAGATAAAAATGATAGATAAAATCTCTATATTCATAGACTTTTGTAATTCATCAACGTTATCACATGCAAAACTTGTATATTCATTACTATATAGATAGAAACATGGAAGTCACCGGAGACGTAGAAGAACCGGCCGTGACGTCGTCGACGGACGACGATCAGATGACGACCGTTGCAACACATTACTTTGGTGACGCAACTGAGGACGCCGATGCTTTCTCCATCACCATCACAGAGGTGCTCTTTCTCAACCCTAATTGTAACAAATGCTAAATTAGGGCAAAATAATTTTGATTCGTTGAATCACGGAATTCAGCAAATTTCTGAAACCCAGTATTGAATTCCGTTTGGTTTCTGAGAAAGTGAAGGAATTTAGAAGAAACCCAGTGAAGATGGGCACAGTTGTTAAGGATATGAAAACTAGGAAAAAGTGGAAAGAAGATTAGGGCATTAAAGTTAGATTCATTAACTCGAGAAATTCAGCACAATACTCGAACCCACGATGGAATTTTGTTTGGTTTCTGAGAAATTGAAATAATTTGGAAGAAACCCAGTGAAAATTGGCACACTTTTTAAGTATATGAAGACTAAGATTTGTTTTTGAGAAATTGAAGGAATTTCTCAGAAACCGAGTGAAAATGGGCACACTTGTTAAGTATATGAAGACTAAGAAAAGTAAGAAAGAAGATTAGGGTATTAAAGTTGGATTCATTTACTCAGAAATTTAGCGAAATTCTCGAATTCTAGGAAATTGAAGGAATACAGAAGAAACCCAGTGAAAATGTGCACTCTTGCTAAGAATAAAACAAGAAAGAAGATTAGGGCACAAAAGCTAGATTAAGCAAAATTTTGAACCCGCTATGGAACTTTGTTTGGTTTCTGAGAAATTGAAAAAATGTAGAAGAATCCCAGTAAAATCGGGCACACTTGTAAAGTATATTAGAAGTTAGAAAAATAAGAAAGAAGATTAGGGATCTAGAGTTATTCATTTACTCAGGAAATTTAACAAAATTCTCGCACACACTAATTAAACTCTGTTTGGTTTCGGAGAAATTGAAGGAGTATAGAAGAAACCCAGTAAAAATGGCCACAGTTGTAAATTATTATGCTTGTTGGAAATAATGGCAAATCCCTTTCTTACCCAGATAAAACCTACGAAACAGAAGACTAGGGCACATAATTTAGATTCACTCGCTCAATGCCACTGGAACTCTGTTTGGTTTGTGGGAAATTAATATTGAAGAATCCGCCGCAATGTCTATAATACTCTATACACTAGTTTTCTTATATTTTCTTTTCGTTTCTCTTCATATAGTTTATTTTCTCGGAGAATATGAGTCTCTTTTCAGATCTATAAATGGCATCAACTATGATTTCTCTTCTGATAGATAGCTGAGAAAATACGAATAGATGCGAAATCAATTCGAAATACAGGTACCTATGGACACGCATATTCCTATTCCCGGTGGATTTTTGCGTTTTCTCTTAGGTTCTAAAGTCAGTACTTAATATGTATCTATAACTTATCCAAAAAATATATATATATTGAAGAAACCCAGTCAAAATGAGCACACTTGTAAAGCATTAGTTCTCAGGAAACAATAGCAAATCCCTTTGTTCTCTTAGCAATTAAATGCTTATTTATCCATTTATTTTGTTTGAATTTCATTGTCTCTGCATTGTTGGTTCAGAGTATGAAAGAAGATTATGGGTTATTTATGTGGCCGTGTAGTATCATTCTTGCTGAGTATGTCTGGCAACAGAGATCACGATTTTCTGGGGTTGGTGTTGTTGAGGTATTTGTAACCAAATTCACTTGACTTTTGTGTTATACATATATATATATGTGTGTGTGTGTGTGTGCGTGTGTATTATCTAAGCGTGTACTATTTTAAGTTTGGCTGCTAAATTTTCATCACGAAGTCTTTAAAAAATATGATAATTTTTTATTATAAGTTATGAATACCTTTGTTGTATGTGCTTTTATTTGTATTTCTTTGTATAATTATTAGTTAACAGCTTGGAGCTGGAACTTCATTGCCTGGTTTGGTTGCTGCAAAAGTGGGTGCAGATGTTACACTAACTGACGACCTGAATAGACTGGAGGTAGTTTAGTTATTTTTTTGGCAAAACATGTCTACATTGCTGCTTGAAATTTGATATCTTTATATATGTATATGCAAATTGGTGAGTAGAAATCTTCAGTTATCTTCCATGGGATGCTGAAACAACTACAGCTCTTTTGAAGTACTTCTTTACGGATTATTGAGACCTCAAATGATTTGGGTGGTCTGAATTGTATGTTTCTGCTCTATGTACCAAATCGCGGGTGCTCAAGTTATTGGGCATATTGGAACTTAAATATAGATTTATTATTTATCTTGTTAATTCTGTGTCGAGGATGGAAGTTGGAGATTGAACAGGTCCATTTTGTTCCATATAACATTTTGGGGATGGCATTCTGTTGTTTGTAAAGTAAAGTAAATAATCTTCTTTACCCTTCCTTTAGCCCTTGTTTAAACAATCATTTGACAGTTGCAGTCTGTGGGCTTAAATGCTCAGAGTTGTGTGATAATTGATTGAGGAGTTGTGATCTGTTTTACAATTGATCTACTGTTTTTTCACAATCCGGCAAACTTGGATATGCAGGTGCTGGCTAACATAGGAAGAGTTCGCGATTTAAATAACCTCAAGTGTAAGGTAAACCATCATCCCCCTAAATTTATATAGAAAACCTGCCCGTTTGCTGATGCATGCAGGCAAAGCAATGCTACAACATTTCATTACGACTGCTATCGTAAATACTATTTCTTGGCGGGATGTATCAACATTACCGTTTATTACCTTTTCACACAAGTGCACATCATTTAATATACAAAGCTGTTATCTGCACAGTATTGAAGTTGATATCTGAATAATCCAATGAGAATATTGTTCTTGTGGTGATTTTGCTTTCTCTTGTAGGTGCTGGGGCTCACATGGGGTGTGTGGGATACACCTATCTTCGGTTTACGCCCCAAAATTATCCTTGGAGCCGATGTGTTATATGATGCTAGTGGTAGGATAATTTGTTGCTACCTATTTATCCTCTCTTAATTTCCTCGATCAGTAAAACTGAATCTAAGATGTTTATTTCGTATGTTGTAAGCCTTCGCCGATCTCTTTGCCACCGTGACATTTCTGCTTCAAAATTCTCCTGGATCGGTTTTCATAACTACCTATCATAATAGAAGGTATTTTCACGTGCTTTAAACTTTGTTCTTTACTCGGGATGTTTGCATTTCTCGCTCTTCCAATCTCCTATACATCTTTTCACTGTATCTATAATGATGTGCAGTGGGCATCATCTCATTGAGTTCTTGATGGTGAAATGGGGTTTGAAGTGCACGAAGCTTCTCGATGGCTTCTCATTCATGCCATCCTGCAAGACGTCTGGGTTAAGCGGCAATATTCAACTAGCAGAGATCGTAACAGTTTGATTGAAATTATGCCATAAGCCCTGTTTGGCATAGCTTTTGCTTGTACGCAGATGAAAAATAGAAGCAGAAGCTGGTACTCCCAACTTCTTCAAAACGCCCTTTCAGAGCTCAAAACACTCTGTTTGGATTGACTTTTTGAAAGCTGTTTTTGACATTTTAGAGGAAAAAACTGTTTTGAACAGTGATCGTTGCTCTGCTCATCTTTTTGACGACTTGAAAACAGTTTTTGTATTATTTCTGTTGATTATGCTTTGGCTGGACTTGGTAACCTTGCATTTCTGTATTCTTTCTTATGTCTCACATGCCATTATATCACTTCCCATGTTTCAATTGTTGCAACGAGCTTTAAGCTGTCTGTGATATGATAATATATGATAATAAATTAATAATATGTATTTGATGTATTGTACAGGCATGCTAACATCTGCCAAATATTTGACACCAATAATACAATATATCAATGAAGATGTCCTAGACACAATGACATTAATATTTCATGACATTTATTTATTGCTAACCGAACCCCCTCTATAATAAACAATAGCCAAGCCCGAAGGCAGTGTTAAGTGAATCCCTTGATGATATATATATATATATATATATATATATTTGGTTCCAATCCATAAATCTAGAGTAAAGAGAATCCAAGTCCATGATGGAATTTGCGTATGTTATAAATGAGGTTTCTACCAAATTTGCCCTTGAGGTTCTCATAAAAAGTCGACTTGTCAAGTGTCTGTATATAATGTTAAGGGCATCATAGTAAAATGACAAATTCCAATAATGAAAAAAGTACCATTTTATATATCAAAAAGATGTTCAATAACCCAATATGCAAAAACCAATGAAGTACTATCCTCAAGTGATTAATTAAACATCGGAAAGCAATTGCAGAAAATAACAAACTATGAATCATATATCATAACTGAAAAATTGGTATACAAACTATCCCTCCACTGTTATACAAAGATATTATGATGGTCAAAACCATATATACAACTGAGGTTCGTATGAATGCTGAAAAAGGGGACGCAAACACCTTCCAATCTGTCGTGTATTACATCTCAAATAAATGACGATAAATACAATGCTGTGCCTGAGAAACCTCTCAGGAGAAATGAATAATGAAATAATGAATAAAGAGCGAAAAAGTGACCATCGAGAGTGTATACTTGACTGAATTCAAGCTGGGTGAATAAGATGGAGATGACGTAGTAGAGGAAGGACTGGAATTCGGGGAGCCGTTACCAGGATTCGTCGTCGCTTCTGGTACAACAGTAGCACCAGGAGCAGATGCAGTGGGAGGAACTGCAGTTCGTGGGTCGATTGGTAGTGTGTTGGAGTTCTTAGAATCATAACCTGAGACAAAAGTTCTTGTTAGCACAAAAGCTCCACAGAGAGAGAGAGAGAGAGAGTGACAGAGATCAATAGCATTATAGTGTACTCACAGTTGGATTCCTTCCAGCCCAAAACCATCTTCTCACGATCAAAAATGATATTGTAGCCGGTCATGAAGTTTTCTGGATAATGATCAACAAATTAAAATATGACTAGGAACTATTCCTCAATGAAAATGTGAATCTACACATAACATATACATGTATCTTCCTCGTCTATATATAAGGCGAAGTAAATTCTGTAAGCCCCTTTAAGAGACCTAAAACCAAGTAAATGTTGATGTCTTTGTTTGTCATCGGGAATGTTTCTCATGGAACACTTGTACTTGTCATTGTCCGTTTCCCATTCACATTATTTTCGTATTTGGAATATGACATGAATTTGGTTTGGGAGGAATGTTCTGCAGTTTCCTTTGGTTACGGTCTGTACTATAAAATTCTCTTACACACCAAAACTGGTATAGGATTTTGTGCTCTTTCATCTATCAGGAAGATTATAGGATTGTACAAAAAACTAGTGTTACAGAAGATCCATTATATCAGGAAGTTTATAGGATTTTGTGTTCTTTCATCTATATACGATATTGAGTACTTTGTACTGATTTCTAAGGTCTATGTTTCATTAACACCAAATAAGGCCTAGTCATGGAATTTTTTTTTTCCATGTAATGAGTAATGCTAGAACTTATATGACAAAGAGGATTAGTATACACAATTCTTGGAAAAGTTTCTAGATGGATAGAAGTATGTATGGAATATGATCAATGAACAGATATTGTAAAATGGAAGCACAAACAACATATGGACACGGGCAATCTGAAACATATACTCACGTCCAATGATATTGACATCCCCACTCTCGAGAACGCCCAGACAATATAAGGATCCATTCTGGAAATAGTAAAAACATACATCAGTATATTCAGAGGCAAGATTTGGATTTATATCACAAAAAGTGAAACCTTACCTGAAGAGAAACTAAAATTATTGGGTCACTCAGAAAAAATTGACTTCCCCCTTTCATGGTTAGATTCAGATTGGGAATATAAATGCTGGTTTGATTTGCACTGTATGTATCAAAAGAGACAAGTTAATGAGGATTCAAAAAATTCAATAAGAAAAAGTACAAGTTTCAAGCTAGCCTAGCTGGTAACAATGTTCTTAGTCACGTAAGGTATAATGCACAGGATCCCTACTTTACCCGGGATTGTGTGTGGTTAGAGGGTGAGGAAGTGGTGCTTGGGTATGCAGAGGCTACTTCTCACCTGTACCCCATATAGCCTCTGCAAACCCCACTCCCAAAAAAGCAAAAATAACAAATGAAATATAAATAATAATAAATTAAAACAAAGATAAGTAAAAAAAAAACCCAAAATAAGGAAGGAGAAAAATCAATTGGATGAAGCAAGTTTTCAAAGTAAACTGACCTTAATTCGTAACAATATTCAAAAGGAATGCTGGAATCAGAAGAGTTGACCCGTTTATCTTTGATCTGGGAATTGAACTGCAAAGTAGCAAAAGGAATTCATAATTAGTCAACAACTAATATCAAGATGTTATAGAGAGTTCATCATATGAACCACTTACATTATCAGAAATAGCTGTATAAGCTGGGTCAGTCAAGTAGGTGAATGAGGTACCGGAGTCAAATATCGCATTGAAACTAAGATTAGTGACTTTATCCCCCACAATTATTTGTGTCATGCTGATATTGTAAGTTGGACTGGTGAAACATTCCGAGGAAAGTAAAATCAGAATAATTGGCATGTCAATAAATCAAAGAAAGACAGAAGTCCAGATGTTAAATTCACTGAAACAGATGCCCGCATAGGGCAAATGAAATAGTCTACTCACTGTAAAGCATCAAGATTGAATGGTGTTTCTCCTTGGTCTGAGCTACCTTGATCTCCAAAACTGATTCTACCAGCTCCATCTTGTCCAAAGCACATGGAAAAGGAATTTGCAACAAGCCCTTGACTTGCTAAAACACTAGGAACAGATATATTGTCCATACCAAGCCCAAACAGACCATTGGGTGCCGCACCATCCAGGAACGAACCAGTTTGGATCATACCACAGCTGCCACCAATATCACACAATAAGATCACAAGAGAGTTTGGACAGGAAAATTCACTAGATGAACAGCAGTCTACTTGGGTACGGACATGAAGCACTAAAACGTAGTAGATGAAAGCAGTACAAATGAAAAGTAAACTAATATGTGCGTTTACCCACCCAAATGTAACCAGTGGCTCAACAGCTTTTGTTTGACTATCATCTGTAATTAAGTGCAACACATCCTCTACCAACAGACCAGTAGAAGAAGTATCATTAGATAGATACACAACTTGATAAGGACAAGTGTTACGTGTTGCAGAGCATTGACTCTGTTGACCACAAATGGTGCTGTTGCAGGAAACCTTCACACTTGTTGATGAGGTATTAGGGCTGTAAATATTAAGGTTTATCACCTGTTTTACAAAGATGTTTAGGGATTGTCAAGGTAATAATATTAAATACACAAACGAATCAATATCCTAAAACGTATCCTTACAAAAGCATTAGGAGGTGCACATTTAACACAAAAATATATATATATATATATATATATATATATCATATTGATCAAATGACAAAAAATATAGTGTGCTAATTATTGTAATCTTTGTGCTCTACAATTAGACTCATCAAGCAATCCGTAGAGCACAAAGATTACAATAATTAGCACACTATCTCATGGATATTTGTCATTTGATCAATATGATTTATAAAAGAAGCAGATAAGTGAACAAAACTAGATGAAATTGAAGTTGGAAAAATATTATGGAATAGATTAGACTAATATTTCAACAACCTAAAAAGTACCACAAAGAGAAGGACCTTAATTCGATAATTCCACAAGAAGCTAATATTGGTAGAAATCGATATAAACCTTAAGGATGGACACGGTCATAAGAAGATTCATATAGTTAGAGGTGCAGACATTAAGCCATACTGGTGGGCCAAAAAGTAAAAGAAAAAAAGGAGAGATAGAGCTCATAACTTTTTACAAGATTGGGCAGAGATGAAAGTAAAATTTCATAGGATTCGATTTGATAACTGAAATTAGTTGACTCCGTTATTTCTTTCTTGAATTGAAAAACAAAGGAAAATATATTATATCAATAAAAATAGAAGAAGGTTGAGTATGTAGCCAGCAGAAAAACTTCTGAATCTAGCTGTTGATGTTAACTACAATGGAGTTAAGGCCTTCAGAAGTTATGAGGTATAATTTAATGAGAAGCACGAAGCTCGAAACCTCACCCTCCTGTTGGTGGGAGACCTTACACACCCTTCGTCAATGGCCCAGTAATAAAATGGAAATAAAACTAATTTGCTACAGGGAATTAACTCAGTTTCTTAGCATAAAAAAAGCATATCTAAATGCAGACATGTTAAGGGAAAATCATTCTCATGAAACATACTAAACATCTATAGATATGAAGAAATCGTGACTAAGTAATGCATTTCTTATCATGTGAAAAACGGACATGCATTCAGCAGAGGAAGCAATACTAAGATAAAAAAAATTATTCACATACATCTCCATTCTGTGTCTTCAATCCATGCACACAACTGCGACAATCACATGGTAACCAGAACAGGTCACTACCGGTGTCAAGTGCAACAAGGAACGATAAAGCCGGCGTCCCCACAGAAACATTGGCATAGTGCAAACTGCAAATTCCCATAAAGATAACCATTAACGAGAAGCATAAAATGAAACCTCAAACCCAATTTAAAATTTATATTTACCCAAACACTTCTCTTTTAAACCCTATAAGCGACATCAGGTCAACTAGTTTTTTAAAAAAGAGAATCATAACTGGATGTTTTACAATGCCTACGAACTAATAAAACCAATGCCTACCAAAAAGAGAAGAGACAAAAAATGATGTGCTTGCAATGCCTAAGTACTAATAAAACCAATACTCATACCCCAGCCCTGCCTAAGCATATAATGTAGCTAAGGCATGTAAATAACTGTCCTACATACAGAATGCACTACAACATGAATAATCAGATATAGGGATGGGCGGGTACGAAACGGGTTCGCCTATATCCATCCCCGCCCCATTTAATTTTTTAAAATACCATACCCTTCACGGGTTTGTCACGGGTTGCATTTCTATAAATTACAACCACCCCATTAGCATTTCACTATACCCTTGCCCGCCCCGCCCCGGCCAACTAACACTTGATTATAGGTGTCATCTTCACCATCCACAGAAGAGTTTAGAGGAATAAACTAAACCTATGAACTTTCTTCTAATCATCCAACAATAGATCACTCTTCTTTTTTTTTATTGGCATATATGCGTCTACTCGTTTCTCCTTTATTTGAGATATTGAGCCCTATGGAAAAAAAATAGAGTAATAACTAATAAAATATTTTCATTTTTAGTTTTGTATATATATACATAAATAGAAAAAAAGTTAAATTTAGTGTAAACGGGGGGCGGGGCGGGGTTTACCATAATCCGTCCCCGCCCCATAACCCGTGACCGTTTCAATTTCTTGTACTAAACCCGCCCCTACGAAATAAAAAGCGCTCCCAAACCCTTGAATAAAGGGGCGGAACGGGACGGTACAAATTGCCATCCTTAATCAGATATTAGGAGATTTTTGAAGCATTTAATTATTCAGATGGGTAACTATTTTTTAACTTTATTTCTGTGTTTTTTTTTTATACCAAATATATATTGTCTGCTAAATACCTTCAGAAGTTCAAATGATAAGAGTCATGAGCGCAACATGATCAAGACACTGTATTATAAGATCCTTCCAACTTTCTCCTCTTTGCACTCATAAATCCAATGGACAGTAGGAATTTCATAGCTCTTTCAATAGCTCACAATAGCTTTACTTTAATCAATATAGCTCTAGAAGGAGAATCTTATAGTAAAAGGTAAACCATTTTCCTTTCAATGTTCTCTACACTCAAAAAGGACTAAGCCAATAAATTCAACCAAAGGGTATATATCAAAAAGCAATATCATTAATCAAAACAGCTCTGGAAGAAGAATCTATAAAAAAGGTCACATCACTTTCCTTCGAATTTTCGCACCAATCAAACAGGGACTATCCCTCCAAGATTCATTAGAATTGTGCAACAAATACTTCTATCCACTTAAAGTGCCAACAAAAAGGACAAAAAGGTACATATCCAAAATCAATAGCACTAGTCAAAATAGCTCTAGAAGAAGAATCCATTAAAAGGCAATACCATCATCCTTTAAATTTTCCCTCCAACCAAACAATGACCACTCCAAGATCCACTAAAATTCTGCAACAAATCAATCCTATCTCCTTTAATCCCAACAAATTAAAAACAATATTTATCCAAAATTAAACTACACCTTAAGAAACTTAAATTGCAATAAATAAAAAAGGGGCACATATACAAAATCCAACTATAGCCAAACATATATATATATATATGTATATACATATTCCAATATGCACCATAGCTTAAAAAGGGTATATAGCCAAATTTGCACTATAGCTTAAATATATATATATATATATATATATATATAGACAAGAAAGGAATAAGAAGTCATACAATCCCAATGAAGAGAACAAGTAAGTCTCGTTGCCGTAGCCGAAGGTGAGAGGGGTGGACTCGGCAGCGGCGAGGCCACGTCCCCGGATGAAGCGGTCACGGTGGGCCATGGCAGCGTAGTAGTGGGGACTCCCCTTCTCCGGCAAGCCATCAAGGTCCAGAATCCCCTTAACCGGGTCGGAATACCTGTGGTGGATATCAAACCCGAACGTCCCCAACCCATCACAGCTCTGAAAACCCCAAACCAAAATCAGAAAGATCGAACACCCATGAATCAAAACACAATTCCAAGAAGAACCCATTTCAATTCAGCACAGGTTTCAAGAGAATCAGGTCTAATCGAACCAGATTGCTCTGAAATTGCGAAATGAATGAGCAGAGAAAGATATATATATATATATACACTATATATATGTATATAATTAGAGAGAGAAAGAATAGAAAAATGGGGAGAGAGAGAGAGAGAGAGAGAGAGAGAGGGATGATTGAAGCCTTTGACGCGTTCGCACCTGGTGGTGGGGTGTGGTGAGTCTGGTCTTCTTCGATGGACTCTCGTTCGAGAGAGATAGAGAGAGAACCATACACGGTTACACAAAAGTCGTAAGCTGCGTGAGAAGACGAAACCGTAGTGGCAAAGTCGGAGTGAGAGAGAGTGTGGGCCCACTTTGTGTTTGCTGTTAGTCAACGGTTAAAACGTTTCAATAAGTTTAGGAATTAGTAAACTTTTCGGAGTAGAATTGGGCTTAACTTGGACTTAGTTGGGTTTCCAATTTCCATATAATATTATTACATTAATAATGGTGACATTTATTGTTTTTTATTTTTAATTTAATTCTATGTAAAATAAGAAACTTGGTAAAAACACGTATAGTTGGTCCATATAAGTTTGATTTTCAATGAATTTTTAGTTTGACATGTAAAGAAGTATCTGAATCACGAATTTAGAAAAATATGTGAGTGGGATATAATGATAATTTTATTTTATTTTTAATTTCAGGACCACTTTTCATAAATGCATAAAATGTAAAAGGGAAAAAAAACTTAGTAGGGGCATTGGCCCCCGGTAGTCCTCTCACAACATTACGCTATATTTTTCTCCCAAAAATCAGTGCTCATAAAATTATTCTTAAAAACAAATGAATTATTAGCCTAAAGCTTCAATAGTAAGAAAGGAATGTTCCTGGAAGGTTTCATTGTACCGGAAAACAAAAAATAAAAAATAATTGTCATCTATATAAAAATGAGATCAACTCTCAAAAACTCCAAGTCATGTCAAGTTTTTTACTTAATTTGTTGGGTCTTTTTAATTATCAACATTATTTCTTAAATGAGTAGGATGTGGTTGGTAGAAACCGTTGACATTGGCGCTCTCTAATTGGTTGAGTTAGTTTGCTGCACCGAAAGAAGTGGCGTCAACACCTGTCACGCTGTTCATGTATTTTTTAGTCCAAAAGAACCTACTAATAAACATATATATATATACACACATATACACATAGATATGTATATACATATAGATATTAATTTAATAGAAGTCATACATTCGATATTTCTAACAACCTCTTTCTTTATTTAATGAAAAATCACAATAAATGTGTGGAGATATAATGCATGTATGTTTTTCGTTGCCGGTAGTAGAAATGCAGAAGAGGAAGCTTCGGCTCAGTGGCAATGTGAGTCAAGTCAACTGCCGACCAATTCGGGCTATGACTGCTCTAGATAGCAATTGTTTGAAATAAATTACTAAGCAAGAGAGGAACGTGTACCTACACCATTTTATTCCAAGGGTGACTCGACTTCATGAGGAAAATTTCAACACGGAAAATTATATATATATATATATATATAAAGTGTATCATGATTCATATTCAATGTTGGGATCTTGTGCATTCGTGATATTAATTTCAGTAGTCATGATAAAAAATGGATATCAATCTTAAAAGGTAATATTTATACTACGATACTTTCATAGGAAATGGGTAACGTTAATATACATCCATCTGTACATATATTTACTTTCTCATCGTGATCCGATGTGGGATTGGACCTCTAACATTTTTGCCCATCCGAACCCGCGCAACACCCTCCTTGCGGTCGGACCACCCTGCCGCCCAACCTGGACCCGGACTCAACCCGGGTGCGGAGACCCAGCCGATGCTTGGTGTGGCACCGGGTCAAAGGACTGAGTTTGACTTTAATACCAACTGTGATGGGTAGATGCTTCACCGCTTGACCTATTTAAAATGTTAACATTCACCCATCTATATACTCATTCTTGATCCGATTCACTCATCTATATACTCATTACTGATCCGATGTTGGACAAGACCTCTAACAATAATACAGTAAATCATGACATGTATATATTAGCATACCACAGTTTAGCAACAACAATTATTGTGAGGATAAAATGAGTGATAAGGAGTTCCCAAAATCATGGAGTAATAAGGTTGCATATCCTCACAATATTTCCGTAACCAGTGGAGAGAGTTTGAGTGGTAAAAGAGACATAAAGACAACTAATTCAAACCAAAAAGATATCCAAATCAAACCATCTTTGAAGAAATGCACCAACCCAACTTCAAGTCCAGGTGCATTATGGGACAATGGATCATATTGCAAAGATTTGCTGGTGGGTACCAAAGAAGCCCACTCAACATGACGAGATTCCTCATGCTCTCGCAGCTCTTACCTTGGACAATACTATTTTAGATACTGAGTGGACAACTGACACCGGTGCTTCAAATCACATGATAGGTAAGCCAGATATGTTAACTAATTTTCGTAAATACTTAGGCCCTGACTCGGGAAATTCATGGTATTGGTGACACTTATATAAAACAAAGGACAACCACCTTGCCTCTCCATGATGTGATGTTAGTTCCAAATTTGACTAAAAAGTTGTTATCTGTAAGTTAATTAACTGATCAATTTCCATTAAATTGTGAATTTTCTGATGTTGGTTTTTGTGTTAAGAAACGGGAAACAGGACAACCGGTGATAACAGGAGGCGCAAGGGTGATCTCTATGTTCTCTCAAATTCGCCAGAATTATATTTTTCTCATCGTTTCAAATTTGGCTCAGCAGAAGTTTAGCATCAACGTTTAGGACATCCACAGTCGTCTGCTTTACAAATATTAAAAAATAAGGAGTTAATTTATGTCGTAGGGGTCACTAAATCTAAGCATCTTTGTGATAGTTGTCAATTGGGAAAACTCAGTAGATTACATTTCTCTCATTCTAAACACTCAAGTTCTGGTATATTTGACAAAATTCATTGTGATTTATGGGGCGCTGCTCCTATTTTATCTATTGGGAAATTCAGATATTATGCTTGTTTTGTTGACGATTTTTCTAAATATACATGGATTACTCCTTTGCGACATAAATCTGATTTTGTTGATGCATATTTAGCCTTTGAAAAGTATGTTTCCAGACAATTCAACAAACAAATAATTTTTTTTCATTTAGATGGTGGAGGCGAGTTCCTCAACTCGAAACTGACATCCCATTTTATCTCAACCGACATTATTCATCAGATATCTTGCCCACATACTCCTGAGCAGACATGTATGGTTGAACGACGTCATAGAATTATTCGAGAATTAGGTATGACTATGTTTTTTCACTGTGGTGCCCCTTTACTCTTATGGGTAGAAGCTTTTACGACAGCTGTATATCTTCTCAATCGCCTACCTTCGTCTGCTATTAATTTTGAGACCCCGTACTTTCTCTTGCATGGAACACATCCTTTATATTTGTCGCTTCGTGTCTTTGGTTCTAAATGTTTTCCATACATATGGGACACACGACATCATAAATTTGATCATAAAACCGTTTCATGTATCTTTGTAGGCTACAACGATAAATATAAGGGATATACGTGTTTTCATCCTTCAAGCAATTTTTTATTTATTTCTCGGCATGTGGTATTTGATGAATTGGTTTTTTCGTATAAGGCTACTCGCACCACAACCGCCATTCATACAACATCACATGTCATTAGTATTTTTGACTCTTGGTTGCTGCATACTAACATTAATCTTCCTACAGGTACCTCGCTCCCATCATCTATGCCGCCTTGTTTGAGCCCGTTATCGTCTGTCATATCCCTAGCTCTAGCTCCACAACATGTTGCGTCCTCCAACTCATCGGCAACTTCACAACCACCATGTTTTGTCACTCTATCTAATGACCTACCATTTCTATTGGAGAACACTAACCTGTCTAACCAAACCATGCAGCCAGCGCATGCTAATTCTTCTTCTTCTTTTTCCGCTCTCACTCCTATTACTGATTTCTTTCCGGATAATAACATTATCCTTGTTTTTTCACAGACAACCTGTACTTCTTCTACCGATGTCAATAGCATACCACAACTCTCTCATCCTATGGTCACTCGCTCCCAACTCGGTGTGGTTAAACCAAACCCAAAGTATGTTTTAACTACCACAACTTTTACTGTTCCTCGTGATCCACGCAATATTCGATCAACATTAGCTCATCCAGGTTGGAAAACTGCTATGGATGAGGAACTTGCAGCTTTACATCAAAATCAGACTTGGAGACTTGTCCCTCGTACCCCTGATATGCATGTTATTGGCTCAAAATGGGTATTCAAACCAAAACTCAAACCCGACAACTCACTAGATCTCCTCAAAGCCCGCTTAGTTGCCAAGGGATATCATCAGATTGACGGGATCGACTACACCAAAACTTTTTCCCTAGTCATCAAATCGGGAACCATACGCATGATTATCACAGTAGCACTTGTTAAGCAATGGCCCATTCGTCAACTCGACGTTAAAAATGCATTCCTTAATGGTTTAATTTTTGAAGACATATACATGGATCAACCACTATGAATGGTTGATTCAACACATCCGACACATGTTTGCAAACTCCAAAAGGCTCTCTATGGCCTAAAACAGGCACCTCGTGCTTGGTTTGATCGTTTTAGTACATTTCTTCTTCAATATGGTTTTTTTTTGTAGTTTAGCTGACCCGTCTTTATTTATTTTTCACTCTGATCATGGTTCACTAATTTTGCTTCTTTATATGGATGATATGTTACTTACAAGATCTACTCCGGAGCTTGTCACCTCTTTTATTCAACTTCTTAGCGGTGAATTTGCAATGCAAAACTTGGGTCCAGTTTATCACTTTCTTGGAATTGAAATTTCCCCGACACCCGACCGTTTTCATCTATCACAAACCCACTATGCTCTTACCATCCTTGAAAAAACAAACATGGTTGATTGTAAGCCCATGAGTACACCACTCGAAGCAAAAACAAAAAATTCACTCAATGACACACCATTGGAGGATCAAAGTTACTTTCGAGGAATTGTTGGCTCTCTACAGTACCTCACCCTAACTCGTCCAGATCTTTCCTTTAGTGTTAATTATATATCTCAATTCATGCACACCCCCACAATAGCTCACTTAAAAATGATTCGACGTATTCTTGGATATGTCAAAGGCACTATTCACTTAGGATTAAATTTCACTTCAAATACTGCACTTGATTTATGTGCTTTTTCAGATGCATATTGGGCAGGTTGTCCTACCACTAGGCGCTCCACAACTGGCTACTGCACTTTTCTTGGGCAAAAATCATCTCTTGGTGTGCGAAGAAACAACATACAATATCCTGATCAAGTACCGAAGTTGAGTATCGAGCCATGGCCAATACTACAGTTGAATTAACATGGCTGAATTTCATTTTGAAATACTTGCGAATTCAAATGCGACATCCCCCAACACTATTCTGCGACAATCTCGGTGCTCTTCATATGATTGTTGTTAGTCACTAATTAGTCCTAGAGGGGGGTGAAGAGGGTTATAAAAATTCTTAGCTACTTTTTTCACTTAATTTGATTTCAACAGTTTAAGTTAAACAAGATGTGAGCAATAAACACTTTTAAACAATAATAGATTCTTGACCTATGAAAGCAATAATCAAGTAATTATGTAAGTCAAGATAAGGCAAACATGCAAGTAATCAAATAAAAAAACAAGAGAGAGAGAGAGATGGCACCGCAATTTTTATGAGGTTCGGTAACTCTTACTCCTCGGCTTAAGGATCCCCCCCTTAAGACTTTCCCAATCTTACACTATAGTTTTTCCTTGCAGGTGGAATATCAAACCTTTACACACGAGCTAACGAGTCTGTCACGCAAACAAGAGGACAAACCCTTATTGAGGATCAATGAACTTCACTCACTCAAGGATCTCTATCATTTTATAAAAAAAATGATACACTCAATAAACACTCAAAAGTCTTAGGGTTTATGAAGGATACACAATGTATAAGCTCAAGTGTTTAATGTGATATGTTTGGTTCTCTCAAGATCTTACACACTCTTAGTAATAAATGACTCAAGAGTTGGAACAAAGATCTTCTCTAACTAGCTTCTCACAAATGATTGGAATTGAATGAGAGGAGTCTAGCTTTTAATGCTCAAACTTTTCTTGTTGTATATTTTGATAGGAATGAAGAAGAAGATCAGTTTTTTGTGCAAGGGAGTAAAGATGGATGTCTTCTACAAAATCTATCTCATTATATATATAGCTAGGGCAAGAGTTAAGAGAGTGAGACTCACTTTAGGAGAGTGAGTTGAGAGTGGTGGTAGCTGGGGGTAGTTGAGAGCCATTAATGCACTGCAAAAGTCATTTTTAGCTCCGTCAGTCGACTGATTTCAATCTGTCAGTCGCCTGATTGTTGTATGTCGGTCGACTGACATTACTATATCGGTCGACTGGTAAATAACTTAAAAACTCTCTGTCGTGGTCGATTGACTGGTGAATGGTTGTCAGTCGACTGACACCACTATGTCGATCGACTGGCAAATAGCCATAATGAAACTCAAAAACTCTCTATCTTGGTCGGTCGACTGGCAGGACTGTGAGTCAACTGATTTGAAGGGTCAGTCACCTGATAGTGCAGTTTTCATTTCTTTTGATTTTTAGGATGAGCTTATACGTGTGAAAACCTCACATAAACCATTTGATATAAGTCACTCACCATCCTATCTACCCCAAGTCTTGATTCTTCAATCTTCTAAAGCATTTCAAAAGTGAAATGACCTTTATGTTCTTCCTTTAAGCTTTTTGCTTTTGATAAAAATCATGTTACTCTGTAATGATCAACTGAGTAAACACATTAGTACTAAACACGTACTTAATATTTTGTTATCATCAAAACGGATAATTGTTCTTTGATTGACCCTCAGGCCAACAATCTCCCCCTTTTTTATGATGACAAAATATTACGTGTTTGACAAACGAGGGTGGCGTTGAAAATACGCTCCCCCTGACTTTATGCAAATAAATAATCAAAAATTTTAACATACTAAGTCATTTCTAAACGCAAATGCATTCTCATTCATTTAGATACTTTTGTCAAATTATACATTAGAATTTAAACATGCCTACATACTAAAACAAAACAAAACAATACCACAAATACTTTTACTAACAACATAAATAAACGAAAAAGCAAAACGCAAAAGCAAAAACAAAACATGTGTTTCCTAACATTTATCCCCTTTGTCAACATCAAAAAGGAGGGATGGAGTTCTTAATCTCATCGAGCGTAAAATCGAGAACGGCAAAACGAGTGTTGATATCAGTTGAAAGCTTAGCAATTTTCCTTTCGGTGCGGGAAATAGACTCAACATTGCGAAGAATTCCTTCCTTATTTTTCTTGACACCTCCAAGAATCTCACGAAGGAGAACGATGTGAGGATTAGGAAAATGGGTGGAAGGGCCCGCCAGGACTATGGCGAGATCACCGGGAGGAAAAGAAGACGATGAGGCTTGGCCTTAAGTTGGAGGGGTTTGTTGCTGGGTTGGAGGAGCTTGGCGAGGTGACGGGTTGATGTGGAATAGGTCTTTGGCTGGAGAACACCTTGAGAGTTAACTTCCAAACCCATTTGGCTAAGACACCGACCGTCCACAGGAAGACCCATATTAGTTATAGCTTCGTTTTTTGATGGAATTTGGTAAGGGTGAAGGATGTGGGTGATTGGAATAGGATAGAAAAACTTCTTATTTTTCGAATTCTTGCAAGCCATGACATGCTTATGAAAAATATTAGCAAGGTTGAGAGGATGGTTGGTGAGGATATAAAATACTATATAAGCTTCAAAATGCGAGACATGATCACGACCGCCGGATTTGGGCAAAATGGAATAAGTGACCACTTTGTGAATCAGACGGGCTTCGAAAGTGAGGTGTTTAGTCTCAAGCAAAGTGGACGGAAGAATGCTATCGGGAGAGTGGCAAATAACATCTTTGGGCTCAAAAGTGCAACTTTGATACCATTCATATTGAAGATAAATGGTTTGGCCAATGCTTGGAACTTGAAACCAATTACGAAATTGCGCATCGGTGATGGTAATGTCAATGCCGGCGACAGAGGCATGCAGAGCATTTTCCGAGGCAGACTCGATAACGGTAGTGTAGAAGGCTTGGATAAGACGTTTGTGAGCGGGATAGTCAAAAGACACGAAGTGGCTCTAACCTATAGCTTGAAAGAGATAAAAGAGTCGAATATTCAACTCTCAGCAGATGGAGTTTTTGACGATACGGGTTTTGCAAAGTTCTCGATTCTCAAACTTTCGGAGGAACTCGGCATGATGAGTTGCGTTAGGAAAGAGAGCATGAAGATTAATTGGTGCGTCATCTTCATCATCATCAACAGGGGCATGGTGACGGGGAGGAGAAGATGGAGAAGGAGAAGGAAATGGAAATGAAAGATGACGATGGTGCTGAGTGGCGGACCGAGCACATTTTCTAGGAGGTTGGTCTGGGCGAGGTGGTACCATGAGGGTGGAGAGGACAAGAAGGAAAGGGAGAATGAAGGCCATTGTAGAGAATGAAGAGAGGGATGAGAGCTTTTTTGAAATAAAGGGTTTGTGAAGAAGAATGAGAAGGAGAGTGAGAATAAATAGAGAAATAGAGGGAATAAATGGGTGAAAACGTGTAGGGAGAGGTTTAGGGAAGTGGAGAGAGATTGGGGAAGACGAATTGCAGCGGTTACAAGACTTAGAAACAACTTTAATACACGCGTCAGTCGAGTGACACGTCCCAGTCAGTCGACTGATTCTAGAATATTCCCTGGATCGGTCGACTGATAGGAGGGTGTCAGTCGACTGAAAATCAAATTTCAGTCGACTCATGGTCCAGTGTCAGTCGACTGAATTTCAGATTTTAATCGACTGACAGGAATTATCAATCGCCTGACTTGACCAAGGAGAAAAGATGAGAAAATAGGGTATTTGTCAGTCGACTGATGAGTAAGAGTCAGTCAACTGACACAAAAAAAATAATAAATAATAATAAATAATTAAAAATAGTAAGAGATGTATAAACTAGCAACCTTCAAGAATGAAAATTAAAATAAGATCATTTTACAACTTCATTTTCCATTGCCATGCCAATTTCTCTACGAATTTTTAAGAAACTATCATCTTGAAAAGGTTTTGTAAAAATATCCGCTAGTTGCTCATTTGTTTTAACGAAAACCAACTCAACATCGTCATTCGATACATGATCACGTATAAAGTGATATCTTATTTCTATATGATTGGTGCGAGAATGTTGAATGGGATTTTTGGAAATACAAATAGCACTTGTGTTGTCACATCTAATAGGCACATGATTGAAAGTAAGACCATAATCTAGCAATTGTTGTTTAATATAGAGCGTTTGAGTGCAACTACTACCGGCCGCAACATATTCGGTTTCGGCGGTAGACAATGCAACATAATTTTGCTTTTTATTAGACCAAGAAACTTGTGAGTGCCCTAAAAAGTGACATGTGTCATTTGTGCTCTTTCGATATACTTTACAATCGGTAAAGTTGGCATCCGAATAACTAATTAGGTCAAGAGAGGTGTCACGTGGATACCAAAGTCCTAAGTGAATTGTACCGCAAAGATAACGGGAAATACGTTTAACAGCACATAGATGAGATTCCTTAGGACAATATTGAAAGCGAACACATAGACAAACACTAAACATGATGTCCGGTCTACTTGCGGTAAGATAAAGCAAACTACCAATCATGCATCTATATTTAGTGATATCAACACATTTACCATTTTCATCTTTGTCTAGCTTGGTAGTGGTACTCATAGGAGTTATGGCATGTTTGGCATCCTCCATACCAAATCGCTTTAGCAAATCTTTAGTGTACTTGGATTGGCAAACGAAAATACCATCCAAGCTTTGCTTGATTTGCAACCCTAAGAAGAAGTTCAACTCACCTATCATACTCATTTCAAACTTTTTTTGCATACTAACTACAAAATCCTTGCAAAGTGATTCATTTATTGATCCAAATATTATGTCATCAACATATATTTGAACAAGCAATAAATTATTTTCAATGATTTTAGTAAAAAGTGTGTTGTCAACTTTACCTCTTGAAAAATCATTTTGGAACAAAAAGCCATTGAGTCTTTCATACCAAGCCCTAGGAGCTTGCTTCAAACCATATAGGGCCTTAGTTAATTTGAAAACATGATTAGGAAATTGTTCATTTTCAAAATTGGGTGGTTGCTTGACATAAACTTCTTCCTCTATGATGCCATTTAGAAAAGCACTTTTGACATCCATTTGATAAAGCATGAAGTTTCTAGATGATGCAAATGCAAGAAGCATTTTAATTGCTTCTAATCTAGCCACGGATGCAAAGGTCTCCTCATAGTTAATGTCTTCCTCTTGATTATATCATTGGGCAACAAGTCTTGCTTTATTACGAATAATCAATCCATTTTCATCCTTTTTGTTTCGAAAAACCCATTTAGTGTCTATTATAATTTGACCATTAGGTTTAGGAACTAAATCCCAAACTCGATTGCGTTCGAATTGATTTAGTTCCTTTTGCATCGCGACAATCCATGAGTCGCCGCATTGAGCTTAAAGAATATTCTTGGGCTCAATTTGAGACACAAAAGCCATGAAATTACACAAGTCTCTAAGTTAAGAACGAGTGTCAACCCCTTTAGATGGATCACCTATGACTTGGTCAATTGGATGATTGTTTACAATCCTCCATGATTTTGGAATAGACATAGTTAAATCATCATTGGATTGATCTTTGACGTTCGTTTTTTCCAGGGGGTCATTTGAAAGGTTGGAGATATTGAGACCATTTAGCTCGTTCTCAATCCCAACAACCTCGTCATCATCTAAGTCAATCCTAGAAGTCAATGGTAGTGGTGACTCATCAAAAACAACATGAATTGACTCAACCATGGTTAGAGTTTTTTTATTGTAGACTCTAAAAGCTCTACTTCGAGAAGAATATCCCAAGAAAATTCCCTCATCCGATTTGGACTCAAATTTTCCCAAGTTATCCTTGTCATTTAGCATAAAGCACTTGCACCCAAAAACTTTGAAATACCCAATGTTGGGCTTTCGACCATTCCATAATTCATAGGGTGTCTTATCTAATTTAGATCGAATGATGACTCTATTAATAACGTGGCAAGCGGTGTTGACCTCTTCGGCCCAAAGACTTTGAGGAATATTATGTTTATTTAGCATAGTTCTAGCCATTTCTTGAAGTGATCTTTTCTTTCTCTCAACAACTCCATTTTGTTGAGGAATTATAGGAGCCAAGAGATCATGAGATAAACCAAGTCCATCACATAATTCATCTAAGTCATGGTTGTCAAATTCTCTTCCCCTATCACTTCTTATCTTCTTAATTGACAAATCTTTTTCATTTTGAATTCTTCTACAAAATTTATTAAGGATGAAATGAGTTTCATTTTTATGAGTAAGAAAATGTACCCAAGTAAATCGTGAGAAGTCATCAACTATGACGAGAACATAAAGTTTTCCACCTATGCTAGCAATTCTTTCCGGACCAAAAAGATCCATATGAAGAAGTTCTAAAGGTCTAGAAGTGGTGATATATTTATTTTTTTTGAAAGAAGATTTGACTTGCTTGCCCGCTTGACAAACACTATAAACTTTATCTTTAGAATACTTAGTCTTTGGGAGGCCTTTGATTAAGTCATTTCTAGACAAGCGGTGAAGAATGTCCATACTAGCATGTCCTAAACATCTATGCCATAACCAACTACTTTCGCTAGTTGTGATAAAACATTTAACATTTTGTTATTCACAAAGCAACATAGTATAGACATTCTCATTTCGTTTGGCATTGAATAATTGCATTCCATCATTCTCAACTATGCATGCATTTGACCTAAAGATGACATCATAACCTTTATCACATAATTGACTAATGCTAAAAAGATCATGCTTCAATCCATCAACAAGTAGAACATTATCAATATAGAGAGAAGGGGTTATACCAATAGCGTCAATTCCAACGATCTTGCCTTTTGAATTGTCACCAAATGTGATGTTTCCCCCTTCATAAGCTTGGAGAGAAGTGAACTTTGATTTGTCCCCCGTCATATGCCTTGAGCAACCGCTATCAATGAACCATTTGTCCTTGTTGGTTGTCTTCAAGCATACCTACAAAAAGATGTTTAAGTGCCACCTTTTGGTACCCAAGTAGTTTTGGGTCCATTAATGTTAGTGATGCATGCAATAGTTTCCTTTGGAAACCAAGTCATCTCAGTTGTAGTATTTTCACGTTTTCAATTACGAACAAAGGTTCCTTTTGGAACCCAAATCATTTTTATTTCTTTAAATCTATGATTGCATGCATTCGTCTTATGTCCATTTTGCTTGCAATAATAACAAGTAACATGCTTGTGAAAATTTGAAGAATGTGAACAAGATTGCTTAGTAAATTTGTGCCTTAATGATTTTCTCTTTTTCAATAGAATCGCATCTTTGTCAAAGACGTCATATCCTAATCCACTTTTATCAAATCTTCTTATTTGCCTTCCTAGAATGATACTTAGATTTTCTTTCCCCTTAGTGAACTTGGCTAGAACATTGATTTGATCATCAATGGTTCTTTTTAAGAATTCATTATCTTTTTCTAACTTTTTAATACTATCATCATGCAAGTTAGGTGAGATGGGTGTGGAACAAGATACATCACAAGAGGATTTAATTTTCTTGAGAGAAACATGCTTAAGAGCTAATTTTTTAAATTCATCATGTAAATCTTCAAAAGCTTCTTGCAACTTATTAAACGATACTAGTAATTCATTATATGATAATTTAGAGCTATTTAAGGAAAATGAATCTAATTGTACCTCATCATCCTTTGCCATGAGACAAAAGTTAGTCGTTTCCTCGGAATCCTCATCCTCATCCGATGCGTTTGAATCATCGTTATCCCATGTAGAGTTCATGGCCACTTTCTTTTGCTTCCTTTCATCATCCTTCTTTAGTTTGAAGTAATCCGATTTATAGTGCCCTGACTTCCCACAATTGAAGCAAGTTGGAGGCTTTCTTTTGTTCGAATCACTTCTTGGTTCATTTCTCTTGATGAACCTTCCACCATTCAATTTATTCCGTTGAAGAAACTTCTTGAACTTTTGAGTGATCAAAGCGATGTCCTCATCTTGGTCCTCATTTTCCGTCTCAATTCTTGGATAGATGACTTTAATGCTAAGCCCTTCTTCGGTTTTGATTCTTCTTCTCGGGATTTTAAGGTGATCTCCCACGTAAGAAGGGACCCAAAAATTTCATCAATGTCCATGATATTTAGATCATGGGCCTCCTTAATTGCCGTGACTTTTGCATCCCACTTTGCCGGAAGGCTTCTAAGAACTTTTCGAGACACATCGAATTTTGGAATGATCTTACCAAGATGCTTAAGTCCATTTAAGATGTTAGTAAATTGAGACATCATAGAATTGATATTTTCATAATTTTTCATAGCAAACAATTCATATTCATGCATAAGAATATCAATTTTAGATTCACGCACTTGAGAAGTACCTTCATAGGTGATAACTAACTTATCCCACATTTCTTTGGCCATTTTGAAAGTGGAGATACGATTAAATTCATTTGGGCTTAGAGCACAATTCATATTGACTTTTGCCTTAACATTTAAGGAGATAAGTTTTCTTTCATCATTATCCCATTCATTTGGCAATTTAGTAACACATGCTCCATCTACTAGTTTGAAAAGAACGAAGGGACCGTCCGTGATGACTTGCCAAATTTGGTAGTTAATAGATTGAAGATAATATATCATTCTAGTCTTCCAATAACTATAGTTTTATCCATCAAACCAAGGGGGTCTATTATTCGATTGACCCTCAACATAAGTGACTATATTTGAAGTCATGATCATTCTCTAAGACGGTTAAGCCTTTAATCACTAGAGATTATGTTTTGATACCAATTATTAGTCACTAATTAGCCCTAGAGGGGGGTGAATAGGGTTATAAAAATTCTTAGCTACTTTTCGCACTTAATTTGATTTCAACAATTTAAGTTAAACAAGATGTGAGCAATAAACACTTTTAAACAACAATAGATTCTTGACCTATGAAAACAATAATCAAGTAATTATGTAAGTCAAGATAAGGCAAGCATGAAAGTAATCAAATGAAAAAGCAAGAGAGAGATGGCACCATAATTTTTACAAGGTTCGGTAACTCCTACTCATCGGCTTAAGGATCCCCCCTTAAGACTTTCCCAATCTCACACTATGGTTTTTCCTTGCAGGTGGAATAACAAATCTTTACACACGAGCTAACGAGCCCGTCACGCAAACAAGAGGACAAACCTCTCTTTAGGATCAATGAGCTTCACTCACTCAAGGATCTCTATCATTTTATAAAAAAAATGATACACTCAATAAACACTCAAGACCCTTAGGGTTTATGAAGGATACACAATGTATAAGCTCAAGTGTTTAATGTGATATGTTTGATTCTCTCAAGATCTTACATACTCTTAGCAATAAATGACTCAAGAGTTGGAATAAAGATATTCTCTAACTAGATTCTCACAAATGATTGGAATTGAATGAGAGAAGTCTAGCTTTTAATGCTCAAACTTTTCTTGTTGTATATTTTGATAGGAATGAAGAAGAAGATCAACTTTTTGTGCAAGGGAGTAAAGATGGATGTTTTCTACAAAAGCTATCTCATTATATATATAGTTAGGGCAAGAGTTAAGAGAGTGAGACTCACTTTAGGAGAATGAGTTGAGAGTGGTGGTAACTGGGGGTAGTTGAGAGCCATTAATGCACTAGAAAAACCATTTTTAGCTCCGTCAGTCGACTGATTTCAATATGTCAGTCGCCTGATTACTGACATTACTATGTTGGTCGACTGGCAAATAACTTAAAAATTCTCTGTCGTGGTCGATCGACTGGCAAACAACTGTCGGTCGACTGGTGAATGGTTGTCGGTCGACTGACACCACTATGTCGGTCAACTGACAAATAGTCATAATGAAACTCAAAAACTTTCTGTCGTGGTCGGTCGACTGGCAGGACTGTGAGTCGACTGATTTGAAGGGTCAGTCACCTGATAGTGCAGTTTTCATTTCTTTTGATTTTTCGAATGAGCTTATACGTGTGAAAACCTCACATAAACCCTTTGATACAAGTCACTGACCATCCTATCTACCACAAGTCTTGATTCTTCAATCTTCTGAAGCATTTCAAAAGTGAAATGACCTATATGTCCTTCCTTTAAGCTTTTTGCTTTCGATAAAAATTATGTTACTCTGTAATGATAAACTGAGTAAACACATTAGTACTAAACATATACTTAACATTTTGTTATCATCAAAACGGATAATTGTTCTTTGATTGACCCTCAGGCCAACAACTGTCAATCCTATTTTTCATGCACGTAGTAAACACATTGAATTGAATTATCATTTTATGCGCGAACACCAAACCAATGTCCAAAGTTGCACTCAATTATTTTCGGACCAAACTCTGCCTCCGACCTCGACACAGTTTGCGGGAGGGTATTAGCATACCACATTTTGGCAACAACAATTATTATGAGGATAAAAGGAGTGATAAGGAGTTCTCAAAATCATGGAGTAATAAGGTTGCATATCCTCACAATATTTCCGTAACCAGTGGAGAGTTTGAGTGGTAAAGGAAACTCAAGGAGAACTAATTCAAACCAAAAAAATATCCAAATCAAACCATCTTTGAAGAAATGCACCAACCCAACTTCAAGTCCAAGTGCCTTATAACCACAAGATAACATCCATATCAGTCAAAGATAACAAGAAATCAAAATAAAGGATGAAGCTTATCTTTTGCAGAAATAGTGTTGAGTTTGTTATGCGTTGTATTATTTAAATATTGTCTCTTGTGTTGTTTTGTGTAGTGTGGAAAAAACAAGAGTAATAAAAAGTTTCTTTATTCACTTAAGAATCCAATTCTCAATTTTCTTCTGTATATAATTTAGTTTTGGGTCAAATTGCGGAACTCGTAGTTTTTTATAATTAATATAAAGCTCGAGCCTAATCTTTGAGACATTTTTGTTCACGTCAAATAAGCAGCGCTGTCAAATCCTAATAAAAACGCAAGAGTATAAAAACGAAATATGAGTATCAATATTCTTTAAAATAATTCCAATTACTATAGTATAATACATTCTATAAGAAGATAAGCGAATAAATCTTTAACAAAAGAGAGGAAAGTTAATCACACGTGACCTTTGGTTGATTTATTTTTTTAATATCTTTTTATTTATTTTAACCACTCAGTAAATTCTAGCCAAAAGTTAATCTGGTTTAAATTGCACAACTTATTTTACTACTAACCAGTTAGTTAGAACCAGTCAACAAACTTGGTAGATGAACATGGATCCTACGGGTTTGGTTAGGGGTTGACCCACCAGGCCCATTATTGAATGCTATATTTTTCTTTTATTTATTTTATTTGATTTTATTTTTGCATGTGTGTGTGATTTTTTAAATACCATGATGCCCTAGTCAATTGAACGTGCCCTCACTTTTATGTCTTCTGGCAATTGATATTATTAAGGGTTAATTTCATTTACATCCCCTGAGGTTTGTCATATTATTATTTTGACTTTCTTAGTTTTGCATATTTCAACCACACCCCCTTATGGTGTGAAATATCTAAAATACCCTTATACCAAACACTCCTTAAATTAATTTAATCACTAAACCAATTTAACTCCTAAACCAAACACCTCTTAGAATCAATCTAACCCTCAAACCAAACACCTCAACCCTAACCCTAACCCCAACCCCAATCCCAACCACCACCACCACCATCTGCCGCCACTACCACCACCACCACCACCATCACTATCTGCCGCCGCAACCACCATCATCCACCGCTACCACCACCATTACCATGAGCAACCCTTAAATCAATTTACTACCACCGCCATTTTCGAAAATTGGTCGAAAATAGGGGGTGGTGGGAGGTGGGAGGGGGGCTGCGGCGGCGGGGGAGGCAGTGGTGTAGATCTATATATATATGTGTGTGTGTGTGTGTGTGTGTGTGTATGTCTGTGTGTGTGTGAGAGAGAGAGAGAGGGGGGGGTGCGGCGGCTGGGGAGGCGGTGGGAGGGGGGCTGCGACCACGGCGGCGGGGGAGGCGATGGTGTAGATCTATATATATATGTGTGTGTATATATGTATATATATATATGTGTGTGTGTTGTGTGTGTGTGTGTCTCAATGTGTGTGTGTGTGTGAGAGAGAGAGAGAGGGAGAGAGATTTGTTTTAATTTTATATATTTGTTTAAAATTGTTTTATATTTTTTTTGAATTTTATATTTAGTTTCGAAATTTAATATATATTATTTGAATTTTATATGGTTTTTTTTAATTTTATATATTTGTCTTGAATTTAATATTTTTTTAAAAAAAATTCGAAATTTATATATATTTTATATTTTATATTTATTTTCGATTTTATAATTTTTTTTGAAATTTATATATTTTTTAATTTTATATTTATTTTCGATTTTATAATATTTTCCAAATTTTAATATATATTTTTTTGAATTTTATATATATTTTGAAATTTTAATACAAATTAAATTATTAAATGATGAGAGGGGGTCTAATTGATAAAAGCACTATCCTTATTTCCAAATATAATAAGGATAACACATTGAGGGTAGTTTAGGGATTTTAAAAAAAAAATCAGGATGATGTCATCGTTCAGGGGGTTTAAGTGATGAGAATATTGAACAGTAGGGAGTGTAAATGAAGATATTCAAATCTGAGAGGGTTAAAATAATGATAGGACAAACCTCAGGGGGTGTAAATGAAATTAACCCTATTATTAATAATAATTGAAATGTCACATAAAGTGTGGCTTTAGAGTGATAATCAAATGCACCCTTTTTTATTATTTTCTTTTCTCCACTGAAGGCACTTTTGGCAAAGTTTTTATTTCTGGTTTTAGAAAGAAAAAAAATAAAAATAAAAATTATTTTGAAAAGTTGGTATCCTCTAGTTTTTCTAAACGATCTTCTAAGGTTTATAAATTTTTGTCAAATACTTTTCAAAACATATTTTCCTTGTAAGAAGTCAAAAACAACTTTTGAAAAACCGATTGAAACAATATCAAAGAATACCTGAATTTTCTAGAAAGATATGGTTGATTTTGAAATATCCCACAATGTACTGATATATATAGTTCAAACTTTTTTATAAGAACCATGGACTTTTACTCTTATGGCACGTTTGGTACGGTTGAATGGAATGGAATGAAAGTGGGAATGGAATGAGAATGAGAATGGAATGGAATAACCATTCACATTCTATTGTTTAGTTGTAAATATGAAGCACATTGGGAATGAAATGAACTTGAAATTTTTTTCTCAAAAATATCCTTCTTAGTATTAGATATAAAATTAAATAAAATAATACTATTTTTTAAATTACAAAAAAAATGGTAAAATGTAACTGGAATAGTAATGATGAACAATAAAGGTGGCGGCGGTGGTGGCGAAATGGCGGTGGCAGTGGCTTATTTTTTTTAAATGTGAGAGGTTATTTAAGTAATTTTATGTTTTAAAAGCATTCTTAAAGGAATGGAATGACCATTCCATAGCTTTAGTAATGGAATGAAAATTCATTCCCAAGAATGAAATTTTATTCCTTGAGAATGGTCATTCTCATTCATTATGTTGTACCAAACCAAGGAATAGAATGAATGGGTATTCCATTCCAATATACCAAACATGCACTTATTGAATTTTTTATTTTTTTTGAAAGAATGGACCTTTATTCATATGTTCCTTAAACATTGATGCATATTTATGTGATTGATTAGAAATAGTTTTTTTGGACTTAATACATGCATTGAGAAGAATGTGCTTAAGGTAAGTAGAGGCATTGGGTTTTTGAGGAGACAAAAAAAAAAAAAAAAAATCATTAAGACTCCCTACATAAATTCACTGGTTAATCTTGAATTTGAATCTATTAGAATCATATTAAGAAATTGTTAGCGTGTTACTCAACTACAACTAGTTACACTTAAAAAATTATTTAATAATTTATTCACTTCACTTCGACAAGCATAATTTTTTTTTCATATGAAATCGATGTATGTGAAATTAAATACATAATTAACATTGCAATCACAATTAAATTAAAATTCGATGTTGAGGCCTAAAAATTGTGACACAATAATTTAAATTTTGATCTATAGTTATGATGAATTCTGAATAAAATCTGTTTTTTTTTTGGTAATTGGGGTGATCCGGGTCAGCCCCCGGGATCCTGAAGTTAACGAACTCGTAAATCTTTAGTGGCCCAGACGAAAACGTAATTGGGAGGAATTGAACCTAGAATCTCATACTGAAGGACCCAGGAACTCTTCGATTCCACCAACCCGAATACCAACCCATCCGGGTTGAATAAAATCTGTTTGAAAGGGAAAGAACATATATAACATTTATCTTGTACTGTCAAATATAATGATGAGCTGACAATGATTCAGATACAAGAATATTACTGACATCAACATGATCAATCTAAATGCATGCATGAAAAGATCAGTCTAGTAGTAGTGTATTGTATCAACTATATATCTATATATAGTTGTATGTATATATGTCTGTATATGTGCAGATCATAGAAGTCTGAATATCATCATCATCGTATCCCTCGAGCCATGTAAAAAACTATGATGAATTGTGTACATATATATTTGACAAGGGAATATTAGTTTTCTCGTACCATCTAACATAGGATGGAAAAGGATCATTGAGAGCAGACCAGAAAGATAGAACTAGAAGAGGACAATAAGAAAAAACCATCATTAAATTCTTGTTCGGTTCATTTGAGAATATATATATATATATATATATATATATATATATATATAGGTATACTTTCTTCAAACGAGAAATCTAATCAAAGCATATTCAAAATGGTTGTGAGTTTAGTCTTATAATCCAATGGGCTTGAAATATGGAAGTTTTCTTTAGTGCATGTACTTGTAACATACGAAATAAAAAACTGTAAACATATAAAATGAAATGACTACTTATTAAATTAAATATTTATAAATCTTGTACGATGTTCACCAACATAAACACGTCCACACTCATGTTTACGAATATATTTGAGTCTAATACTCCTCATCCTACTTGGGTTCAACTTGTTTACTAATCGAGTCCTCCATCCTACTTGGGTTCAACTTGTTTACTAATCGAGTCTAGCGATCAGAGCTTTCTCTCTGATCATTTATTGTCTGAATCTAATCATGTTTTAAAATGTATTCGAGTCTAATACTCCTCCATCTTATTTGTGTTCAGCTTGTTTACTAATTGAGTTTAACTATCGTTTATTGTCCGAATCTAATCATGAATAGTCCGGTTCATTCGCAACCTACATCAATACTACACATTAATTTGTAAAGATTAAATGCAAATACCATATAATCAAATTTCCATACTTTTTAAATCGTTGTTGCATTGTTATTGTAAATTAATGTTTTTGCATTATATTTGTTTAATTTATGAGCAGCCAACTAAATCAATCAGTGTTTTTTATTTTTCTAACAAAAAATTAAAAAATGAGCCCCAAATAGCTTCTAATAGAGATCCTAAGCCATTGGATCAATACCCATAAAAGCAATACCATTGTTTATATTTAATGTTTATATATTTTATTTGCAGTATCTTCAAAATATACAAAATTTTCTAATCACCCTTCTCTTTTTCACAATTAGCTAATTCTTTTGCGTATGATATCCCCATTATTCCAATCATTCTACAGAATATCTACAGCACTTTAATTATAAATCAATTTTTAAGGTCACACTATAATTTGGATTCCAAATATCTTCAGAAATTAAATATACAAGATTCATAATGAAAAATAGAAAGACCAAACCTAAATTCAAGAATATATAAATAATGATAGAAATAGCAAGTAAATCATTGCCTCCATCTATCTTTACATATATATAGTAGTCCAAAGGTATAATGTATAAATGCTTGTTTTGATTGAAAATTCATAAATCATTTTATTTTATTTAGATTCATAGACCATTTTAGTTTAATTCACACTACCTATACTATGGAAAGATACAATGGTTGCCTTTCTTAAAAAAGGAAAATTACATTTTCCATAAAGTATTTAATTGAATAAATACATCCCAAATATAATGATACCTAAAATATATCATAATTACTAAGAGCAAAGCATACAAAATTAATCCTACATAGCCAAACCATGATGCAAATAAATACATGATCAAGAAAAATATATATATATATATATATATTTACAAGATATATAGTTCCTGGTGCATTAATCATTGGATCTACAACGAAATGCTGAGAAAATTACATCAAACAAAAACACTAAAATACTACTCATCACTTGCTACAAAAAAAAACCTCTAAAATGAATTTTCAGTGCAAGAAAATTCATTCAGAGGACAATTTTCATTCTTCAAATTAGCATATTTTCGTCATTTCCGAAAATTTATCAGACAGCTTCGTTCGCGTTAATGGCGAAAAAACCTCCATCTGATGAATGAATTGCACGTCGTGAACCAACGGATTCTCTGCTCTGCTAGGAGGAGAGCCCGGGTAACACGACGGTGAGCACCCGGTGCACATCGATTCTCTTCCATCATTCTGCATTAAACAAACCATTTTTGTAGTTATTCAAAACTAGTTAACAAAATATATCAACTTTTATATATATATATATACACATATTGGAACTAGTATCCAAAGCTTTTTCCCCGACTAAGTCCAGAACCCGTGCAAAGCGCTCCATCCACACAAAAAGATATATCAACTTTAATAGTAGTACAATGGCATGAAATAATCAAACCTTTTCAGCAATCATGTTGAGAATTCCACTTCTTCCATCACTATTTTGCTGGCTGGTGACATTATTTGAAACAAAACAAAAAAAAAATTATTCATGATTAAATTTCAAGAATAAAGTTATAAATTCCTCACACACACATATATATATATATATATATATATTTATGTATATATATATATTTATGTATATGTATCTTGAAAAACAAACCTGTGTTTGGTACATCTGAGGGGCTTGAGGAAATCCGGTAAGGCGGATCCGAGACGGCGAGGCTTGGGACAAACAGGGAGGTCATTGCTAGCAAACCCTAGCTTGGCTGTTGTCTCTAGACCTGTATCAACAAGATTGCTTTTCATGGCTAAATAAGGTTGCATTAATATTCTCAAAATTTCAAATGAAGAAATAAAATTTCAAGTGTTACGAAGTTAAAAGAGCAATGTATAATATTTTCAAATGTCCCTATTATATGTATATATACATAAATGTATGTATGTATGTATATATGGTAACAAGTAAAAGAGCATTACTAGTTGAGAATTTTGAAGATTAGCCACAAAAAATATGCAAAAGATAGAGACAAGGAAGTGAGAATTACTGAAGAGTTGTGGGAGTGAAGGAGAGAGAGCATTCGCTTGGCTGAGAATAGATATAGGATGAGACTTGAATATTTGTGCTTCATGTCCTCTTTTCTCTCTGTTTCTCATTCTGCCTATTTTTCATTTGGTCCAAGTGACTTCCCTTTTCATATCATTTGAATTTTTCCCTATAACCCCCCTTTTATCCTTACATTTTTATTTTTTTTCAAAGAAAAAAAAAATCGAATTAGTAATATCGTAACGTCTTGACAGTTTTATTTTTGTTTTCGTTTTTCGATAGTGGTGATCATGATAATACTTTTTTTTTCTTTTTTTTACGTTCGATCACGTTTAATTAGCAGTATGGTGATATGCTTATCATTAAAGTCATTAAAGCTAAAAGGAGAAAATTAATGTTCATGCACTTCGCACAACTATATATATATATATTTTTCTTTTTCCTCAAAAGGAGAAAAATAAAAAATTGAAAATGAAATATATGATAACTTATTGACAATAAACAAAAAATGATCAATAAATGATACCTTATTGACAAAAAATGTTACCAAATGTCACCTTTCCTCCCCAGGGTTCGAGCCCGATGAGGTTCATGTGGAGTGTATGCGTTTCTCATCATTCAAAAAATAAAAATAAATAAATAAACAAAAAATAATTAACATATTTGAGGAGGAATAGGTATTGATCCTAATCTCTCTAATCTAGTAGCTAAGTGCATTTATTTGGGTAATTGAAATATGGTATAGGGTTAATAGCAAAAAAAAAAACTCAACTATACCTTCTCTCTAACTAAACCCCCTGGTGTGCACTAAGCCCCCCTGAACTATACTTTTCGTGCTGAAAACCTCCTCAAATTATAGTTTTTCCTGCACAGTTATAACACCGTTAAGTGAAATTGCACTGGGATCCCCTGAAGTTCTTGTTAATTTCACTCGCCCCCTAAAATTTTATTTTCCTTGCAATGACACCCCCTTGAAGGGGTGAAATGACCGGAATGCCCTTGTTTTGTCTCCCCTATTTCATGAAATAAATATCTAGGTGGTGAAATTACCTCCATGCCCCAATATTAGAACTTTATAATATTTGGGGATATTTCCAAATATTTTTTTCAAAATAAAAATTAAAGAAAAGATGTTGGAAATATTTCAAAACTTTTAAATAATAATAATAACTAATTAATATGTATTACTTGAAGTGTAACTCTAATGAATATTTCAAAAGATATAGAGTAAGGAGTTATAAATATTTTCATATATTTTTTAAAAAAGTAATTAATTAATACATTTTAATTAAAATGTAACTCTAATGGATATTTCATAAAATATGGAGTAAAGATATAAGACAAATATATTTCGGCAAGCAACAAGTGTTAACCCTTTAAAATAAAATTGTCAAGAACTTGTAACCCCTGGATTCATTTAAAATTGAATGGTCTAGTTTTTCGAATATTTATCAAGATGGAAATTGTAGGTTGATCATTTATTTCTTAGTTTTCATTCAAATTTTTATTTTTGAATGGGTTTTTTTCTTGTAAGTATTATAATTATTAGTTACATAGTTGTCTTTTATCAAGCAACAAGCCACAATCATTATAGAGAATCTCATATGGTCAAATTTTGTTCAAAATATTTTCCTTAAATGAAGTTGGAGCCTTACTAAAAGCAGTGTGTGACATAGAAATTCAAGTGAGTGGCAAAATTGTTACCTTAAAGTTTCAATGTATATATGCGGTCGTAAAAAATTAGTTTTTAGAAAGTGAGTAATTATTAGGTTGAAGATTTGGAATAGGAAGTCACAAAATTTGTTCTTAACGATTAACACTTGTTGTTTGCCGAAATATATTTGTCTTATATATTTACTCCATATTTTATGAAATATCCATTAGAGTTACATTTTAATTAATTAATATTTTAAAAAAAATATGAAAATATTTATAACCCCTTACTCTATATCTTTTGAAATATTCATTAGAGTTACACTTCAAGTAATGCATATTAATTAGTTATTATTATTATTTAAAAGTTTTGAAATATTTCCAACCTCTTTTCTTTAACTTTTATTTTGAAAAAAATATTTGGAAATATCCCCAAATATTATAGGGTTCTAATCTTGGGGCATGGAGGTAATTTCACCACCTAGATATTTATCTCATGAAATAGGGGAGACAAAACAATGGCATTCCGGTCATTTCACCCCTTCAAGGGGGTGTCATTGCAAGTAAAATAAAATTTAAGGGCGCGAACTAAATTAACAGAAACTTCAGGGGATCCCAGTGTAATTTCACTTAACGGTGTTATAACTGTGTAGGAAAACTATAGTTTGGGGGGATTTTCAGCACAAAAAATAGTTCAGGGGGGTGTTTTGCTATTAACCCTATGGTATATGATCAATAAAGAAAGGGTTAAGTGCATTAAATCCCCCTTTTCTTTCTTCTCTCTCTCAACTAACTCCCCTAAACTAAGCATTGTCCCCCTAAACTATTTAAATGTTGCATTTAACCCCATTCCGTTATAACATCGTTAGTTAAATTAGGATCATTTGCATTCAGATCCCCTGAGGTTTTGGTCAATTGCACTCGCTCCCTGAGATTTCATTTTCCTTGCAATGACACCCCTAAAGGAATGAAGACCCCATGAAATGACTCTTGTGCCCTTGCTTTAGTGTAAAAGACATGTTGACTAAATTAATGGACCAAATAACCCTTGTGTCTTAAGCTCAATTTGAAAAAAATTTCAAGTACTTTGAATATAATGATTTTTGAAATATTATCACATTTCTTTAAATTATTTTTTTAAAATAGTTATTTTTGTAATATAGGCCCCTAAATTTATCATTTTTAAATTTTTCCCTAAAACTAATACTATAACCTTTTACATTAAATAATAATAATACACTTTATTTATGATTATATTTTTTTTTTGTATTTTAGAAGGTGATACATGTATAAAATATTTGTGAGCTCATATAATTTAATTTATTTTGTAAATAAATAATATACAACTCCTACAATTTAAACGAGTAGTAATACATTTTAATTATAGTTTTTGTTGTATTGTAAGAGGTGATAAATGTATAAAAATGTTACAAATGACTTATAATTTATTATTCTTTGTGTAAAATTAATTTAAGCCCTTACACTGTAAAATAATAACAAACTTTATTTATTGAATTTTTTTATATTTTTATAAAAATATGACAAATGGTTTATTATTTATTATTTTTTTTGTAAAGTTAATTTAATCCCTTACACTTTAAATAATGTCAAATTTTACTTATTATAATTTTTTATATTGTAAAAAGTGATAATGAATCGAAATATTAGACAGTCCTTGTGTTTTTATTAGTAGTATATAGATCGATAGATAAATATACAGATTTTTGTATTTTAAGATATATTAATTTTCCTTACCGAAATATATTTATCTTATATCTTTACTCTATATCTTATAAAATATCCATTAGAGTTACATTTCAGTTAATGTATATTAATTAATTAATTTTTAAAATATATATATATATAAATATTTATAACCCCTTGTCGTATATCTTTACTCTATATATTTTGAAATATTCATTAGAGTTACACTTCAAGTAATGCATATTAATTAATTATTATTATTTTTTAAAATTATTTATATATTTCCAACCCCTTTTCTTTTACTCTATATCGTTTTGACATACTCCTTAAAGTTGCACTTCAACTAATACATATTAATTCATTAATTTTTATTTTAAAGAAAATATTTGGAAATATTCTTAACCCCTCACATTTTAGAATAGTTGTTATGGATATATATACATTATAGGGTTTTCATCTTGGGGTATGGAAGTAATTTCACCACCTAGATATTTGTCTCATAAAATAAGGAAGATAACACAAGGGCATTCCGGTCATTTCTCCCCTTTAAGGGGTGTCATTGCAAGAAAAATGAAATCTCAGGGGGCGAGTGCAATTAACCAAAAAAACCTTAGGGGATATGAGTGCAAATTATCCTAATTTAACTAACGGTGTTATAACGGAATGGAGTGAATTGTAAAAGTTAGGATAGTTTAGAAAATTTTGTATAAAAAATATAGTTCAGGGGGTTTAATGCACTTTACCCATAAAGAAATAATTAACATTAATTTATTCACAAATGGAAGGCAAACATGAACATAACATAAAGGAGAGTAGGGCTGTGGTAGAATCAATATGGCAAACTTGTCAAGTTGAGTTTGTAAATTAGGGGTTCTGAAACAGTCTTTACTACAACCAAAGGGACTCCAAAGTCCAAACCCAATGCTATGCAGCCCATGTCCAATATGGTGAAATCATCACATTATGCACACACACACACACACACATATATATATATATATATATATATGTTTACATGTATATAACATTTGGTGAAATCACCACATTGTGCATATGCTCTAAATTCACAAGCCCGAGTTTAATCTTCACCTCCTAAGACCACCAAAAGGGATAACACCAAGAACAACCACAAGAGGAGCAAATAAATAATTTACCGGACGTATTTTGTTTTTAGTTAAAATTGAATTTTTGGCTATTTTGGATCTGTTTTAAATTTGACTCATAAATACTTTTAGTACAGAATTTTTTCGTGAAATATTTTCCCTATTTATATTATTGTGTAGAACAAAACAAACCACACCAAACATGCTTCAACTTAAAATCGGCATTAATTTTTAGTAAAAAATAAAAATACTAAAAACAAATCGCATACCAAACTAGAATGTACATATTGTTGCCAAAATACAAAGATATACGGACTAATCAAAATTTCATTTAGTCTTGGACAAAAACCACATATTTTTCCATTATAACTGTCCGTTTTTGCCAAAGTTTATGCTTTAATATATTAAATTTTGTTTCCTAAAATCTTGACGAAATCAATTTTTAATAGTTTTCAAAGAAAAAAAGTGTTATTCTCAAAATTAACCATGCAAACTTTATTTCTCTTGTAAAGTACTCAAACCCGAGATTAAACCCGTTAATTAAAGGGTTAAATATCCAAATTAAACCCATAAGATAAAGCTTTAAATGTCCAAATTAAAGAAGAGCTTAAAATTTCAACATCATAAGGCAATTGGTGATTGATGCTAAGGCAAAGTGCTTCAACTATAGGAATTGTAACATTAAAGAAAGTTTAATAAAATGGCAAGAAGATGACAAAATTTGACCAATAATGTTCACATCAAAGTCTCGTCCTAAGCTCTCTATATTTAAAAAAATTAAAATTAAAAAAAAAAAAAAAAAAAAAAAAAAAAACTCAATTCAAGGATGAAGTAAGAGAGTTAGGGTGCGTTTGGATAGGGGTGTTTTCGTTTTTGTTCTTGTTTTTTCCACTGTTCACGGAAAATGTTCTCTTAAAAATACACTTTATTTCCAACTTTTTCTTTTGAGCCATGACTCAACAACAAACCTTAATAAAATTGCACAAATTATTGAGCCCTCTATGGTTTCACTTTAGCGAAATATCAAAAACCTCATGCATGCGAAATTCCAAATTGAATGTATCATTAATGCAATAAATCCGAGCATGTAATTCACTAAAACATATTTTGTTTATTTCTTTGACTAGGGTTAGTTTTACTAATTTTTGTTACGAATTTTTTGTTCCATATATTTTAAGTTCTGTAAACGCATTATTAAGTTACCGGTTGAGACTTAAAATATCTAATCAAAATTTTTACATTAGAGGGTAGTAGCTCTAATTTTGATATTCACATTTGGTTGATGGGTATTTTTTTATTTAATTAATATAAGTATTTTAGAATCAATTTTTTTTACATTAGTGGTCATTTCATTATTTCCATTAACAAAATGTAAACAACATAATATTTCTACAAGAAAGACTTTCTTATACTAGAACTTATTGATCTTGGTCTATAACACTTGTATTGGCCAATGATTAGGGCATGTTTGGAAAGGGGTTTGTCTTGTCTTATCTTGTCTGGTTTTGGCTGGTTTGGTTTTGTCTGATCTTGTTTGATTTTGTCTTGAATCTAAAACTCTGTTTGGTAAGCGGTCTCGTCTGAGAAAACAAAAACTTTATATATATATATATATTAGTTTATATATTATTTTATGTATATAACTGTAGGGGTTCGCAGGTTTTAAGTGATACGAAGATAGTTTCTACACAAGTTCGTCAGCTAAAACTACAGTATTGATGCTCTTATTACTTTTGACTTTCTTTTACAGAGAAAAATGAAAGAGAAATGGAGGAAAAGACAGCAAGTACAAGTAGTTGAAGTATTTTCTCTCTCTAGGATTTTCTCTCTACCGGTCTCTAAAAAAGTTCTCCCCCCTCCCAAGTGAATCCTCGCACCTCTATTTATAGACGCGACCGCTGAGTAATTATCGCGGATTGTATTGTCACGTCAGCACTTGTCTCGCGACATGGTTCTATCATTCTCGCTGATTCTATTGCCACGTCAGCACCTGTCTCGCGACATGGTTCCTGCGTACTTAATCCGTGATATAAATACCTTGTTCAGTATTATTCTACGCCCATGACTACGCAAAACGGATTCGCGTACTCTTATGCGTAACTAATACTGCACACCATAAATACTTTTGCACATATCATCCGCGAAACGAATTCGCGGTTCATATTATGCACCAAACCCTGTGATCCGCGCCTATTGCATCGCGGATCCGATTTATCCTTAGCCAAGGATGCCTTTATAGCTTTGCTGGGCCATAACCAATCATGCATGCCTTGGTTATGTTCCTGAATACTAGCGGCCTCTCTAAGGTATTTTTACTTAGGATGGTGTAAATAAGGTCGCGACCCACTATTTACTCATCCCAAGCATTTCCCTTAGATTCCGCATAGTACTCGCCACGCGAGCAGCATATAGGGTTATGAGTTACTGATGCGAGCTATAAAACACACCAGTTCCTCATACTTCCCTCTGTGTAATGCAAGCTCTCGCGTAAAAAGAACCATATTTGGGCTAGTTCCCCAAGTAATCGATTACTTGGGCCAATCTCCCAAATCATTTTTTACTTGGGCCGGTTTCCCCAAATATACCAAACCTGGGCCATATCCCAAATAAATACAGGTTGGGCCATATCCCAGATAATTTAATCCTTGGGCCATTATCCCAATGAGTTATTTAGCCGGTATGTTATTTCGCGAATCGTTACTCTTTACAATAACTTTATATATTATTAAATATATATATTTATAATATATTATTAAATATATACAATATATTATATATATATTTAATAATATTATATATATATTTAATAAAATTATTTTATATATTATTTTATATATATTATTATAAAATAATAATATATATTACTCTATATATTATTAATATATATTATTTTTTAATTTTATATATATTTTTGTATATATTATTTTTGAATTTATATATTATTATATATATATATATATTTTTTATATTATTTTATATATATTATTATAAAATAATAATATATATTATTCGATATATTATTTATATATACATTATTTTTTAATTTATATATCTTTAATAATATTATTTTTTATATATATTTAATAATATTATTTTATATATATATTATTTTTGAATTTTATATATTATTTTATATATGTTATTTTTGAATTTATATATTATTTTTATATATATTTCATATATATATGTTTAATAACATTATTCTATATATATTATTACAAAATAAAAAATATATATTATTCTATATATATTAATATATAATATTTTTGAATTTATATATTATTTATATATATATTTAATAATATTATTTTATATATATTATTATAAAATAAAAAATATATATTATTCTATATATATATATTAATATATATTATTGTTTAATTTTATACATTATTTTATATATATATATATATATATATATATTTAATAATATTATTATAAAATAAAAAATATATATTACTCTATATATATATTTATATATTATTATATATATATATATATATTTAATAATATTATTTTATATATATTATTATAAAATTAAAAAATAATATATATTAATATATATTATTTTTATATATATTTAATAATATTATTTTATATATATTATTATAAAATAAAATATATATATTATTCTATATATTATTAATATATATTATTTTATATATATATTATTTTATATATTATTTATATATATATTTAATAATATTATTTTATGTATATTATTATAAAATAAAATATATATATTATTCTATATATATTAATATATATTATTTTTTAATTTTAGTACATGAATTATATATATATATATATATATATATAGGAGAGAGAGAGAGAGAGAGAAAAAGAAAAAAAAAAGTCAAAAATTGTGGGCTAAGACCAAGAAAGACCAACTTTTTTTTGGTCTTGGTTTTACTTTATTTTGAACCAAATCCAAGACCAAAGTTTTAAGTGGTTTTGGTTTTGAATTTAAAACAAAACCCACCAAACAAGTTTGCTCTTTGAAAACAAAAATAAACCAAGACAAAACCAGCAAAAACTGGTTACCAAACATGGCCTTAGAGGTCTAGTCTTTTCCCCACATTGGGATTCAGGTAATAAAGTTACAGGGTATATTAATTAATGCGTGGATGTTAATCCGACCTATTAATTTAAATTTTTGGGTCAAACAACAAAGCATCCCAGAACCAGACTCAATTTTTAATTCAGTGTCACGCCAAACTCCTGTTTGGATCCCTACTACCCAGGGGCGGAGCCAGGATTTGAAGGTAAGGGAGCCGAAATAAAAAAAATTCAAGTATTGAGTAGATGTATATAAAAATATATTTAGCTAAGTTTTGGTGTATTTATTTATACCAAAATAAAATATTATCTATATTAATCATTATAAAAAGGAAAGAAAAAAGATTCCAAAACACAATAGCTACTATAAAAATTGAGCTAAAATAACACAATAGCTGCTGAAAATTTAAGCTCGATGATTTTTCAAATATTAAGAATCATCTTTTATAAAATTAATTAAAATCAAAACAATTTATTTTAATAATGATACTTAAATAATTTGTAAGAATTATATAAAATTTAAACAATTATTTTTGAGTTTTTTTTCCAGTAAATGTTATTTTTAAGTTTGAATGAACTACAATATGCCATTTGAATTGTACTTAAAACAACTATTGAGAATTAAACAAATTCATACCCAAAACAATAATGTGCCTATGTTAATGTCACTAGTGATAATTATTCATAACCTCGTTCAACAATTAAAGCGAAATTGTGAGTCTGTACTGTCATAATTTTTTAAATAATAAAATTTAATTAAGTAATAATCACTCAAGTAATTATTGTATGTGTGTGTAATGTCATAAAATTTTAATTTTTAAAGATAAACAATTTAAGTTGTAATTACATTGAATAATGATGATACAAAATTTGAGTGGTAAATAATTTTGTCATGTTCACACCTACACAAGAATTTTAAAGAGATTTTTTTTATATAAATTGATCTTAATCAAAAGGTCTTTTATTTAATTCATTTTTTTTAATAAATTGTTGGGTCACAAAATGATTTGGGCCTTTTCTATTTTTTTATGAAGGGGGCCAATTAACCTATTTTTTATATTTACCCTTAGACCTATATATAAAAAGTAAAAAAAAAAAAACTTAAAATTCTACCACTACCCGAGTTGAGTCAAGTCCAGGTCAGCAGACAGGGTGATCTGAGCGCAATAAGAACAGTGTGCGAATTCGATTAGCAATAAATAATAAAAGCCTTAAATTTTTGGGACGAATGACAAACACATTCGACCTGTTACATCAATCACCATTTAACCTAATATATGCAACACATTTGATAGTGTCACACACTCTATACATATATGTATATATATATATACACACCATGGTTCGCCGAATCGGCCGGTTCGTAACGCTCATGGGCTGAACCGAAACCGGTTCAGCCCGACATATCGCTGGGCATGCTGGTTCACATCCGAACCGGCCGATATATCGGTGAACCGGCCAATATATTTAAGAACCGGTTTTAAAAATAATAATAAAAATGTTTTGTTTAAAAATTTATTAAAAATAAGAATATTATAAATAAAAATTTATAATTTCCTTACTTAATATGGGTAAAAAAATTATTAAAAATAAGAATATTATAAATAAAAATTTGCTATAAGAATGTTGAAGTAGTGTAAAATAACTATAGATAATAATAGAATATAGTGGACAAACATGGTAGAATTAATTAGTACCCACCATTTGTAATTGTTTTGTTTTTTTGTTTTTTTTTTTTTCCTTTTTTGGGTTATCAATTAATTAAAAATACCCACATGATTAAGTAGTAGAACCGGAGAAGTGTAGAAGAAGGGAAACACAGTGTTTAGAAGGAAGGATTGCTTATATTGCATTAATAAATTATTTTGGGTACTAAATATCTTTAAAAAATAAATAAAATTTACTCAAAATTATCAAAAAATTATTAAAATTTAGTTATGTTGTCAAAAGTATCATCTCAGTACATTTTTACCACCATGTGTGAGTTTTTAAAAAATTCACACTTGCGATAATCGAAACTGTTACGTAATCCTAATATTATCCCGATTCCATTACACCAATACCAAAACCGTTACACCAACCAAAATCGTTTTTGGAAACCATGCTACACACATGACACAACAAAGACGACAACAGATTTGACATTTCAAGCTGGTTTCAGTCCATCACAGAAAGCAATTGGCGTTGGCAATAGTTGTGATTTCACATTTGCAACACTAAGGTCATATCAACTTACCAGAAAAAAGATTGCAAATTTCAAATGAAATCATACTCTACATAGCTACAACTATTATGCAACCTTTCCGAGCATGTTCATACTTGGTGCATGTTTGGCAACATGGAGTGGAGTCAAAATTTTGGGTTTGGTTTGAAAATTTTGCTTAACTTTATATTTGGCAAATGATGTGAAAAATTGGAATAGACATTGTATCAATTTTAGGGTGCAACTTTTGTGAAGGAATGAGCCAAAATTTGGAACCATCATTTTTTATGGTTCATGGTTGTGGTTTTGGTACCAACACTGTAGCAAATTCATTTTTGATATTAATAAATTTCGAAAAATTAAATATTCTGAAAAATTAAATATTTATGAAAAATTAAATATATTAATATATTATAATATTAATATATTAAAGAATATTAATATTAATATATTTTAATATATTAATATTAATATTTATTAATAAATAAAATGTGAAACCCATATATTAATATTAATATATATTAATATTTATTAATAAATATTAATATATTAATATTTATTAATAAATAAAATTAATATATATTAATATTTATTAATAAATAAAATGTGAAACCCATATATTAATATATTTTAAAATATATTAATATTCATAATTTCAACTCATACCAACTCTACCAAATATGGTTTGGTTTTTCAGCATCACTTTTTCTCATACCAAAATCATTTGCACCAAACATGGTTTGAAACCAAAATAAAACCACACCAACTCCAACCAACCCAACTCCAAGGCCTTGTTTTGTAATTGGTTTTGGTACTAGTTTTTTGGTTTTGGTACGAAATGGTGGTATCAACCCATGTTTGTTAGGATTGGTGTTGGTTCAACAGTACTAAACCAATGGTACCAAATGGTGGTACCAACCCATGATTTTTGAACCATCTAATGAGATGGTTTTTGGTGGTGCGGTATTGTAGCAACCCAAACCAAAACCAAATGGTTGCACCATCTCACCCCAAACCAAAACCAAATAGTTACACCATATTAATATATTTATATTAATATTAAAATATATTTTTGGAAATTATATTAATATTAAAATATATATGGAAATATATTAATATTAAAATATATTTTTGGAAATTTAATATATTTTAATATTATAGTTTTATTATCTTTCCTAAAAATTAATATATTAATATTAATATGTATTAAAATATATTAATATTAATATATTTTAATATATTAATATTAACATATTGTAATATATTAGTATTAAAAAATATTTTTGGAATTTATTTTAATATTATAGTTTTATTATCTTTCCTAAAAATTAATATATTAATATTAATATTAATATATATTTTTGGAAATTTAATATATTTTAATATTATAGTTTTATTATGTTTCCTAAAAATTAATATATTAATATATTAAAATATTTTAATATTAATATATTAATATTAAAATATATTTTTGGAAGTTATTTTAATATTATAATTTTATTATCTTTCCTAAAAATTAATATATTAATAATATTTTAATATTAAAATATATATTTGGGAATTTAATATATTTTAATATTATAGTTTTATTATTTTTCCTAAATATTAATATATTAATATTAATATATATTAATATTAAATATATTTTAATATTATAATTTTATTATCTTTCCTAAAAATTAATATATTAATATTAATATATTATTAATATTTTAATATTAAAATATATATTTGGAAATTTAATATATTTTAATATTATAGTTTTATTATTTTTCCTAAAAATTAATATTAATATATTAATATTAAATATATTTTACTATTATAATTTTATTATCTTTCCTAAAAATTAATATATTAATATTAATATATTTTTAATATTAAAATATATATTTGGAAATTTAATATATTTTAATATTATAGTTTTATTATCTTTCCTAAAAATTAATATATTAATATTAATATATATTAATATATTAATATTAAATATATTTTAATATTATAAATTTTAATATTTATAAATAAAATGTGAAACCATTCCAAATTACCAAACATGGTTTGGTTTCAGAATTTCAATCCATACCAACTCTACCAAACATGGTTTGGTTTTTTAGCATCATTTTTTCTCACACTAAAACCATCTGCACCAAACATGGTTTGGAATAAAAATAAAACTACACCAAACCAAATTTTATCCAACCCAAACCAAAACCAAAAACTAACACCGCACCGCACCGTTACCAAACGCAACCCAACCAAACCAAAACCAAAAACCAACTCCACACCGTCTACCAAACAAGCACTAAGTGCATGTTTGGCTAATGGAATGGAGCCAAAATTTTGGGTTTGGTTTGAAAAAATGGCACCAAACCATGTTTAGTAAATAGTGTGGAAATTTGGTACCAACACTGTAACAACTCCATGGTGCCAACTTTGTGAAGGAATTTGGAACCATCTTTTTTGATGGTTTTGGTTTGGTGCGGCTACTGTAGCAACACTATAGCAATCCGAAATATATATTATATATATATATATATCATTTTTAATACATAATATATTAATATTAAAATATTTTAATATATTAATAGTAAAATATATTAATATTTTAATATTATAATATTAATATATTAATATTAATATATTTTAATACATATTAATAAATAAAATGTGAAACCCATATATTAATATATTTTAATATATATTAATAAATAAAATGTGAAACCCATATATTAATATTAAAACATGGTTTATCAGCATTACTTTTTCTGACACCAAAACCATCTGCACCAAACATGGTTTGGAACCAAAATAAAATCACATAAACTCCAACCAACCCAACTCCAACCAAACAAAAACCAAAAACCAACTACACACCGTCTACCAAACAAGCACTTATTGAAGAGCTTGGCTGATTGAGCATTCACATTCTTATACGCCCCATCTTCCAATATGTTATGCTATAAAATACTGACACCCGTGTCCGACGCACGTATTGAAGTCGGACAAGTCTCAAACACATATACATCACTAAAAATTTCTTAAAATTTTAAAATAATTTTGGACATTTTGAACACTTTTAAGTACAAATTTTTAACACTTCAAGAACAAATTTTTGACATTTTGATGACACAAAGTGATAATTTTTATATAAAGTTTAATATAATTTGAAACTGCATTATGAACTAATTAAAAAGTAATACAAAATTTATGAAAACAACAATAAAACATATAAAAGTATTATTATATGATTGAAGGAATAAAATAATTAAATCTAATTTATTTTAATTATAAAATAAATTATTATATTATTTTTTTATATTTAATATTTTTCCAAGTCTTAAGTCTTTTCAACGTTGGATTTATCATTTTTTTCCTGTCTTTGTTGTCCCAATGTTTATTATATATAGTGCAATAGACGAACGAATATATGGGAAAAACTTTAGAAATACTAAACTTCGAAACATTGCAGATTCAATCTCAAATTCATACCTTTTTTCCTTGCATAAAAAACCAATTGAATCACTATATTTTTTTTTGCAATGATGATATAATCAACAATAGATCAAATGGTGATATAATCAACAATAGATCAAATCATGAGGAGATAAGTATTAGAGGTCATGTTTCACATCGAATCTGGATAAGAAAATAAATATGTATATAATATGCGATGTTAACCTCACTTGTTAATTTAAATTTTTGTATTCAACCGCGAAACATTCGAAACTTATTAACCGTTACAATAAGCCAATTGATAATGCAATTATATATGGTTATATATACTAACCATCTCCAACATTTTATATCACAAATATTTTATATATAATTTTAGGTACTAATTGACATGTAATTATTTGACTTAAATAACGAGTCTTTATTCTTTACATAGTTTACACCGGTTTTTCAATGAATTTGTCCACGTGAAATGCATTGTACTAGTTTAACCGCACATTAGTCACTGCACAATTAATTATAAATCACTAATATTCATGTTTGACTTTATACATGTTGAAATTGCATGTGGTATACATTAAAACTCAACCGTGATGTGTTTCAATTATTTAATATGCTGACGAAATGACATTTGTAGACACAATTGGAAATAGCATTTGTTTAAGTGATGCTCTTTTTCCCTATTATTTATATAAACATCATTTGTAGAGCCTAGTGACACAGTGCACTATTATATATAATGAAGGCAATTTGTCTATAATCACCTTTTTCTTTTAACAATAATTTAAGTAAAGTGATTCTGCTAAGGGAAATAAGGGTGATTTATAGGTAGCCTAGGGTTTAATTAATTATTTTGACTTTACAATGTGAACTTACATTATATATATATATATATATATATATATATATATATATATATATATATATGTCTATGTCATGTATATTAGTATATTTTACAATACTTTCTTTCAATGTGAGGTTCCTTTTGCTTTCCTCCCATTTAACAATAATTTAAGTAAAGTGATTCTGCTAAGGGAAATAAGGGTGATTTATAGGTAGTCTAGGGTTTAATTAATTGTAATTAATTAATTTGACTTTACAATGTGAACTTACATTATATATATATGTCTATGTCATGTATATTAGTATATTTTACAATACTTTCTTTCAATGTGAGGTTCCTTTTGCTTTCCACCCCTAGCAAGGTTAGATACAAACAATAATTTTGATTAAATCTAGTGTGGGGAAAAAATCCCAAAAATAAATAAATAATAATAATTATGAATAATTAATGTTGAAGACATTTTGGATCTCAAATTAATGCTTAAAAGAGAGTTATGGTGCCATTGTGGTATGTTACTTGCATGTGGATTTTTTTTTTCAATCATATTTATTATGATAATTTATACAAAACCTCCTGAGGTTTTAGGATTTAATCACAAAATTCCTTGTCATTCGTCAAACCCTCTGACATTTCAAATTTTAATCAAATACCCTACTCCAGTCAATTTTTATGTCAAAATGACTTAAATGTCTCTCACATAAATTATAGTTTCACCCATCTTGTTTGAACATATTATATTTCCCATCCTCTTGTTTGGATAATTACACTTTCCCCCATCTATAAAAAAATATTATATATAAAATTTAAAATATATATTTAAATTCGAAAAAATATATATATAATTCAAAACAAATATATAAATTTTGAAATATATATATATAAAATTCATAAACAATATATTAAAAATTAAAATATATATAAAATTAGAAAAACTATATAAAATTAGGAAAAATATATAAATTCAAATATATATATATAATTTGAAAATAATATATAAAATTCATAAATAATATATTAAATTTCAAAAAAATATATAAAATTAAAATATATATATTAAATTTCAAAAAATATATATAAAATTTGAAAAAAAATATAAAATTCAGAATATATATATAAATTTGAATATATATATATATATATATATATTTCAAAAAATGAATTTTATTTTTTTATGTCACCACGTGAGTGGAACGTGACAGGGTGTATGGTTTAAACTAGGCACGTGAGGTTGAATGGGAATCTATGTCATGTTGTGCACTTAAATCTTTATTTTTTATTGTACTGTTTTAAATGGACAAAAAATTAAAGGAAAAACAGGTAAAGGTGCGAAAATTGGACAAAAAGAAATGTGATATGGTAAGATGGTGGGTTGATTGCTTGTCTCTTCTGTATACTAACATCATCATTTTCTTTTTCTTTCCTTTCTATTTTTTGAGGGGGGTAAATTTATATACGTTTTTCGAAATTTATATATATATATTTTTGAATTTTATACATTTTTTCAAAATTTATATATTTGTTTTGAATTTTATAAAAAAATTTGAAATTTAATATATATTTTCAAAATTTAATATATTATTTATTAATTTAATATATTTGTTTCGAATTATATATATATATTCTGAATTTTATATAAGTTTTCTAATTTTATATTTTTTTTTCAAATTTTATATATTTGTTTTGAATTATATATAAATTTCAAAATTTATATATTTTTTTGAATTTTATATATATTTTTTCAAAATTTAATATATTGCTTATGAATTATATATATATATATTTGAAATTTTATATATTTGTTTCGAATTATATATATATTTTCAAATTTAAATATATATTTCGAATTTTATATATAATATTTTTTTATGGACGGGGAAAGTTTAATTATCCAAACAAGAGGGGGGGAAAGTGTAATATGTCCAAATAAGAGGGGTGAAATTATAATTTATGTGAGGGGCATTTAAGTCATTTTGACATGAAAATTGGCTGGAGGGAGGTATTTGATTAAAATTTAAAATGTCAGGGGGTTTTGTGTAAATTACCCTATTTATTATTGTTATTTTCAATTGGGATGATTACACTAACCTCCCCTAAATTATAGCATAATTGAAAGTGTTTCCTCTAATATTTTAATAATATCACAAACCTCCCTTAATTGCGTTGGAATAGAGGTCCGACCAAAATTGAATGGGAAATGACCTTAATGCCTTGAAAGAAAAACGGATCTTTATGGAATATTCTGGAATGAGCAAAATTAAGTCATTTCCCTTGTGCGCAAAACGGATCTTTTGGCAGGAATTGGGCCTTGGGTGAGTTGGTGACATGTTCTTTTACTTAACATGCTTAATATTTCTTATGTTAAAGAGAAAGAGTTAAAGGAAATGAAAAATACCCATGACCTTGTTTTTCTGTGAGGGTATGAGGGCAAAATGGTCAATCTAATTTAGTGTATTCAAAGCAAATGTAAGGGTAATTATGTAAGTACAAGGACGGTAAAGGATAAAGTAGGAAATTTGGTATGAAAAATGACTTTATTGACCAATAAAGCAACTTTTCAGTGTTGACTTTGGACGGAAGGGGTAAATGAGATATTGGAGTTAAAATTAAGGAGGGTTTGTGATATTATTGAAATGTTAGGGGAACCTCTTACAATTATGCCATAGTTAAGGGAGGTTAGTGTAATTATCCCTTTTCAATTTTAAGCATTGGTAAGAACAGTATAACTATATATATAGCTATAGACCTATGGTTGTACTTGTACCTTAGAAGTAACAAATCTACAATACCTAACTTCGAATTATTATCTAGAAACAAGGGTTCTACTTCAATCATAAGTTTTTGACCTTGGTTCATATATTTCTTATTGTTTGAATTTATTTATGTTGATTAGATTTATCAACATTAGCCAAATTACATCTCTTGTTTAAAGTTGAAATTTGAAAAATATAGTGATTAGTTTTGACTTTTCCATCTAAAATGTGTATGGGTTTATCTTTTCTTCTGGCATTCATATGACATTGAGAAAGTGAAGTTTACATTGTGGATGAAAAAATAATAAATAATTAGCACATTTTGCTAAATATTATATAAAACTCATCATCTAAATTAAATTATATTTATAAGTTTCAAACATTCATCCAACCCATTAGAAAACTAAACTTCATGTTGCAGTCGTGATCACAATTTATCAAAATTGTTGACATAGTATTATAATTTGCTGTTGCGATATTGATTTTAACGAGGATTATAGATACGAACTCAGACGCTATTAGTCACAAAAATGAGTATTGAACTAATATTAATATTGCATAACATGTCAGTATCTTCCAAAAATATTATAAACCAGACAATATGTTACTTGTCGGACTTCTCATACATTAATTTTGATCTCTTATGATAATTATTTTTTTCACATTAATCAAACTTTCATTTTATAGTGACCTATGCATTTGAAGGCACGATCAAATACCAATAGGTCAACTTCCTAATAAAACAAAATGGCAAAGTTCATTTTCTGGGATAATTCAAAAGTGAGACAAAAACTTTTCCACTCAATCAATTTAATTAAGCATAAAAAGTAGGTTTTCACTATTCCTATGTTGGATATTCAAAAGTAGGCCAAACTTTTCCCATGAATGGATTCAAAAGATAGAGCATTAGTGCTGTTTCACAAAATTAAAATTTAAGTGTTTAAAACTAAAGAGTAGAAAGTGTACAAATTTGAAGTGATGTCTGTAAATAAAATTGCTTTTAATATGTATGGTTTTTGAAATATAAGTGTTCGGCTTTTGGTGGTAATTGATAATGAAATTCGTGTTATTTAAAATTTTAAAGTAGTTTTTTGAGACACTTCTATGTTTAAAATAATATTTGATCTAATTAGGAATAGCAAATGGACTCTATTCATTTAAAGTTAAAATTGGTGAATTAAATTATCTAGCAATAATTATAGTTTTAAACTGTGTTGATAGAAAATGATTTGTAGCCTACATTCACGACTCACAAAGTTTTTGTGACCTGCCTATCACTACTCTAGTTGGTTTTAGTACTACATCAATGTCTACATTCGTGGGATTTTGGCTGGAATCCATTTTCTTGCTCCACTTATGTATATATCAAAGGTATAGTGCCCGTGATATTGATTTCGGTTTCACGATTGCGATAATATTATCATAAATTTAAAAAATATTAATTTATAAAATAAGTATTAGATAAGTATCGATATTTCGTAATTGTATTAATATATTTCAAAAGCGTTATAAACCAGTGTAAGATATTGAAGAAGCTACCACACAGGCACTGACGGATTCAATTCAGTTCTAAAGGGGGACCATGGTCCCCACTGATTTTTTTTTTTTAATTTTTACCCTAAAATTTTAAATATCTAGTATTTAGCCCCCACTGAATTTTTTTTACCTTAAGTATCATATAATTTAGATTTATTTACAAATAAGCCATCACTGAAATAAATATATATCATTTATACCCAAAAATAATAATAAAAAAATTTAACCCCCACTGACACGAATTCCTAGATCCGTCATTGCACACAGGTGAGCTCGAAAATTTTAACATCTCTGGAAGAGAGTGAAAATAAAGAAGTATTTATACATAAGGTATTTCAAATAATACGAGATCTTTTTTAGAAAAAAGAACTTATGAATTAAATTGTGATAAGTTAAACTCAAAGTGAACAATAATAGTACTACTTGTTGGAAACCAATTGTATATGAATTATATTTTTTCTGTATTTCTTATATTATTTTTACGACAAACGCAATGGCGGCAATGCTTCTGTGCCTCATAGTATATTTTCTTTGACTGGAAGAGGAGTGTGCTGTTACAGCCCGAATTTCACATCCTATTTTTTTTTTTATCTTTTTTATAAAAGAAAGAATGGACAGTATTTACCTCATGCCACGTGGAACAGTATAAAACTCACATATGCCCTAAAATTTTAATTTTTTTTATTAATTTCAAAGAAAATTCACGATCATAAATTTGCTTATTTTTGAAAATTTAAAAACATAACTATAAATATATTTGATAAATATTAGAAAATTAATATATATATTGCATTGAAATAATGATATCTCATGTGGAGCCCATGCTTACTTTCACTTGCGCCTTGCTGGCTTTCATCCATCGAATTGTTCATTTTCTTTAATAGGGTCTGTTTGGAGGAACAGGTATTGGGTATCGGGATAAATCCACGAGTGTAAGGAATAAATTTAGGGATAACTTCATTTACATCCCCTGAGGTTTGTCTTATCTTTATTTGGACTTCTTCAGATTTGTATATCTTCATTTACACCCCCTAATTTTCAATATTCTCATCACTTAGACCTCCTAAACGATGACATCAGTCTGATTTTTTTTTTTAAATTCCTAAACTACCATCAATGTCTTATCCTTATTCTGTTTGGAAACAATGATAGTGTTTTTATCAATTAGACCCCCTCCTATCATTTAATAATTTAATTTGTATTAAAATTTCAAAATATATATAAAATTTGAAAAAATATATATTAAAATTTTAAAAATATTATAAATTCGAAAATAAATATAAAATTAAAAAATATATATAAATTTTGAAAATATTTTTTTTTCAAAAAAGCATATTAAATTTCGAAAATAAATATAAAAATCACAAAAAACATAAATTTTTTGAAACAAATATATAAAATTTTAAAAAAAACATATAAAATTCAAACAAATATATTAAATTTCAAAAAAAATTATAAAATCGAAAATAAATATAAAATAAAAAATATATATAAATTTTGAATTTTTTTTAAAAAACATATTAAATTCAAGACAAATATATAAAATTAAAAAAAACCATATAAAATTCTAATAATATATATTAAATTTCGAAAATAATTATAAAATTCAAAAAATATATAAAAAATTATAAAATTTGAAAATAAATATAAAATTCAAATATATATATTAAATTTTAAAAAAAAAACTAAATTCAAAACTAAATATAAAAATTCTCTCTCTCTCTTTCTTTCTTTCTCTCTCTCCCTCACAACGCACACACCACACACACACGCGCGCGCACACATATATATAGATCTATACATATATTTATATATATAAGCCGTCGGCGCCGACCCCTCCCACCACCGCCTCCCCCTCGACGCCACCCCCTCCCACCACCACCTCCCCCCTCCCCCTATTTTCGATCGATAGGTCTATATATATATATGTATAGATCTATATATATATGTGTGTGTGTGTCTAAGAGAGAGAGAGGAGAGAGAGAGAATAAATATTGGGGTGTTTGGTTTAGGGTTTAAATTGATTTAAAGGGTGTTTGGTATAAGGGTATTTTAGACATTTCACACCATGAGGGGTGTAAATGAAGATATACAAACCTCAGGGGTCAAAATGATGATAGGAAAAATCTCAGGGATGTAAATGAAATTATCCCATAAATTTAAAATATGATGATATTCTATCAATGGTTATGGTTTGGTTTGGATACCACGTAATAGTTATGGTGGATACCCAATAATTTCCCCCCTGTTTGGAGAGAGAGAGAAAAATAGTTATATTAGTTTGATCAATGAATCAATCAAACACAAACACACTAATTGTGAAAAAACTCCCTCCTTCCTTCTTACCCCTTCAATTATCTTTTTATCTCTTATTTCCCTACTCTCTCACACCTTTTTCATCTTCTCTCTCAATCTCGCCCACAACTAGAGAGAGAAGATACACATATACATATACATACATATAGATATATAGATATATACACCCCTTCAAACAGATAAACCGTATGTATATGTATGTATGTATGTATGTATGTGTGTTGTGTGCAGAGAGTGTGATTTGATGGATCTACAGATCTAAGGCCTTCACAGCCACATGGGTTGCTCTATTTCTGTCAGATCTCCACCGTATCCATTTGATATTGTGCACTTTGCCCACAAACACACAACAGAAACGTGTATACTGTGAATGCCTCTTCTCCTCCCACTGTGATTTCAGGTGATTATTGATGTTGTTTTACAAGTTTTTATCTTGTTGTTGCTTCCTTTTTGGGGCATTTTATTTCAATTGGTATTGAGTGTGTGACCCACTAGTCTGATTCAAGTGTAAAGGCTATGGATATATATTTGTGTATGTGTGTGTGTGTTTTATTTTTGAAGTTTAGGGATTTTTAGGATGTGGGTCATACAACTCTTGTCTTTTCTAGTCTAAATAGAGATGGGTTCAAGAGAAGAAGCAGTTTTGTGCTCATTTAAGAAGGAAAGTAGCTGAATTTGCTTAAAAAGCTAATATACTTCATGAATTATATGATCCAAGCATCAAAATCTTGTTTTTATATTTTGGGTTATTTTATTTTTACTTCTTGTTGTATAGGTTATTATTTGGAATGCAGGGAAGAAGGCAGGTGGTTTTAGGTTTCATTTTATCAGTTTATTTGGAGTGATCTTTGCATCCATTTGTGATGTTGAGGAATTGAAGGTAGGCTTGGGTCAGATGGGTTCAGGATTAGAAGCAGTTCCATTCTCATTTAAGAAGAAAAAAGAATTTTGAATTTGCCTAGAAAGCTAATATAATTCATTAATAATATTATCCAATGATCCAAATCTTGTGTTTGCAATTGTAATTTATTTAATTTTACTTCTTGTTACAGTTTTTTATTTGGTCTGCCGGGAAGAAGGGTGGTGAGGTAATCTCTTAATTGGAGTGGTCTTTGCATCCATTTGGGATGTTAAGGAATTGAAGGTAGGCTTGGGTGAGATGAGGGATGTTATCAAAGTTGATAAACTTCTTGAAAGCCTGCTGGCGGCCGTCATCGGACCAGTATGGACGCAAGGGTTCGGACGCAGCTGGCCGGCAAGATGGGCTCCTCTGGTACAAGGACAGCGGACTGCACTTGAGTGGTGAATTCTCAATGGCTGTTGTCCAGGCCAACAGTCTGCTTGAGGACCAAAGCCAGATTGAATCAGGCTCTTTGAGCTTGTTCGATTCTGGTCCTTATGGTACCTTTGTTGGAGTATATGATGGTCATGGTGGCCCTGAGACATCACGCTACATCAATGACCACTTTTTTCAGCATCTCAAGAGTAAGTGAGCTAGAACTGAATTATGAATTCCCTTGCAATGGGATGTTTTGTAAAGGACAGGATAGTTTAAGTTTCATTATGACTAAGAATTCCACAAATTTGTATATATGAAGGAGTGGGTGGTATTGTTATTCTATTTTCGTTAGGAGCTGGTGCTTTGGTGACAATGTAAATCATATTATTCGTCACTGATGATTCATTTGCCACTGGTATTTGCAGGGTTCACCTCGGAGCAACAGTCCATGTCAGTGGACACAATAAGGAAAGCTTTTCAAGCAACAGAAGAGGGTTTTCTCTCTATTGTTACTAAACAATGGCCAGTGAAACCCCAAATTGCAGCTGTTGGATCATGCTGCCTAGTTGGTGTGGTCTGTGATGGGATCCTTTACATAGCCAACCTTGGTGATTCTCGTGCTGTTTTGGGGAGGCTTGTCAAGGCAACTGGGGAGGTTCTCGCCATCCAGCTCTCGGAAGAGCATAATGCGAGCATAGAGTCTGTCAGACAGGAATTGCATTCTATGCACCCGGATGACCCAAATATTGTAGTTCTAAAACACAATGTTTGGCGTGTAAAGGGCCTGATACAGGTATGATGTTTGCATGAGTATGGTAGTTGAAGTTCTAATTGAACTTAGTCTATTTTTTCCAGTTTTGCTTTACTTGTGTTAAATCCAAATCAGAATGCTTCATCACTAAGACTTAAAGAATATTGCCATTGACTTCTTTCTTAAAGAAAATATATGGTCTTGTAGTGGATGAGGATTAGTTGTTATTTTAATTGGAATATTTCAGTATAATATGATTACAGTTATAGAGGGCTGTTCTGAATTTTGGAGTTCACAGTGAGCAAATGTTACCTAATTGGAGCTTGTACCTAGCCAACTGAAAGTTGAACCAATAGTGGAAGGATTCCTGGTTCTACGCTCACTAGTCACTACTACCTTTTATCAGTCTTTTTTGTTTGCTTCTGTTTATGGCTGATCAAGAAACTAATATAATTTTGAATCCTTAGCAGAGCCGTCCAGTTCTTCAATGACATTGATCTTATATATAAAATGCATAACAGAGATTCCATATCTGCAATGCGTTATAGTAGTGTCTTATGAAGATTTACATGTGAACCTATCACATAGTCCTACAAGGGTGTGAATTCATGCTTCACAGTCGATGACGTGCTAGAAAGTGCACTAAATACCCCTCAACCGTTGACTTGTTGCAAAATGCACCCTTCAACCTTGAATCGTTGCACAAAAAAAAATTTGTCCAAGTTTTATAAGTGCTCACATTGCACCCCTGAGGCTGACGAGCGTTAAGTTTGGCCATTGAAATGGGACGAAACAATGAAACTCTTAATAATTCCAATAAATAAAAATAAGAGTAAAAGAAATTGTCTAAATAAGATAAATTTGAAATTACAATTTTAATTTAAAACAAAAGTCAATTTATATACAACTTACGACCTAACCAAAACCTTGTGAAATCACTCTATGGAATCAACAATCCCGGAAAGATTGTTATGACAGCAAACCCACTAACTTCGTGCTGTGTTTGAGTTGTGTTAGCGGGTCGTGCTAAATTTCGCCGCCCCTACATGTAACTCAAGCGTCTTTATCCACGTTTTTATGTGATTAGATTTTTATTATTCACATGTAATGGCCTTTATTACATGTACAAAAATTAATAATGTTTATACATGCACACATAATATTGTTTTCATAGCATGAAAAGTCTACAAGCGCCTGGAGGCATGCCAGCTCAATTGTATTACTTCTACTATTATATCTACTGTTTGCACATTCTTTGCTGAGTGGATTATGACAATTAATGATGCTTCAACTTTTATGAGAATTCTAACCTCACTTCCTTGGTGTTGTGTTGCTCATTGGTGCACTTTTTGTACAATTTCCACTTCTTAAGACACTGTAATATGGTCCTAAGTTACTCAGAATGAGAATGAGTAACCTGTCTTTGTGCCTAAGGGTCCTTTGGTCTTGTACGGGCAGAGCTTACAAATTGTAATATTTTTCATCTCAAATGCTATTCTTTTAAATGGAAACTCGATCTATATATTTCCACGTTCTTCTTGTGTTACCCAAGAAAAATATTCTTCTCATGCCGGCATCTGTTGTTTGTCTACAAATTCCTCCTAGATATGGTTTTTGCATCTTGAAATTGTGATATTCATGGAGGGATAAATTTATTAAATGGGAAGAAACTTTTTGTATTAGTTTTTAGTATCTCTGATTGCTATTATCTGATTTGACATGGCATGGAAAATGAAGGATTCTTAATATATTTTGGTATAGTTGTTTCGGTGATGAATTCCTTGTATATCTTTGACGAGAAATTTCAACTCTTAGAATTTAGCTGGTCATGTGCTTCTAACCTTTGTGACATGATTATCATGGCATATTAAGTGTCTCTTCTCTTTTGAATTAATGGTCTTGCAGGTTTCTAGATCTATTGGTGATGTATATCTAAAAAAGGCTGAATTTAACAGGGAGCCTTTGTACACTAAGTTTCGCCTTCGTGAACCCTTTACAAGGCCATTATTGAGCTCTGAACCATCAATTTCTGTCACTGAACTCCAACCACATGATCGGTTTCTAATATTTGCATCTGATGGGCTGTGGGAACACCTTAGCAATCAGGAAGCAGTAGATATAGTACAAAATCACCCTCACAGCGTAAGATCCTAATCTCAGCTCTAAATTATGCATTAATGAAACAGTAAAGATTTCGTCTTCTAACTATTTTCACGAATATTTAAGTTTTGTGATGTATGTTAAAGAGGTTGACAGTATGAACTATGAATTAATCTATTCAGTTTCCTTCGTTTGGTTCTCACTTGAATATTCTGACCTTTGATGTATCACGTGTGGTACATAATTTCGTCTTATCCTAGGGTGTAATTTGTTGCATAGTTCTAATTTCATGTGTATCTAATGGTTTTTTGTTGATGCAATGCACGTTCTCATCAATTAGGATAACCAGTTTTTGCCTTCTTGTGCCGAGGCCGATGAATGAGACTAAGGCCCTGTTTGGATTGACTTTTCAAACACTGCTTTTGGCTTCCTGCAGGGAAAAATTGTTTTGAACGATGTTTGACAAAAATTTTAGAAGAGCTTCTGGACCTTGGAAGAGCGTTTTAAAGAAGCTGGGGGTACCAACTTCTCAAAATAGTTTTTGCTTCTTTTTTTTTTCTGCGGAAAGCCAAAAGCAGAAGTTATGCCAAACTGGGCCTAAGATTAATCCCAACTCATAAGTATTCCCGTACTAAATTTTTTGTTGACTATTTTACACATTATTTATATTTTTGTGGTAGCATAAACAATCGGTTTATTTTCTATTTGATTTTGGTATTTTTTTTTTCTTTTTTTGGGTCAACATCGGAACGTAGAAAACTTCTGCAGCAAACATACCCCTTCGCAGTTGGCTATGGTGAACTATGAATGAGAACCATATGAAATGTACATTGGACCATTGATAATATATGATGAGATAGAGGTCATCTAGACACCAACATCATTTAGGCAAAGAGGGAAAAAGAAACCCAAAATGAGGGAGAAACGAAAACTGACATCTACTTGTTTTTCGCCATGCAGGGAAGTGCTCGGAGGCTAGTGAAAGCTGCCCTGCATGAAGCAGCTAAGAAAAGGGAAATGAGGTACTCTGATTTGAACAAGATCGACCGTGGAGTCCGCCGGCATTTCCACGACGACATTACCGTCATAGTTCTATTCCTCGATTCAAATCTCGTGAGCAGAGCTAGCTCAGTCAGAGGCCCTACTCTGTCCTTGAGAGGGGGTGGCATTAAACTACCTGGGAAAACCTAAGCATCTCGTGATGAACGTACGTGACTTGGTAACCACTTAATGAAGTTGAGATTTTCGTCTGTTAATTAGTTATACCTAGTGCGTTATCCTCCTCGGACGACCTTGCGATGAAAGATCCAAAAGAGATAAAGAAACAGGTTTCTGCCATAATTAATTCTTTAGTGTATAATGTAACATTTAACTTGGAAAACAGGTACTTGTTTAATTTTCTGAGCAGGAAAAGAAAATGTGAAAGAATCAGGGAAAGAGAGCTTCAAGAGTGGAGGCTGGAGATTCATTGTTGAGGACAATCTTTCCTTGTTCATTTTGTTTGCCTTCCCCATTACTTTTGTTGTTTCAATGTAAAGCCTGTAAAATTACTATCTGGGGATTAAAATTTCTACTTTTGTTATTGCATATTGGCTTTCCAAATAAAAATTGTGGGTTCCTAACCTGGAGGGTATATTTGGAATTTTGGGGAGATTACGTCCTTTATAACTTTGTTCTGGTTTCTCATCCGAGTCATATAAGATATAGCTGTATCATTCGGGTCTTGACTCTTACCATTGTTTGGTTCTGGTGTGTGTGTGTTTTCGGTTCAGTTATTAGATTCAATTTTTTTGCTAGTTTACCCTTTTGATTTTGAAGTCCGGAAATAGAAAACAGAAACATCGAAAACAAAAAAAGAAGAAGAGAGAACTGTATCATTCAGATCTTACAATTGTTTGCTTCTGTTGTATGAGTGTGTGTGGTGGTGTTGTTTCTGTTGTGTGTGTTTTTTGGTTCAGTTATATTAGATTCATATTTTTTTTGCTAGTTTACCCTTTTGATTTTGAAGTCCTCCAGAAATAGAAAACAGAAACATCGAAAACAAAAAAATAGAAAGCAGAAACATCAAAAACAAAACGCATGGATTTTTATAATTGAATTACAAATTTTAATATTTACAGGTATGTGAGATATAATTGGTTGGATATAAAACAACACTTGGTGCCTGTGAGGAGGATCCGTTATGCCTTTTGGCCTCAAAACAGCTCCATAGTCCTTAATAGTTGTTCCTCAAAATAACCAGGTCTCCAAACAGTATTGTTAGTTGTTGAATCTGTTGGATAATACTAGTAATCAGATAAATTATTGAAGTCACATGAAGGAGAGTAATTGTGGAGAGAGAGAGATGACAAAGATAGGAGTGAGGGGGTTACTTTTCTGAACCAAAAAAAATAATAGGCATATATATATATATATATACTATTATATATAACCCCTAAAGGTACAAGAACCCCACTCCTCTAAAATGTCCTATTTCTTGTCAAACTATAGAAACTACATCACAAATTTCAATGCATTTATTCTGTTCTATATATCATTTCTATACGGAGAATTTCAGTGTTCTGGAATTTAATACTTTAAGTTTTTAAGTTTTATAGGTAATTTTTTAAATTTAAATCTAGCGGAACAATGAAAGAAAGAATGATAAATAAAAATGACACCGTATTCTTAGAACACTTAAATCCACAAAAAGAAATTGAAAGAAGCTCTCGATTTTCTAATTTTATTAAAGTGAAGAATAAATCCTAAGCTATTACAATAACATCTATAAATACGCCTAACTAAATTTTGAAAATAGAAAATCCCAAACCAAATAGGAATAGGAAAAAAGATAAATTGAAAATTTCTAAAACACAATCCTAATTCAAATAAGAAAAGAGAAAGGTAAATAAAAACTTCCTAAACCAAATAGGAGTAGGAAAATGAATAGTAACCTCCGAAAACAGATTCCTAACAAGATTAGAAAAATAAGTAAAAGAAAAATTAAAAATCTCCCTTTAACACTTCATCAACATCTAATTTTACTTGAATTCTACTTGAATTATAACTACAAAATTTATTTCTACTTATTTTAAATTCATATCTAATTCTACTAAAATTCTCTAAAATCCAATTTTATTTGAATTAAAAGTGAAGAAATTAATTAATTCAATTATATTGTATTTGGTACAAAAGAATGGAATTTCAGTTAATTAATTTACTTCCATACCTGATTTAATATCGATTGTGATGCACGTACGTTTTTACGTGTGTGTATACATACATATATATATATATATATATATATATATATATATATATCGTTTCCTACTTCAAACCAAAATAGAATTAAGATCCCCCACTTATACACCAGATCACAATAGGCATACGTACTCTCTCTATTTATACACATTGATAGCTCTTACATATACTTCCTTTATATATACATATATTATATATATTGATAGGTGTCTCTGTTCGCATTAGCTACCCTATTGCAGTTCTCACCATGCCTCCTGTAGTAACCGTTCCTTGTTCCAATTCCTCCGAAGACTATTTCGTAACAGTCTCCGCTGGTCCCTCTCTTGCCTCTTATTCCAAGTTACGTGCACAACAATCCTCCGAAGACGACACTCCCATGCAAAAATTCAAAATCTTTGTTTCAGTCCGTTACTTTTCATCCGACACAACTATTCATCATGGTCACTTTGATGGTCTTTTTATATGCTCGAAATTCAAGATTCCGGTATCTATGTTAATTTCAGATGAGGCTATTCGGTCATCTTTGTCGTTGGAAATTATATCGCTTATGATCGAATTCATGAACATCCCATTTACTCTAGATAAGCTTCAATGGGAAGAGAAGCCGAAAAATAAGGATAATAGTTATGGATGTAGCTATGGCGGGAAAACACCATTGATGGACCACGATGATATGATCAAGCATATTTTGGACTATGCACGTTGCATGGACGGTGCTAGGGAAATAGCGGTGAGTATTGATAAACGGGTAACACTCCCACACGATGAATTCGAAGCGTGTATGAGTTGGGCTGGGGATGAAAAGAGAATTAATAGTGCGGGTTTTGATGAGGAGTATAAAAAATTAATAGTCGATCAACCTTTAATTGAGTTAGAAGCTCAATTGTCTGATATTACAGATTTGGCGGGAGAAATGTTCAAACCGGCAGCAACATCGTCGGTTAAGGCATTAGAGGAGATGATAGTTGAGGGTGGTGGTGATGATCACGGGGTCTGTTCCATATGCATCGAGGAGTTCGTGGTTGGTTCAGTGGTCACTCGTATGCCATGTGCTCATATGTACCATCAGCGTTGCATTTTAAATTGGCTACAAAAGAATCATAGATGTCCCTATTGTCGCTTCAAGTTGATGTCAAGAATCGATATCCTTCTCCTTCTTAACATTCAAGTTGGTTTTGGTAGTCTAAAATAGTTTCAACTGTTGTTGATATCCTTCTCCTCTTTGATATTTATTTATTTTCGTTTTCCACGTGTACCAAATCCATTTTTAGGAATTCAACTTTCTTAAGAGGATGATTTTTAGTCTTTTTTTATTATATTAGTAGCATATGAAATGTCAACTTTAATCATGGTGATGTGATGGTTTCTAGTGTAATTTTTGTATTACTTAAATGATTAAATATTAAGTTGTTAAATTAACATAATAAAATACTTTGATTTTTTAATGAGACATTTAATGAAATATTTATTTTGAGACGGACAAAAAAGAAAAGATGGACCGTTAAATTAAGACGGATGGACTGTTTTTTTTATAGGAAGACATGTATAGGAAGTAGAAGCAAATATAAAAGAAAATAATCAATCATTGTACCAAAATATTTGTCCAGCTCAAATTCCAATGCAATTTAACCTTCTACTTTTCCCAACTATCATTCTTCCACTAACTTTAAACAAATACCGGACCCCCACCATAATACTATATCTTTAAGGGCAAAAATGAAAATTGTATATTAGTCAACTCAAATTAATAAAATATTAAAAAGTCTAAATTTGACAACTATGGTGAGACGAAGGGAGTAATAACTTTTCAAATAGTGATAATTTTTATTCAATAATTATGTAATCAAAGCCAATACAAAAGTTCTAACTGTTGCATGTGAAAACAATCATTCCCTTGTTTTGAAGTCTTTTTTTCTTAAGGTCCGTACAGTTCAAAAATGTTAATATTAAACTCAGATTATTTGTACTATATTAAAAGATTTGGGAAAAAGTAAAATTACATAAGATTATATAATAGGGAGTTATAAAGCTCATGACCCACCAAAAATCTTGTAGCTTGATAGCTTCGAGCCTCATGTAACTTATATGAACTATGTTGGTTTCTTACTATTCAAATAAATAAATGGCGACATTAATGCTCCATTCATTTCAATTTTGCTATCACTCCTTATTTTCTCAGCATAATCTCCCAAAAGATCCCCTTTTTGGCGGGGAAATGCCCTGCTTTTCTAGTCCCACTCCCCTGAGTCCTGACCAACAAATCAATCCCTCTCTCTCTATATATCAATATATTGGATGGCAATAAACAATTTGGCTTTACTGATATATACACCCTTCTGTCCTGAAGCACAATATGTCCTCTCCAAAGGCTTCCATGGACCATGACCTGTTCTCTTTTCCACTAAAAGTCCAAAACCTCTGTTTCTCTCACCTATCACACAGCTCTACTTTATCAGTTCCTTTCTTTCACATCACGGCCTCCATTTCAACACAACTCAGTCCTCTCCATTGTTGGGTTCATCAAAAACCAACTTTTTCTTCAATGTGATAAAATAATTTCCCATTTTAAGCCAAAACCCACAAACCGAAATTCAACATTAATAGAGGAACAGAGATGAGTTGTGCTGTTTCCTTCAATGTGATTCAAAATTTCCAACTTTAGCAGAAACCCAGTAACCCTAATCCAAGTTTGACACAGAAACAGAGATGGGGTTTGTCCTTTTCTTCAATTTGATTCAGAATTTACCATGTTTAGCAAAAACCCAGTAGCCCTAATCCAAGTTTGACATAGTAACAGAGATTGGTTTTGTTCTTTTCTTCAATTTGATTCAGAATTTCCCATTTTTAGCAAAATCCCAGTAGCCCTAATCCAAGTTTGACACAAAAACAGAATGGGGTTTCTCATTTTTTCAATTCGATTCAGAATTTCCTATTTTTAGCAGAAACCCATTAAACCCTAACCCAAGTTTGACTCAGAAACAAAGATGGGTTTGTCTGTTTTCTACAACACGACTCAAAAATTCCCAATTTTAGCTAAAACCCATTAAACCCTAATCGAATTTCGGCAGAGAAACAGAGATGGGTTGTGCTGTTTCCAAGTCGAGTGAGGAAGAAGAGGACGTGTTGTCCCTCTGTAGAGAGAGAAAGCGCTTGATGAAATCAGCTGTGGAGCTTCGACACAAGCTCGCCGATGCTCACTGTAAGTACAACCAATCGCTCTACGCAGTAGCATTGGCCATAAGGTTGTTCATAGCTCGCCATTCCTCTCCCTCTTCACCATTTCTCATCACCTTCCCCAAAAATGGTGAAACCCTAGCTTCCAATCCCATGTATTTTCAACAGAGACCCTCTGAGTCCAAAACCCACAAAGCATTTTCACCTCAATCCCCTGTTAATGGGGCCTCCAATCTAGAGAGAGAAAATATTCGAGAGAGAGAAAGTGATGATGAGGAAGGAGGGGTTTGTGAGCATTTCTATGAGGGTGTGGACCCACCAATTCGATTGCAGCCGTTTGATTTTGGGTGGGATTTTTTTTACCCGTTCAATGGCGCGAAAACAGGGGAGGTCAACGGTTTCGGTCAACGCTGTGATGTTGGTGATGATCTGAGGGCTGTAAGGGAGGCAGAGGGAATACCAGAGTTGGAGGAGGAGGAAGAAGAAGAAGAAGAAGAGAGAGAAAGTAGTGGAGAGAGAGAGGGTGTAATGGAGGATGGTGGTGGTGTTGAGGGAGTGAGAACAGTGGGTGATGCTAATGTGAGCCAGGGGGAGCACAAGGGTGTTAAAGTGATTGAGGCAAGTTCAAGTGGGAGGGAACTTTTGGAGGCTCTGAGGGATGTGGAGGACCACTTTGTTAGGGCTTATGATTGTGGTGTGGAGGTTTCTAAGATGCTAGAGACCAATGTGGTTGATCTTCAGGCTGCTTTGGAAGATATGAATGGTGGGTTTTTTTTTGGTTACTTTTGATTTCATATCATGCTTGCTTTTTTATGCACTTTTTGATTTTGTCCATTATCCTATGAATGTGCTTTTGTGTGATTCTTGCACTCCATTTCTATGACTTTGGGAAGAGTTTTGTTTGTTTGTTTCTAGGGAAAGAGAGCTAAGAAAATCATGGGTCATCATTATGGAAAAGGCTATGTACTAATAATTTTGTGCAAAATGGGATTTGATTGGGGTTATGTGCATTGCAATTCTTAGAAAGTAGGATCCACAAAATTTTTTGCTAGAAAGCACATAATATTCTTAGCAATGGCTCCGCGATGATGTGTGATAATAATATAGTGCAAAATGGGATTGATTGGGGTTATGTGCATTGTAATTTGTAGGAAGTGGAATCCGAAAAATTGTGACGTAGAAAGCACACTGTAATTACATTTCAATTCACATTGCTCCAGTTAAATTCTTAGGCAGCAAGTGGAGGATTCTTCAGTTTGATTTCAATATTTTTCCGAAAGCTAACTTAAAGAACTTCATTGTTCTTGTAGATTCCTCTTGATTCTCATTCAATTTGTCTAATATGTTTATTAGATTAATGATAATTAGTGTCCTAGTCTAAATTTAATTACCAATGCTTTTGCAAATTATTAGAGTCCTTGCCTTGCACATATAGATGTTATATTCGACCACATTGGCTACATCAACGTCACCAAATGTGTGTGAGAGAGAAATGTGAATGCAGTCAATTGATTTTTCGCTCTGTTTTGGTAACAGAGAGCTCAAATAAAGTAATGCAATCGATTACATGGAGGAGATCCACTTCATTGCGATCTTCGTCTTGCAAGAGCTTTCTTGCATCCAGCTCCAAAAGTTCTTCAACATGGACAGAATTCGAAAGCAGTCTTTGTGATGAATATGGAGGAATGGAATCAGGGACTCATTCATTGACGCTAGGAAGGTTATATGCTTGGGAGAAGAAGCTCTACAATGAGGTGAAGGTGAGATATCAACTTATCGTTGTCCTGCTTTCCTTTTATCTTCATGATTTATCCTACCATGTACCTAATTCTCACTTTATTTTTTTAGTATTCTAGGCTTATTATATGAAAATGGCTATTTAAAACACTGTAAGTCAGGTGACAGTAAATTATATACCTGCTTTGTTCTTTGCAACTTATCGGCAGAAACATATGATGGTGAATTGGTGACATGTTATATAACTACAATATTTTTTCTTCGTCCTTTTTTTTTTTTTTCTCGTGTTTTCGAAATTATACAATAATATAGCTTCTGCCCGACTTCTCTCTCTCATGTGTCTCTTAAGTTGCTTCTAATGATACAGACATGAATTGATTCCCTTATTATAGTGATGTTGGAGAAACATAACTTCTGAAGGTCTACTTCGGAAAAAGCTTTAAGGAAAAGAACACGAACAAAAGATGTAGTGATGTTGAATATGGTTTCAGAAGCTTGTTATCCGGAAAAGATTGGCACAATCATTCTAGTGTTCCTATATTACAAAATGTTGGACTAACAGTGCAAATGATTCTCAATGACTGAATGTGTTTGGTTAAGTATGGAAATTTTCACACCATTGTGTTTCAAACTGACCAAACAGAGGCTACAACTGTATAGAAAAAATGTGGCTTTTTCACACCTATCACCACATTGGCTGCACTAATTTACACATAATTTGCTGCAAGGGATAAAATATTTCTGTACTGTATGCGAAGAATCATAATTGCAACTTTTTGTGCAATAAGCATTTGATTTACTGTTTGTGTAGCATGATATCACTGATATGTTCATTGCCACACTATATCCCATAAATTAGGTCTTCTATCAGTCTAAACAATTTAACAATGGGACTCGGATCCTCAATTGCTGTTTTATACGACATTTTAATAACCATGCATTCAGGCTGGAGAGGAAACCAGGAAAATTTATGAACGGAAATGCTCCCAGTTGAGGATCCGAGATGCTGAGAGGGAGCGCAATGATTCTACGGATAAAAGCAGAGCTGAAATGAGTTATCTACATTGCAGAATCATGGTTGCGATTCGAAGTGCTGAATCAATTGCGAAAAGAATTCACAAACTGAGAGATGAAGAGTTGCAGCCACAACTTGTTGAGTTACTACATTGGTAAGTAAAAAGATGATTTGTTGAAATGATTTGGCAACCCTCAATTTTCATATATACTTGCGTATCTAACCCCGAATTTCTTCCCCATGAATGTAGTCTAATGAAAACTTGGAAAAAAATGCTGGAGTCGCACGAAACTCAAAACCGGACCATGTTAGAAGTAAAATCATTCGCCTGTCCTGCTTACGGTAAATTCTGCAACGACTCTCACCGTCTCGCCACTCTTCAGCTCAAGGCGGAACTTCAGAATTGGCGTGCTTGTTTTGCCGGACTCATTTCTGCTCAAAAAGGGTACGTGGAAGCTCTAAACAAATGGCTATCGAAGTTTAATATTCCACAAGCTGATCAAATCAATGTACCACCAATGCTTGTGACATGTCATGACTGGTTAGCTTCTCTCGAGAATTTGCCTGTTGATTCAGTATTGAACTCGATAAAAAGCTGTGGGAACGACATTCGGGCTTTGTGGGCTCAGCAGGGAGTAGAGCAGCAACAGAAGACGAAAGTCGATGGACTCACAAAAGAAGTCGACAAGAGTGTTCTCGAGTTGCAGAGAGCGGAGAGAAAAATTCTCGAGTCGAATTTCTCCGAACAAACTACAGAGGAAAATGTGCGACGTGGAGTCGAGTACTTGACGGAAAGGAAGAGTGTGGTGGATGCATTCAGGAAGAGACTTGATACCGAGAAGGCGAAACATCGCGACTGCATGCAAGAGACGCAACAAAGGACGTTGAACGGATTTCAGACCGGGTTTTTATCGGTTTTCGAGTCCTTGACAGAGTTTTCAGTAGCCTCTGTGAAGATGTATGCTGACCTTGTGGGAGACTGTAAAGATGCTAAGGTGGGAAATGAGAAAGGTCACTATACATCCTCCATAGAAGGATCAGGCTGGTAATAGTAAGCCCTAAAAATGTCTTTGAAATATATAAAAATATAGTTTCAAATTACCTTTTGAAATGTAACACTCTTCGGGTGTTCTCTATTATCTAGAGTATTTTCTATCATACATGTCTAAGTGCCTTGTGTTGTAAGCATGGTTCGCAATCATGATGTAAGGGACTTAGAAAATATCAGTCTTAATTGGGAGAATATCATATGAGAATCAGTGTCCCGAAATAATATTGACATATTTCAAAAGCGTTATGAACATACAGTGAACCATGGGTTGCAGTGACTGCGATGTTTTAATTACACTGAAAAGGAAAGCAAAAATGTTTCCAGAACAAGAAGATGAATATAGATAATCAAAAGGGTATTCATTGATCTAAGGTTTTTTGGGATGAATTTAGAGGCTTCCTTGACAGAGGTTGCAATGGCCTCTATGATAATGTATGCTAAACTTATGCCAGACAGTAAAAATGCTGAGCTGAGAAATGAGAAAGGTAGTCAGCTTGCAGATATATATATATATATATATACACGAAAATGATCTTTTGTTATTCAATATAAATATACTTATTTTTTATATTAGCAGTTAGATATAATTGACATAAATAAAATAATTATTATTTAAAATTTAAAACTGATTCTCTCTCTTTTCAATTCACATATTCAAGTGATCATCCTATGTGATGGGACCCCATCAACTTATTATTATCATATCTCAGATGGAATGTGAATCCTTGGATTAAGAATGTTAGAGAGAGAATGAACCCGATTTTTTCCCTTTGTTTCAGTGGTCCCAAGGAAAATAAAAATGGACTTCAGAATACATCATGGTTGGAAATTGTGGGTTTGCATGGTTTATAAGCTCAAGGCGAAATTGGTTTGCATTTATTAAAATAATTTTTTATTTTTTGAAAATTGAAAATAAAAAATTATACAAAAGTTTGCTTAGTTTAGTTTTGGTTTAATTTCAGTAAACACCCTGTGGTTTTAAAAAAGATTACTTTGTCCTCCTCCTATACAGAAAACCCTCCCGCACTTATCAAATTGTATCAGCTTATTCCCTTCCCTATAATTTTCGACCAAAATACTCCTGGAATTTAATGAAAAATGATTTAAAATTCAAAAACATATATAAAATTTGAATATATATATATATATATATATATAACATTCAAAAAAAATATAAAATTAAAAAAAACATATAAAATTCAAATATATATATAAAATTAAAAAAACATAAAAATCGAAAAAAAATATATAAAATTCGAAAAAATTATATAAAATTCATAAAAATATATAAAATTCATAAAACAATATAAAAAATATATAAAATTTGAAAAAACAAGTAAGAAAATATAAAAACAAGAGAATATATTAAGGTTACAAGAGAATACAAGTAAGAATATATAAATTTAGAATTTTATATATTTGTTTCGAATTTTATATATTTTTTACGAATTTTATATATATGTTTACGAATTTTATATATATTTTTATGAATTTTATATATATTTTTCTAATTATATATGTTTTTTTTTTAATTTTATATATATTTTCTAATTATATATGTTTTTTTTAAAAAAACAATATTAATACCGACAAACTATATATCATATATGTATATATATATATATATGTTATATGTGATATTAATGATTCAATGGACAAAAGTGTACAGAGTCCACTAAAACTATAAAATGCTACATGTTCTTGGTCTTCATGGTCATTAAATGTGGTGGTAGCTCCAATGCAATGAATTGCAGGAAGTTGTATATATCTTGAATCTTAACCACTTTATACATTTATATATCTGGTATCTTAACCACTTTATAAAAAAAATGTCAGGGTTTTAATGAATATCTGACCCACTATATCAAGTTATCAACCCACTGATTTTCTAAGGCTAGGGTTTGCATTACAAGCAAATTTACTTTAACTGATCCTAGGAATCACATATATTCTTTGCTGTTTAATGCATATATACATTCATTATCAAGTATTTCTTTGATGGGTGAGTTCAATTTTCTGGAGGTAAATTAGTAAATCACAAAAAATATGCTGTCTGGCCATTGAATGCAAATCATGCTCTACTTTTAAAAATTACTTTGGCAACAAATGTAATCCAAGATGCTAGTTATAGTTTAACTGATTATGCCAGTATATATACATATACATATACATATTATGTTGAAAAATAATCTTCCCTAATGGTTGCATTTTGGAATACAAAATGAGCCATTTTTAAAAAAAAGAAATTCAAGATGTCGTACTTTCAAACATAATTTTAAATAATTCAATAACCATTTAAGATTATATTTCATAAGATTGATAACCTAAGTGCACGAGAATCCGGTGATTATAAATCTGAAAAGAGTCAGATCTATGCGGTCTTACGACTCTTATCCGCCCTTCTTGGTAATTGAAAACTTGTCTCGGATCATGTCAAATTCACATTATTAATAACTTTTTGTTCACATTATTAATTAAAATGTTAATCAGAGACAAATATATATATATATATATCAATCTTTGTTCTTACTATTGATTCACAGCCTAGAATCAATGGTACGTAAATTAAGTGAACCAATCTTCAGTGTCCTCACTCTGACATGTACATAACAACACCAAAAGCCATGCCTGTCATTTCCCTTTAATGCAAACCACCAACTAGTTCTGCATATACACAATGTGGTCCCAAATATTTCATGATTTTTGTATGAAGTAGCTGAGCACTGTTGTACAAACAGGATCAACAGATTAGGACTTTCAATTTTAAACTAACACAAGTACAAAGGCCACAATATTATATAGGGTAAATCCCACTTACACCCCTTTGATTTGATCATATCCCAACAACATCCCCTCTACTATGGAATATCCCAGATACACCCCCTGTCAGTGACGACCGTCAGACCAAACTAACGGATTTGTGTGAAATGTCTATTTTGTCCTTCAATATTTTATTACTTTAACATTTTTAAAAGGGTAAATCTCACTTACACCCCCTCTAATTTGCCTATATCCCAATTACACCCCTTCTAGTTTGCCTATATCCCACTTACACCCCCTCTGGTTTGCCTATATCCACTTTTTATAGATATAATATTTAATTTAAATTAAAAATTAGAAAAATATAAAGTTCTCTAATTTTAAAATGTTAATAATATAAACATCAATTATATAGTTTATCTTTAAAAATTACAAAAAAAAAGTTATTTAATTTTAAATCTAAGTTAAGAGAATATATAAATATATTATTTAGTTGAAATAAAAATTCAAAACAAATTATAATTTTTTTTTTAATTTTAAAGTGTCAAGGATGTATAAATTTATTATTCAGTTCAAATTTAAAATTAAAAAAATTTGACATTTTGTAATTTTAAAATTAAATCAAGAGTATGCTGGAATTTTCAAAAAGGTAAGGGGGTTAAATAAGTCATTTGACTACAAGGGACAAAATAGACCATTTATCACCTTTTTACTGATGACATCATCACATAACGGCCAACAACTAACGGTTGACTAACGGAGGGGTGTGTTCGATACTCGGAACCATAACTGAGGAGGTGTAACTAGGATATATTATAGTAGAGGGGGTGTAAGTAGGATATAATCAAATTAGAGGGGATGTAATTGAAATTTACCCTATTATATATCCTACTGAATAGTCATCTTCAAAAAATCTCCATTAAATGGATTCTACTAAGGAAACAGGTCCTCTACTCTGCCAGGGTGTATCCTAGCTAATCTCAAGAACTTTACAGAAGTCATACTATGAATAAAAAAAAATGCACTGACCATCTTTGAGGTTTGGTTCACAAGGATTATTGAGGGTTGATAATTTGATAATATTTGTCGTTGTTTTATCAAATTTCGGTCAACAAAATTTATAATACCTATAATTACTTTACTTAAAATAGTATAGCAATAAGTAGGGTCGAACCACTCTCAACTTGAACTCGTTTTAAGACTAGGATCCAAAACTTTAATTTTTGAGATAAAAAAAAATTATTTAAAACAATTCTTGAATTTTTGAATAGTAAACTAAAATAACTAGATAATTATCAAATAGTGGAAGAAATCTCAAGGGAAGAGAATCCGCCACCCGGTTCTATATAAATAATATTATATATTTCTATTGCAAATTCTTCTCCAACCTATTAAACATAAACATAGATATTGGTAGGCATTCCCCGTATTTCCATTAATTGGTAATCACGAAAAATTCTCCCTCTAATGTTTTGGTTTAAAAAAATAAAAAAATAAAAATAGTGGTAGGCATTTCCCGTATTTCCATTGATTGGTAATCACGGAGAATCTTTCCTCTATTTTCAACCTCTATTGTAGGTTTTATCACTTGAAAGAATTATTTCGGGAAGATAATTAAACAATAAGAAATAAAATAAAATTATGTATATCTTACCCAATGTGGCTTCATCACTCTCTTGAGAAGATGTTTAAGCTAACATAATGATAGAGAAATAAAACATGATGATAGAAGAATTTTTCATTAACTAAGAAAAATATTACAACAAAATAAAAACTTGATACAAGACTAAATTCTCTCTACAATTTCTCACTCTCTACCATCTAACTCCATATAATTTCCAACTACTCTCCTATTTATAGAGAAAATTGGAATATAATGACATCTTGTAAAGTGAAGTCTTTTCTTTTCTTTTTCTTTGAATATTGATGATTTCCAAGTCATTTTCTTCTTTCTTCATGTGCATTATATTATTCATCTTCCATCCATGTGCATTCATTTCTCACTTTAATACATTTTCTTCATCTTTTCCAATTCATACCTATAAGAAATAAAAAGATATATATAAGAACATTTATACACTAAAATGGTAAATTAAAGATTTACTTTTGACATTAAAAATAGTAATTTTGTGGACTTATCAATTATGATCCGTGTTTCTTACATTGATTACCTCTATTACTACGCAACAACATCAAATCTGCCTTAAAAACCTTTGTAAAAGGGTATTTTTGTCAATATGTTATGTCCTTTTTGTCATTTACGCAAAATTTCACTAACAAATCCGACACTAAAATAAAGGGAGGGAGTCGTTAAGATCATGCGTCAAACCACAAGGATATTGGATTCTTGGTTAAGGGAACCTCTAAATTGAGCATAAACTGGGAAGGTACTGGTGCTTTGCCTTTAATATCCCTCAAATTGGAATAACTCATTTTTCAAACCTGGAAGTGTTATAGCTAGTGGTCCCTCGAGTATACGATTTGAGTGTCTTCGGACTGTGCAGCGTATTCTAACTACACCCTCTACCTCTTCTGATTTTAAGTCTAAACCAGAACCCAAAGGCAAAACACCAATACCTTTCCAGTTTATGCTCAATTCAGAGGTTCCCTTAACCAAGAATCCAATTAGTGACATTATAAAGTGTAAGAATTGACAAACATAACCGCGATAAGTAATAACCCAAACCCCATACAAGGTCAGTATAATTTACCTTATTATGTAAGTGCCAACAAATGCTCTACTAATGAACATAATCATTCAACTTCATCGCGGATTCGTAAGCGATGTATTGTGTTGTATAGCTATTACTATATATGTTGTGTGAACACTACCAGATGTGAACACTGGAGGTGATCTTGATTCATTACTAAGAACACAACAAACAACAAATATATAGATTCAGCAAAAATGCAAAAAAAAAAAGAAGAAAGGAACTAGGTATTTCAGTTCTATTAAGTAGAGCTCTAAATTTTCTGTAGATAAAAAGTAAATAATTTTCCAATAGATGAGGAGGGAAAAAAAGTACAAATTTAGAATCCTAGGTGACCACCATGACCATAGTATTAGTACTCATAACATGTGACTACCTTAAATGATGATTTAATGACTGAGATTCAAAGGCTGACATTAAAGAAAGAACACTGACATTAAAGAAAGAACACTATATAACGAGGTATAAATGGTTATATCACAAAAAAAAATTAAAGAGCAAGTGTTATGTGACTTAAAGGCATGGCCAATGTTAAATGAACTCCATAACCATCTTAATCTTCAGCAGCAGTGCATATCCAGAAATATAATCTATGAGACCAATTTCGGATTATATTATCACAAAAATATTCTTCAAATTGAAAAAAAAAGGTATATTTCTTGTTGTGTAATCTCATAATCGAAAAATAAGGATGTGGATTTAATAACTCGAATTTAGATGTTTCATGGTTCAACCCAAAAGCTTAAGCTATCAGGTGAGGCTAACATCCAGCCCATTTATACCCAATCACCTTTTTCATCAGGATCCGATGTGGGACAAATACCTCTAACACCTAACTTGGACTAAAGTAGCTCCACCCTTGATCATCATCATAGAACATGAATATATATATATATATGGAAGAAAGAATAAGAATAATACATTAATGAAAACTATTATCGCTCAAAATTTTATACAAAATGCCCAACTCATGATATATCTATCACTCTCCCAACTAATTTACACAGGGAAGCTATCCAGGAAAATGGTACAAGTGTGTAAAAAAAAACAGAAAAAAAACCCCTAAAACCCTAGTATAACTATAATCATCATGTAAATCAAAGAGCTCTAAATATCATGTAATATACAAAAAACAAGCATATCACAGATCTCTTCTGCATAATGGGCAAGAAGCATGCCTCACCAACCACTTATCAATGCAAGGTAGGTGAAACATGTGATGACAATGAGGCAAACTTCTAACAGTCTCTCCAAGCTGAAAGTCCTGCAATTCGCAAAAAAAAATAAAATTTGATTTCATGAGTTTCTTTCTCAATTAAATTTACGAATTAATTTGGAAACCATAATTAAGAAGAAAATTTGAGTAATGGCTGTACCTGAAGGCATACTGAGCAAGAGACTCTCTCCCCAGTAGCATCTAAGCTGTTAGTGTTTGTAATCTTGATCTTTGGGATCTTCTCAACTGAATCTCCAGGCATACCCTTAGCACCGCCGGTGTCGAAGATATTGGAGACCTCTTCAAAGCTTGATTCTACAGCACCCATCTGATTAAACACGTTGAAATTGTCAGGAAATGGAAAATTTAAATTGACACAGACAACTAATCTAAGAATATGTTATTGACAACCTTAGTCAAACGAGGAAGGCTAGTTATCCCATTGTAATAAAGGATTGAGATTAGTTTACTAAAAATCACTACAAAAAGGAATATTTCGTCCGCGACGTGAAATGACTAAAGATAGAGAATTCATGTGGCTGACACCATTCTTATGGGAACAAGGCTGTCAGCAACGTGAAATGACTAAAGATAGAGAATTCATGTGGCTGACACCATTCTTATGGGAACAAGGCAAGGACGATGATTATGAATAATCGATTTAAACGGATGCTAAAGTACCTGACTTTGCACCGCACTTAGCATGGCCGGACCAATCCGTTCACGAACAAGTCTACCACTTAGAAGACTTGCAATTACATCAATCTGCACAATAGAAAATATATCATTTAATAAGCTAAAAATTTGTAGCAGGATTTGGAGCATGAAGATATGATTTACTAGGTTAACAATTCAAAGATTAAACTGATTTTTTTTTCCTCCCACTTTCTCTAGAATAAGGAATTGATGAGCTTATAAACAAATGGTAAATGAGTTGTAAAAAAGCTAAAATGCTCACCAGGTAAAGGAGACACCCAATTCCGGATTCATCTGATTGCCAGAGAACAAGGGAAGATTCGAAGACCTCGATAGAAAAAACAGCACCAGAGATGGCGCCTACAGCAGCTCCTCTAACGAAGCCACTTTCGGTCTCTTGGCCTATCAAAGCCCCAGTCAAGGCTCCTAATAAAGTACCCACTGCAGAAAACAAGGCCAATTCTATCATTAACTTCAACCAGAAGAGAAAAAAAACGAACAATTCCATGGAAATGCAGCTACTTCATGAATTTAAAGTTCTAAGAATGAAAAAACATCTACCAAAAAATGACAATAACAACCCCCAATTTGTTAATATGCAGCTACTTCATGAATTTCCAGGGATCAAATATATATCTCTCTTAATAAATGTGTACTTGTAATAACAAAATGTAATAACCACCCCCAATTTATTCATATGCAGCTACATCATAATTTCAAATTCTAAGAATCAAAATAATACCTCCCCTGATAAATGTGTACTTGTAACAACAAAATGACAATAACAACCCCCAATTTGTTCATATGTAGCTATTTCATGAATTTCAAATTTCAAGATCTAAAATCATCTCTCCACATAAATGTGTACTTGTTCATATGCAGCTACTTCAGGATTTAAAATCTTAGGATAAAAAAACTACCTCCCCTAATAAATGTAGACTTGTAACAACAAAATGACAATTACAACATCAATTTTGTTCATATGCAGCTACTTCATGAATATCAAATTATAAGGATCTACAAAATTGTGTATCCTCGTAATAAATGTGTATTTGTAGCAACAAAATGCCAATAACCAACCCCAAATTTGGTCATATGCAGATATTTCAGAATTTAATAGTATCTAAATATTAAAAAAAAAAAATCTCCCCTGATAATGATAAATGCACGCTTGTAACAAGAAAATGACAATATCCCCCAATTTGTTCATATGCAGCTACATCATGAACTTTAAATTCCAAAAAAAATAAAAATAAAATAAATACCTCCCCTCATAAATGTGTATTTGTAACAACAAACTGCCAATATGCACCACAAAATTTGTTTCATAAGCAGCTACTCCAGAATTTAAAATCTAAAGATCAAAAAAGATCTCCCCAGATAAATGCATGCTTGTAACAACAAAATGACAATAACAACCCCAATTTGCTCATATGCACAACTCTCTCTCTCACCCCAATCCACTAAAACTCAAATTTACCCAATCCTCATATACTCAACCTCGATCAAAATCTTTTTTTTTTTAACTTCCCAAAAACTCTGAATATAATGTCCCAAATTGGGCAACAATATGAATTACAGAGCCCAAACACAAATAAATGAGTCAAATGAAAAAGAAAAAAAAAAACCAACTCCAATTTTTGCAAACCCATGTCAGAAACATAGCCTAGATCAATAATCAAGAAAACCCAACAATTAAATGACAAAAAAAATATCAAATTGAAGCAGAAACTTAAGGAATTAGACAAAGAAAATGGTAACAATACATACCCAATGCAAAGAAGAAGGTGAAGATTGCAGAGACTACGTTCCCAATAATCGCAGAAACAACAAAACTGAAGAATTCCTTAACCTTATCTACCAAATTCCCAAGAGAAAACGAAGAAACTGATGAAGAAGAAGGCAAAGAATGAGATGGGTATGCAAAAAACTCCATCGGACTTCACAAGAATCAACAAACTCTCTCAAAGGGGGCTTTGTTTCAGGAATACAATCCCACCACACAGATGTATTTATATGTATATGTGTGTGTATATATATGTGTGTATGTATATGTATTACTATATGTTTTGAAAGAGAGATGGTAGAGGGTGTATGAAATGTATGCTTAGTCGTTAAGAGAAGGAGAAAAGAAGGCACATAAACCAACTCGCATTTATAGCTCTCTGTTGAATTGAATAGTGATAGAAAAGAAGAAATCTTTGTATTGACAATATTGAACGGTGTGTGTATAGCAGTTGTTTCAGGGTCTAAGTCGTCCACATACGCGTTTCTCTCTCTCTACTGTACAGATTCTAGAGATAGAATCATAGAAAGGTGTGGAGAGAGAAATTTGCCAATGGATATATTGCACTTGCTTCCCCTGTAGTTTGGGTTTATTACACTTACTTATACTTTAGTGAATATACTTTAAATGTTACCGAATTCTGTTCAACAATATTTTTCAATAATTATAATTAGTTAACTTCTAGTTATGCTTGTAATAACAAAGCTCAAATTATTATGAAATTATTTTTGGATAAGTTTAATTTAGACTAGATGAAGACCTTTCACGCATTAATATTCCCAACATATTTAAATAATACAAATTTTCAATTATATTGTCAAAGAGAGAGAGAGATCTCCAATACAACAGTGAGGTATGTTTAAACATGATCCGGGTGATTTTTCACTTAATTATATATATAAAAAAAGAATTTATAATTCTTAGGTCCTGTTTAGATTGGCTTTTCGGAAGCTGTTTTTGGATTCCTGGAAAGAAAAATTATTTTGAACAGTGTTTGACAAAAAATTTAGAAGAACTTCTGAACCTTGAAAGAACGTTTAGAAGAAATTATGGATAACAACTTCTAAAAACGATTTTTACTTCTATTTTTCTTATATAAAAAGTTAGAAGTAAAATGTATATCAAACGTAACCTTATTTTGTCACCTTACTCAAGTCCTATTTTATTTTATTCCAATGATGGATTAGTTTTTTATTATTATTAATTAATATTTTTTTGTTTCTTTGCTCTTTTATCAATTTGAACGAAAGAACTCCAGTAGAGAGTTTGAAAATAATTAAGTGAATCTAAATAAAATTGTACAATTTGTACAATTTTGGTATTTTGCCTGGTGTGCCCCTGTAAACCCTGATTGGGTACAGATGGTTCCTCCCCTGATTCACCACGAATGCTTCTTTTTCATTGGACAGTCCAGATCTAACGGTCCACTATTCGCGACGGTGATCGTACGTTAGGTGGGCCACCATGCATGTGTCTAGCGTGAAGGTACTTATTTAATTATATTAAACAAATACATATTTTATTTGATACTTATATACTTAATTATTTTAAACAAAGAAACATTTTGTTATTATGACTACTCCTAAACGTTTAATTAATATCATGGACAACACAACATTTTAAGGTTTCACCGTTTGGTTCAATATTTTATTTATTGAAAATTTCATTTTGTAAATAATATAAAACTTTATATCTACATTCAACCTATATCTAAGTCACCTTCTTATATTTCTTTTAACACCATTGACTTAAACCCGCTAAGGGCAAAGTTGACAATTTATCTCACTACCATTATAATATAAAATATCAAAAATTATTCTTTGAAAAGGTTGAATTCTCAAAATGGACATTTAAATTGAGACGGAGAGATTAATACATAAGGAATCACTATATCTATATATATACTCAGAAAAAAAAAGACTTTCATCCTCCAGCTAATTCAATTAATATATATGGGTAAAGTCTAAATATATATATATATATATATATATAACATATATTCGACTTTACTTGGGCAAATTAGGAGGATGAGAGAATATGAATAATAAAAGATGTATAAATAATGTATATGGGTTCTTAACATAAAAAAATTCTTGGTTTTAGTTTTTAACAAATATTCTCTTGAGTGCCATGTGGCTTCGTTCACCTTTGTGTATACCTTCTTTTTGTCCCAAAACGATGTAATTTCAGAGCAAAAAAAATATTAAAATCCTGTCATTTTTTGAAAAGAGGGGCGTAATGAAAGTAGATAGGGCAATATGACATATCAAGAAAGTATTTGTTAAAAATCTCAAACATATTTTATGTTAATAGCCTTAATTTAAATTAGTCATGTTTTAAAGGATAAAATATATTCACCTTTCTCCTGTATTTAATTCAATTTATTATCGTTATGCTTGTCATTAATGCAAGTTGGTAAAAATTCAGAGATTTTTTTTTTGTTCAAAATGTATTAAAAATATATATTTACTTTGTAATTGATTGGTTATCTATCTAGGATACTTTATTGACGCACCAAAAACATCTATTTTTGTCCATCATTAACTGATTTTTTTTGGGGGGGGGGGGGGGGGGGAGGGTATTTACTGATTTAATAAAAAATATATACCGGTATTTACTGATTTAATAAAAAAAATATACTGTTATTTAAAGAAGTACAAAAAGAAAGATTTATTTTTTTCGGATTTATTATAAATATTTTATTATTAATTTTATCTTTGTAGATGGTGGAGTCTCTCTTCCCCAAGGCTTAAAGAGATAACTCCATCTTTATTGCCCATCTTTATTGGCCGCACTTGTAAACCTGTCAATGAATCAGATTTTGATTTGAATCCGATCCGATTAGGCGGATATGGATTGAAAATAAAATTCGATAACCCGATTAGAATTCGAATCCGATAATCCGATTTCTTAATAAATTGGATTTGAATTTATACTAATCCGATCCGATTAAGTGAATATGGATTGAAAATAAAATTCGATAATCTGATTAGAATTCGAATCCGATAATCCGATTTCTTAACAAATTGGATTTGAATTTATACTAATCCGATCCGAGTAATTTTATATATACACATATATATACTATGTTATTAATATATATAAATATTAAGTAGTTTACTTAAGTATGTTTAATTTAATTTTTTTTTTCATGTTTTTTTATAATCATGTATTATAAGCATTGATTGTAAAATACATAATTTGGTATTTAATATTCTTAAAAAACAACAAATTTTTTTTTAAATTCCTTTAATAGTTTTTATAATTGTTTTTATCTAATCGGATCATATATCTGATAATAAAAAAAAATTGAATTTGAATCAAATAAATAAAAATTCATCAAATTATCGGATTGAATCGGATATAAGCTTATTAAATTCGGATTGTATGAGAAGGGATCCAATCCGCTTACAGGATTACCCACTCATCAGGACAACGTGCATGACTGTATATTGGCAAAGGAATAGTCATATATGATATACATACATACGGTCATATATATAGAGATATATCGAATCGGACCACAACCACCAGCATCAATTGATTGCACCCATAGACTTATCGTGGAGGCAAACATTAACAACCTCATTTGAATCAATGCTCTAGAATAGATTGCAGAGAATACATAACTAAAAATTATCAATGGGCTTTAAATAAGAGGTTGAATTTTTTTTTAATGTGTTTTCTTTATCATATTTTTGACCAAAAAAACAAAATAAGTTATAATATCATGTCACATTGCTATTGATTGCTAATTGCCCTGAAAAACTTAGAACTGTTGGACAAAACTGAATGGTTTTTTCAAAGTTATTTAGGAATCTAATTTGATCTTTTATGAAGCACCAATACAGCTTTATTATAAGATCATTATTTGTATTTAGACCCCCTTGAAATATGATAAATTATAGCTAGACCCGTTTAGTAATTTACAACTAGATCCCTCAAGTTTTTAAATTGTAACAAATACTCTCTACCGACGTGGTCAAACTTGGTCAATGATAATATTATCACTTTTTTAGAGGTGAAATATTTTAAATACCCCCGAGTAGATGTATTTAAATGAAATATAGATATGAGTAAAGATGTAATTACATATTACCGGTCATCGAAAATATACGTTGATCAATTTGAGAGGGTCTAGCTGTAATTTATCATATCTCGATAGGATCTAACTATAATTAATCCTTTGTATAAAATGAGCAATTTCTCATCATGATTTGTCAAGGTGATCAATTTCGATTACGATCGTGGTAACAATATAACGGATTTCAACAATATCGATCGGTTTTTAAAATGAATATCAAATAAATATTGGTATTATGTAATAATATCGACATCTTACAAAAATATTACAAACCACATGTTACATAACGTATAGCATGATATGGTGAATTATACCCGTACTCGAAGTTAGTACGATATGGTGAATTATATCTTTTACTCGAACTCTCTTCGCACACAGAGTACTGAAAGAGAGAGCAAGAAGAGCCGAACAAGACTTTTGACCTTATTTTCTTAAGGCCCTGTTTGGTAGGTGGTTTGGTCTAGTCTTGCATTTTATGGGACCAGACCGTGTTTGGTAGCATTGGTCCCAAATTTTTGGTTAGACCAAGTAAGACCAAATCAGACCAAAATGACCTCATTTTAGACAAAAAAAAATGGTGGTTCTTGGTGGTCCGGTCTGGTCTTATTAATAAAATATATTTATAAATAATTAAAAATGAATAAATAATAATTTTTTTTAATAATAATAATAAATTAAATAAAACATATTTTAAAAATAAAATAATAAATAATAAATAATAAATAAAATGAAATAAATAATACCTAATAATAATAAAAAATGAATATAATAATAATAAATAAATGAATAAATAATAAAATATATTTATAAATAACTAAAAATGAATAATTAATAATATAAATAATAAATTAAATAAAACATAATAATAATAATAAATGAATACAATAATAATAAATTAATAAAATAAATAATAAATTATATAAAACATATTTAAAAATATAATAAAAATAATAAATAATAAACAAAATGAAATAAATAATAATAAATAGATATAATAATAAATAATAAGTAAATATAATAATGAATAAATACTTCATAATAATAATAAAAAATGAGTATAATAATAATAAATTAATATTAAATTAATAAAATAATTAAAAATGAATAAATAATTTATAAATAAAATGAATTAAATAATGAAATAATAATAAATAAATAGAATATATATAAATTAATAAATAATAATTTAATAATATAAATAATAAAATAATAAAATATATTAGAAAGTGAAGAAATAATAAATAAAGAAATAAATAATACATAAATAAATATTATAATAAATAATAAATAAATAGTAAGACCAGACTGCTTACCAAACAGACTTTTCCAGATTAGACCAGACCAGACCAGACCAGAAAGACCACCTACCAAACATGACCTAAGTGAAGTTCAGAATAACTCGTTTCAATGCTCTACTTCTAAATTATTATTTTAAGTCTTAACGAGAAAGTAAAAAATATAAACAAAAAATCTTGGGAGTCCTATTTTCTGTCCTTCTCAAAACAGATGGTGATGGCTCAAGTTTCCATAAATACAAGTGATGGGTATGAAACTTCTTCTATAAGTGACAAGAGGCAATAATTATATATATATATATATATATATAAATAGAGGCAGTTATAAGTTATACATCCATTTCCCATTACCAATTATTAGGCGTGTTAATAGATTGGATTTTGATCCGAATCCGATTCGATTAGCCGGATATGGATTGAAAATAAAATCTGATAATTTGATTATGATCCGAATTTGATAATCCGATTTCTTAACAAATTGGATTTGGATTTATGCTAATCTGATCCGATTAATTTTATATATACACATATATATTATGTTATTAATAGTATACTTAATTATATTTCATCTTCTTTTTTTTCGCTTTTTCATTTTTATGTTTTTATAGTCATGTATTATAAGCATTGATTGTAAAATATATAATTTAATGTTTAATATTCTTAAAAACTAACATAAAAATAATAAAAATAATAATAAATTTTTGTATTTTTTTTACCTAATCGGATCGGATATCCGAAAATGAAAAAAATCGAATTTGAATCAATTAAGTGAAAATTTATCGGGTTATCGGATCCGATCGAATCGGATATGAACTTATCGGATTCGGATCGGGTCAAAACATATCCGGTCCGAATTCAACCCGTTTACATGTCTACCTGTTAGGTATCATTTCGTGGACCTAACCTAAAATAGCCTAATCAAATGTCACATAAAACATGCTTACTAGGTCATGTTTTTTGAACAAATATCATTTGATCTTGGCATTAATTTTAACTTAAATTATGTGTTGATCATATTATTAACTTTAAGTTTTCGAACCTCGCTTATGTTGTACTTCCCTTCATCGAGATCAGAGACCTCACAGGATACGACTTACGAGCTTAGACTTCAATTACGTGTTTATCATGCCATTAATTTTAACTTCACTTATGTGTACTTTGTAACATGAGAAATCAGTCAAAAATGTCATTTTAACCATATTTAACAGATGATGAAAGTTTTTTGTTTATTTTAAATCTTTATTATCAGACATGACATGGTATCGCTCTGGTTATTCCAATTAATTCAAGTAATATTAATCTCAAAATATGAGTATTAAACGAATATCAATATCTGGAGAGCGACCCTTGGACCATACGGTGAAACTTGAAATCTACTTTTGTACCAAGCTAGCCACGTGTCAGTTGCATTAGGTAGTACAATGAAAATGAATTTTATGACTCATTCCTAAGGCCCGTTTTGGGTCTTGGTTATTTGTCTTAGTTTTGGTCTTGGTGGTTTTAAGTAAATCTAAAACCAATATATAATGTTTGGTAAGGAGTTAGTTTTGATTTTGGTCTTGGTATAATTATATATATATATACTAATATGTATTAAAAATATATAAATATGAAAAATATATATATATAAAATTGGAAAAAAAGTAATTTTCTGCAAAAAAATATTTTTCCCAAAAATATAAAAAATAATTTTTTGGAAAATAATTAATTTTCGGGAAAAAAAATAATTAATTTTTTCCAAAAATTAATTTTTTCAAAAAAATATGAATTTTTTGACGAAAAAATAAATTTTTCCGAAAAAATAAATATTTTCCGGAAAATAATTATTTTCGAAAAAATATTTTTTGGAGAAAATTAATTTTTTCCCAAAAATATGATTTTTTTCCAAAAATTTATTTTTTGACGAAAAAATAAATATTTTCCGAAAATTAATTTTTTTTCCGAAAATATGATTTTTTTCCCAAAAATTAATTTTTTTCCGAAAAAAATAATTATTTTCCAAAAAATAAATATTTTCGAAAAAATAATTTTTTGGAGAAAATTAATTTTTGTCCGAAAATATGATTTTTTCCCGAAAATTAATTTTTTTCCGAAATTTTTTTTTTCCCAAAATTTTTTTTTTTTCAGAAAAAGATAATTATTTTCGAAAAAATAATTTTTTCCCGGAAATTAATTTTTTTCCGAAAAATATAAAAAAAATTTCAAAATAATTCATATTTTCGGCCATATATATATGTATAGAGAGAGAGAAAAAAGTAAAAAATGGTGGGCCAAAACCAGGTTTTAGTGGTTGGTTTTAGGGTGTCCAAAACCGGCCAACCAAACATGGTCTTGGTCTTGAAATCAAAGACCAAGACCAAAACCGGGTTGCCAAACGGACCCTAAATACAACCCACAAAACTTGATTGTGATTCAAGGTATATACCTACAGGTCCTACGTACGCACGCAAAGCGTGTTCGAAGGTTCCATCATATTTCCATGAAAGAGGGCCAAGGAAATTTCATGGTTTGCATTTTTGAAAATAATTTTTTATTTTTTAAAAATTAAAATTCAGAAAATTATAATAAAAAAATTTACTTGATTTAATTTTCTGAAATCTCAATTATAAAAATGACTCTTTTCAAATAACTCATTTTTATTTTTCTCGAAAATAATTTTATGTTTTCAAAATTCTCGAAAACAGTTTTAAGAGATACAAACCAAACACGCCCAATATATTCCTATTCCTGACCATCTAGTTTATAGTAGACTCCACCATCGGATTTTTGTTTATATTTTTGTATTTTTTTCAAGACTTTTCTACAGAGAAAGCTGATGGAAAATGTCAATTCTGCTCCGCTAAATCGTAAGTCATAAGACTCATAACCTTCCCTTTTTCTAATAAAGTTGGCTATATGACCATACGTAGAGGTCCAAACCATTGGTCATTGACACAGTAGTCATCGAATTTCTTGAATCAATAGATTCAACTTCTCTATAAAATTTTGAATATAACTTCAATGCGCCAAAATTGCTGACCAAATTTCATATTATATCCATGAGGAAAAAATGACCCCTTCTCGAAGGCATGTCGTCATGTAACCGTGTCTGAATTATTATTTCCCTCCATTTTGTTAGGTAAGCTAAACAAACATGAAAGACCCAGACTCTTGTGACCTCTCCATAACCTATAAGGTAATAATTTCAGAATAATGAAGTAGAAATTAGCTCCAAATAGGCTTGAAAGGAATGGTTCACAAAACAATATACATATATATATATATATATATACATACATATACGTATAACAACTCGATAGTCCTGCAGTTCTCTGAAATATATCTGATGACATTTGCATACGCTCACAATGTAAAATAAAAATCAATTGATGACTGAAGATAAACCAAACATGCCTCAATCTCATAATAATGTCAAACAACTTTCAACTTTCACTAGCGTAGTAGGCACGTCAATAACATGATACGCATAATATATGCATGAAGCAAACGTTATGATGATAACATCCCAAGGTGAAAATTATCAACAAGTCAGATTATAATAGTCAGCAACCAAGTATTATAATGAGGAGACCTACTTCCTTACCTTCCCTTCTACTTAAAGTTCAATGCCTCTATAATTTATTTATCGGAATCCGCTTTTGCTATTTTTAAGAATGTCATTGACAATGACGAGATATTTCGATTGTTTCAATATGTTTCAAGTGTTTTAGTATGATGGGATGGCTAAGTTTCTCCTTTTCTTTTTTCAATGTACAAAAATATAAGTTAGAAATGAGAAAAGTGTATATCAAAATTGATGGCATGAAAAGAAGATTGAAAAATCACGAGACTTGATTCTGGATTAGCCGGGGGGAGTTCCTGCTGCGATCAAACCTTTCGATTATAAATAATACTACAAGAGTGGGCACCCGAAAACTCTTTTCCAAAACCTGCCAATAACAGAAGAAAAAAAAAAAAACATCAATGCAAGTGGAAGACTTTGATGGATCAAAAAATGCACTTAAACTATTCATGTCAAAGAGCATATTCCCATGAACAAAAGAAAGATAGGAACAAAGGTTTCCAAAATTAAAATTAAAATAGATACAGGCCAAATTCACATTGCACCAGATCCGACATTAGTTCTTTCGAATTGCACATTCTAAATTTGTTTTTCAAATAAAAGTTCAACTGAACCACAATATCAACTAACTGAGCTTCAATAATAAAATTAGAATCACATCTGCATATAAAGTCAACTAATGAACTGCCTGATCTACAAGAATCCTAATTGATGAACATCAACCTTTCATATATGGTCCTCAATCATTTCAAGAATTAGTTTTCAAGAATGATGTCGCTGGCTTTTCCTGGCAGCCATATTCATCGTGTCTATCAGAATGGACATTTAGTCCTTTCAAATCTCACAATCTAACTTTTTTTATAATTGATTCACAATATCATCAAATTAACCATTAATAGGCCAAATCCAAAGAATGTACTTCCTTCTATGCTAGAATCCTAATTTATGAACATCAATCTCTCGTCCATGACCATCAACTCTTTCATAGGACCTATTCTTTTGGCCTCGGCCTTGTGTAGCATTTGGGATGTGTTCCGCTCTTGAATGCTTTCAATTACTTTACTATTAAAAAAAAAAACTCATGTCTTGAAAAAATCCACCTCTACTCTTCAATGATGCTTGAACCTTTCCCCTATCAACATCTCCTATCAATGAAGTAGCTTCATCTTTAAGTTGCACACCTAACTTATTTGGCCCGAGCACTGACGAGAACAACACTTGCACCCGTGTGTATATGCATACTAATTTAGAGACTAAAATAATTATACCTAACGAATAATTCAACATGACAAGGAATGCAACAAAACAAACTTTTCTAAGAAAGTCACATATATGACACCCAAATTTGGGCAAGGACAAGACAACAGACTAGCTTTTCGGAGACTCTCGCTGATAAGAAAGGAGATGTCAAGATTCCAAGGTATATCACCAAAGTGTACACTAAGTTTTAGAAGATTAAAAATATTTATTTGCTTTTAGATGTGAAAACTCAGAGAGAGTGTCTGGACATGGGTCAAATAATTCCTGGAGTATTGTGTGGGACAAATGAGTCCTTGACAAGGAAGGATGCGGACAGATACACTTCAGGGCAAATGTAAAGAATGAACAAATTAAATGTTATAACATACTTAAATAAATGAACTCAAATAGGTGACCACAAAAATCAAGCCCCAATTCCTCAGTCCGTTTACCGAGATCATATTATAGGGGCTCTGCATAAGAAATTCATCGGTAGTTTGAACTATTGCAGCAATCAGTGTTGAAAATTCCTCAAATAAAAAATAAAATGAAATACTAAGACTAAGACTAATATGCATGGACATATCTGTTAAGGTTATTCAGCAAAATTTCCGAGTCAGTGAATCATTGCCCTGAGCATCATACTCATAGTTCAACATATTTGTTATGGCAAAAAACATCAAATCAACACGAAATCACGACAGAAAAATAGGCACCCCACACAAAAAAACACAAAGATTTATGAGGTTCGGCACAAGTCATCTCTAACATCTTCGGTGGAAATCCAGCAAAAGTTTTCACTATGAAAAAACAGAGATAACAAGTTTCAGCCCTCAAACCCTTGTACGAATTAGCAAGTCTCTTTCAGTTATCTTTCTTAGAGGTTACACCATGCACACTTTGTTTTCAACTTTGATTAAGATATCTCCTATCAGGTGGCAGAGAGTTTTAGAAGACTCCCGGTTTCCAGAGTCTCTTTTTCTTGAAACCACTCAAACCCTAGATGCCCTTGTATATATTGGGCTACAAGAAAGTACTAAACAACCAAAGGCCTAATGTTCAAACGGTACCTGCCCTTATTCCCAAATGGAAGGTCAAGGGTTCAAGCCTCAGTGGAGGCATAGTGTGTGAGTTTCTTACCTTTCAAAAAAAAAAGTACTAAACAGGGCCATGACCCATAAGAGAAAACCGGGTCAATTTTTTTTAATCTTCGGGTACATGAACCCAAATTTGGGCCACAACATCACAAAATTAAAAAGCATCATTACACAATGTGCATTGCTTAATAGAACGTCTTAATCAGCATATAGATTTTACAGATATGAACCAAGCAATCATTTGATAATTAATCAATCATAATGCAGAACATCTCATTTTCAAGGCACATCATAAAAGTCAACTTTCACAATGACTTGCCAATAAGTGTTGGTCAGTAAATCACAGAGTAATAATCTGATTTGGGTACCGAAAATTACCTTTGAAATGCAGTTTAATTATACTCATGGAGACGCATCCATTTTGTAGATGACCACTTGTTCCCTCTAATAACAGGGCATCCACCTAGAATAAGATGAAAAATTCAACTCAAGTTATTCAAATTTATCTGGTATAAGCAAGTGAAAATAGGAGATGAAGACAACATACAAATTTCTCAAAAGACAGACCCAAAGTCATACCACCTACATGCATGGATATCTTTGCTAGCTGGCACATTCACATTATTTAGTTGTTGCGCTTAATAACTCAATTGGCATCTTTCCAACACAACCCTTGTAAGGGAGATGCGGATTAAATTATTTTTTTGGTAAAGGAGATGCGGGTTGAATTATACAATGTAAAGAATGGAAAAGGTTCCCTAATGACATGTCTTCAAAGTCGGTACAGAGTTCCCCATTGACATGTCCAGATATCTCACTACAAACTCTTAAACATTGATCTAAGAATAAACCACAACTAACCATGCAAACTTGAAGGATCTAGAGTTGCATCGGGATTCATGCTCCAGAAAAGCAATGCATCACCCATCTTTGGTTTAATTGAAAGCCCTTTCTTTCCGCATTCAGATAGCTCATTCCACCAAGGCACAGAACTAATATTTCCTTTGGCATGAGGGAATACAGTCTCACCCCCTTCTTCAACATCTGAACTGCACAATGATATGAGTAGCAAAAAATAATCAAAGGACTACACAAGTAGACAGTGCAATAACATCCCAAAAGAAGAGTGTAAAGCATGTTACTTACAGGTACATTAAAATTGTAGCAATGCGTTGACCTCCCCTCTTGGTGTTAAACTCATCTTGAAAGTAGTCATAGTGAGATTCATACTTTTGGCCCACTTCATAATGGAGAATTTGAAGCCCTTCCCCATTCTCTGAAAATTACAGCAAGGACTCCAATAAAAACGGGATTTATCATAGAAGTAAAAATTCAATATTCACTTTTTAAAAGTAAAAAAAGTAAAAAATCAATACTCACTTGTTAAACGTAATAAATTTAAGCGTTAAGCATTGTAATTTTCGGTGCAAAAAATATAGCATAAATGGATTCCTTAAGGGTACTCTTCTAGAATCTACCTTTTAAAGCTAATATCTGAAAAATTCTACGAGGTATCACCAACTACACAATCACTGCCTTATAATATGCGATAGTCACAAAGTATTCCACTGCTACCAATTGGTAAGTTTATGAAGAAACAGATTTGTAGCATTAATGGCTCGTAATTTGAGGGAGGTCTCCTCTATTTTTCTCCCTCAAAAGTCTTCCAACTAACTTCATGACAAAAGTACCACTTAGGGATAGCATCTATCAACTTAAATCAGTAAATAATGCAAGAGCAGAAATTCTTAATGGTTTTTGTAGCATAGGTCTCACAGTTTGGAGCCACTAGTTAATATATATATAGATAGATAGATATATCAATCATCCACTTTGGTATCTTAATGAACAAAAATGGTGTTTTTCTTCCTCCATTGATACAGATAAAAGCAATCCAGACCCACTAGCTGACGTATGCAGCCACTACGCTCCAAAATCACAATTCTGAATCATACTAGAAAAGATAATTTACGAGCATACAACAACAGATGTTTGAGGATTGTAAATATCTGTTTTTAGATATTAGATTCATTGTCACTAATGCCTTCGCATACGATTTCTCTTCAGCACATACAAATTATAGGAATGCAAATGAACCCAGATAGCATAGCTAAGATCTTAAGAATCACTGAGGAGTTCCTCAACCACATACCTACAGGTACAAAGGTGAAATCTGCAATCCTTTTCTCAATTTTAGAGACTACTTTATCATGTCCTCTATTTAAAAATGTTCCAGAGCTAGTACGCACCCTGCAAGTAAATGGTAAGTCAAACTCTCAAAATTAGTGTATAAAGAGGATGAAAAGCCAAATTATATGTGTGTGTGTATATATATATATATAAAGGAAGAAATGTTTTTTTTTACTTTCCCAAACCTAGGCTGAAAAGAAAAGAGATGGTAGGAACGGAATACATACCTACTATCCACACTCTTGCCAGTTGCACTATCAACCACAGTAGATTTCTGCATATGAGGCTTAGCAAGGTTGATCAGATATTCACATTCATCCTTGGACTGCACAGGACAAAAATGGATTTTCGTATCAGTTAAAAAAGACATCAAACTAAGGCCTCAATCTGAGCATCATGTTTTCAATACAAAACATGTAGACATACATTCGTACACATACATCTAAAATTAACTAATAACAAGTATTATTGAGGCTAACACAAAAATAAAACCTTTGTTTTCCTATAATAATCATGATATGAAGCGTAAAAGATTAAATAGTAATAGCGACGCATGTTAGAAAATTCGCATATAAATGCATGTCTACATTTAAAAACTCTTAAGGACGTTCTTCAGATAAAGCCTCAATACTAGACTGTCTGCAAGGTTAAAATCTTCCCATTTTCATCGTGTAAGAGGCATTCTTGTCCTCGCACCAACCTTTATGCTTGCTCTCATACATACATACATATATACACACACACACACACATATGTATTCTGTCACCCAAGTTCCACCAATGAATGTGTTTCCCTTTAATGTACTTTCACGTGCAATAAACCTAAGCAATGGTCCTACCGTGGTACTAGTCCCGTTATTTCATCAGAACTAAACCAAATTGCCCAACTTGGATCATTCAAAACTTCACAAATCCTTACTAGAATGCACTTCACATAAGTGCAATAATCACACACAAAAATATCCAAGGTTAAGTATAACGTTCCTTTCAGGCCCATTACGGGATAGTAATCTAAGGCAACAAATTAAATGAATACAGAACACTTCAATGAGGAACAAATAAGATAAAAAAAAAAAAAAACAGACTAAGAAATTTGAATAAACGAAAGCTCTTGGCTCAAATAATGAAAATTTTCACAAAATTTTATTGCAATCACATTTCACATAAGTACAATAATAACACACAAAAAATATAGTTTATATATCTTCTATAATAACAATGTACAGAAGATATTTGATACATTGTGATGACGAACAAATTGGATGAAGAAAAGACCAAGAAAATATGATAAATGGAGGTTCCTGGCTCAACTCATTACAGGAATTCACAAATTTGATTGAAATCGTACTTCACATAAGTGAAGTAATAACACTCAACACTTACAATTTAGGTGTAATCTACCACACCGATTTACGTTACAAATATAGGACATTGCAATGAGAATCAGATGAACAAGCCCTTGGCTCTCTCTAGCTCATACAAAAATTCACCAATATTTAATTGCAATAACACACATAAGTCCAATAAATCCCACATAGGACTTGCAATTCAGGTCAAATCAATGATATAGATAAATGACTATAAAACAATATAAAAAACATACCAACACATTGTGATAAATGAAGGCTCATGGCTCAAATCATTCAAAAAATTCACATAAGTGCAATAATCTCAAAATAAAACTTGCAATTCAGGAATAATCTAGAACAACAGTTTACTACAAAAAAAAGTTTATTAAATACAGATACACCTATACGTATAGCACTGAAATGCCAAAAAAACAAAATAGATTAGACCAGAAATTAGGATAAAAGATGGCACTGGGCTCAAATCATTCAGAATAGCTCACTTAAGTGCAATAATTACACATAAACTAGCAATTAGACTTACATGGCAAATATATATATATATACATACACACACACGCACCACGCACAAACACAACACTAATGCCAAACTATTTAGCTGAAATACATACCAAGGAATTAGAATAAGTAAAGCAGTTGGCTCAAATCATTCAAAAAAGTGCACATAGGTGCAAAAATCACACATAACCTTTGCAATTCAGGAATCATCTACAACAACAATTACCAAAACACACGCATGCATACATACAAATATATATATATATATACACACACGATATCATGCACATTTGTATATATATAATGCTGAAAGGGCTAACAAATTAGACTAATGAGCATACCAAGAAATTATGATAAACGAAGGCTCTTGGCTCCCAGGAGATCACTTCAACCCACTGAGACAATTCCTGAGATTCTCCCTCACTCCTGCACCAAAATTCCACCAAATCAAACACACAGTGATTCAATCAGCTATGTATCGATCGAATTGGGGAAAATGCAGAGTCGATTTGACAAAACGTACCTGTCCACAGTGGCGCGAGCGATGGAGCTGAGATCGTGAGGCTTGGGCGAATCGTCGCCGGAGGTGTTGGGAATCGAGAGGATTCCGAGCGCGAGGAGGATGAGGACGAGGAAGGAGAACATGATGAGCATGGTGAAAAGGAGCGTCGAAGAGGAGGACGACGACGATTTCCGAGTCACAGCTCGGGCGTGTCTCGCTTTCACCACCATTGTTGCCGATTCAGAGCTCCGATTAACGGTTCGAAACCTGAAATCGATTCACTGTGTGTGTGTGTGTGTGTGTGAGAGAGAGAGAGAGGGTTTTGTTGTTCAGAGTTTCGCAGGGGATGTGTTTGGGATTAGAGAAACGGTGGGCTTTGCATTTTATACAAGCCGGAATATATATGCGTATATATAAACCATTTGTTTGTATTTACGCGACGACTCTTCAAATCTATTCTCTGTCCTTATTCTGTGTGTATAAATATATATATATATATATATATATGAAATCAAAGACAATGTCCGTATTTTGTCTAGACTATAGAGTAGTGCATTGTTTGTCTGCTTGCTACAAATCTATTTGACGTCTGCTTTTGGGTTGTGTATTTTTATTTTTGTTTGGCTTTTCTTTTCTTCAAACTATACATATATATATACATATACTTAGAGAAAAAAAGTTTTGTTTTGTATAATATTAAATTGTTTTATGAATAATGGTAAAAAATTATGGTTTTAATTACATGTTTTTGTACTGTGATAATGAATTTAATAATGATCAACGTTACTAGAAAGAGCAAAATTGACCTTTTCCAATTAACCATAATAATTTTCAAATTTACATTACTTTTTATTAACATGTGTTTTATATACTCCATTTGTTTCATAAAAATCTTATAATGTTGGCAAACATGTTTGCAGTAACATGAACATACATATGTAATGTAGATCAAAACAAAAATATGAAAAAAAAATTAATTTATATTTTTTAACTTGTTACCCTCCTTATGAACCTCGATTCACCTTTGTTTTGAAAATATTCACTCTATTGCAAAATTAGGCATTTGGTATCAAGTATTAACATGAATCTTTACGGATAATGGTTAATGTTTTTAGAAAGTGATAATATTTTACGCAATATGAATACTTATTTTTAAGACCGATATTGGTCAAATTCGTTACACCGTTATCATGACCGCAAATCATGCATTATAGTAAGATTAGTCGAGTGATTTTCATGTTATAGTGGATTAGATGATACTCATTATTATTGTTGAAGCCAATATAAATATATTAAAGATAAATATTTATTGCACCGAATTGTTATAGATTGGATAAATAAATATAAATGTGTTTGGGTATCACAATCATCCATCTAAAAATAGATATGTATTTACTTTCTTCGACATACCAATTGGACGCAAGTATCTCTATATTAAAATTGAAAGAATAAAAAATTAGGCCAGAGTAATTCAATAACCTTTCACCATATAGTATCATTAAATTCTGTCAACAAATAATAAAGGAGGGTTAGGTTAAATTTGATATAGAAAGAACAAGCATGTCATTTACTACAATGAAAAGAAAAAATAGTTACTTGGCCCAAATGGATGGCACCTACAATAACAGTAGGTTAGTTACACAATTCTCTTCTTGAGGCTATAAAAATAATAATTAAAGGTGTCAATAATGATTTTTTTTTTGAATATACACATGAGCCTCAAAAACTCGAACCCCTAACCTTACCATCAGGCTACAAGGCCTTTGGTAACACCAGCTGTGCAAATTTTGTAATGCAAATTTGCCCTTATAAAATTATCTTATTTAATATTGAACAATACCCTCTCTTTTTTAAAAAAAAATAAAAGATCTGAAATAAACTTTTTAAGGCAGATATTATCTTTTTCAAGTTTGCAGTTTCTTTTTCGACAAATATGTTTTTGCAGTATCCCTTACCGTTGTTGCAGTACAGTAACAATGTAACACAATAGAATAATATCAATTTTAAAATTGAATAGTGAACGAGTGTCGGTGTCACATAACTATGATGGTATCGACATTTTTTAAAAGTGTTACAAACATGACTACAAATACTGTTTCAGACATGATTGCAAACCATACTTGAACAATGTCTAATAAGAGACTATTTCCTATAATGGAGGGCATTCAACATTATATATTGTCAAGCAAATGGTTTAGACTATGTTTTTACTGTTCACTTTGTTCTTGTTTTGGAAACACTTTTCATGAAAAGTACACAAAACATAGAGAACAAGAATTTATTGTTTTCTTGTTCTTGTTCTAATTGTTAAAAATAAATAAATAAAGTATCAGAATCCATCTTCAACCTCTCGTCACCTTCGATCTACCATGACCACCACCAACTCTGCCGCTAGGGCTGTTCAGGACCGGTTCCGGTTCTATCTGGAACCGGAACCGAACCGATTTTTTCGGTTCTTGAAAAACCGAAACCGGAACCGGAACCGAAAGGGGAAGGAACCGAACCGGAACCGAATCGAAAAATCGGTTCGGTTCCAGTTCCTTCTATATTTATTTATTTTTTAAAAAAAATCTCAATTTTATAAAATAAGATAATTATAAACTAGAGTATTTGAATTAAAGCAAACCCAAACCCAAATATATAATTAGTGGAATAAAAAAAGTAGCTTGGATTTGTATTGTTATTGAAATTAGTGGAGGTTTATTGCTAGTTTTTTTGGTTAATAATAAAAAATATATATTAAAAAAAAAAATCGGTTCCGGTTCGGTTCCACGGGACCGGAACCGGAACCGAACTGAAATTTTCGGTTCTTGGAATTTTGGAACCGGAACCGGAACCGAACCCCTATGGAATCGAACCGAACCACCGGTTCCGGTTCGGTTCCTGACACCCCTAGCCGCCGCCGCCACCCAGCACCAACACCAACACCAAATACACACACACACATACATATACACACACACACGCCATCACCCGCAACCACCCAGCACCAACACCACCACCAACGCCACCACGCCATGAATTTTGAACCCCCAAATCGAAACTCTAATCTCCACCCCTAATCGACCCACCACCACCACTCCTAATCGACCCACCACCACCAATATCACCAATCGTGTGTGTGTGTGTGTTTTTCCCCAATTTTTTGCCCCCAAACAAGAATTTGTTTTTTTTTTAGGTTAAGAAAACAAAGACAAGGACAAGATTGTTCTTGTTCTTGTCCCCAAAAAACAAAAACAAACCCCCCCGCCTTCCCAAACGGACCCTTAGCTAGAGCACACAAGTACATACAAATTATACAATGAGTCTTCCAGTTTACACACTCAACCATCTCAGTCCAGAAAATGGGCAACATTAGGGTTGCACACAAAATCGAAAAACCGAACCGAACCGAACCGAAACCGGTGGTTCGGTTTGGTTTTAAGATGATTCGGTTTGGTTATGGTTTTCAAATTTGAAAAACCAATTTTTTTCGGTTCGGTTACGGTTTTGGTTGGTCAAAACCGAAACTGAACCGGTTTTAAATATATTATAATATTTCATATTATATATGTATTAATAATACAATATTATCTTATCTATATCACTTTAGTATCAGACATTTAGATTGAAAAAATGTATGTTTCGTAATATTGGATGAAGAATCAACATAATTCAGTATTTGTATCACACCATTCACTAAGTATAAAAAACAAGCCTTAACCTAGTGTGTAACATAATTCAAACATAATTCAGTAGTGGTGTGGTAGTAGTGGTATGTAGCAAACTAGCAGTGATGTGTAAGCAGATTTGGATAACTAGTGTGAAATGTAATTTTAAACAGCATACTTCCATTCCACTAATTATGGATTTGATTTTGTATTAAAACATGAACTATTCTATGTAATTTAGTTTATGTTTTTAATTATATTATCTTTTGAGTTATGTCGTTGAAAGAAAAAAATGGTTTGATTTGGTTCGGTTTCTTTTACTAACAGTTTGATTACGATTTTCATTTTTAAGAAATCGAAAATAACGATTCGGTTACGGTTTCGGTCGAAACTGAACCGTGTGCACCCCCAGGCAACATATATTGCAGTATCCGAAATCCCAACTCTGAGAAACCATTTCCATGTCCAAGGATGAGATATACACAGACATACATTTACAACACAACTATCAATAATTCAAATGAATCATGGACCAAACAAAGTTTTGAAAGTAAGAACTTGACCAGTTGAAGCAGCTAAAATTGAAAAATGCCGAATGAGGCAGTCGATGGGGCAGCAGGCCTATAACCGCAGAAGTTGGGGACATAAGTGGAGGAGGCTCCGCGTTTGGGTGTATCCATGGACTCCATTACTGGCTGGTTTAAATAGGCATATCTGCTCTTCGTCCACCTGCACACACACATATATATATATAGTAGAGCCTCCGTTAGTAAGTTGCCATAACAGTTATCATTAGAAATAAAACTTGATCATCTCGGAAGTACTCGAAACTCGGTAATTCAGGTAATGCCTACACGCAATAAGACATTGCTTGTATGCATAATTCAATATAGTTGCGACATGGATGAAAACATATGTTGTCCTTAAACTCTTTTAATGATTCGTCTCTGTCCTTTTACTACAATCTAGAAGCTGTAAAATGTTGTGCTCCCTGTCTGACCTTATATTCGAATTGAAGTATGTGTGTGTGTTAACTGAAGCTTTTAAAAATTAGGTGAGTTAATTTTTATTGAAAGATCATCTGAAGTATGTGTGTGTGTCTGTGTTTGTGTGAATGTGTGTGTATACAGATAGAGAGCATAATGCAGACCTTATTGATTCAGCTTCATGTCAGGTAACACTAAAGAGCTGTGAATTAATAGTTCAACTTACCAGTCCTTTAATCCCACACGCAACTCCGTATTGTTCTCATAATTTTTGCTGGCATTATCAGTGGTGGCATTGTTCTCCTTATCATCGTCGTCCTCTTTCAAGGACTCTTCAAAGCGCTTGTAGTCATCCTCCTATTAAGTCATCGAGCAACAGGTTAAACAAATTTAATAACTTCAAGAAGTTTAAACTGTATGGCTTGATATAATATTAACTCAGAAGGTCTCATTCATCATGCATATAACATATTGGATGGCCTGCACTGGCATGCGGGCACCTGCTCCCAAATTGAGCAGCAGCAGAATATCACAGGACCACAATGCCATTATCTCTAAAGACCTAATATAAGCAAAGGTCGGTCTACGTTATTGTCCTAAACTCTTCAACCCAGTGACTAAATTTGACTTCTATATATATATATATATATCAATGGCAAATGATATCATCAAAAGAATGTGTTCACATTCGTTGCTGTCACGAAAGGATATCACTGTTTGTGGGCGAAATGAGAATTTTTTCAATAATTCACCCTTATTTGCTTATAAAGGCAACGTGAACGAAATAAAGAACGAACGAAATTGATACTGCTAACTGCTTGTCTTCTCCTTTTCGTTTCAGGATTCCCCTTCATAATGTGAAATCAAATTTAGTTGAGAACAGATGTGGAAATGTTCTCTTTGTTAAATCCACAAACCTAAAACAGAGAAGCTAGCATTTATTAATGTCATCTTTCTGTAGTAAATATAATTCTAAAAACCTAGATATTTCAGGAGACATGGTATATAATAGCAAAGATAGCAAAGAGTGGAAACGCGAATTCCCGTAGCCGACCCCATTTATATGCAAGGTTGATGATATTTAAATATAAAGGCTTTTAATAATGCATAGTTACCTAAAGCCATTACTTGAAAAAGGAGAAGGAACATCAAGCATGGGTTCAATTGGCCCAACTCAGATCAAGTTCAGTATACATTGATTTTGGAAGTTCATAGCAGGCTCAACAACAGAGTGCAGTACACTGAAGTTTGGCCATCGAAAGAGCATTAAACCACAAAACCTGGACTATTAATAGAGCTTACCGTGAGTTTTCGTGCCCTGACACGAGCAGCAGCCTTAATAGCAGCAAGGAGATGATCTTCCTCCTTCATTTGCTTTTGCCTCCAGAACTTCGCAATCTCCTGATTCGTTATGCTCACTGCATCAGTTGTCTTGACTGCTCGTTTTGTTGAAAGCCAAAACCTCGGCGGCGGCGGCGGTGGAGGCGGTGACAGTGCGGACTGCTTTGACTTTGCATTCCCGCCTTCAGTTTCCACCCCCATTTGAATTTCCTTCATAACCTTCATGCTCAATCACTATGTTGATTTTATTAGGTATAGACATTCCAGATGATGATAGAAGATATATAAAGATCAAAGGCACATACCATTCCTATGAAGCTACTAATCCCACCTAACTTTCAAAGATGACTGGTGAATTAAACCTATTGGAACAACCCTTTGGAGTCATTCTTTATTCCATGAAAATTGTGTGAAGTCAAGAGGGTACATGTCAATCATACACTGAAGAATAAAAGACAAATATATAACCAGTAGAGATGTAACTCTGAAATTTTATATCATAACAAAAAGGAATATATGGATAAACTGGTGCTCTTTTCAGCAAAAAATGAACATTTGGGTTCCACTAGATAAGGACCGGTCACCTTCCGCTCATCTGTCTTATATATATATATATACTTAACCTCATTTTCAATACAGATCAATGTACCAGTTGGTACTGTAGAAACTTCTATAAACTACGCCAAGAATAGTACAAGTCCTCATCTCCACGACAACATAATAGTAAAATGGCCCCAAATATAACCCAGTGGTGGTATAGTAAAATTCTGGAACCAATCATCTTCCAAATCAGCATCCGAACTTAATTCCTAGGAAAACACTATTTAAACAACGAAGTACCAGAACATTAAAGGGACATCACCAAAAAGTGAAGAAACACTATACTTCAAGAATAGCCATCCTACTAATAATTTAGAAACAGTCAGATTAAAAGCCAGAGTACATTTTGTGTTAAACCCCCAGATTTACAATGTCTATAAACAGAGTGAATGCATTAAAAAGCCCGAAGGATATGTATTTTTCATGAACAATACAATTAAGGCAAAGCAGCTAAGATAAGGTATGCAATGTGCTCAAGTAATCAATTGATCGACTGTTGAAAGCCTTATAATTGAGTTTCAAATGCACACCAGAATTATAATTTACTCTAGCCACTGAAGATAAAATTTAGTGCAGATCATATAACCATCCCACCCCCCACATCTATGTGTTTGGCATGGGAAAACACAAAATATCGGGTGTTGGAACTCGAAAGAGTATCCCTGCAAAATTGTGCAGCATGAAGATATGAAAAAGAAAGAATAAAGAATAGTTACAGATTTTACACAAGGCATCACAAATATCCGATAACTCAAAGTCCTACTTACGCAACGAAGATGGGTGAAAGCTCGGATGTTTTTTCTTTCGCCAAACCACTTGATGAGTTCAATTGCCAACTTTCTGTGATTGAAGAAGTGGTTTTTCTAAGATATCCTCGCTTTAACTTTCGGTAATATGCAATTACGAACTTTAACTGTAAAAAAAAAAAATTCATAGGTTGTTTTGCGTAGGAACTTGACAACAAAATTCCATTTCTACAAGGACAATAATTTGAAAGCATCCAGTCATACCATCTTCAATGAAAACCTCTTAACTAGTTCAATCTCTCCATGACAGGCAAAATGGTTCATAAGGAAGCCTACTATCAGGTACAAGAAAATCATCAGTTTTATTTAATTTCTTCATTGCTTTGTACTTACATGTAGAATCAAATGACCACAAAAATAGAATGATGGTCCCCATCAATGTAAAGCTATACTTAAGCATACAACATGAAATCCAAACCGAAAACCCCAACTAATCCAAAGAAACCCAACAAAACCCAATGAAGAAAAATGAAAATCTTGCTCAAGTTTCAGAAGAAATCCCAAGAGCCTTGGTCTTAACCTGTACCATGAAGCCCTAAATACCCACATCAAAATCTATTAACAAATGGAACCAGAGCAAACAGGGTACAGTGGAATGACCCTTTTTACATGTAGACTCAAACTATCACAAACAGAAATGGAAGTCCTTGTCAATGTGAAACTACAGCAAGTATACAACATGAAACCCACCCAAAACCCCAGTTATCACACAATTATCCAAAAAATACCCAACAAAACCCAGAACACCCAACGAAGAAAAACCAAAATGTTGATCAAGTTCGAGAAGAAACCCGAAGATCCTTGGTCTTAAACCTGTTTCTTGAAGACCTATATACCCATATCAAATTTATCCACAACGAAAAACTAGAACAAACATGGTACAGGACCATCATCCATTTTATTCAACTTTAAATTAAATTTTAATTACATGTAGAATTGCAAGCCCAATTCTCCAAAGAAACCCCAGAGCACCCAATGAAGAGAAAACAAACAACAAAAAAAAACTAGAACAGAATTTATTCAACTATAACATAAGTTCGTGTATACATATACAATCAAACGATCACAAAAGTAAACTGAAAGGCCGTATCAATAATTTACAAAATGAAACCCAGAACCCAAAAACCCCAATTCTCCAAAGAAAACCCAGAACAAGAACACCCAATGAAGAGAAAATCAAAACCAAGTTCAAGTTTCAGACGAAACCCTCAAAGCCTTGGTCTTAAACCTGTACCTGGGAGCCCTAGGAACGACCTGACTCGGCCCAAAACCGAACTGACCAATACTGTCGGTGAGAGGCGGACCATCGTCATAGACATAGCCGACGAGCCTCCCACAACTGTGGCACTTGATCTTGGTCCTCCGCCTCTGGATGCCCCAGTAATTGAGGGTCTCGAAGAAGGGTCTGATCTTGTCCTCTTTCTCGAACCGGAACTTGGTGGTGTCGATCAGAGAGAAGGAGATGGTGCCTTTGTTGCCGGCCTCGAAGTAGAAGTTTGGCGGGAAGAGGTGGTGGTTGTGGAGGTTCAGGTTGGTGCCGCACTCGGTGCAGGTGTAGATCGACGCCATTGTTGTCTTGTCGGTTGAGTCTTGACAGCGTATAGATATATCTGTGTGTAATGTGTATATTAAAAGCGCGTTGCCCAGAAATTCGAGGCGTGATGTGCAATGTGGTCAAACATGAAATTTGTATTGGAGTTGAAAGTTATTCTATCTAGAAAACTGCCAAATATATATATATATATATTTATACAATATTTTTAGTAATTTTTTATTTTATGAAAATAACTATAAATAAAAAGTTTTTTTTTTTTCATTGTAACAAAATAATATATATATATATTATGATTTTACAAGCTTAATATCATAGGAAAATACTCAATCGGAGTTAATTTGAAGGCAAGAATGATTTTGTTATTTATGAAATCATGCTTGAGTGAGTTTCATACGGTTTAAGAAAATAACAAGACGGAATTTAAATTCATCTTTTTGAACTTTACATTATCCGAATATTAATTTTTTTTCCCAGTCCGAATATTAATTTAAGTACACATATATAATTTAAGTTCAAATTGAGTAAAGTTAGATTAGTATCGATTTAATTGTACATAAACTCTTTAATTATTGTTTTTATCAATAAAATTAGTTTTTACTAATTTATTTTAATGAATACAAACTGAGCAAGAAAAAGACTTGGATATGTGGATATTGTTAAATCACTTTATTTCAGGCCTTAATTAATACCTAAATTAAATATCAAACCAAATACTCCTTCTGTTCAATATTAATTATTTACTTTTTCAATAATACTTGTCTAGTTTCGAATTCTAATACAATATAATTTTTCACTCTCTCTAACCGTCCTTCTTTCACTAACTTCAAATAAACACTAGATCTCACCATAATACTTTATTATTAAGAACAAAAATAAAAATTGCACATACATCCCCAATCCATAAAATATTAAAAAATTCAAATTTGACGACCTTTCATAGAGGTAGTAACCATGTTTTAAAATGATGTATTCTAAAACCATTATTTAAGCTTAATTAATGATGGATTAATCTCTAAAGGATAATTGTTATTGTTATATCAAATTTCGATTAAGCCGTTTCTCTCTATCCAACATTCCATCTTCCATTCCTACTTCCTCCTCGATTCACAACTTTTCTAATAACAATTTGTATATCTAACAATTTGTATATCTTGCCTCGTG